>CP136061.1:108129854-109394294 GCA_032622095.1 Siphonodentalium dalli | reverse complement strand
TATTCATAGTAATAATTTTGATGCCCATGAAAAACGTAAGATTCCCTGGCACTAAACCTACAAAATAAGTATATTATAATAAGAATATAAGAAAAAATTATTAAAATTGTAAAAAATTGTAAAAAATAATAACAAATGATGAAAAATTGTTAGGCCAATGAATTATCTTATATATGCGAGGCGACCTATGGTCGACTCGCATATATAAGGGAATGCATTGGCACAGGGTATATGGGTTGATACAAAAAAATCGGACCTGGCACTGAAAGGGTTAAGTGCAGTAGCACCGTTTGTGATGGCGGGCCTGATGAGCTCATCGAATAATTTAATTTCCACTTTGATATCTCCGTAATTAGATATGATATGACTTAAAAGCACGTGATGAAGCCACATGATGAGTTGATAACTACATTTGAATTATATAGCCGGAGACAGTAAATAAGCTACGCAGTCTACAGAAGTAATATCGAGAGATCTGGTATGTAAATTACGCCTCTTGGAGTGTTTCGTGCGATTACATACCACTGTTGGTACCACACATATCTTCACAATCAAAGAATAATGTATCATGTATCATTGTTTCATATATGATCTGTCCTGTGTGCTGAGACGTATTTGGCGTCTAATTCTGTTTCTATATTGGACACTATACACCATAATTTAAAACCATAATTTAAATTTTCGATTATGACTGAGGCATGATTGTATACAGCATTTATCACACATCTTTGCTACCTACTTCATTATCTTTCATACCTACTTCATTATATTTTCCCTTCTATCACACCTCGACCTGTCTTGAGACAATTTTATGTTCTTTATAACTTTGTTTGAAGTATATAAGCCTACTGCAGTTCAACATGCCTGGTTGACACTTAAATGATCAAAGCTCCCAGTATCTGTAAACTTCCAATGTGAAGACAGTAAGATATGTCGATAGGTCATCCGGTACATAGAAGTAATTACAGGTTACGAGGAATTGAATATGTAAATTACGCCTCTTGGAATGGTTACTGCAATCAAACTAAAAGTGCGTGCAAACAACCTAAAGGTTAAAGACATATTATGGACTTGTTCAGGTGCGTTAAACTGTTAAGTTAGTATTCAGGCAGTATGCCAACTGGAGGAATGTAGCTTTCTACTACATCGGCGAAAATTTCAAGCAAATTGACCGTACCACTCCATAGAAAACATCATCTGAACTACGCTCAATTCTAAATATTTACTTCTCGATTCGGGACGCAACTATTGGCGATAAAGTAACGAAAATGGCGGTTTTTGACGGGTGGAAATATTTTCACAGGATACCCACCGCCAAGGTCAACCGTACCTTTAAACCTAATTTTTACGTTTTATGGCTAGGTCCACAACGAAAACATATTATAAAAAGCGTACATATGGCATGTCGTGAGTTGATTTATTCGAGTTATTTTCCATCCATAATGAACTTATAATAAGTCAACATGATATTATATGAGTCGATATATGGCACTAAATGACTCTCATTTCAGTTCGTTATGGACTCAAAAATGAAGCGATTATAAGCCCATTATGAACCTAAAATGAAGCGATTATAAGCCCATTATGAACCTAAAATGAGGCGATTATAAGACCATTATGAACCTAAAAATGAGGCGATTATAAATAAGCCCATTATGAACCTAAAGCAAATCATATTATAAGTTCATAACGTGATCATTTTTACGAGAACAGGCTGTGAATTTTGGATGTATTATTTGGTAAACCACCAGAAGGGTTGATGTACATTAGACTGCGAGGAGAAGAATGCAACTATACGTACACACTTTAACCCTTTACCCAACAGAAGGGCCCTGTGCCAATGCATTCTCTTATATATGCGAGTCGACCATAGGTCGCCTCGCATATATAAGAGAATGCATTGGCTTAACACATTAAAAATTATAAAATTGTTAAAGAATGTAAGAAAAAATGGTAAAAAGTGTTAAAAAAAGATTTTTGTTAGGCCAATGCATATATAAGAGAATGCATTGGCACGGGGCTAACTGTAACTATCACAATGTGGTCAAGGAGCCGGTTCCAATGCTATCCATATGTGTATGGTTTTATTGAGACAGACCGAAGATATTTTAGGCTGTTGAAGCTTTATTTGGCCGGTTTTGGCCGGTTTGTTGGGTAAAGGGTTAACCACGTCCCACCCACATTGACACAATACAATGTACATCTATTATTTTTACGTACGTTCTATCAATACTAGAACATAATGAGAAGAAACCCTATGAACCCAACCATGTGAGGTTTTGATGGCCAGATACGGAATTTTACATGATATATTGTTATCAACTTTTGAGGGCGATCAAATGATAAAAAAAATAAAGAGCGTTTATTGTTCATTTTGCAAAGCTATGGTAAATATTAAGAGCGTTTCTGAAGATATGGGTTTGTGCTTCTTATTTTCGAAGAATTTCAACAATATTCTAGTGGGAGCTCTTCGTTTTGCCTTTCTGTTATGGATGGCGGCGAATGAAAGCAATTTTCAGATTGTCAATCGGAACAACGTTGGCTTAGTAAATTTCGTATAATTTGTTGTCATATCTCAATCTCTCAAACTCGTGCATATCTTGCTCAAATGTATACATACGCGACCAAAAAGGAATCGATCGTATCTTTCGTCGGCACGTATAATTGTCCCCCGTAAAATTGATTTTCGGGGGACTATTGTAATCAGCTCCGGGGTCTCCGTTGGGGGGGGGGGGGTGTTGTTCAACTTAGAATTTCTCGTTCCACCCCCTTGGTCCTAATATTTTGTATCGAATTATATCTCGAATCGATCCCGGAGCGTCCAACATGGAAAATACGTTTATTTGACAATCCACTGGTAATTGAAACATACAAAGCTTTCATGTTCATGAATTAAAATGAAGCATTTTGTATCACAAAACATTGATGGACGTAGAAGAACACATGAAATTGTTCTGTTTGTAATAATGTAAGGCATACAGTACAAGAAAACCATAGTCAGAAATGGTAACGCGCTCAAGATCATATATTATATACCCATGATTGTAATTATAGAATCTTTTTCATTTCTGTTATTTGTAATTGGCATAGCTTATCACAAACCAAAAATCAACATTATTGACATAATGTAAACGCCAATAAACGAAATTGAAATTATCAACTACACCTTTTACCGGGCTCGGCCTCGGGGTCGCACTACATCTCGTCTTCGGGGTCGCACTACAAGTTTTAATGTGTCCCAATGATTAACATTCTATAAATAGAACCCGCAGCGCAAACTCCAGGCAGAGTTATCTCCTATCGCTCCGCTGAGATACCACTGCCATTATCAAACATGAGTGGATTCCTGTAGACATGAAAACCGGAGTAATTATTCCACTATACAAAGGCGAGCCAAAACCAAAAAATGTCCCTGACAGCTACCGGGCAGTAACTTTGCTCTCAGTTTTGTACAAACTCTTCGAGGCTGTTATGATGTCGCGATTCTCGAGCAAGAACGCGTCGATGTTCATTCCTCATCAGCTCCAATTCGGCTTTCAAGAACACATTGGTTGCAACATGACGTCATTCGTCGTTCAAGGATCAAAAGCGTTTGTTTGCTTCCTCGATTCACAGAAAGCGTTTGACCGTGTGTGGCATGATGGTCTCTTAGATAAATTAAGCGCGCTTGGATTCAGTGGTAAAATTCTTCGAATTATTGCCAACATGCATGATAATTGCTACAGCCGTGTGCTGTATAATGGTTGCCTGTCTGATAATTTCCACATTCTCCAAGGAACAAGACAAGGGTCCATGACCTCTCCCTTTTTCTACTTGGTATTCATCGATGAACTGTTGTACATACTTCAAAAATCTACACGCGGCCTACATATAGGCAATATGAATTGTACTTCACCGACCACGGCAGATGATATTTGCTTGATCGCTATGAACAAATCAGGACTCGATGAATTACTGGAGATATGCAACTCATACAGTTCCAAATGGAGATTTTGCTTCTCGAAAACAAAAAGTGCTGTCATCGTCTTCAACGAGACTCGGTCTCAACATATCAAAAATAAAAGAACTTGGTCTATCGGCCTCAGTGATATTACTGAGACAACTGAATGTCGCCACCTTGGAATAACTCAGCATAAGTTCAACCATAACCACACGCGTGCGACTGAAATGGCAGATACCATGCGGAAAGCATACTTTACAGTTGCCGGTAGAAAAGCTCTGGCAATGTGCACGCCACTGTCGATGTCAAAACTGTTCATCACAATTGCTATTCCAAAAGCACTATACTGTGGCGAACTACTATATTCGCCAAATGAAGATACTTCATAACCACTGGAAAAATCTCTCCATAAGTGCGTGAAACACATCCAGAATCTACCAGCGAGAGCCAGTACAAACCTGTCACTCGGTTTACTTGGAATCCAACCCGTCAAACAGCAGCTCCATCTGAAGAAACTTGCTTTCTTAGGAGATCTTATCCATTTGCCAGAGTCACACGAAACACCACTGAGAATATTCGTCTTCAAAGTTTACCAGCAAAGACTTTTCAATATCAACACAACAGGTTTCGCGGCAGATATAATAAACATCCTTCAGCTTTATGGGCTTGATAAATACCTAAACGTCTTCCTCAACGAAGGAATCTTTCCATCGAAGTACTATTGGAAGCGCATCATCAACACATCTGTGCGATCTAATTAAATTAATCAGTGGTTACTGTCAAACTCTGGTGATTTCCATTGGTATAGACACATACACAGAGATCCGTTATCGACTTGGAGTATTTGAAAACTTCTAGCCGGGAGTCATTCTCAAGAACTGAAGAACCTAGCTCTATTACTGAATAGAACTACATATAAGAATAATTCATCATGTGCAGCCTGCAAGCACCACTGTGACAATCAGTTCGATCACATACTTTTCTCATGTAATTCAGCCGAAATTCTACAACTGAGGTATATTTTCTGGTGCGAACTAATTGATCGTCTCGGCATAGAAACTTTCGTGTATCTTGACTCCCTCCATCCCGATCAACTACAGGCGTTCTTATTAGGTGGAACCGATTTGTTATCGCCTCCTCAGTCTGTGCAATATAATTGGGGCCGCATACTCATATTCACGGCAAAATTTCTACACACAGAATGCGTGGCGGTACGATTGCCAGAAGTGAGCGGAAATACACACCAGACCATATCCGTGTGACACATGTCCCTGTCGTGCCACATCTCCACCAATGTGGCCTCGTTTTTGTAAGTGCAAGAAGTTTGTAAACTTTGTGCCATTTTTGAATGTTTTCTTTTCGTGGTATTTACAACATGACCAGTGCGACAGTGGTCGTGTGACAGCTACGATCGCGAGCGTTGGCAAGGTTACGCCACGGTTTCCCTGGTAAAATCAAACAGTGCTTGATCGCTACGATTTGGCTACGATATTGTCGTGGCATGCGCATTGGATGCTTCCTCCTACGATTTTCCCCACTTGCGATTTTAATCGCATTGTGCATGTGCGGCGGCACTAAAGCAATTTGCAGTCCTTCTTTGTGAATATATTTTTGCTTTTTAATTCAGTTATCGAAACGCTTAGTTGCTACAATATATTGCTGAATTATATCGAACAGTTTCTTATTACTTTGGGACGAGATATATATGGTATTCCGAAAAGAACTTCGTTTATGTTGAAAAGGCTTTCGCGAGTCAATTTATTAGCGAAGGCGGCGAATGAAAGGCATCTTCGAATTGATTTCCACAGAAGCACGCAGGCCTGTCGGAGATATATTTGTTAAACATGTCAGAGCGGAGTTCGCTACATCTACTTGGAATCACTGAACTAAATGGTTTCCCATAGGCGACAGTGTTAACGTTTCGGCCAAATTCACTGAATTGAAGCATGCATGCCATACAAGTGATGTTTACCCAGCTAGATTGACACCAGTTGATCACGAAAATGCAAGAAAAATCATAGGTCATGTGTTTACTTTTTAAAATAAATCCCCAAGTGTACGACAGGGCTATCCCACAGCCAAATTTGATATGGAAAAACCCAGATCTACAACAGCTAGTTAAATACATTTCCCGCTCACAAAAATCCGTTCCCCCATTCATTCACCAGTTTAAATTATTTAGATATTATGTACAAATCAAATAAACGCGATGTCATCCTTTAATAACGTGTCGCATGTATCAGGTGAAGGTCATTCTTCAGTTACCTTCACCTTTAGCATTCCACGGTGTACTCGCTCCCCGACTCTAGAACACATTTAGCTCCCTGATTCCTACTTCGGGTGCGACAGTCTAGGATGCTGTTGTTGCGTGTTTTAAAAAGCCCAGTGACGGTTTGAAGCTGGTAGAAATCCGGGGAACAAACTAGGTTGGTACAAATTCATTAAATACTCGTATGCGGACTTTAGGAGATTATATGCCATCCAAACTTATTCGAGTCATATAGTGTAGATAAATCAAGTCCCGACTTTCCTACCGAGTGGAGCAATAAGTGCAATGCCAACCGTGGCATTTCTAAATCCAACAAATAAACTATGGGTAACAAGCTCATAATTGAGAACGCTCTTTATTGTCTACCGCTTTTTTGTTTTACTACAAAACCGTGGATGCTCTTTATAATAGACGATCATTGGAATTTGGATCTAAAATCGAAGGAAATATAATTATTCTCTATTTACATTTGATCACATTCCTGGACGGAGTTGATGGTGGTTTTGTGGTGCCATGTGCATCTTTAATCCTTTACATTCAAAATAATCATTGATGAATAGCTATCCCTTAGTAAATGTTCTCCACCATCTACCCGGAATCCTCACTCATAGGGCCGGGGCATAATATAGAATAGAAGTATAGAATAATGTATATGGATAATTATTAGTGTATTTAAATGTAATTACCTATCTTATCCCGCATTTCAGTTTACGTAAACAAACTTTAGAGGTTCGAATTACCCCGGTTCAGTGTTTTACTGGATTGTATGGGTAAGAATTCTGACTAGTACATGTAATTACTAGATTGTAGATATCTTAACCCTTCAATGACAGGGAAGTCCTAAAATTTTGCGAAAAACCTGTGCCCCAATGCATTCTCTTATATATGAGGCTCCCTACGAGAGACTCGCATATATAAGAGAATTCACTGACACAGGGTGTTTAATGCTGTATCAGCGCAGCTCCCGTTACGGAAGGGTTAAAGATCCACGGTCCGATTTGACATAAAATAAGTAAATGTGTCCAAGCAACTTACATGGTCAAAAACAAAATTAAAAAAACATCACTTTCAATCGTCACCAGGCATCGCGAAAATCCACAAATAAATCCACAAATAAACACATCGAAAACGGTCACAAAAAGCTCATAATTGAGAACGCTCTTTATTGTCTATATTTGCGAAAAAACCCATGGATGCTCTTTATAATAAACGATCATTGGAGTCTTTGTATTATTAAGTGCGCAAATGAGAGCATCTGTATATATATATTCGTGCGTAAGAATGGCATTGCGGGTTCGAATTTGGATCTAAAATCTAAGCGAATATAATTATTCTCTATTTACATTTGATCATATACCTGGACGGAGTTGATGATGGTTTTGTGGTGCCGTGTGCATCTTTAATCGTTTACATTCAAAATAATCATTGATGAGTAGCTATCCCTTAGTAAATGTTCTGATAATAAGTTCAACAAACTTTGTTGAATTTATTGAATTATTATCTGAACATTTCCATCCAATTAATAGAAATACTTCTGTATTATTATGATCTGTCGTCTGCTTATTTTTTCCTGAACACCCCTCCAGATGAATAATATACGTACCATTCCAATGTATAATTTTACAACTGGGGAATCCATTCAGTATAGAAAGGGTTTACTACGAAATATTAAGTTGCGAGGTACCTTACCTTGACGCGCTGGTCGACTGTGTTCGTAAGAAATCCGAGCAAGCCTGACTAACACTATAATCTTTTTGATCCTCGATATCCAACGTTTTACGATATTAATCGTTCTGGTCCGCGTTTATTACTCCCAGAGTTATAATTTCTTCGGTTGGTTTATCGACAAGTTTATAACTAGTATGCCAAGTTAGCGGAGCCGTGTCCACTATAATACACCATCGCCTTATCGTAGAAACGAGCGATATCGGAAATCTGACTCCGCTTTTATCGGAGTTGTTATAGCGCGAAGAACGCTGATCTCGTTGGTCGCGAGATTCGTTTATCACCGTGCGAAACAACGGCTCGTCGTGACTGCCGCTCGTCTATCATATGTGGCAGGGGAACTTGCCGGGAGTTATCGGCCTATCGTCGACTTGTGAACAATACGCATCATCTCGCATACATAACGAGACTAAGTATTCCAATGGATTATTTTTCCGCTGAATTAATTCATTTTTTCCTTGAAACAAATATGTTCGGTCACGCTTGGTGAATTATAGAGACAGTGGTAACTGTTGTGTCTTCTGAGAATCGCGCTGCAATTCCACCGTAACAAGGAACATTTAGTTTGAAAAATGAATTGAATATTAGAAATTTAAATTCAATGAAGGCTCTATATACACTTATAATAGAGGGGCGTGATCTGCTTTTGAATTTCCAGTAGTTTCATATAAATTTATAAAGTATTATAAAAAGTTCCGACATCGCGGGGGACGATGGGCAACTAGTTATCCATTATTAACTAAAATAAATCCAACATGGCTAGGTCCTTTCTATCAAACAATTTGGGCTATAGCTCTAGGCTTTGAAAATTGAAATAACTTCCTGAAATTTGGACTGTTCTACTGCGAGAAGAATCGGTGATCCCGTTGGTCGCTATATTCGTTTATCACTGCTCCAAATCACGTCTAGACGTGACTGCCGCTCGTCTGTCATACGTGGCAGTGGAACTCGTCGACTTGCAAACGATACGTCTCATCTCGCATGCATAAATCGACTACATATTTTAATTGATAGTTTCCGCTGAAATCATTCATCGTCTCCATGCACGCCGGGTGAATTGCATAGAAAGTAATATCTTCTTCTGATAATCACGCTGCCAATTCAATGTGACAACGAACATTTCATTGCATATCGGAAATTTAAATCCAACCAGGAATCTACATGTATCTACGCACGTAAAATAAAGGGGCGTAATTTGGGGGATCTGCATTTTAATTTCCAGTTACCAATAGTTTCATATGCAGTTATAAAGTATTATAATAAAGCTCCGACTGCGCGGTTGGGTCAAGTAGTTATCTATAATTTCCAAAAATAAAAATAAATCATCCAACATGACTTTGTCGTCCTTTCTATCAAACAATTTGGATCTATTGCTTTGCAATTTGAAATCACTTTCTGTGTATTTTGACTGTTCTACCGTAAGCAGAACCGGTGATCTCGTTGGTCGAGAGATTCGTTTATCATCACGGGAAACCGCGGCGCATCCTAACCTAACTACCGTCGACTGGTAGACAATACGCCCCATCTTACATGAATAACGTGACTGAAAATTATATCATTGATTTTTTTTCCGCTGAAATCATTCATTGTTTACTTGAAACAAATCTGTTCGATCACGATAGTTGAAAGAAAGTGATATCTTCTCCACAGAATATCGTTGCATTCCAAAGTTTGAAAAATTAATTGCATATCAGAAATTTTAATTAAATGAGGTATCTATCTACGTACGTAACTATAGGTTCGTTATGATTTTGTTGGGATCAACCATCGAATCTGAAATCTCTAATTGTCTCATACAAATTGATCCGACCTCATGGGGAGGGGCTCAATGTATTTATCTATAGTTAACTCACACAAAATAAAACAAATAAAACAAATCTCTTCCATAAAAACACTTGTACTTTTGGATTTGAAACTCACTGAACGTTGGACTGTTCTATTTGGCTGGTTTGTACACCTTCATTGTTTATATAGCATTGTCACTAATCGTATATATTGTGTGTTTCAAGAGACCGTCATATGATACAAATTTAAAGTAGCTCTTTTCAGAGTCTGTGATTCGAAAGTAACCGAATCGTAATGAAATAAGAAAGCTGTAAACAGTATATATACAACTTCCTGTTTTGGCTTTATATAGTTATTATGTCTTTTGCTTTTCAATAAGGCCAAAAATATTATGTTTCCGATAACATTGGGATCATTTTCCAGACAGGCAAGCAGGGATTTTTTTAACCTTTTCAGCTGTAAGGATATAATAGCGTAGTTGCTGCCACATGGAATATGGTAGATCCATTTGTATTGAAAATGAGGCCAAGCATTGAATAAAACATGTCCCTCCCTGAATTAATTCACTCTGCAGTAAGATCTCTGTCAACGTTGAGCTTAATAACCAACTTAATTTTGCTTTTGGGATTGGAAAAAAAACGATATAAATTCACATTACACATGTACACTAGCAGGTAATTATAAACTAGCCTTCTGGCGAAAACTGAAAGAAAAAAATTGAGGCAGGCAAGAAGCCAGGCAGGGTATCGGAAACAAAGAAGTATTTTTTTGGTCCAAGCCAATCTGCGGCGTTTTGAAGTCTGAAATTTTGCTGGTTTTCTGTTACTTCCTGGTCCGGTTCCGGGGTTAAAATTGTATTGTTCGATTGATTGGGGATTAACGTCGTTTCAGTAGCTAGGTCATGTCACGACTAAAAACAGAAATAGATAGTACAAAAATATCGTCACAAACCAATTGTCTATGCGAAACAGACATTGGTTGATATTGAACCAATGAACTATGTATAAATAAAAGCGGAATTGTATATATATTCAAGACATGACAAATGTACACACATAATATAAAACTCATAAAATTAGCACATAAATACAGGTGGAATACATAATATAAAACAATAAACTTCACTTTACAAAGACTTCACATTGAAATAGATAAAGTAGTTTCTAATGTCTGGTCTGCATGGCATTGATATGGTATTTAACATATATTATGAATATGGGATCAGACTGTATTGATGCACCAAGCTGACTGTCCCGAATGTCGCCTTTCACATGACCGGAAGCTTTAACCCACAAATACTATTTGGTGTCTTTCAAATATAATGTTTCCCTTGAAGAATCATGTTGAACTTTTCAAACTCATTTATCAACCTCTGTTTCTGAGAGTCAAAATGTTTGATAGATTTTTGTTGTTGCAACAGGCTCAGTTTGGGTAGATTGTTTTGGATCAATTGGCTCAACTTCAATATATTTCTTGGACATCGGTCACTTAAACTTGAGTTGCAAATAGATTGTTTGGGAGCAGCTTGCTCAACTTGGGTATATTGTTTTGGATCAACTCTCTCAACCAGTATATCTCTGGGACATCGGTCACTTAACCCTTTACCCAACAGAACGGCCCTGTGCCAATGCATTCTCTTATATATGCGAGTCGACCATGGGTCGCCTCGCATATATAAGAGAATGCATTGGCTTAACACATTTTAGGCCAATGCATTCTCTTATATATGCGAGGCGACCTATGGTCGACTCGCATATATAAGAGAATGCATTGGCACAGGGCATAACTGTAACCATCACAATGTGGTCAATGAGCCGGTTCCAATGATATCCATATTTGTATGGTTTTATTGAGACAGACCCAAGATAATTTAGGCTGTTGCAGCTTTATTTGGCCGTTTTTGGCCGGTTTGTTGGGTAAAGGGTTAAACTTGAGTTGCTAGTGATACCATGACTACATTGTTCTGACAGTCCATCTGAAGACTCCCGTCAACGCATTTCCTTGCGGCCATAACCGCCGAAAAATGTCAGTGGAAGTTTAAAGTATCCAACCTTCGCATGCGGTGGGTGTTCAGACAGGTTGAGGTCAACCAGCTGTTTAAAGCACTTTCTTACCATCAATTGTTTTGACATTCTACCACATGTGTGACTCCCTGTGGAACCACATCAGTCAATATCTCAGACTGACGAATCAGATACGTTGCGGGTTGTCATAACATTCCTGTTGCTTTTCATGTCCCTGTTGGTAGTAGCCAACACAGGAGAAGAACGTCTGATTTAACTCACTTTGAACATTCCATAAGGAGAGAGACATTTCACTGCCACAGTTCTTACTGGCTTGACAGACATAAATTGTCCAGCAACACTTTGAAGACTTGCATTGACAAATACAGAAAGAAAGTTTCTTGACATTTAGATCACAACTAAGAACCCAGTACTGACATACTTGTCCCAATGTTCAATACGTTGTTTTATTGAGTTGCCATAAGAAAAGTAAATAATCTACAATTAACCCAGCAGCATCATCCGATTACCCTTCTAACTACTCCTACACAAAGTGTACCAAGAAAGACTAAGGAGTGGAATCTTATGTTTTAACCCTTTACCCAACAGAACGGCCCTGTGCCAATGCATTCTCTTATATATGCGAGTCGACCATAGGTCGCCTCGCATATATAAGAGAATGCATTGGCTTAACACATTAAAAATTATAAAATTGTTAAAGAATGTAAGAAAAAATGGTAAAAAGTGTTAAAAAAAAAAATTTTTTAGGCCAATGCATTCTCTTATATATGCGAGGCGACCTATGGTCGACTCGCATATACAAGAGAATGCATTGGCACAGGGCATATATATAACCATCACAATGTGGTCAATGCGCCGGTTCCAATGATATCCATATTTGTATGGTTCTATCGGGACGAATATTTGGACGAAGCTGAAGCGTTGGCCCGTTTTAGCCATTGCAAATAGCAGGCTCCTGGTACCTCATTACAGTGACACATGCGTGACAATTACTAGATTCAAACATTCAGCAATCATCAAGACGACAAGATAAAAGAGATACGAGACGAACAGAAACGTCGTACACAAATAAACTGCAAACATCAGAAAAACTATACCACGCATAATAGAAGTTTAATTTCAAATACTGTGTAGAGGCGAGACTAGCTGATTGGTTGAGCGGAGTCAACTCAACCACCCATCTAAAACAGAGGTAGGACCAAATTTGACCCGCAGATAAGTGACTCGAGTGAAAAAACTACCCCAGTACCACGTTAACTCATACAACACACCTTACGGGATGCTGCAGGTGACAAACAGGCTGCCACATTAGGGAATTATTACCCCTCGCAGTGGGGCGGTGGACCTATTGTAACCGTACCAACACGGGGAGTCAAAATGGGAGCATCTCGATCTGCTATTGCTATAGTTTCCAGGGGTACCTGCATGAGGTGTCAATAATCCCTTAGTTCAATCGTTTGCCGCTTATAGTCAATTCCTCTTTTCTTTTGGGATTTTAATTGTTTGTCCTGTTTTCTTTTGGGGGTTGTAATGATTGGCACATTTGGTAACTTTGGTTCTGAAAACTTTGGCGCTGATTCAATGTTGATGTTAGGATAAAATCTGTGTCATGTTTTATTTATTTATGCAAATATAAATAATGAAATATATACAAGGAGATAACAAACATAACAAGTACGTGACACTAGGTTAACAACATGCTCAATGGCGAACTACTTGAGCGATAGAATCCAAGTATTCTAGAACGCCAATCCTGTTCTCACTGAATACTCTCTTGAAATGTCGAAGAGACGCGTTCACCGCCCGATATTTTCTCCTCTGAGGTTGAACCCTGTCACCGCCAGTTAAGTTGCAGTATGGTCAAGCTAGTCGATAGAGTAAGTGCAATTGCGGTATAATACACGTGCATAGATACCAACACATTTCCCTCGCCAATATATTCTCTATACCCATTTCAGCATGACGTACCATATTAACTAATTTGATCAAACTCAAATGTATGTCTACAGTATTTATCTATATAATTAGCGCAACAAAAATAACCGTCCGGTCATGAAATGATCTTGTGACCACATTAACACAATGTATACACACACATACGTGCTTCAGTTATTGGTTTAACAAGTTGATTCGATGACCGAACTAATTAATTCGTGTGATATTCATGAACTTATTCGCCCGAATAAAAGTATATAAGCTTATACTTTCTTCCAGTTCACCAGTTTCATTCGAAGTCTCATACTCACCCATCCATATTGGCGTCTTAACTCGGGACCGGTCCCAATTTACAATTGAACATTTAAACACATCGTAATTTGGAACAACTGAACGCCGACTATATAATTCATTTACATCAACTAATGCATTAAACAACCTATCCACGAGACTGTATTTCCATTACCACACGCAGTGCAATTATCAATTCAAATCAATTTCACGGGCATCAATTACAGTTACTAAATATATGTAATTGTCAGGTTGCCCAATTGCACACAAGAACCGCGGAAAATTAGGTGCCACCTATTGTAATTAGCACAAAAGAGCTTAGACGTCAACATCAGCATCAGTATCGAAGCAATTTTATCAAATTATCTCTCGGGTTCGATATATTCTTATCGGCGTGAACAATAACTGTTTAGTTAACAAGGTTATTGACATTCGTGTATAGAATGTGACGCATATTTAAGTGAAGTTTCGATTATTTATCTGGAAGTAGTACATCTCGTCATTCGAGCTCATGTGCTGTCTTCTACTCAACATCATAATTAGTATTATATAGCACCTAATCCAACAACGTGCTCTTCTAAAGCACTATACATATTATTACCCTTGACGAGTTGCATCGACCTCCGCCGAGGACTGTTTTAACGCATGAGTTGTGAGAAGTAGTTACATTACGAGCGACCGTGCTCAAGGGTCACAACTTGGTGGAAGATTTGAACAGCGTACGATCCGATAATCGCACCACGTTTAGAAAATCCTGTGCCAATGCATTTTATTATATATGCGAGTCGACCATAGGTCGCCTCGCATATATATGAGAATGAATTGGCCTAACAAATTTGATATTATTTTTTATAATTGTTAAAATATGTAAGAAAAAAATTAAAAAATGATAAACAATTGTTAAAGAATATAAGAAATAATGATAAAAATTATAAAATTGTTAAAGAATGTATGAAAAAAATCATAAAAGATTAAAAATTGATAAAGAATAAAAGAAAAAATGGTAAACAAATTGTTAAAGAATGTAAGAAAAAATTATAAAAAATGATAAAAAAAAAGTTGTTAGGCCAATGTTATGGTCGACTCGGATATATACGAGAATGCATTGGCACAGGGTCTTTAATGTTGGATCCGCGCATCCATTACATATTTGAGCAGCCGGTTGCCCAGTACATAAAATGTCCTAAGATTTAGATATGTGTTCCATTTGACTGTCACGGTCCGCGCATATTATTACCATTCTTGACAAGTTCCATCGACACCCGCCGAGGACTGTTTTAACGCATGAGTTGTACGAAGTAGATACAGTTCGAGCGACCGTGCTCAATGGTCTCAACTAGTCTTGGCGCGACAATCGCGCGACTTTTAAAGGCCCACTTAATTTTCGAACCACCAGATCACATTATATACAACATATTCCATATTATATACCATTTGAAAGAGGAAGCTCAAAACATGTTTGTATTATCAACTGATCCGGTCGAATAAACTGGGATCATATTGTTTTTGTTGAGTTACTGATGTGTGTTCTGTGATTAATTTTGATCCATACTGTAAAGTCTATTATTCTCAGTGGAAGGGGAATACTTCGATCTCTTAGTTTGAATTCTGATGCATTCTGGGTTGACAAGGGGGAGTCTTGGAATGAATCTGAGAACCTATCACTTGGTGAACACTCCAAGGCCGGAGCTGTTCCGTATTCTGATGGAATATATATATTTTTGGTTCCTCTTCCAAATGGAATATAATATGGGATATGATGTGTATAATGTTATCTGGGCATTCAAAAATTAAGTGGGCCTTTAATTTGATCGAGCCACTGTTGTGTGAAACTCAATAGCACACCGATGGGCTACGAACTCATATCGATGTAATGATAGCGATGACAAGTCGTACACGCTAATGATAACCACATGGCCTCATTAAGATGGGGCAGTGTATCTGCATTGTTGGTAATTGCACATTTTTCATAAACTTGAATCTTTCAGAATTGAATCCTTTACATCCTCAAACTTATAGGTTCATTTAAAAGCTATTAGCATGTGCAATAATTTGTTTATTTTTTGGGGAAAATTTAGTATTAAAGCAATGCTGGACACTTCCTCCAAACTACGCTTCCTGGCTTTCAAAAGAAAATCCATGTTCTCTATTTGAACTAATAAGCCATTTGGTGTATTATCTATTATATATTTTGGAAGATCTGTTTGTGTGTTTGTGTGTGTGTTTGTGTGTAATCGATGGACTCGAAAATGGCCCAGCCGATTTCGATGAAACTTGGTATGTGGGGGTATTTTCGGGCCAGGAGCAACATAGGCCTATTAATTTGTCCGTGCGAGGTCAACTTTTCACGTGCCGAGGTCAAATCAGTTTTTACGCCGTTTTGCGCTAATATATTTCAGTTCGGTGCTTACAAATCGATTCGAAACAGCGCGAATAATAACATGCCAGTCATAATAATGACACTATGAGAATCTTTCGTGTTTCCTCTTTCCAACGATATATAATATGTATGTATCCGTTTTAGTTATCTGCCTCAATTATTAAGAAGAAGTGGTACGATCTTCTATCAGGGTAAAAACAATGCGTAACTTCTATGACGTCGTTAGAGGTCATAAAGTTAGATCACGTTAACTCTTCTCCGGCCGATGCATTTGACTGTTTCAGACGTCTTGGCGATATCTCGGGCACCGATGGTAATTTATCTTTACGTTGAAACTTGATAATTAATGAGCGTGTGTATATGAGGCGCGTTTATATACTTCAGTGGAAATCAAATCGGGTTAAACTGGCGGATTTTTACGGACGAAATTTGATGCATAGGGTATCTCGGTATCCGCTGGGCCGATTTCCGGTATCCGCTGGGCCGATTTCCACCATTTTTGGGGTGTTGGTCCACCTGACCTTGACCTTCAAAATGGTCAATTCAAGGTCAAATCGGGTAAAACCGGATGGATTTCGACGGGTACTTTTGTCGGGTACTTTTGTTCGGGCACTGTGTTTTGGACGGGTCAAATCGTGACCCCACTTGACCTTGACCTTCAAAATGGCCAATTCAAGGTCAAAGCCCGGACGAAGTCGGGTCACCTTCTAGTCTATTATATATTTTTAAAGATCTGTGTGTGTGTGTGTGTATCTGTCTGTGTGTGTGTAATCGATGAACTCAAAAACGACCGACCCGATTTCGATGAAACTTGGTACGTGGGGGTATTTTCGGCCGGGGGTTAACATAGGCCTATTGATTTACCCGTGCGACGTGACCTTGACCTTCAAAACTCATATCTCGGGATCCGCAGTGCTATCACGCCGGGTTTAGCACTGCGATGCAGGGAGGATAACTCTATATTCATACGTCGACGAACGTTAGCAATTTGCAGGCATGCAATTACGCATCGTGTATTTTTCCCAAAATTATAACATTTACAATATATATTGTCAATTTGCAGGCTATTAAAAATCGTGCATCTATCCCAAAATATATCATTTATTACAATTTCTGATATATAAATTTTGTTACAGTTAATATTCTTAGGTCTATTGTCGATAGATTTATTTTTTGTATATTCACACCACGCATAGGCTCAAGCTGTTTACATTTACCCCGCGGGTCTGGAATCTCATCCAAGAATCCATTTAGCTGAAATGATACTTCGTTGTTGCGAAATGGAATCTACCGGTGGCCCCAAGCCGTCAATGTCAACAACATCGAAATTGTTCAACTTTGACTGCGAGAAAATAATTAGTTAAAATTTACCACACAATGCTAATTTATCTTTACGTTGAAGCTTGATAATTAATGAGCGTGTGTATATGAGGCGCGTTTACATACTTTAGTGGAAATCAAATCGGGTAAAACTGGCGGATTTTTACGGACGAAATTTGATACATAGGGTATCTCGGTATCCGCTGGGCCGATTTCCCGGTATCCGTTTGCCCAATTTCCACCATTTTTGGGGTGTTGGTGTTGGAAAATTGCCAGACGGATTTTGACAAAATTTGATACTTAGTGGACCATAGTGGTAATTGTTTCCAGGGAGTGTTTTGGACGGGTCAAATCGTGACCCCACCTGACCTTGACCTTCAAAATGGTCAATTCAATGTCAAAGCCCGGACGAAGTCGGGTCACCTTCTAGTCTATTATATATTTTGGAAGATCTGTCTGTGTATCTGTGGTCTGTGTATCTGTGGTCTGTGTGTGTGTTCGCGATGAACTCGAAAACGGCCGACCCGATTTCGATGAAACTTCGTATGTGAGGGTGCTATCGGCCGGGAAGTGGCATAGGCATATTAATTTTCGGATCCGAGGTCAACTTTTCACGTGCCGAGGTCAAATCTGTTTTTACGCTGTGTTGCGGGACTTTCATTTGAGTTCGGTGCTTACAAATCGATTCGAAACAGCGCGAATAATAAAATCCCAGTCATAATAATGACACTGTGAGCATCTTTCGTGTTTCCTCTTTCCAACGATATATAATGTGTATGTATCCGTTTTAGTTATCTGCCTCAATTATCAAGAAGAAGTGGTACTATCTTCCATCAAGATAAAAACAATGCGTAACTTCTATGACGTCGTTAGAGGTCATAACATTCGATCACGTTAACGCTTAACCGGCCGATGCATTTGAATGTTTCAGACGTCTTGGCGATATCTCGGGCACCGATGGTAATTTATCTTTACGTTGAAACTTGATAATTAATGAGCGTGTGTATATGAGGCGCGTTTATATACTTGAGTGGAAATCAAATCGGGTTAAACTGGCGGATTTTTACGGACGAAATTTTATGCATAGGTATCTCGGTATCCGCTGGGCCGATTTCCCGGTATCCGCTGGGCCGATTTCCACCATTTTTGGTGTGTTGGTGTTTGACCCCACCTGACCTTGACCTTCAAAATGATCAATTCAAGGTCAAAGCCCGGACGAAGTCGGGTCACCTTCTAGTCTATTATATATTTTGGAAGATCTGTCTGTATGTCTGTGTGTCTGTGTGTTCGCGATGAACTCGAAAACGGCCGACTCGATTTCGATGAAACTTTGTATGTGGGGGTATTTTCGGCCGGGAACGGGCATAGGCCTATTGATTTTCAGATCCGAGGTAATCTTTTCACGTGCCGAGGTCAAATCTGTTTTTACGCTATGTTACGGGACTTTCATTTGAGTTCGGTGCTTACAAATCGATTCGAAACAGCGCGAATAATAAAATGCCAGTCATAATAATGACACTGTGAGAATCTTTCGTGTTTCCTCTTTCCAACGATATATAATGCGTATGTATCCGTTTTAGTTATCTTCCTCAATTATCAAGAAGAAGTGGTACTATCTTCCATCAATATAAAAACAATGCGTAACTTCTATGAGTGGAAATGAAATCGGGTTAAACTGGCGGATTTTTACGGACGAAATTTTATGCATAGGGTATCTCGGTATCCGCTGGGCCGATTTCCCGGTATCCGCTGGGCCGATTTCCACCATATTTGGGGTGTTGGTGTTTGACCCCCCCCCCCCCCCCTGACCTTGACCTTCAAAATGGTCAATTCAAGGTCAAAGCCCGGACGAAGTCGGGTCACCTTCTAGTATTATATATATTAGCTTTCCGGGGTGTTTTGTCATTCGTAAAGGAATAATGGTAAATTACAGTTTAGATATCCAACTACAGTTCCGAAAAAATACAGTTTGCTGTGCATACAAATCAGTAGACTTGATCCCTTTAAATTTCCAGCTGTCGTGAACTGATATGTATGTGGTGTTGCTACTTTGTTAATTTCAGTGCAATTTTACAGTATACATCGTCGTAATGTTTAAATGGCTGCCAAAAAGCGCCGTAAGCACCAGTCTGTGATCCTTAAGCCGATCAGAAAAATACGTTCGATCCTTTGATTACTTCCGCATACGGTTTCATTACTAAGGCGAGTCGGCATCCCCAAGCTATTAATAACAAGAAAACCATAGTCAGAAATGGTAACGCGCTCAAGATAATATATTATATACCCATGATTGTAATTATAGAATATAAACATATTGGTTTCGCGAATGACCAACTCGGCCGTCTCCGACCACAACCCCCAGTGAGCTGCAGAATGAAAAATATCTATAAAAGTTGAAATTTAAGACTTACAAATTATATTTTTCATTTATTTTATTTGTAATTGACATAACTAATCACAAACAAAAAATCAACATTATTGACATAACGTTAATTAACGACAATATAAAACAAAATTGATATTCCCAACTACACCTTTTACCGGACTCGGCCTCCGACTCGCAGTTCGACTTTTAATCATCCCAAAATTTCCCATTCTATAAATAAAACACCACTCTTAATGTCAGCGCCCACAGCTATCTAGAATCTCTAGGACAGTATTCACGCGGCCGCGCGTAACTACGCCCCATGCGGTGACGTCGTGCGCGCAAAAAGTAGAAATGATTGACACTAAAATTAATACGGTTTCGGAACGTGTGGTAACAATATGGCTGCACCAATACAATAGGCGTGTCCAATTGGAAATCTCGGACAAATATATGACAACAAATTATTGTTATCCATAAATATAAATTTAGTTAATAATCATCATCATTATTGTCACAACTTACAAGTATTCAATCAGAAGTCAACGACTTTTGTAACATGCGCACATGACTCAGGTGTGGTCATAACGTTACTCAGTAGTGCCACTCTGAGTCTGCACATGTGATATCTGCGACAGTGTCTTTCTCTTGTGTATTTGGCTTTGAATGTGTACCGCGATAAGGGGTTCAATGAGTATAGATATGGGGACAAAATTCCCAATATACATATTACATTGAAATTTACACATGTAAACAGGCGGGACATTGAAAACTGACAATCGAAACAGCGTTTCAACGGCGTAATATTTTTTGAATGGAGAAGGCATCAGACGAATTATGTCTTCTTTTTGTCTGAGTGCAGACTGCGTAAGCACATACAGTACCAGTCAAAAGAAATGGCATATTAAGCGCGCTATTTTCGCGCCCAATATCACAATAATATTGAAAGTGGAAACGCTTATAAGCGCACCCCTTGCGATATGATTGCAATATTGCATAGATAATTATATATCAAACGAAATGTGTTTGTGTAATTAAAAGTTGGAGGTGAATGCAGCGTTTGACCGACTGTAAAAAAAAAAATATAAAAAAACTTAAACACACATTATCATATCAATTTTATACAAGTACAATAAGTTATCCTAGTTCAAATACCTAACTGTAAGTTGTAACAGTTAAAATTCGTTTGATTTATCGAATAATAAAATTACCATTTTATTTGTTTTAACACCCCAAAAAATCAGTATAATTTAATGTTTCCACCTCCAGTAATAAAAGAGAAAGGGAAACCAGAATTTGCTTGAATTTCAAGTTTCTGATATTTTGGAATGCTTTCAATGTACGGTTAGACAAAAAAATTTCTCCTGTAATAATAATATAGATAAACTATTTTTGGTTGTGTTATTTACCTTTATTTGTTTATTTGATAATTTAATAATTTTTACGTCATAAGTAAAAAAGTTTTCGAAAAACTTAGCATGGAACCCCGACTATATCGTTGAAATATGATGGAAGTAAAGTTATTCACCGTGCTCTATATGAATCAGGGAGCGACATGTTTTCCAGAGTCGGGGAGCGAGTGCACCGTGGAATTCTAGAGGTGAAGGTAACTGAAGATTGGCCTTCACCTGATACATGCGACACGCTATTAAAGGCTGAAATCTTGTTTATTTGTACATTATATCTAAATAATTTAAACTGGTTAATTAATGGGGGAATGGATTTAACTAGCTGCTGTAGTTCTGGGGGGGTGTCAGGTAAAATTTGGCTGCGGGATAGCCCTATCGTGCACTTGTGGATTTAGTTTTAAAAGTAAACACATGACCTATGATTTTTTCCTCCATTTTCTTGATATGCGGCTGTCAATGTAGCTGGATAAACATCGCACTGGAGTGGCCAGCATGCTTCAATTCAGTGAATTTGGCTGAAACGTTAACACTGTCGTCTATGGGAAACCATTTATAAATAGTTCAGTTATTCCTCTGACGCACATTGCTCCTGATGAGTGTTTACCACCTGGTTAAAATAACAACCGGAAAAACATGGAGTTCCTGCGTGTACATTATGTAGAACCCATTAGGTATCCAATTGATTTACCTAACACGATTCTTATGCATTCAATAATTAGGATGGAGTGTATTATTAGTTCCAAGGCAACGACAATGGTGTCAAGATGGAATTTGTATAATGAATACATTTGCCCAAGGATATAGGGTATGTTTAATGTGCGGTGATGACGATGGCGTACTCAATGCTTACAAAATACACATCCGTCACATCCCATTTATGCACAATCACACCAAATTACCAGCGACTGAACAATAATTACCTAGCGGAGATTTTCTGGTGAAAATAAGTCTGTTTAACAAAGGGCCTCCGTCTATTACGGACGACTGGTTTCACTCAGAAATGCTTACAGAGCTCGTTTCATGAGGTTCTTAGTGCGTATTAAATAATGTCACGGTCGCATGGCAACGATAATTCTAGGTCACAGTGGTAACATGTTTTCCATAGGCCTCAGTGTAAAGGTTTTAGTGTGTACTGTTTACAATATAATGCCAATTTAAGGCTTACCCAAACCACTCCAATATGGGCTCCACTTCAAGTTTGGGTAATTTTTTAAATAGAGAAAAAATGACAAAAACTTCACATGAGAAGCTAAAAACAACTATACGTATCTAATATATATTTTGGGACTTCTGTCTGTCTGTTTGTTTGTCAGCAATGGCCGGGAAAACTGCCGGACGGATTTCGACGAAATTTGATACCTAGGGATTCGTTTGTCCGGGGAGTGTTTTGGACGGGTCAAATCGTGACCCCGACCTGACCTTGACCTTCAAAATGGTCAATTCAAGGTCAAATCGTGCCTTTCGACGGATTTCAACTAAATTTGATACCTAGGGATACTTTTGTCCGGGGAGTGTTTTGGGCGGGTCAAATCGTGACCCCGATATGACCTTGACCTAAAAAATGGTCAATTCAAGGTCAAATCGCGCCTTTCAACGGATGAAAGCAGAGGGGAAACAGTCGGGCCACCCTGCTAGTATTATATATGGTAAGTAACACTTTACCTGCGACATAATTTGGAAATATGTGATACTTTCTTCCGAACTGAAAGCTTTGTGCTCGCATACAGGGTCTGTTGTTGAGAGATTTCAACAAACAAAACAGAATCCTGGTTGGGAAGTTCTCTGTCAAGAATGATTTGTTGAGAAATCCATATACATGTAATACAGCACAAAACATGAATTAATTCTCATGTTTTTGAAGTAAGTGATTGAATTTAGAAATGACACAACCAGATATCACATATCAGTATTTAGCAATGACTGTATCCATTCTAAACTTGCTGGTGGGAATTCATTGAGTAATCTCTTGATTAATCCTGCGCCAGTGTTAGACTGTGTTTGTCGGGAATGTTTTATGTTTGTACCCTCTGTGAGAAACCAGAGATTTATTCGCCAGTAAAAGGGATATAAATGGAGATTGAATGACGAGACACACAAATGGCAAACTGGTTAATATGAAACAATATCGAAAAGAGAGCGAGAATAAATCTCTGGTTTCTCACAGAGGGTACAAACATAAAACTTTCCCGACAAACACAGTCTAACACTGGCGCTGATTGGGATTTGGAACAGGCTGGCCATGTTAAAATATAATCTGGCTTGCTGAGGGATTCTGACCTTGTACAATTACAGTCAAATCCAGCTGTTTGCTTTCTGGTGAAGTTGAGCCACAACTCATACCCTGGCTTTGGAAAATTTAAACTGAATATGTTTTGTTACTATAAAATGTGGATTTCTCAACAAAGCATTTCTTATGGAGTTCTCCTGAATCCTGATGTACTTTTTCATGGAAATTAGCTGACTGTTATGCCTGTACGTGAGCACAAAGTCAGATTGAGGTTGGTAAGTATGTGCTATATATTTTTAATCTGCTAACAGTATAGTGTTACTAACTACATATGATACATTGATTGTTGTTTTCTTTGAATTTTGTGACGTTTTTGATACTTTTTGATACTAATAATTTGATAAACATGTGCCTGGAGGCCATATTGGACTGGTTTGGTTAAACCGTAAATCTGAAAGATTGACATTTGCGGTAACTTTATATGCCACAATAACCACATCCAACAGTCAGGAAATTCGCCTTGTGTTTTTTGTAACTAGTGTCAGAACCACACTAAAAAAATGATGCAATTTTTCACATCACACCACAAAATTCAAACTTCACTTCAAACGGTAATTCCTATGCCAATGTCTATTTACCTATGAGAATTTATAGTGCAGATGTGTGTTGTATTGTTTATGCTAAAACAAAAAAGCACACATAGGGCTATTGACCAATCAGGGTCCAGTCTCTATTTTATTCTCCTATAGATTTCCCATCGAGGGTGCTCTGAGCCATGTTTACCCCACGGTAACCTAAATGTTGGTTACACATAATATCCATAAACGAGAATCATATCACACGTGATGTGAGCAGCCGGTTGTCCATTACATAAAATGTCCTAAGATTTAGATATGAGTTCCGTTCGACTACTCACGGTCTGCGCATATTATTACCATTCTTGACAAGTTCCATCGACACCCGCCGAGGACTGTTTTAACGCATGAGTTGTACGAAGTAGTTACAGTACGAGCGACCGTGCTCAAGTGTCATAACTTTGTGCAAGATTTGAACAGCGTACAATCCGATAATCACACGACGTTTAACCCATTCATGACGGGAGCTTCCTGAAAATCCTGTACCAACGCATTATCTTGTATATGCGAGTCGACCATAGGTCGCCTAGCATATATAAGAGAATGCATTGCTCTAACAAATTATTTTTTATAATTGTTAAAATATATAAGAAAAAATGAAAAAATTGATAGACAATTGTTAAAAGAATGTAAGAAATAATGATAAAAAAGGATTAAAATTGTTAAAAAAATGTAAGAACAAATAAAAAAAATTGATTAAAGGGGTACTGTACGCCAAATGTTGTTGTTGGTTTCTATAGTCTCCGAGTCTGAGAATAAGGTGACACTTTTTTCATTATTTGAAAGTCTGTTGAGTACGAAGTAGTGTTACGGATGACAAATTTACCGGAATGCAAAAATACAAATTGTCGTTGTCGAGTAATTTTTGTACAGTTTTCAACCAAATGAATCAAATAAAAGTTATATTATAGGCATACTAGTCCCATATAATCATTTAAGTTATTGTATCGTCGCTAGTCAGTGAGTGGCTTGAGTGTTCTCCCCGTATCATCATAATATTTTAAGCGATCGTGTGTGCGATCGGTTTAACAAGCCAGTATCCCTCATTTACTTTATTTGATTACGCAAATTCGTAATTTAATTGACGCCATTTTATGGCTCCAGTCATAAATTCAATTTATATCAAATTATTAACTTTTAAATTATAAAATTTTAAGATAGCCTATTAACCTGAGCGTTTACAGAATACATCTTCGACTCAAATTACTTATGTTTCTATATATTATCGATATTAGATCGTTGTCACCGGAAATTTAATGAAAATGGCGTACAGTACCCCTTTAAGAATGTAAGAAAAAATTATCAAAATTATAAAATTGTTAAAGAATGTAAGAACAAAATGATAAAAGATTATAAAATGTTAAAGAATATAAGAAAAATTATAAAAAACAAATTGCTATAGAATGTAAGAATTTTGTTTTTTAAATTGTTAAAGAATGTAAGAAAACATGATACAAAATGATAAAGAAAATTGTTAGGCCATATGATTCTCTTATATATGCGAGGCGACCTATGGTCGAATGCCATGTATACGAGAATGCATGGGCACAGCGTCTTTAATGTTGCATCCGCGTATCCGTCCGTCCATTACAACTTTGGAACTCTCTATCGCATTCATCATATGAAAGATTTCAATTATCTTTAGTATGCTTATGGAGCACCATATGTTCGACATCCGTATGGGAATGGTAACTCAGGGTTGGGGCGATTACATGCCAATGTAATCGATTACGATTACAATTACTTTTGATTGACATGATTACGATTACTGATTACATTTTTTCCAATGTAATCGATTACGATTACAATTACTTTAGTAAATGTAATCGATTACTTTTTGATTACATCTGATTACAATTGTTAGTTTCCAACCACTTTGATCGCATTGGAATAAATAATGAAACAATTCAAATTAACATATCCAATTTGATTGAATAAAGACATCACTGCATAACATGGAAACAAGAAACGACTGAAACAATAGAAAGATGCAAGCAATAAACATATGGGAGAGGACTTACAAAAAGCCACAATAGGCTTGTTGTCTCATCCCTTTCCAATCACCCATACTCATCCATTAGCATTTTTGTTAAATATTCATCTTGTTTTGTGTTGGGAATAAATATTGTTACACCAAACATATAACTTTTCACATTTACATGTATTGGAAAGGTTTCATCATGAAGTTGTGCACAAACTTATTGGGAATACATTATATATACATGAAAATATCACCAGAAACAATTATAAATTATTTGCATGTTCTGTTAGATTCAATACCCAACACAATGAAGATAACACTAAGATTTATTTGATTATAATCCGTTGTTAATTCTGATGAGGATTAAATGAGGCTTAACTCCATGAGTGCAGTAAATGACAAACCAGCTAATTAGGTCTACCGATGTACATCACACCTGCTTTGTTCAGTTAATTAGCCCTATTGTGCCAGTGTGACTATACAGCCATTGTCTGCAGCAGTCCCAATTCAATTTAATCATAATGGAAGTTGGCTAGCCTATTTATTCATATTAGAACATTTCATTGTCTGCATCACAAGTGTATTGCCATTCATGCTGTATTTAACAATTGTGTGTTGTTATCTGTATCCACTGTCAGAATGTACACACACACTGTACCACTAACATAACACATGACAAAATTGTACTAACTTTCTAATATGTTGTTTGTATATTTGAACACTCCACAGTACCACAGTATGAGACTATGAGTATCCAATAGCCATCCATATGGATATGTTAGTAAAAGTAATCAAAAAGTAATCAAAATGTAATCATGATTACAGGTACATTTGAAAGTAATCGATTACGATTACTTGTAATCAAGAAATGTCATGATTACTGATTACAGACGATTACTCAAAATATTGTAATCAATTACTTTGATTACAATTACTGATTACGATTACCCCAACCCTGCTGACTTTCACACTAAGAACTATAACTCAGTAATAATAAAATGGACGAAACCATTCAATGGTTTCGTCCATTCTATTATTACTGAGTTATAGTTCTTAGTGTGAAAGTGCATCCAATTGCACCAACTTTGAAGCTCTGTATCTGGGTCACCGTAGCCTATGGTGGTGTAATTTGGAGAAGAAAATAATTATAATTTCGCAAATCAGTTTCAGTCATCTCGGACCCTGGTTGTAGGTCATGTTTTAAAGGTACTCAATCCAATTCGATTGTCCTCATATCATCATACTGCAACAATCACAATATTCTTTGAAATGCCGCTTCAGTTATCGGATCCGATTAATTGCCCAACAATAATGCTAACTACAGTAAACTATAGTACAAAATTGCCCAATACGTATTATTTATCAACATTTTGTTCAATGAAATATGGCCGGTTTGTCAAATATTTAAAACCAAAGCCACTTGATTTAGAATGATGCATCTTCATCCGCAATTTGGTCCGAGACCGTCGGCTTACCGAATATTTGCCAGACCGCCAAAAATAACATATCTCGGAAATAAATTTTTTTAGAAATCGATATCTGATCATTCTGATCTTTGATGGTGGGTTCCTCGACTCGAATCAAATATGATTTACCCCCGAAGCCAAAGAAATATTAATTTGCGAGCGTTGATTCGGATTATTCATCTTTACCTCCGTGTGTGATTTTTTTTAAATATGAGTCATTAAAAGTTTACGAAATTCAAAACGATCATGAGTTCATCCTGTTCTCCCGAAAATCCGCACAATATCTGCTTATAAAGAACTTTTTTGAGCAATTAATCTGCTTAGAATATTCTCATTTTGAGTCGATAACGTGCTGAAAATGACAGCATTTTAGTCGAATTATAGACTCATACTGAAGCGATTCATAGCAGATTATGTGCGGATAATGACACAAATAAGCCGACTCACGATTTTTCAGGTGTACACTCTTTAACATGTGTTTTCACTGTGGCCCGCGCCATAAAACAAAATAACGGCTATGACTCCATTATCTGCTTAATTCAGAATAAAATAATCACATTATGTACCTATTTTACAGTTTCAGTCGATTATGTGCGTATCTGCGTGAGGAAATGATGAGTTAGCTTCAGAACCGTGACACAGAATGATAGTAGGATAGTTTGAGTTAGAAAGAGCTAAGAATATCTTCCCATCTGATCTTCACAGCCTCACACCGGAATTATTTACATTTATAAGCTCTTTGATGTAGCCAGGCGTCGTTCCTTCAATCGCGCGAAAGGTGATCAGTATGAGCTTAAATTTGATCCCGTAGGAAGCCAGTGAAGGTTGTTGCAAGACTGGACTCATGTACCCTAGCAACAATTTCAGCGGCAGTTTTTTTTTTACTCGCTCCAATTTTATGATGCGTGTGCCAGTGACGCCGAAGAAGCAACTGTTCATAAAGTGAAGCTTGATGCTCACCAGAGACTGGCTAATTGATGTGATTTCGTTGCCGAACCAGTGTAGTATTTTCTGAGGTTTCACGTTAAGCATTGCATTAACCCTTTACCCAACAGAACGGCCCTGTGCCAATGCATTAACTTATATATGCGAGTCGACCATAGGTCGCCTCGCATATATAAGAGAATGCGTTGGCTTAACACATATTAAAAATGTTAAAATTGTCAAAGAATGTAGAAAAATATTATAAAAATTGTTAAAAAATGTAAGAAAATATTATAAAATTGTTAAAGAATGTAAGAAAAAATGGTAAAAAATGTAAAAAAAAAAAATTTTTTAGGCCAATGCATTCTCTTATATATGCGAGGCGACCTATGGTCGACTCGCATATATAAGAGAATGCATTGGCACAGGGCATAACTGTAACCATCACAATGTGGTCAATGAACCGGTTCCAATGATATCCATATTTGTATGGTGTTATTGAGACAGACCGAAGATATTTTAGGCTGTTGAAGATTTATTTGGGCGTTTTTGGCCGGTTTGTTGGGTAAAGGGTTAAGGTGCATGGGGCTGATGTGAACAATTTTCTACTCTCAAAAATATCGATCCTCTCAGTTGGAAACTATGGGCACAATCATGCATACACTGTTCTTCTGATTATTCACATACAATTTCCAGATGAGTGTGTCAAATAAAATGTTACTAGTAGATTTATATCAGCACATCCAGGTATTAATAATATTTTTATAAATCATCACCATATGTCTTGAATTTGATGTCATATATTTGGTGATTGCTTTTTCTGCATGGCGTGTGCTAATTTCTAATTGTCCCAATCCACCGTCCGTTGTGTAATTGTGGTTACGTCACAAAACCTGAAACTTTTAATATATCGTAATCGATTCATAAACTCTATTTAATATAATTTTCATGTTGATATCTGTGGTTCTTTTGAGTATGCATGTGTATTCAGAATGCATCCTCGACTCAAATTAATTCATATTTTATTTTCTGATGAGATGGCTCCATATAAGCGCCTTGCGCTTGATGTCAAATCCTCTTCTCTCTCAGACTTATCATACTTACATATATATATATATGAACATCATCTTGTAAATTATTGTATAAATCTGGGATTCAAAAAAATAAATAATGTTTACACAATCATGCATATTAAAATTATGTTCAACACCCTGCTGGGGGACTCGGTGGCTCAATCGGTTAGGGGTACCACTCCAAGCCGTTTCGCCCTCCAGCGCTGGCGATAAGGGTTCAAATCCACATGTTTCCATCGTAGACTTTGTAACTCGAAATCGTTATCTGGTGGAGTTGCCAGTTACTTGCCGATGGCCGGTGGTTTGTCGCACATGGTCGACGAGTTTATCAGCCATTGAAATTACTGTTAGATTAGCCGTAAGTGTGCGGATTTCCTCCACCACTAAAACTGGCAATGTCGTGATATGGCCTTAGTTGATAAAGCGACATAAAATCCCAATCAATCATCTCTGCTTATATACGCCAGTAGAGATCATACTCCTCCAGTTCAAAACCTGAGATCTTTCTGTTGTGACAGGGAAGTTTATAACATTGGTTTATAACATTGAAAACGCAGTGAAGGTAATATATTTCTTAGTTAATACATGTTCCTTAATAATTTACTTCACTGTAGATGAAGGTAGCAACACGAAATTGCACGATCTACGTGACTTTGTGAACAGTTTGCTTTGCGTCGCTTACAATCATTGAATTTCTCCCGGGTAATTAGTTTAATGTTTATTTCGTTATCAGCTCACAGAAGTTACAAAAACATGCAATCTCGAGGTGTGACCATCCCATACTGTGTCACAAGTAGACTATTGAGGAACAGATATTGACAACGAAATATAGTCCCTGTCTTGTTTGTTTAATGTTATAAAGTTCCCTGTGAGAACTGGTTAGAACATCAACTAGTTCCAAGGTTTGTACTGGCGGAATATGAGCTCTACGGGCGTAGCTAGGGTAGCGATATACGACATGATCTAGTTTTAATTATCGTTATTATACTCATAAGCCGCATGCAGCTATCCAATACCCACACGCAACAGCATCTGTTCAGTCATCGCATGTCAGTTATATATCTTTGGAATTAGGCCATCTCAGAAATTAATAAACCTCAGCAAAATGTCGTCTTTGTTTTAATAAAGGGAATTTAAAGACATATTATGGACTTGTTCGGGTGCGAGAAAATGATAAGTTAGTACTCAGGCGCTATGCCATCTGTGGGAATGTAGCATTCTACTAGCATCATCGACAATCTCAAAGACATCGACCATACCACTCCATAGATATCATCGTCTGAACTAAGCTTAATTGTAAATATTTACATCTCGATTCGGGACGCGACAATCGGCGATAAACTAACGCAAATGATTTCGCCGTCGAGAGTCATTGCATTTAATTGATATAGAAGAATGGCCGTGTGTGTACGTTAACTTTGTATTAATATTCGAAAAATTAACCACTTTGAGCAAGAATATTCTCCATTTCTATTTGATCACTCAACCGTAGTGTTTCACATCACTTTAAGGAATTTTATTGTGTCGATGAAACTGTTTCCATTTGAAACAATTTTCCAAGAGATGTGACCTACGGGATGTGTCAATGGACTTAAATGTTAAATCCAAGATGCTGGCGACAACGAAATTTGGAAAAATTCAATAGCTCCCATCTAGATGTCACATCGAAAACCCATTGGCTTTGTCAAGTTGAGCTACATGTAACAGTTCAATTTCCTTACTGCCAATATTCCCGAGAGCTATGCAATAGACGCTTGACACATGTTGGTAGCCATTTACTCAAAACACTATTCAGACACCACCAAATTAACTGTGAGAAACATCTATATCCTGATTCGAGAAGTCTGTACACTCATGATATCTCAAAGGTTTTCGCAAATGAGAGCGGGGCTGGTTATCTGCGGTATGATACCACATATTTATGGCTCTCAACTGAGGCTGGTATGCGACTCTACTAGCTTTGTATCGTTTTGTAGACTTTGGTGTAAACATTGTATTTCTAGATGCTAATACACATGTATTGAATGCGATTTAATGAGAACACGGATTTGGCAGCAAGTTGATGATTATGTTGGCCATTTCATGTGATATTAAAGTGATGAGAAACACTCCGGTTGGGTGATAAAATAGAAATGGAGAATATTCTTGCTCAAAGTGGTTATATTTACGAATATTAATTTAATACAAAGTTAACGTACACACCGCCATTCTTCTATATCAATTAACTGCAATGACTATCGGCGGCGAAATCGTTTGCGTCAGTTTAATGTAAATATTTACAATTAAGCGTACTTCATACGATGATATCTATGGAGTGGTGTGGTAGATTTCTTTGAGATTTTCGGTCATGCTAGTAGAATGCTACATTCCCACAGATGGCATAGCGCCTGAGTACTAACTTATCAGTTTCTCGCACCCGAACAAGTCCATAATATGTCTTTAAAGGTATGCATGTAGCTCGAGGTTGTCGTAGACCACGAATATGTGGACCTGGTATCAAATTACGTTCCACCAAGATCTCTCTCAACCCTGAGAAACATGAATGCTTATTACTTCACTGCAGTTACTATAACATAGCATAAGTTGTGTCTGATCCCCAGTCAACATGCATATTGGTCTTGAATGTGTACGAGGTACGATTCTATTCTTTTAATTCGTGATATCGTAAATATTATTGCAAACGTTAGAAACTGTTCTCTCTCATTTTCGTTATGTGTACAGTAATATAAGACGTTAGCAACGGTTTCTATTCCCCAACACTGATATTTTTGGTTCTCTGATAAATATAATTTGATCCCATTATGCTGGGTGTAAGGCTATGTTGGCGTGTTTGTCTCCTGTACATGTATGTCAGTTGTAACACTCTGTTGATGTGGTAAACAGCTGAGTCGGTGGCCTGGCAAATCCGCCTGTTTTATGTCATTTGTTGAACTGTTGAAGTGAACCAGAACTTTGGTATAAATACTACATTTATTATTCCCCGCAAACGAAGTTAGCCGTGGGTATACATGTAGAAATAGGTTTCGCCGTCCATAACAAATTTGGCGATCTTTCTCACAGTTATCGTCGGTCAGATTTGAATGTTCAGTCCTACATAGCTGCGACAACACGCTTTAATCAGGATTAATCGCCCGAAACTATAACTTCAGATATATACAGCAACATAAGTATAACGATTAGACGTCCTGGCCCGTCCTCATTTCATATGTATCCAGAGAGACTGTTGGCAATTAACACACTAAGTCCACACTCTTACCATTATAACTTCTTTCTTCTTTATTTTCAGTTATGCAATACACCACAATTGTAAATACTCTGGCATCTTGTAAACAAATACTGTAATTTCAACTTTGTATCGGCAGAGGGATATCCTGTATAAGTTTCTGTAACTTGTACCCCAATCCCTTTGTAAATTGAATAATTCACAATAAAATATGTTTAAATTAAAAAAAAGTAAGTCAGATTTTAATTATCTTTGATATGCCCATGACCCACCGTCTGGGAAGGGATATCCGCATGGTACATTCATTCGTTTATTGCCAAGTTATGGTCATTAATGTAAAAATGCGTCTGCGAAATTTGGATCTCTGTATTCCCAGTCATAGCAGTCATGTTTGAATGATCTTTAGTATGCTTATTGGGCAACCGGAAGAAAACAATATCCACACAGCAGGTTGTGTCCATGTATTTCTTCTTAAAGGTACTCAATCCGAATTAACGCTCGCAAATTACTATTTCCTTGGCTTCGTAGGTAAAACATATTTGATTCGAGTCGAGGAAAACCACCCATCAAAGCTCAGAGTGATCAGATATCGATGTTTGAAATATATTATTTTTATTTTTTATGGTGGCCCAGTAGACTGTCACGAGAAGAATTTGTTTTGACCAAATTGCGGATAAAGATGGATAACTCTAAAATCAAGTGGCTTTTTTGTGTCAGATATTTGACAAACCGGCAAAATTTCGTTGAACAAAATGTTGATAAATAACAGGTTTCGGGTAATTTTATACTATAGTTGATTGTGGTTAGCATTATTTTTGGGTAATTAATCGATTCTGAAAACTGAAGCGGCATTTCAAAAAATGTTGTTGTTGTTGTTGTTTTTGTTGTTGGAATCTGATGATATGGGGACCATAGCATCGGATTAAGTACCTTTTAGTTATAGCCCTTATCTTAAGTGTAATTACGGTCATCCCTGTATGTTCGCCATCTTAGATCGTATGTGGATGATCTATGCTATATTCACGAAGCACAATGATGGGATGAAGGAGATCCACATGCAACAGGATTAGTCCGGTCACCGGATGTCGGATTAAGATGTTTCGAATGAAACCACCTCTGAAAATTAATAAACTTCATCGTAAAACCACCATCTCGCGGGACTCACTGTTCTGTTCACTGGAGAGGTTTCGCAAAACTAGCGGATAGCACTTACAAAATTACGGTTAGGGCAATACGTCAGCAGATTATGTGCACGATGTAGCTGTAACCGTAATGGTCCAAACGTCACGACGGATAGGGTATCAATTTATTCGGGTTGCACATGTACCAAGAACTTCATTTAAAGTGATGTGAAACACTCCGATAGGGTCATCAAATATATAGAGATGGGGAATAATCTTGCTCAAAGTAGTAATATTTACAAATATTATATCCAAGTTGACAACAAACACCGCCATTCTTATATATTAATTAAATACAGTGACGCTGTTCAGACGATGTTTTCTATGGAGTGTTAATGTCGATTTGTTTGAAATTCTCGGCGATGTTACCAGAATGCTATATTCCTCCAATTGGCACAGTGCCTGAATACTAACTTACTAGTTTCACGCACCCGAATAAGTACATAATATGTCTTTAAAGATACAAGACACACACTCAGTTAATTGATTATGTTGTGTCTACAGCGAAAACTGATCCAGGCTCGGACAACTATCTTCAACTAACCGATCAAATAGAAGATAATTGTATGCGTTGTGCTTAATCTCGTTTGCTTATTGCGATTTTTCGTCGTTTCAATCGTTAGCCCATAACACAACGTTTACTATTTTCGGTGGAGGAAACAACGAACGTGTTTTATTTTCACTGTATATCACCCCAATGCACATATACATGAATAATCAGCCGACCACCAGTGAGCAGCTAGCTCACAGGCTTATACGCGATTCGCGTTATACCATCCCTTTAATTGTGTATACCTCAGATCATGACAACTCGGAAGATTACTTAGTCTAACTTGATGCCTTAGAAACTTAATAGGTTGCTTTAATTCAAATTATTCGCGACTTGAACTAAAATACTGAGAAAGAACTAGTCCGCGTGCACGGTTTGACTGCCCGACTTAGATTGGTTCACACCACATCGATGAAAGCTCTGAGACGAGAATGACTGAGCGCAGTTTGAGTTGCCGAGAATAGAAGATTCTGACACGTTTATTTCAAGATGGATGCTGATTAAACAAGATGAGGGATTTATTTGAAACATTTATCTGATTGCGATAACTTAATTCCACAATTTAAGTCTACGCTGTGCTCTCATACAGAAAAGAAAACACATTTTGCTAAATCTACGCGATATCAGATCTCCCAGCGGCCGGGGGAATAAATTGGATGTTCGCGGTCACTACAGTTGGATGGAGGTGGCGTTAATAGTTCATGACTGTTCACTACCTTGTTTATGGTGTTTACGCTTTATACCCCCCGTAACGAAGTTATTGGGGTATATAGGAATCAGCTTGTCCCACCGTCCGTCCAGCTGTATGACCGTCCGTCTGTGGACGAAACTTTGTATTCCTGCATTTTTCAGTCAATCCTTTGATTTAAACTTTAATCTGCGATTATGATGTCAGGCTGACTTTTTTTAGTGGAGTTATCTCCCTTTTTCGACTGAGAAACGTTTCGCAACATGCATAATTTTGTCCGAGCCTGTATTTCTTGTGGGTTTTTTAAATATGGCTGCGGTGGTATCCTCAGTCCAACTGGGACATTCCCACCTCTTAAAGACATTTAAACGGACCTTGTATGCAACAAAAAGACTTGTTCAAGAAATATAATTTAGAAAAGTCAGACCTCCTTCATAATGGAACAATAAAGAGCGTTCCTTTATATATAGTATATACCTATAGTATATACCGATATTCCGATTTCAACGATATTTGGTACATGAGTCTAGGATCACCTCTAGATGGCAGCTGTCAAATTTGAACGATTTTCGATGAAAAACGTGGCCGCCGGCGATCATCTTGGATTTTACTCTTTGCATCACAATATCATTAACACACACTACAGAGCATACCCCTCATCCGATCATCACCAAACTTCATATGTATCATCGGGGTGACCTCTAGATGGGTGCTTACCATTTTTCCGAATTCTGTTAAAAACATGACTGCCAGCGGCCATCTTGGATAGTACTCTTTGTATGACTAAACCCTTTAGCACACCTCACATTTCTCATCCAATCGTCACCAAACTTCATATGGACCTTCGGGGTGACATCTAGGTGGGAGCCTCCCTGTGTTTCCCCGAATTCGTTAAAAAGAAACATAGTCGACAGCAGCTATCTTGGATTTTAAATGTGAATCCTTCAGCACACCCTGCAGCCCACATTTATAGGATAATTGTTTTGAAACTTTACTGGCTTGTTTAGAATCAACTCCAGATGGGCTATGTGTTCTTTAGTTCATCCATTATTAGTGATTCTCGGTCAGACATATTCACTCTTATGGGGAAAAAACTCAACCAGAGCCATATTTGATTCGCAACCCTTGTTAACTCTTCACGCAGCGAAATGATACGATACTGGTCAACTCTCTGTCATACATGCCATCCTGTTGTTTTGTCGCCGTTTGTACTTGAATAGCCCTTTACTCAATTAGCTATATCAGCGACTTTCGTGGAATTATTGTTAAAATTGAATCACCTTATCGCATATATAAACACCATTTTGCTGCAATGTCAGGTCGTTTCAAATATTAACACTGCAGGATGGGTTACAGTGAAATAACTATTTCCCATAGGCCTCAGTATTATCATACAATAGCCTGCAGCCTGACTATCCAGGAATTGTGATAAATGAGTACATGATCACCGGACTGGCATCTGCGCAAAGTTTCTGCACGAAAAGAATGATATCGTCTGGCATGGCATATCCATTAAATATCGGATTTATAAAATAGAGTCAGAATTGCACGAAAACAATATTGACATTTTTTACCTCTCACCAAAAACAAATTAAACTAGGAACCAGGTGCTTTAAATACAGTGTGTCAATGTTTTGTTTGGCGTCTGAGATTTCAAGAGGAGTGATTGCGTGTATTTGTATATGTTTAAACATCAAAACTAATATTAACCAACCAGGACCCAGATTAGTTTTTTCTTTGTTTTTCTCTCCTGCAACTTGGTCCAAAATCCGTTGGAGGGCGCTACCAATCGAATACTTCACTGTAACCTATGAAGTTTACCTTACTTTCACAGATACACGAATCGGGTACACTACTTCGTTGATATCAATCATCAATACACATGTTCACAACAAGCACTGAACCACGACCATCTCTAAGAACCAACGATCACAAAAACAAGGGAGTGAACCCCCTTGTCTTATATGTTACAGGCAAATAAGTATATAGAGTTATGCTTCTTGAATTTGTGTTGGGGGGGACTCGAGTCAGCATAAAAACTAATTTTGGCTGCTGATTGGTTTATTGTCTTTCAGGGAAAATTCCCTGAGCGGGGACAGAAAATCATAGCCTACGAAAAACTATGGCGATAATTATTGTTTAGATGGTTAGGAAGTGTCTGGTGGAGTCCCGTTATGGAAGTGATCTGGATATTTTCTGTGCTGCTGATTTTTGTGCAGTAAGTGGGGGTAGTACTGGAAATTCAAGATTATCTTCTTTCATTAAATACACAAAAGGGCGCATTTTCTGTCACGGAATGGTGTATCGAATGACGTTCTAAGGGAAAATTGACACTGTCGTCTATGGAAACTAATTAGTTGTTTGTAACCTGTAGGGAGAAAATTGACATTTTCGTATATCATTCAGGGCATGGAATTTGAAAGCACTGATAGACACAACCTGTGTTGTTTTGTTTAGCAACGTCAGCTATTATGTTTTCACGCCCTTTGGGCCCGTTTTCAGATCGTACTCTTTGTGCTCTGAACAATTGTAATGTTCATGAACACCGTGAACATATAGCTTCTTTATTTGTGCAGTTCTCTTATAATACCATGATACCGTTGGTATTTCAAACAGCACACGAAGTGAATGATATAGATGCAGTCAGCTACATGCATCCGACGTCGGTAGGTATTGTCCCTGTTGGGACGTTTTCAAGGTTAGAACACAGCTGTACTTTAGCACTTTCGCCGTCAATATGTTTTTAAATTTCTTTGCCCATCTGTCATCTCCTGCGGGGCCATCAAACGGAATATTTTTGACAATATCTCAGCACAACCGTGCCAATATGTAAGGTCACACGAGGCGTAACCAACACTGGCGTTCATGTGATCAGGATTAGCTTACGGCCAGCATAATAATACAATATAGTATTATATATACATCTTAAAAAGTACAATATATCACCCATGGCGATTGGGCACAGTGGCGCCAATTATTAGATTCATCCTCTGAGGATACAATCCGAGCTGCAGCGCATATATGTGCGCATCAGGATTAATTCATCAACACACCGAATCTCATAGCACCAAATTTTTAGGCGCTGATACTTTTTGGCAGATTTTTTTTACATGACATATTCATGGTTGTAACACAGTTTTTGTAGAATATACCTTGCATATACACAGAAATATTTCAAAATAGATTCAAATTAACCTTAAATATGTATAATTGGAGCAGAAATGATAAAAAATAATTTTGTAACAATTTCCCCCTGAAATCGGCTGAAATACCAATAAATTTGACCGAAAGTTGACCCAATTGGACAGAAAATATTCGAATTTTGAGTGGGGGCTTCAGGCCCCTCCCAACTCCCGGCCCACACGGCTATGCATATGCGAAAAAACGTTTTGGGTGAGGGCTTCGGACCCCTCCCAGCCCCCGGCCCGTACGGCTATGCATATGCTTATGATTGCAGCAGTCAGAGTAGTAGCTACCTTTACTCAAGTGTCACAACTTTGCGAGATTAGAACAGCGTACGCGCTCTGACAAACACACGTCGCTTAATTGGACCAAGCCGCTGTTGTGTAAATATCAATAGTCTACCGGCCGGGTATTGACAGCAAAGAGAATTCGGACACTCTAACTACTGTATATCACGGAGCTCCATTTGAACATTCATCGAGCACTCTATACCACGAGAAAGCCATTTACTGGCCCAGTTTCGATTGACTCGACATATTTTATATGTCCACCAACAGTTTGTAACGTTTTACAAATATCAAATACTAAAAGGACTGGTGTCACTGTGATCAAAACGAAGAACCAACTGAGGATAAACTTCACATGGACTGATCTTCAGCAAATCGTGAATCTTCGTTGCTTTTAGATTGAGTTGACACAGGGCACCTTCGGGCTCTCCCACACTCTTAAAACAATAGGTACTCTGGAGTACCTACGTAGGTACTAAGCTTTGTACTAAGAGTACCTAATAAATATGTAGGTACTCTGGAGTACCAATACATTTTGGTTCTCTGGAGTACCTATATATTAGGTTCCCTGGAGTACCTATATTTTAGTTTCTCTGCAGTACCTATATTTAGGTTATGTGGAGTACCTATATGTATCGGGGCTTTATGCATATAATAGCCACCGCGCATTTATGACACCGAAGCCATGACGCGCACGATATGAATTGCTAAGAAATAGATGCTTTCTTGACACGCCCATTATATTATCTGAAGTACCAAAACATCAAGACAGGTACTCCGAAGTATTTAGGTACTACGCATAGCTCCAGCAATTTGGTACTCCAGAGAACAAAACAGCCCAGATACCGGCAAATTTAGCAATGTGGCATGTTAGATTCCAAATGTTGCTGCCGCGTTTAAACATCGAATTAAGTACATAACCACAAAGACTCCCTTGCATAGCGCTAAATGAAATAATCCGTCAGATCTATGACCGCGAGTCGACGGGCGGCCATCTTTTCACTTTAATTTGATCGCTTGCACACGGCACTCGATATTGACACACCCACGGTCGCACCCAATCAGCCTGTAGTCAACTATTGGCCCTATGTGGAGTACCAACTCATCTGGTTCTATAACGCTAAACAGGATCTAAATGCTTATAGTACCAAACTATCGCGGCTTTTGGTTCTATGGGGGACCTAAATCAATTGCTTTATTTGAGAGTGCATGCACCCCTGGCACGTACGCCTATGCATATGCGCATGGTTGAAGCCGTCTGAGTAGTAGCTACCTTTACTCAAGTGTCGCAAATTTGGGCGAGATTTGAACAGCGCATGCACTCCAACAATCGCACGTCGCTTAATTCGACCAAGCCACTGTTGTGTGAAACTCAATAGTCTACCGGCGGGCTGCGACCTCATATCGATGTATTACCAACAAAGATAATTCGGACACGGTAACTACTGTATACCACGGAGTTCCACTTGAACATTCATGAAGCACTCTAACACGAGAAAGCCATTTACTGGCCCAGTTTCGATTGACTTGACATATTTTATTTGTCCACCAACAGTTTGTAACGTTTTACAAATATCAAATACTAAAAGGACTGTTGTCACTGTAATCAAAACGAAAAACCAACTGAGGATAAACTTCACATGTCATGGACTGATCTTCAGCAAATCTTGAATCTTCGTTGCTTTTAGATTGAGTTGTCACAGGACAAACAAGTGTTACGACTAGCCCAACAGCCGCCCCAACTACACTCCGCATTACAGTCGGGTCTTTGACTTCAAACATATTTTATTTGTATATCAAGCGTGATACAAAATATATCGGAGACAAGTTACAGAAACATACTTAGCTCCTCTCCCGATTTACAATTATTGTATACATACTTTAACAAAATGGCGTAAATAAATAAAACAAAATCATAATAGGTTAAACATATTAACATTAACAGTGAGTGTGTAAGGTGGATTTGGGATTGAGGATGCCAAAACCGGTTTCGTGGCTAATTTGCTTTTGGTGGCTATTGTCAAATACTGTGATCTAGTCGGCTTCGAATCTTTAGTCGCAGTTATAAATCGATGGACTGTCTTGAAGATCATTTTATTTCTTCTAAACGAGATGTCGGGATATAGTCCGATCAAACACCGGTACATCGATGAGGCGGTGATCCGTTCAGCTACTGCATGCAGATAGTAAACTCTCGGTAGCTCTGCACAGTAAGGCCAGAGATAACAAACCTGGATTCAAGTACTAAACAGTTAATAAATAAATAAATACCACAGGTAATGAACGGCAATACATTTACTACACAATGATCTTAAATACTGCGATGTAGACCATGAGCTAAGCCGCACCATCGGATCATTGGATGCCGCACGCAATAGATCCCCACTATCACCATGTACACTCCAACATCCCATATTACGGGATTCACCACACGAAAAACAGTTCCCCATCAGGGGATTGTTAGACCTTGCAGTGGGGTGCGTGACCCACATGGATCTGTCTACATCACCAAAATACTTTGTCATTGGGTGTTAGACATGTCGAACATGCGATATGAATCCCGTTCACAACAGAAAAGCAGGGCTCGTATTCATCAACCTGGTTTACATATAGTATTGGTAGTTTTTTCCGCTCGAGGCTCAATGCGAAACTATCCGTGGGCATCCTGCAGTATTGGATTATCTCGACTGATCAAGGGGATTTGACGGCTATTATAGCTTAGCCACATTTGTTGATCACCTTTACACGTATCAGGGCACATGCTGAATTCATTTCAATTATGAGCAACGTTGTTGTCTACTACATGTAAAGTCCACATTCTTGAAGATGAGACGGGAAGTATGCAATCGCCCAAATTATATCTTCAATACTCATTCAGTCTCTTGCTCTATTTGTAGATTGGCAGAAATCTGAAAAATACTGTAATTTGCCACTTGAAATACCATTCAATATGCCAGAAAATTGCCCGAATGTGACTGAAAATATCTCCAATTTGCCAGAAAATTACCCTAATTTTTGGGGAGCTGCAGCCCTCCCAGCCCCCTGGCCCGCACGGCTAATTTGTATCCCATGCGTACAGCGGCGTCGATTGATAAATGGCAATTATGATATATTTGGGTCAATCACATCGACGATATTGTCTCTCGTAAATGCTATAACGAAAGTATCGTGTGCGTTCAGTCGCTACCAAATGAACTGCACGGTTAATAGAATAACCCAAATTAGTGAATATGAACCCAAGTCGTTTCACTTTCACAGGGAATTACGAGCTCTTATAGCGCCGTTAACCTCTCTCACCTTATCGACGCTGTCCAGATATAAGAATTTACAAGATTCTTGTGAATTAGATAAATAATTTTGTCGCGGAAAACACAGACTGATCAAACAGGTCCATAACGAGTTCCGCAAATAATTGTCGTATGTGCGTGGGACTATTTTGTCTACTTATACCGTAGCATTATATCTTCTGTTGCATTGGCATGTGAATGGCAACGCAAGTTTGGAGTTTGGGATGATACCCGGGAAGATTTGAAAGGGCCGTCGACCCTCTCCTACAACCCACTTTTGAATGCCGTAATTCCGCTGAAGAGCGTTTGTAGGGTTTGTGAGATTGGTATATGCCCATGCACAGTAGGTGTTTGCCTACTGTGCATGATGTGGATACCACCAAAGCAAGAAGCCCCACCCCCATTCCGAACCAGGAGTTTTGTGCGTTGATATGTAAATATATTGTTGTACAGTGCGTCCATCGCGAATTAACACGACCCCATATTTCACCACTTCGCGGGGTGTATCAGGTCAATCGCGGCCACTATTGGATTGCAATTGGAGGCATCGCGGGTCGATAAATAGTGGGATTCATCGCGGGCTGGTCCATCGCGGAGCCCGCGAAACCGCAGAATTATGTTAATCTGATGACACAACACTGTCTGGAGCGGATATCCACTATTAGATCGCGCGCCCGGGATGGAGACAATATTGACTACCAGAATTGTGCAGATATATTTTTACAGTATTGATGAGAGCGAGTGCGTAGTTATGTTATTTGGACATGTATCGTTGTCAAGCTTTTTCGCCTTAGAGGCCGAAATATCAATTTTTATCACCACCGTCGGACGGTTTTCGTTGCCCGACTTTTCACCTCGGAGGCCAACATTACCAATTTTCGACCAGACGCGGGATAACGGCGGGACTAACCGTGACTCTCTTAAGGTAGGGTGGGATAGTACCATGAATTGTCATACTATTTAGTGCCAGTTGTATATGGATATCAACGCCAGACAAACGAAGGGATAATTATCCTGTCGATGACAATAGACAAATCGCACCATCGTTGTATTGGCATATGCGTACGTACCGGGGGTGGAGACAACAGGACTAACTCATATACTTAATATATAATAATAAAATACAGTTTAAATATGCCAGTTTCTCAAGTTAGCATGCCAGTTTCTCAAATTAATCCATATTAACACATATGTAGAATCGACCATGAGCTATGAGGATAAGAGACACCCTGTAAACATTTTCAATATTGAAACGGGGTCCGTATGCTTAACAGCTAATAGATACGATTTGAGACGAGTTAAAGCCACGTGGCGGTTTGCGCTCCAAGATAGGCAAAATATTATTCGCTTTTGAATTTTTCTCAGTATCGAAATTGGTCGATACATATCTGAATTACCTTTCTATGAACATTATGAAACCCAAAAAGACGCATTGAAGTAATGAAAAATACACCTGTGAACAATGTGGTTGGGTACCAAATACAAAACTGCCATTTGCGCAGCATGGAACAGAAAAGAGCGTTCCGTGGTAGTATATTCCTGATATGGCAGCAGTAAATGAATAAAGAGCGTTTTGTGACTTTGGTCAGTGTTTTTCGGAGCACATGAAGCTGGTATACCAATAGTTCGTTTATTTATCAACCTATCTTATCTGTCGTACAAAACAAATTTGGAGGTTCGAATGAGCCATGTCCGTTTAACTACATCAACTGATATATTTAGAATGTACAGTCTCTGAAGTGTCTGATCACAGATAATCACCCACTATCGCTTTGAGCGATTATTTGGCCTCAGACACTCAGCTCAGTCATATCATTTACATAAAACAGTTATATGGCGACATGTTTTTATCAAGCTTACATTGTATCGCGCTGCATATCTGTCGGTAGCATATACAGTACATACTTTTATAATGCATGTGGAGAAGGTCTGCACTCCGTTATATAATCACAATTTGTGTACGTTGATGACAGGCGCCATTGTGTAATATCGGCGTGTTTGCTGAACTGCAATAAAATATCGCCGATTCGAGGAAAAGTTTGCTAAACGATGTCTAGCTTGAATTCCAATAACACCCACTTGGTCATATACAAGAATGTGGTTTCTGTTTGGGTGGGCGTCAAACATGATAAATACACGATATATTGATATATCGGCTCCATATGCTGGAAAAATACTTCACAGCTATTTTTCAGCTGTTTTCAATGTTACCACCGAAGTGAAACAAACTCTCTATACTTCTACCACCACAGGAATAGACTAACAAGGGACGCCCTTTATTGTTCCATGCCGTCCAGAACTTTCTGAATTCGATTACTTAATGACTATCAAAATAATTATATTATTATAAGACAATATATAGGAAGAATCATCAGTCATATTTTTTGGATTTGCTAAGTATCTGCAGTGTTTGCTGTATATGTGAGCATTCGAATTTGTACCCCGTGCTCTCGAGTTAGGACATAAAGGCCATACTGTATATACCACGTGGAACTCTCTGTGAAAGATAACATGAATTTGAATTTGTTAAACATTTATTTATATATATTAATTATATATATTTCCAATGAATCAAATGACACATACATAACATATACATCATTTACTGTAGTATATTTCAAAATTCCCAGAAATTTACAAAATCAATACACATGGTCCCGAATGTACGTCATCAAACTTGTGTCAATTGCATTCATCTTAACATTAGTAATTGTGCTTTATTCGGATATCCACAGTACTTGTACACGTTGGCTTCACGGGTTACATTAATTATAAAGATAAATATATTAATGGCTGGGGGCGTCTCCATATTTTGTGGGTTTCGACATGGAAATGTCTCCATATTGTTTCGAGTTATGGATAATTGCAAGACACTACTTTTCATGATGATTCGGAAATTATCATAAATTTATTAATACAAGCAAAATCTATTATGTAAACGCGTTGGATTAAAGAGTTTTTGATGAATTTCATTCGGAGTCCAGATTTAGTACATGAGGCAAATATAATAGCTTAATTCGGTCGTTTCAAATGCATATGTCTCATATACCAGATTCCTCCAGCAAAGTATATGCATATGCAATGTCGTTTATCATGATATTTGCAACTTGCGGATTCGAAATGGCTTCTGGAGCATGCTGGTTATTCGTTTTAGGTTTTGCATATTTCGCCCGCCTCAACCCTGCATTAACTGGATTACTGACTTCTTGTTGTGAAGGACACATCGGGACCCCACCATACCCCATGTTAAAGCTTGTGGGCTCTTCCCCACACAACATTCAATTCAATTCAACTCAACCTTTGCCGTGTTCAGACATGACGATTTGCTATGTACAATATCTCCAATAACAACAAACCGTGGGGTGAAGGAGAAGATCATTCGATCTTTTCGACCATCCCGGGCGCTTCGCGCCCATCTACTCTACTCTCTTGTTGCCAGTTGTTAACGTTGGTCCAGTGCATGACGCATCGCTTGACAATTTCCCATCGATCTGCGTCCAGTTGTCATTTTCTTCTACTCCCGTTGACGTTATACATTGTTATACATTATACAACGTTATAAAGTTGCATTTAGCAATTAAATTTTGAAGCTACATGCAAGGTAAAATGTTGACATGATCCTGGAAATTGGGACCTCCTTTTGTTTCGCCTCGTATGCTCGTTTAGTCGCCAGTAGAGATATAGAATCACCGAGCGCAATAATTTCGCAATCGTCTTCGTCGTCTGGACAGAACCCCCACTGACCACGAACCATGTCACCTCTAGAAATCACACCACCACAGCGAATGTATCGTATCGACAGTATCGTAACCAATCGGTCTTCTGTGAGAAATTGCACTAAGCAATGGCTGCTTCTACGAACACTCTTAGACATCACGGAAACTTTCAAAGATACGAGTACGTTCCTCAGTGAAGAAAGTAATGTTTATAGATTGTTCGTGTGTGATATCCACAATATATATTTATCGTATGGATAGTTGTCTACCCATCGTATTGCTTCTATTGTGGAAGATTACTAAATCCCGGAAAGTTACTCAGGGTCTTATCACAAGTTCACGCATTCACATACGGGTTGCTGAATAGATTCTGGAAATTCAGTTGAGTAACAGATGTATAATTCATGCCAAGCGCACACAGTGTAACACCTTTGGTCAACGAAATGACATTGGCCCCCGGTGGTTTGTAACGGCCTTTAATCTGGGGCGTGAACGGTAACATACGCGAAAGTGTCATGTTGCCCACCGCCTGAAGGTAGCAACTATAGTGCTGGTAATTTTGAAATCAAACCACGAAATATAGGGAGAACTTATGAAATTACCTCTAAGAGTAAAATCGCTTACTTAAAGAGTAAATTTTATAAAATTGCTTAACAAAGAGTAAAAACTTTACAAAATTGCTAAAAGCTAGACATGGCCAGTGAACAAAAATCAGCTCCGCAGTGCCCTTCTCAGGGCGCCGAGCCAAATGAGTTTATGGCCTACCTGAAAGAAGATAACAAATCGCTCAAGAAACAGATCGAGGGTCTAAAAACAGAACTTGCTGGGTGCAGAAGTGAACTTGCTGGGTTCAAAGCCTCTATCGACAAGATGGCCGACCGCTTACCCGAAAAGCAACCCACAGCAGAGAAATCTTTCAGCAAAAAAGAAAAAAGGACCGAGAAAAATAAAAAGAAACCTGAGAAAAACACCACGACACCTGCCACATCATCAGCTCCAGTTCCAGATTTCGCAGCAAAATTTCCCTCCGTATCGTCATCAACCTCAGCACCATCCGTACCGTCACCAACCACAGTACCCTCCATACCGCCAACAACCACAGTACCCATCGCTCAAGAAAATCATGAAGACCACATCGAAGTGGTAATGACAGCCGCTGAAGAAGACATATCCGACAAAGAATTCGCCACCATATTCAAAAACAAAAGAAGACGAAAAGCTAGCATGATGATCCCAGACCCTGTCAGCCCTATCAGCACGCCAGCCAAAAAGATCAGAACGCACAAACAGCCTAGCCCGACAAAAGAACCAGAACGACAAGCGACCAATCACTCCAGCAACAATCCAACCAAGCGAAGAGACATCATAATAGTCGAAAACCTTACCAGCGAGATGAAGCAGAGTCCACATTTCCTCCATAGAACGATCACGACAAAATATCCCATCCGGACATCAACAACCAGAGCCGGCACTCTGCTAATCTATCCCCAGAATGATGAAACAAAGCAATATCTACTGACAAAAGCAAAAGACATCCCAGCTTTCAAAGACAACAACATTACGTTCAGACTAACCAACGGAAGCCGTCACCAGAGCACACCAATGACTCATAAAGCCGTTATATGTGGCATACCTCCATCTGTCACAGATGACGACATTACACAAGACATTGGCGACAAATACACTGTACAAAGACTAAAGAGCTCCCATGACAACCAACCAACATGGAAAGTTAAAATCACCTGCGAGAACAAAGAAGCAAAGCAACTTATAATGAACGGCGTCAGACTAGGCTCCAACTTAAACAAATACAAAGTCATCGAATACAAAGAACGACCACACGTAACCCAGTGCTACAAATGTCAAAAGTTCAATCACACGGCCGAATTCTGCAAAAGCAACGACATAATCTGCAAAAATTGCGCGGGAAATCACAAACACCAAGACTGCACCAGTAACATCAAAAGATGCGTGAACTGCGACAGTGATCACCACTCAGCATACAAGGGATGCACAGTTTTTAAAACTGAAGTTACAACAAAAGAAACACAAAAGCTCACATACGCAGCCGCCACAAGCAAACCCGCCGACATCACTGAAACCCTAAAGCTTGCAGCTGTAATAACATCGACCATTGTCAGCGCCCTGTCTGACAAACAAAGAGATCCACGAAATATCAAAGACAGCGTGTGTCAATACGTCGAACATGCTGTCAACACCATATACCGAACTCAACTTACAAAAGAAACCATCCAACAGTTCACATACAGACGTTAAAACAACACAGCCAAAGCTGACACGCCCAAACACGCAAGCCGATTTTAACACCTACAATGGCTGACACGACCAAACAGACTACAACAACACACCGCACACACAACGTGCCCACACAAAAACACTCTTTTCACCTACTCCACGTTAACATAAACGGACTATCTGCTAAACGCCAAATTCTTCAAGAGTACATCACCGACCAACAACCAGACGTTATCGCCATCAACGAAACGAAACTCAACGACAACAGCAGGGTTAGCTTCACCAACTACAAGATCGCCCGCCGTGACCGTACCGCACACGGTGGCGGGGTCGCTCTCCTCATCCATAAAGACCTGAAACACGCCATGCTCAACACCGACGACCTAGACGAAGAAACCCTGGCAGTAGAAGTCACCATTCGCAGTGCCAAGACTGCCATCATCGCCACATATAACCCGCCAAACACAGACCTCAGCAATGCCTCATTCAAACACTTCACATCAACCCACCGCCACTGCATCTTCATCGGAGACTACAACGCGAAGCACACCTACTACGGCTGTAAAGATACCAACAGAAACGGTGACCGAATGTTCAACATCATCGAAGATCTTGATCTACTCATACTAAACAACATAGACGTACCAACACATCACCACGCGGCGACCAACAAATGGGACATCCTAGACCTAGCCATTGCCACTCCATCCATCGCATCTAAAGGAATCATGTGCTATATTGGAGACGACGTATCCAGCGACCACCTACCCGTACACATAAGATCCAGCAATGCCTCAACCGATCGCCACCCGAAAACCCTCCGCCGCAACCTAAATAAAGCCGACTGGGACAGTTTCCGACAGCAACTCACCAACAGCATAGACAATTCACCCATCACATCAACCAGCGACATTGACGCGACATGCCAGCACCTATCCCAAACCCTCGAATCAGCCCTAGATACAGCATGCCCGAAACAACAAGTCAACACCACAGCATGGCGAGTCTCCCCCGAAACTCTGAAAATGATCCGACTTAAACGCAAGCTAAGAAGACTACAGCAGAAAAACCCAAACGACATGTACTACCGAAATCTTTACAACAACATGAACAGACAAGTCAAAACGGCAGTCAAAAAAGAAAAACAAGCATCCTGGCAGCGGTCGACAACCGAACTCGGCGATAAAAGAATGAACAGAAACTTCTGGAGTACCTTCAAATCCCTTACCGGCACAGGAAAAAACAACAACAGCACAGAAAAACCCCTCAAAAAAACCGATGGCAGCCTGACCTCAGGAGACAAAGAAAAAGCAGAAGCCTTCGCCGACAACCTTCAAAAAATCCACAACACCCACCAAGGCCCAGCCTACGACGACGCCTTCAAAGCAACTGTAGAAAACCACATCAAAGACAACCCCGACCTCTTCAAACCACTTCCAAGTACCACCAACGACCACGATGATGTCTTCCCCGTAGCATCTCCAATCACACAAGACGAAATCGCATCTAACCTAAAGAAGGGAAAAGGCAACTCAGCACCAGGCAACGACAGCATCACATACGCCATCCTAAGACAAGCCCCTCCAGCCTTCTTCGCCAGACTACTCCTTCTATTCAACGCCTGCCTGACCATTGGATACTTCCCAACAGCATGGAAAACCGCCGTCGGTATCATGATACCCAAGCCAGAAAAAGACCGCGCCATTCCCAACAACTATCGACCCATCAGCCTCCTCCAATGTACCGGGAAACTATTCGAAAGAATTATCAGCAGCCGACTACGAGAGCACCTTGAATCCTCCAACTTCTTCAACCCGTGGCAGCGTGGCTACCGACAAGGCAAAGAAGGCATGGAACACATCGTTCGACTAGCTGAAGACGCCCGACTATCCCTTGGCAAAAACTGGTTAACAGCTGCAGTATTTCTTGACGTTGAGAAGGCCTTCGATTCCGTATGGCACGACGGCCTAAGATACAAGTTCAGCCAGCTCAACATCGCCCGAAAATACACACGACTAGTATCCTCTTTCCTACAAGATCGTCAACTCAGCGTCCGCATCAACAACGACACATCCAGCCCAGTATTCCTACGCGCCGGAACCCCACAAGGATCAGTACTCAGCCCACTCCTCTTCCTGATATACGCCAATGACATACCCTCCAACCCAAGAAACAACGTAGAAATCTCACAATTCGCCGACGACCTAGGACTCTGGACAACACACAAAAACCCCAGGATCCTACAAAAACGATTACAAAAGACCCTCGACGACTTATCAACATGGTGCTCTAGATGGAGAATAAAACTCAACGCCAAGAAAACCCAACTCATCATATTCCACCAGAGAAAAACAACACAGACTATCAACATCAAGATAGACAACGAGACCGTTCAACCATCCAACCAAGCCATCCTACTAGGAATCACCCTTGACCAACGACTGACCTTCGCCGCGCACATCAAAAAAGTCGCTGACAAAGCCAGAAAAAAGAACAAACCTGCTAAGTTGTCTCAGAGGTACCGACTGTGGAACAAACAGCCAGACCATCATCAACCTCTTCAAACTATACGTCCGCCCAGTAATGGAGTATGGCGCACCCATCATAACAGCAGCCTCCAACAGCTCAATCGAAACCCTGCAGAAAGTCCAAAACAAAGCTCTCCGCATCGCTCTACATCAGCCAATCTTCACACCAATCCAAGCCCTCCACGACGCAGCAGACATACCTACGATGAAACAACGACTAACCGACCTCAGAAACCAGACCCTCGCCAGAATCGACAACAGCCCACTCATCCAAGAACTCCATCTACGAAACCAGCTGCTCTCCACCAAAAAGACCAAGTCCATCCTAGAAATCGACAACACCGACAGACCCATCTAGATCCCATACAACCGTCAACCAAGCCAACCAACAGCCAAATACAACAGCCTCGACTCCTCCTCCACGCTTCCACTGCTTTGCCTCCAAATACAACAGCCTCAACAACCGATTTTCATCGAAGAATTAAAGAAAGGGTGAAGGGAACTGCACAATGCATTCCGACCATCCTAACCGGCCTGCGGCCGGAAACTACACAACAACCAAAACACATGTTCGATTTTATACAAGTAAATTTGCAAACATCTGCATCAAAGCAATTCTACCATTCATTGCTAAAAGTATACCTTGAATTGTTCTATGATTTATGTGTGTGGTTGTTCTTGTGATATCAGCCAAGGTGAAGATAACAAAAGTAGCTTCATGGGTCCCCACTCATGTCTAGGGGTGTTTATATAATTAGCACAACCAACATGCAGCATACGGCTGTTTGTTGCAATTATTACCTGAACATCACTACACATGAATGATAATCAGTCAACTAACTGCTTGCCAGCGAGATACAAATGTCTTCAAATGATATTCAACCCCGCTTTAACGCAGTACCAACTTTATTATAAATGAAATTATGATAACACTCATCAGTTTTGATAGATATATCGTGGCCAATACATGTACACCGTCGTATAGCCGCAGGCGTGATGACAAAAATTAACAATTTACTCATCATGCTGTTTACCTAATCCTGAACATTTTAAAGTCAACTCTTGACATGTTCACGTAAATAGTTAATGTCCACACTGCATGTAGCGCATATATGACGAAAGCCACACGCTGCATTGTTTTGTTAGACGGGCATCACCATATATGCTTTACAAATCTGATATGACATGATCCCGTTGATAAAACTAAGATTGATTTTGTTGTTAATGAAACTCTGCACGCGCAATTTATTTGTATTATCGCGGTAACCCGCGATGCTATAATACAGCCCGCGCCAGACAGTCACACCACGGGGGTCATCAATATACGATTCAAGTTTCATGTTTCGAGCATTTTCGCGCATTAATTCGTGTATATTATTTGATTAATTTAATAGCAGACGAAAATTGAACTGTTATTTTCACAGATGCGTTATTGGTAAGAGAGACACCCCTGGCATAGATTGAGGGAATTAGTGTCGCGTCCACAACAGTCAGTTACCGACTCAGGTTTATTCACAGCATCAAGCCAAACCATTATGGACATCATATACTCATGTAATCAAGTAAGACTACGTAATTGAGCCGACTGTCTGTCCGCGAGAGAAATTAATGATATCCTACTACAGCCTCAAGGCTCCATCCTACCACGCAAACCGCCCCATCAATATCGTGAACACAAAACGATGTTTACCGAGCTAAATTACCAGACCCAATCTCTAAATTGCTTTCTAAGACTTCATAGCTGTGCTCGATGATTTATACTCTGTGTTTCGTCAGATCATTGAAGTCTGATCGACCGAGAACGGCAAACATGATAAGTCAAGAGCAAGAACGGTGGTATATTTTGTCATAGGAGACTTCATGAGTTTTTTAAATTGATGTACGTACCTCGTGGGCCGTTACTCGTCATTGTGTCTGGAATTATAATTGATCGAAACATTAAATAGTTTGCATACATAGTAGCCACTTCTCGTGACATATGTGATTGTTGCTATGTTGTGAAGCAGTTGCAGCAGAGTAAAAACTATAACATGACATGACAAGCAACACCGAACTTTTATGCGCATATATTGGTATCATCAATCAAATTCAATTATGAAATGAATGTAGTGGGTGGGTGTGTTATTGTGGGAAGCGGTTCTCACTAAATGTGCCCTCAACGACCACAGCGCCTTATTCCCCAACACTTTCGTTGTTGAGTTGTTTCCGGCCGAAGGCCGGGTAGGATGTTCGGACTGCATTTTGCACGTCCCTTCACCCTTTCTTGGCTTTTCGATGGAGATCGATCTTGTGGCTGTCGTAGTTACTGTGGTTGGAGGCAAGGCGGCGGAAGCGTGGTGGGTGAGTCTGGTGCTGTCGAGGTTATGTTGGTCTGTCTGTTTCGTCTAGTTGGAGGATGGACTTCGTCTTTTTCGTGGTGAGTAGGTGGTTTCTAACTTTGAGTTCCAGGAGGAGTGGGCTGTTGTCTAGTCGGGCTAATGTCATGTTTCTGAGTTCCATCAGTCTTTGCTTGATTGTAGGTATATTCGCTGCGTCGTGGAGGGCGTTGATCGGTGTCCATGGTGGTTGGCGGAGTGCGATGCGGAGAGCTTTATTCTGGACTTTCTGTAGTTTTTCGATGTAGGTCTTTGGAGCTGCTATGAGGATGGCGGCACCATACTCCATGACTGGTCGGACGAAGATTTTGTAGAGGTCGATGAGTGTTTGGCTGTCGGTTCCCCAGTCTGTACCCAGGAGGCATCTTAGTAGGTTGGTTCTTTTTCGGGCTTTGTCGGCTATCTTGTTGATGTGTGAGTTGAAGGTCATCTTTTGGTCTAAGGTTATTCCTAGTAGGATTGCTTGGTCGGATGGTTTGATTGTCTCGTTGTCGATCTTGATGTTGATGGACTGTGTTTTCCTTCGTCTGTGGAATAGGATGAGTTGGGTCTTCTTCGCGTTGAGTTTAATTCTCCATTTTGAGCACCATGTTGATAGGTCGTTGAGTGTCTTTTGCAGTCGTTTCTGTAGGATCTGGGGGTTTGTGTGTGAAGTCCAGAGTCCTAGGTCGTCGGCAAACTGTGATATTTCAACGTTGTTGTGTCTGTCTATAGGTATGTCGTTGGCGTAGCTTAGAAAGAGGAGCGGGCTTAGTACTGATCCTTGGGGTGTTCCGGCTCGTAGGTAGACTGGGTTTGATGTTTCGTTGTTAATGCGGACGCTGAGTTGACGGTCTTGCAGAAATGAGGAGACAAGGCGTGTGTATTTTCTTGCGATGTTGAGATGGCTGATTTTGTAGCGGAGGCCGTCGTGCCATACGGAGTCGAAGGCTTTTTCTACGTCTAGGAATACTGCGGCTGTTGTCCAATTCTTGCCTAGGGATAGTCGTGCGTCTTCTGCTAGTCGGATTATGTGTTCCATGCCTTCTTTCCCTTGTCGGTAACCGCGCTGCCATGGGTTGAAGAAGTTGGATGATTCTAGATGTTCACGTAGTCTGTTGCTGATGATTCTCTCGAAGAGTTTTCCGGTACACTGCAGGAGGCTGATGGGTCGGTAGTTGTTGGGGATCGAGCGGTCTTTGTCTGGCTTGGGTATCATTACTCCGACGGCCGTTTTCCATGCTGTTGGGAAGTAACCAATAGTTAGGCACGCGTTGAATAGGATGACCAGTCTAGCGAAGAAGGCGGGTGGTGCTTGTCGTAGGATCGAGTAGGTGATGTTGTCGTTGCCTGGTGCTGAGTTGTTTTTTCCTTTCTTTAGGTTTGATGCGATCTCGTGTGATGGGCGCTGCTATGGGAAAGACTTCGTCTTCGTTGTTAATGTTGTCTAGTGGTTTGAAGAGGTCTGGGTTGTCTTTGATGTGGTTCTCAACGGTTATTTTGAAGTTGTCGTCGTAGGCTGGGCCTTGGTGGGTGTTGTGAATATTTTGTAGATTGTCTGCGAACGTTTCAGCTTTTTCGCGGTCTCCTGAAGTCATGATTCCGTCTGCTTTCTTGATGGGTTTTTCTGTATTATTGTTGGTTGTTCCGGTGCCTGTGAGAGTTTTGAAGGTCTTCCAGAAGTGTTTGGTCATTTTCTTGTCGCCGAGTTCTGTCGTTGCTCGCTTCCAGGATTCTTGCTTTTCTTTTTTCACTGCTGCTTTTACCTGCTTGTTCATGTTGTTATATAGTTGTCTGTAGTGGGCGTCATTTGGGTTCTTCTGTTGTAGTCTTCGGAGCTTGCGTTTTAGACGGATCATGTTGAGGGTTTCAGGAGAGACACGCCATGCTGTGATGTTGACTGGCTGTTTTGGGCATGCTATGTCTAGGGCTGAGTCGATGGTCTGCGAGAGATGCTGGCATGTAGTGTTGATGTCGGTTGTTGATGTGATGGATGTTTTGTCGATGTTGTCTGTGATGTGTTGACGAAATAGATCCCAGTTTGTTGAAGTTGCGTCGGAGGGTTTTCTGGTGGCGATCAGCAGTGGCGTTGCTGATCTTGATGTGGACGGGTAGATGGTCGCTGGAGACGTCGTCACCTATCTGGCACAGGAATCCTTTCGTTGTGATGGATGGGGTGGCGATGGCTAAGTCGAGGATGTCCCATTCGTTGGTTGCAGCATGGTAGTGTGTAGGTTCGTCTTTGTTGTTGAGTATGAGTAGATCTTGGTCTTCGATTATGTCGAACATTCGGTCGCCGTTGCTGTTGGTCCGTTTGCATCCGTAGAAGGTGTGTTTCGCGTTGTAGTCTCCGATGAATATGCATTGTCGATGTGTAGATGTGAAGTGGTGGAAGGAGGCGTTGCTGAGTTCTGTGATTGGTGGGTTGTAGGTAGCGACAATGGCAGTCTTGATGCCACGAACGGTGACTTCGACTGCCAAAGTTTCTTCGTCTAAGTCGTCGGTGTTTAGTATGGCATGTTTCAGTTCTTTGTGGATGAGTAGAGCAACCCCTCCTCCGTGGGTGTTCCGGTCCCTGCGCGCAATTTTGTAGTTCGTGAAGCTAATCCGGCTATCGTCGTTGAGCTTGGTTTCGTTAATGGCGATTATGTCTGGTTGGGTGTCGGTGATGTATTCTTGTAGAATTTGTCGCTTTGTAGTTAATCCGTTGATGTTGATGTGGAGCAGGTGTAAGAGGCAATCAGGAGCTTTCTTGTATTTCGTGGTGTGAGTCGTGTCTGCCATTGTAGGTGTGAAGATTGGAAGCTGTTAAGTGTCGGTGTTGTTTTAACGTCTGAATGTGAACTGTTGTATGGCTTCTGCGCTGAGCTGGGTTCGGTAGAAGGTGTTGACAGCTTCGCTGACGTGTTGACTGACGCTTCTGTTGACATCTTGTTTGGATTCATCTGACGCATTGAGGACTTTTACAATTGTTGATGTGATGACAGCGGCGAGTTTCAGGGTATCGGTTATTTCGGCGGGTTTCGATGTGGCTGCTGCGTAGGAAATTCTTTTTGTTTCTTTGGTCGTTACTTCCTGTCGATATGCGTGGCATCCTTTGTAGGCTGAGTGGTGGTCGTTGTTGCAGTTTGCACATTTTCGGATGGTGCTTGTACAATCTTGGTGTTTGTGGTTACCGGAACAGTTCTTGCATATGTCGTCTTTGTTCTTGCAAAATTCAGCCGTGTGGTTAAACTTTTGGCACTTGTAGCATTGGGTTACATGAGGTTCCTTCTTGAAGTCGATAACTTTGAATTTGTTGAGGTTTGCTCCCAGTCTCACTCCGTTCATGGCTCGTTTCTTTGTGTCTTCGTCCGGGCAGGTAATTTTCACTTTCCATGTCGGTTGGTTGTCGTGTGAGTTCTTGAAGCGATGTACCTCTATGTTGCTGCCGATGTCCTGTCGGATCTCGTCGTCTGTTATTGATGGCGGTACGCCGCACATTACTGCCTGGTGTGTTATTGGTTGTCGTCTGCTGCCGTTTGTCAATCTAAATGTCACTTCTGCTTCTTTGAACTCTTTGATGTTGCTTGCCTTGGTCAGTAGGAATTGCTTTGTCTCTTCGTTTTGTGGGTACAAGAGGAGGGTGCCTGCTTTGGTGGTTGATGTTCTGATCGGGTGGTTGGTGCCTATTATCCTGTGCATATAGAAGGGGCTTTCCTTCATCTCTTTGGTCGGGTTCTCGGCTATGATTATGGCTCGTCGTTGTCGGTTGATGGGTGGTTTGTCGTTGGTATTGTTCGGTGGTAGAATCGGTTGTTGAGACTCGACGTTGTTTGTTGTCGGGCGCGCTTTCTTGGCTGGTGTATGGATCGGGCTGATTATTTCTGGCGTTGGTTCCATTACCTTTCTCTTCTCCCTTCTGTTTCTGTGGTGGACGGTGGCAAATTCTTTGTCGGATATGTCGGTCTCAGTATGGCGTATGTCACTGTCCATTTCTATGCTGTCTGATTGATTGGCAATAGGCGCCGTTTCGTTGGATTTTGTGGTCGTTTCTTTTGGCTGATTTTCGGTAGTCTGTGCTGGTGTACTGTTCGATGGCGTTGGCTCGGCGGCTGGTGTCGTGGTATTATTTTCAACAGTTTTCTTCTTTGCTTTTTCGTTCTCTTTTTTTGTTGGTTCGTCGTTATTAAGCTTCTGGTTCTGGTTCGTCAGGATTGTTTGTAGCATTTTGGTTTGTTCGGTGGCATTTTTTTCGGCGATTTTCGTATTTGTGGCTAATGTTTTTTTTAAGTCACTGAGCTCCTGTTGCAGTTCCGATAGACGTTTGTTTAATCTTCGATTCTCTGCTGTAAGGCGACGTACCTTTTCGAATCGGCGCCCTGAGAAGGGCACTGCGATTCCGAAAGTGCAGTAGGTTTGTCATCCATTTGCGTGGAATATAAAAGAAAAATAAGAAATATTTACTCACTTATTCCCCAACACACACCCACTACACTCATTTACGACCATAGCGCCGTACCCCCCAATAACACACACCCACTACATTCATTAACGACCATAGCTCCTCCCCCCCCCCAATAACACACACCCACTACATTCATTTACGACCATAGCTCCGTACTCCCCAACACACACCCACTACATTCATTTACGACCATAGCTCCGTACCCCACAACACACACCCACTAAATTCATTTACGACCATAGCGCCGTACCCCCAACACACACCCACTACATTCATTTCTTATATTTATATAGCTTTTGATGATTTGTTCCCATAAAAAAGCTGAGTATATTCTTATTTATTTTCACAAAATGGCCGATAATTTGAGACCAGCCCACGCAGCACATTAGGTCAGCCCGATATAAGATTTCCAAAATCGTATCTACGATAACATGATCGATATAAATAACAGGCTTCAGAATCATTTATGTTGAACTTTGAAAAGCACGCCCAATTATTCTGCTGATCGCTTATATTGATTAGGTCAACACCTTGTAATTTCCTGTTCGTGTTACACTCGAGAGATCTCTGCATTATCGGGATGTAAACCGGTTTTCCGAATTGACATATGGCCAATCACCAAACAGGATTTAGTGTAGCACGGACAGACTATGTAAATATTCTCAACTAGCAGGGTTACCCGGCGTTGCCCAGGTTAATGTATTCTGTGGATATTTGTTGGGAATAGAGAATGCTCTTGCTTAAAGTGTTATACGTTTTCTCATAAATTGTATATTCAAATAGCATCACAAAACATTATTATTACAGTCATGGAATATAAGTAGTGGCTCACCTTATCAATTGTCATTCTGTTTATCGCGATTAGTCCGTTCCACCAATAATGAAGTATTTATTTAATTACAACTGCGTATACATTAGACGTTATAATATGATACATGAACATCATAAACACATTAGTTCGATAAAAGATGATAATTGGGTTTTACATATTGAGATGTATCAATCAATCTAGTGGGTTGGACTAAGATCTCGAGGACACATGGCTATCATATCTCCATGAAGATACAGATGTTTGAAAGAAATTTTCAGGTGCTCCTCTGTTCATGGTGCTATATATTGGCTAGATATTCTTAGTTTAAACGAAATGTTGCTGCGCACATATATCAGCTACATGTGCCAGGCACAGAGCGAGATTTTGAGTTGTTTATGTCAGTCGATGAGTCTGTTCTAAAACCCTTCTCAGATGTCCGTATTGGTAGGATCCTGAAAAGTCTTGTGCTACTAACTGCATTTTCTTGTATATCAGAAGAAACTATATTTGACTGCACACTGTGACCACTATTTTTGAACAGGCCTTCCATATCTCTTGACAAATTGTAACTTTTTGTGGAAACTGTATTGAATGGAACAGACTAAATTTTGTTATTATATATATATGCAATCCTCTGACGGTTCGAGGTCTCTCAGTTTGCACGAATATATGTATCTCTTCAATAGAATGATAAATATACGTTTAATGCTTCTTCTAGTTATCTCTTTTTGCTAGCTCATTGTGTGAATGCCTTGATTGCAATTCCCATATAAATATGACTGTTAAGAAGATATAATTGTTCAAGTGACTTATGTGGGTCACCATATGTCGGGATTGTGAAATGTGAACGCCCAACTACTTAAAATGATATGGAGATGGCCTGGTTACTGTATATAACTTATATGTGGATATCGGCGAATAGCAATCTTATCAATGATAGTGCATATCCGCTCGCCATCCGTGACACAAATGACACCAAATGTGATTTAATTCATGGTATTTCATTAGAGAAAAACGGGTATGAATTTGGTGGAATTTGGTTTATTAAATCAATTGTTGATGCAACGCTGACTCAAACAACGCCATATTGCGAAGGTGATTATGTATTCGTTTGGAATTGTTCAAGTGACTTATGTGGGTCACCATATGTCGGGATTGTGAAATGTGAACGCCCAACTACTTAAAATGATATGGAGATGGCCTGGTGACTGTATATAACTTATATGTGGATATCGGCGAATAGCAATCTTATCAATGATAGTGCATATCCGCTCGCCATCCGTGACACAAATGACACCAAATGTGATTTAATTCATGGTATATCATTAGAGAAAAACGGGTATGAATTTGGTGGAATTTGGTTTATTAAATCAATTGTTGATGCAACGCTGACTCAAACAACGCCATATTGCGAAGGTGATTATGTATTCGTTTGGTGGAAATCAGCGACAAAACTATTTCACCATATTTTTCACCATATTTTTCCCCTCCCATTAACAGCATCATTTTAGAAAATTTTAACCCGCACCATTATCTTCCTTGTAAAAAGTTACCCCTCTTAGAACGCCTTGGTGCCATCTCGATTGTACCGCGTGAAGTTATATATAGAACGCACACAGACAGACAAAAAGACAGACAGACAGCACGATTTTATTTCTTGTATCATTTGAGAAGAACGTGTCTGAATTTGATGGTAATTGGTACTAAACATATTTTGTATCAGTTTTGGTGACCCTCCCGTCCCTATTTCGCGCTCAAGCTGCACACACTAAGACTCATTGGAGATTAGAGATGCATATATATGAAATTGGTGTAAATTGGCGAGTATACAAATTCGTATCAAACTTAAGGTCCCCATATCTCTCACCCATAGGGCACCAATTTGGTGTATCAAAACCACACGATAAGATTCCTCGTATCACGGAGACGAATATGTATCAATCTGGTGGAAATCGGCACTAAACATATAGATATAATTGTTTGTGTCCCTCTCATCTCTATACACCACTGACTCGAATGGTCCCACTTGTGACATCCTTAAACCACACGATTACACTCCTGATATCATGGAGATGATTGTTTATAAGTTTGGTGATAATCGGCGACTAAACAATTTTTTTTATCAAATTTGGTGCCAATCCCTCCCTCTCCATCTCTCACTCAAACAGCACCACTATGGCGTCGTTAAATCACGATTAGATTCCTCGTATCATGGATAAGAACGTGTATCAATTTGGTGGAAATTGGCGCTAAAAATATTGTGCATCAATTTTGGTGCCCCTGTCCCTTTCAATGCAACCCTGACTCGAATGAGGCCACATTTAACAGACGACTAAACAATTTTTTTTATCAAATTTGGTGCCAATCCCTCCCCTCTCCATCTCTCACTCAAACAGCACCACTATGGCGTCTTTAAATCACGATTAGATTCCTCGTATCATGGATAAGAACGTGTATCAATTTGGTGGAAATTGGCGCTAAAAAAATTGTGCATAAATTTTGGTGCCCCTGTCCCTTACAATGCAACCCTGACTCGAATGAGGCCACATTTGACAGATAAAAGCCACACCATTAGACTCCTCATACCATGGGGATGATTTTGTATAAGTGTGGTGGCAATCGGCGACTTATTATCAAATTTAGTGCCCACCCCTCCCAATCTCTCATCCAAAAACAACAATTTGGCGTTGTTAAATCGCACAATTAGATTCCTTGTATCATGAAGAAGTATATATATCAATTTGGTGGAAATCGGCGCTAAAATTAGTTTTATCAATTTTGGTGCCCCTCTCCCCTTCCGTTCATCCCTGACTCAAACGACGCCAATTTTGACATATTTAAACCACACCGATGGATTCTTCATATCATGGGGATGATTATATGTAAGTTTCGTGGCAATCGGCGACAGAAAAAAAATCTACCCCCCCTTCCGGGCACCCTGACGCGAACGGCGCGACTTTTGCCATATTTAAACCACGCCATTAGATTCCTCATATTATGGGGATGATTATATATAAGTTTGGTGGCAATAGGCGACAATTTTTTTTTCTGCCCCTCCCCCTTTTCTGCCCCTGACAACAACGGCGTCACTTTAGAAAATTCTAACCCCGACCATTATCTTTCTCGTAAAAAGCTACTCCTAGTAGACCCCTTTGGCATCATCTAGATGGTCCCCTGTGAATTTATATAGAACACAGACAGACAGACAGACAGACAGACAGACAGACAGACAGACAGACAGACAGACAGACAGACATTCGCAAATATAGATATAGATTAGGAACAGAACATGTTAAATGCATGTATTATTTCCCTAGCACAAGAAGCACGACACGGGACATAGTATTCCCACTGTATATAATATACAGTGGGGATACTATGCCCCGTGTTATGCTATAGTATGCCGTAGATGATTAACTGACATTGTATCCCAGCTACATGTACATATACACGTCGTGAACTTTTTACGAGTATGCTAATCTTATTTTTGGTCATTGCCACGTCAAAATATGGGAAATGGTCGCTCGTGGAGACAGCAAATATTCTTAAAGGTACTCAATCCGAATTAACGCTCCTAAATTACTATTTTTTTGGCTTCGGGGGTAAAATATATTATTTGAGTCGAGGAACCCACCCATCAAAGCTCAGAGTGATCAGATATCGATGTTTGAAATCTATTATTTTAATTTTAAATGGCCCAGTAAACAGTCGACGAGAGGAATTTCTCTGACCAAATTGCGAGACTAAATAACAGGTTTTGGGCAGTTTTATACTATCTTATCATGGATGTAATGTGGATATATATTACTTATATACGCTCGTGTCCGTATGTCCGTCCGTTCGCTTTTGGTTTCCAAATGGGCGATTGTTACAATTGATCGAAGCACTAAATAGTTTAGCAACTTCTCCTTACGCATTGTATTGTTCCTCTGTTTTAAACAGCAGTGTGAAGGGGCTTCTTGTGTCAATATGTGCTTGTGTAAACTCATATTGTTATCAATTAATTCATATCAATCTACTTACAGGTGATGTCACCAAATGTGTGTTCAGAGTACAAAAGAACACAATATGCGGACGACACGACGCTTATCCTTGATGGTTCTGAAAATAATCTATGTGAATCGTACTTAACACTTGACGAATTTGCTCGGGTATCGGGTCTGCGCATAAATCCTGAAAAATGTCAAGCAGCATGGGTAGGGATAGCGTCACCAAATAAAATACGACATGTTCTTATAGAATTAAACCTATCCACTGTAAACACGTTCAATTTTCTAGGTATACACTTCTACACTAATTTAACAAACACGAATATAAACTACCATTATAAACTCGAAGATATAGAAAAGACCACAAACATTTGGAAACACAGACTCCTGACCCCTTTAGGTAGAATAACCGATGTCAAATCCCTCATCTTACCAAAATTGACGCACCTATTTATAACTCTCCCAAGTCCAGGTACAACTTTTTTGAAAGCCCTAAATACCTGTTTATATAATTTCATTTGGAATTCCAAACGCGATAGAATAAAAAGAAAACAATTATGTGCCGATCATATGCACGGAGGTTTGAAGATGATTAATGTTGAAAACTTTGATAATGCCATGAAAATTACCTGGATACGACGCTTGATTTGCAAACAATCAAATTGGGCTTCATTGTGTAATATCACATCTTTCTTAAACGACCAACTATTTCTCACGTACCATGCAAGTTATATTGTAAAGCAAACAAACAAGTTCGCAAATCCATTCTGGAGAGATGTTTTCGGTGCATTGTGTAAATTTATGCGATTAAATCATTCAAATAATACTATTATGGCCTCAACTATCTGGAATAATCCGAACATAAAAATTGGAGGTTCATCAATCAACTTTAAATCGTGGAGAGATGCGGGAATATATTTTTAAAACTATTTATTCCAATCAGATAATACATTCCATACCCCACACACATTATATGTAAATTTCAACATCCGCGTCGATTTCATAACAATCAGCAACATAAACGTCAGATTATGTCATTGGCAAGTTCTCTTAATCAACCATTAATCCGTATACCCAGCCCATACCTACCTAACAATCTTACTGCGATACTCCGAGACAAAAAGGGCGGACAATTATTTTACAAAGTTCTAGAAAGTGGGAAAATTATACCAAATTCATGTTAAAAATGGGAATCCGAAATTTCCGAGAAGATAGAAAATTGGGAAGAATATTAGAGCATGCCCTTTAAAACGACAACCGATACGAAATTACAGTGGCTCTAATTCAGAATAAATACGCGAATTATCGGTACCAATAAATTTCTGAAGGTGGCTAACCTTCGAGTCGACGACTTCTGCAATCGATGTCAAAATGTACAGGAAACCATTTCTCTTATTTTGTGGTACTGTCCTCATGTACAAACCTTTATAAAGGAAATTGAAATATGGACGGAAAACAACCAGTTTCCCATTGATCTAACAAAGAAGAATATTATTATTATCGGTATAGATCACGAATACAGAAAGTCAAAAAGTAACCTCTTCCTGCTAGTGATGAAACAGTATATATACAGGACAAAATTCACGCCCACAAAACTGTCGCTTCGCTCATTCCTTTTCGATCTTCAATTTAGGTATGGATGCAGGGGGGGGTCGGAAAAAAATTTCAGGCACGTATGGCATTTTTCCCCTTTCGATAATTTTGTGTACCCACCCACCCCCACCGCCAAATTTTTTTCCGTTTTCGGCAGGGGGGGGGGTCGGAAATTTTTTCCAGGCACGTATGATGGGGTGGGTGGGTGTCTCTTGGGTCCAAAAAGCAGTTTTTTCCATATGCCAAATTTTTTTTCCATTCCTGCTATTCAGTATTATTTTGATGTGTTTTGAACAGAAACGGGTCATATATAGTTAATAGTAATTCTATACTACATATAGATGTTATCAGAAGTTGGATCAGTTGCACAATGGCCAACAATAACCCAAATTCAACTTGACAGAACTAGAAACTGCGTTATTGGAAAAATAAAATTTAATCAGGATTCCATCTACTGATACAACAAAATAAGAATAACTATGCAGAACTCAGCTGAAAATAAGTAATAGAATGAAAGCACACTTGACCATGAAGTGAAATTGGGCTATCCATCCATATTATTCCCAATTATTACGAAGCCTATTTCTTCAGGCAGTGGCTACCAGCCTGCCATTACACGCTATAACATGTTTCCTCAGTTCTGGTTTCTGAGATGCCACAAGAAGAGTAGCGCGGGTATATCATGGTTATGTTTGGTATTACTACTGTTCATCCCAGTTCATCCCAGTTTGAAGAATAATGCTAATACCGTATTAGCATTATTCTTCAAACTGGGATGAACTGGGATGAACAGTTGTATTTCCACATGTTTTGATAAACAATTTGATTCCAGCAATACATTAATGCCCTAATTAAACGACTCCATAACCACAGCAGAATAATGGGTAATTTTTCAGGATTTAGTCAGAAATATGGCTTGTTGTCATTCATCGGAAAGCTCTCCCCTATTTCCGACTAAATCCTGAAAAATTACCTATTATTCTGCTGTGGTTATGGAGTTATATCAAAATATCAAATAATCTGAAATTTGTTGTACCGGTACCATGTATTATGTAGAATACTCAAGTGTGATTATGTGACTAGATCATGTGACTATATATTATGAAAATGAATGTTAATAAAAACTTTGGCACTCTGCCTATATATCCCTTGAAATGTGATTATGTTGACACATTTCTTGATTAATGATACTTATATGATATATTCAAATAGTATCGTTATCTCATTATGCACTGTTCTATTCAAATATTGTTCAATAAATTATGATAATGCAGGATAATCAGGTATTTGGTTGCTCAATTGATAATTTTCTCAAATTTAGGGGGGGTGGGTGTCCAAAACTGACCGGAAAAAACTTCCTGAAATGGAAAAAAAGGGTGGGTGTCCAAAATTGCCTGGAAAAAAAGGCCGGAAACGGAAGAAATTGGGTGGGTGGGTCCCCCGAGGCCGGAAAAAAAAAATCATCATACGTGCCTGGAATTTTTTTCCGACCCCCCCCCTGTTTTCGGCAGTTTTTTCCGACCATTTTTTTACACCCACCCCCCCCCCTTTTAACACTAAAACAGAGATTTGCGGGGGGGAATTCACTGTAAACAGCTGTATATGAATTTCTGTGCATACTATTTATCATGGATGTTAACATGGACATGTAAATAGGAATGAGTCATTTTGAGGTCATTCGGCCAAAAAAACATGGCTGCCAGCGGCCATCTTGGATTTCAAAATTTGCAACAAAATACAACACGATAACTGCCTGCAGTCAGTTTACCAGTTAGAATTACATTATTTCTCTCATTCAAAGTGGTTTTGAAGCCCAACTCATTGCCAAAACACTAAAAAACAAGCAGGAATTTTTTTTTTTAGTTGCGGAAAAAATTGCTTGTTGGTGGCTTTGACCACCCACCCACCCCGGCATACGTGCCGGAAAAAAAACATTCACCCCCCCCCTGATGGATGCGAGAGATACAACGCAAAATGTTAAATGAATTATGACTTCGATAACCAGTGGATGACACTTCGAAATGCCTTAAAAATAAAATAATGGACTGAAACCCCAATATTTGCAGACTCAAAAATACACCCGACCTTAACAGTGACCCTGAATATCACACACAACAAACTGAATTACCCGGTACCCGAGCGAAAGATATCTATCCAATTTAGTTACACTGATCATTTTAATTTGACCAATCATATTCTACGATAGCTGCAATAGATACACCTATTTACTTAAACACATCACAACACTGTCCGAAAAGCAAAAACAGCGAGCGTTGTGTATTTTCCAGATAGCTGTCGAACAAATATTTAGAATACAGTTTCAATATGGTTAATTTACTAATTAAACTGTTTATGGTAAAGTCTGAACGTAAAATAATTAAAGTTGCACATATTGCTTGGAACTTTGATTCTGCAAACCTGAAATACTTATTTCACACCATCAACCACTTTAGCTATTTTAATACGGGACATTCAAAGTTATTCTGAAGGAAACAAAATAGTCTATTGTTTTATCACCAATATTTTAGCTAAAGAAAGCAAATTTTCTGTCAAAGATATATCAAGGTAGAAACTAATATCTCTGCTTCGTCTTGCTGTTAAGTTGAACGGTGCCTAAAAAAAGATTGTCCCAACACAATATGTGCCTTTAAATATTTTCGAAAGTCACTGGTACGAAAGTAGGCCAGGTCATGGCAGAGTCCGTTCTTCCATGTCCTGGATCGAAAGCATGAGCGAGTGCGTGTATTATGTATTTTCTCTTTTGTTATTCTTTGTTCACAAAAAATGAAGAAAAAAAAATAAAATAATGTGTGATCCGGGAGTATCAAATATCCTAACAGGAAACACCAAAATCTCGGGCCAGAGGCCACACTTATAAACTATACAATGAAGGATCCAACTATGATGTGAGAAAATATACATTCATCGAAAGAGTGGTCACTATTTGGAACCATCTACCAGACGAAGTGGTATATGCTGAAGATAGAAACCAATTAAAACAGACTAGATAGTCATTAGAGAAATCAGGTGGTTAAGTATAACTAGAAAGCGGATTTGGTGACGGATCTTCAACCATATAAACCAAATATGTCTCGAGATGCAGCCGGATACGGTTCAATTACACAATGCGAGGTTGATATAGTGGCAGACCGCCAGCGTCCACTACAGACGTAATGTAACCAAGAAGCTCTTAGCTGACAAGCAAATCATATTCTCACTTCAATTAACAGGACTCCTTCGGAACTTGTATTATTTTTCGTCTGCCTAGTTTTCCTGAAAACCCCTCCAGATGAAAAATAGACCGTTCCAGTGTATACCTTCATAACTGAGTGTGAGAATCCATTTAGTGTAGAAAGAGTTAAAAATAAATCATTTGAAACATAAATCACCTAACTAATGCATGTATTGTTGTCTTATTATATGGGTTAATATTGTCTGTGGAATCCTTGAGCTTATCGATTGATTCATATGCCTTAATGGAAGTTATTCTACATTGTGAATTATAAATGCTCAAAGCCTCAAATACTCTACATTTTAACCAATTATATTGACGTATTTGATTCTTCCTCTGAGGCAGCTGGGGAGGTCCAATGGCCTTATTAAGTTAAATAACTTGTGCACGATGTCACACGTGCCGTCTGTTTAAGGTATTGTATTGTTGTGTTTGTACATTGTATATCCATGGACACTAATATATATGTGTTAATGAATAAAAATGATTAATGTGCACCTGTACATGTTCGCACATTATGCTGTACTCGTGTAAGCTCAAATAAGGCTGGTAATAGTGTGTCTGCCATTTGCCGACTGAGATCCCCAGATGGTGAATTTAATTGTGCTAACCCGCACAGCGGGAATGCATAATCGAGGTGACTAATGGGTGAACTTCAACTGTGGAACTTCAATCGGATCCTTGATTGATAGTCAGTTGTCGTCACAGTACTACTGTCAGGAACGAGCCCATAGAGGTCTCAAATTGGGAGAAGTCACTTCTCTCTGTTTGGTTATTATGGAGAAGTGGACTGTAATCTGGCAGAAATAACAATGGTTGAAGTTCAGTTAACACCCCAAACATCAACACTCTATGATCAAATAAGTATAGTATCATAGAACAAAAGATCTCACTTATAAAATCATTATAGTGAGTAAGAGCACCATTATAATCATTAAATATACTTAAAATATGCTGTTGCCACATATATGCATAGTGGTATGTGAGAGAGAAGTCACTTCTCCATGGAACAAACACAGTGAGAAGTGGCACAATTTAGGGAGAAGAATTCTCCAAAGTCACCCTCTGTGCTGGTCCCTGACTAGAGTATAATATTGAAAATAAATATATTTAAACAGAGACTCAAAACGGATTATCAATTAAGGGTATTTTAATGTTACATGGCATATTTCAACATCGATGGCTGTTGCATTTTTAAAAACCCTTTATCTTCTAGAGCTAACTGTGCCCTTATGCTAAATTTGTCTTCAAACTTTTCGTTTATAACTCATAACCTTAATAGAAACAAGAGTTATTTCTTATAATTTAATCCGACATTTCGCAGGAGAACCACCATATGTAGAAAGTGGAAGTAAATCGAGTGAAAAACTTAATTAATTCTAAAGTAAAGTTCACATACAGTTGAAACAGACACGATGTCGCTCACATCTCCGCTTAAGTGGGAGGTAAAGTGGCAACATTTGAATTGGGAATTCAGTGTTAATTTTTTAGAAAAGATTGACCAATCCTTACAAAGCGAAGGTGACCATATCATACCTTCTTGGAACGTTTGAAGACCTACCTAGTGACAACGTGAAGCGGAATTTTGATTTTCATCCCAGGTTGGATATTATTGGACATTATTAAAAAATAGGTCACCATTGTTTATCATTGTTTATAATATTTCCGTCAAATGTCACAAAACAAAACATAAAATGAAAAATATGCTTTGCGTTTTCACTAGATTTATGCTCAAACATTCCAACAAGACACGAAGTATTATTCTACGGTTTGGAAATATTGAGTAATCTTATCTCGAAAATTAACACTGAATTCCCCATTGAATTTACCACTTTACCCCATCTTATGTTGATCTCACTTCGCCTCACATGACACCATATGCGACCACTAAGCGTCCCGTAACTTATAATATTTAGGCCACTATGAACCCATTTGCACGAGGATACGTCAAAGTTGACCGAGAAGACTTGACCTGAAAGAACTGTGTACTCATGTAACCCCCTGCAGTCATAGTACAGCAAGCCCTTAGCCTACCGCCAAATCATTATTAATATTCATTGGTGGTCATAGTACAATTACTAGCATATTGTGTTGGTAATAATCCCATTTGCATTCAGAAGCAGCTGCCTGTTGACAAATCCGGGTTATCAAACCTTTGCCCAGCAAGGGTTCTAATATAATGGAACCTAGGACCTTTCTATACTAAATGAATTCTCCCATCAGTCATAAAGTATATATTGGATTTTATCTGGAGGGCTGTTCGTGAAATATTATGAAACGGCAGTTCTTACAAGTGTTAAAGGAGTCATATTCGTTTGTGGGAAATGTTCAACTGCCGTTTGTTGAACTTACTATCTGAACATTTCCTACGGGAACTACTCGTCGATGATTATTTAATAAAGGGGTATAATATGTATAAGGTGGCCCGCCCACCACCCCATCCCGCCACCCATAGTATATTATGCGCCACAGGCGCCCCTAGAGCATTAGAGTATTTACTCGAGGAAGCAGACTGAACCCAGCTCCCATAGTATCTTATGCGCCGCAGGCGCTGGAGACTAATGCTACTGCCCACATACATAATATGTATAAGGTGGCCCGCCCACCTCCCCATCCCGCCACCCATAGTATGTTATGCGCCACAGGCGCCCCTAGATCATTAGAGTATTTACTCGAGGAAGCAGACTGAACCCAGCTCGCATAGTATCTTATGCGCCGCAGGCGCTGGAGACTAATGCTACTGCCCACATAAATAACATGTATAAGGTGGCCCGCCCACCACCCCATCCCGCCACCCATAGTATATTATGCGCCACATGCGCCCCTAGATCATTAGAGTATTTACTCGAGGAAGCGGACTGAACCCAGCTCCCATAGTATCTTATGCGCCGCAGGCGCTGGAGACTAATGCTACTGCCCACATAAATAATATGTATAAGGCCACATCCGTCTCCGATTGCAACTCAGCAGGGACGGTCTCGGACAAACGCCATTTCGACCAGTCACATGATCTCCTGTCATGTGATCTATTCCCGGAAGCGAATGAATGTAGCAGACATTTTTTGCATGTTTCAAGCAACTGCGATGCAGACATCGACTGATTGAGCGAATTGGTTCTTAGGTTCATCTAGGTACTCACCAGCCCGCAGCCCCTAATTTCTATTTGATTCCGATTCTATGTTCCGTATCATGATTATAGAAGCATTCCTACTTCTTAGTTATCAACAAGGCTGTACAGTTTCAAAACAATTCCCCAATAAATGTGGGCTGTAAAAATCCAAGCTGCTGGCGGCCATGTTTGTTTTAAACAAATCTCGGGGAAGAAATACCATGAGTCTCGGTTTGGCAGGTTCCGGTGAATGTGGTGTGGCGGAAGAAGTGGCGGAAGAAAATGTACCAAGGGCAGTAGACTGGGCTATACACATGGAAGGTTCCGAGGAGCCAGTCGTGACAATAGAAAATATACCAAGGGCAGCAGGCGGAGCTATATCCATGGCAGGTTGAGATGAATCCGCTGTGGTGGAAGAAAAGCTACTAAAGGCAGCAGACTCGGCTACACACATGGCAGGTTCAGATGAATCCGTCGTGGTGGAAGGGTACCAAGGGCAGCAGACTCGGTTATACCCATGGCAGGTACATCCAAAGATGAGAGTGATTCTGACGAAGAGACCCTGGGAGGGGGATTGCTCGTGGCACGTCATTCATCCACCGCTCTCGGAGATACTACATCAACTTCACTTTGAAGAGTGATGTCTGTCCGAACTGGATTTTATACGGTGTGGCGTTATATCACGAGATTGAAGCAAGAGTAGACCGGGTGCCAGCTTCTGGAATTTATGTTGATCTTCTGTATAAAGATATATTAGCAGGCGGTAGAGAGGTCGCCAATGTAGAAGAGCGCATACAGAAGTTACCGGGTGTAGTGAAAAATTCGTGACTGCCCGCCAGTTATAAGTGGTGTTGAGATAATCCTGAAGTGTCGACATCATCTTCTGGCATTCTGGTGTAATAGGAGTATTTGACGGAATATGGATATTACTTTGATGGCTTTTAATGATGGGGTCGGATAATGAAAAGTTTAGTCTTGTGCCAGGAATAGAAGCACAGATTCCAAGTCTTCCGGTTCGTATTTCCAAAGACAGTCATCGAATATGACAAATCATGAAGAGAAATGTTATCCTTCCGCTTTCTGGACTCGGGGTGGACATCCACAGGGCGATGTAGATGAGATCAATGTAATGATGAATCCTCTTGTGATACCCGGGAAGAGACTGAGGTAGATGGTGGACGATTCTCTGCCGGAGGTGATTTATTCTCTGCTAAGGGTCTCGGAGAAGAACATTGAATTTGTTCTTGATGAAAACATTTTTATTTCCAAATCCAAACAATTGACATAATACACAGATGACATAAATATACAACATATAAGAATTAATTTTGGAAATGAGGATCAGACAACAAGCTCGAGGGCTTATATGAAGTATTCTCCTCTTTGGCGACATGTACCTTCCCCAATAAGTGAGGGAGTGGTATCGATCAGACGGGAAGGGATTGAAATAATGGTTTAGGAGAAGTCGAGATATATAACTAAATTTGAGTTAGGGATGGAAAAAGGAAGAATATAGTGTTAGGGATAGCATGATGTAGGGATAGAGGGAGAGAGAGCAAGATGGTGAGAGAGCAGAAGACATTGGGGTCAGATTAATCGTGAAATGATGACAGTGGTGGGGAGTTTTCAATAATTGAGTTGTTGCGTGGTTACAATTATGCTCGTCTATAATAAGTTGCATGCATCAGAAGCCATGGGAGGGGGTCAATCACATTGGCTGTTAACTGGTTCCATCAGTCAAAAAGTAATTAATTAAACAAACACAATTTTTTTCTTGAGTCCCCGAAGAATTGGATCGATTTCGTGAATAATAGATATGGTTATCCTCTTTTGTAGAAGAGCTATGGACGTATCCATAGGAAGAATGTCGTGCCGGCTTGGTGAAGATTTAAAGATTTTATCGGAGTGTGGAAAACGGGATGAAATAGGAGGCTGTCGTCGCCATTGTGGCGTGAATGCTGGGTAGGTATTCTGACGACGAGACCGATCCTTCAATGGCGACCGACTCCTTTGCTCGGCATAACGTGATCTGGTCAAATGGTGTGGCCAGTTTTGCTGAGACGAAGCCTGATGGGACGATTCTGGAAGACGTCTATCCCATAAAGGACGCTGCGGAGGAGTCCCCGTGGCACGGAATAAGGGCATTTGACGACTATCTGATGAGATGTCCCATTGAGACGTTCGTCGTTGACCCGTTGAGGTGGAGAAGACTTATTCTGTCTGTTAGGTTTGACTCGAGGCACTATCGTATGAGATTTTACTGCCGGTTTGACGTATGTCCTCATACATATATGGGCTGAACTCTGATGAAGAGCGTCTCGAATTGCGATGGACTGGTCGTGGTTTCACATCCAAACGCGGAAGATTGTCATCTATCCAAAGGTTCCGGAGAAATTATTCAGCATTATGCCGGCATTCCACGATCCATCTGGCATCCTTTAAGCTTGCCGCCAAATTATATTGTTGAAGGATTAAATCTTATAGGTGGATGAGAGATCTCGATCAAAACCTAATTCACTGAAGAAAATGTTGTTCAAGAGGCGACGTTGACTGTATGCGTCCTTGACCCGTTCAGTGATTCTCACTGCTCTTTGCCAACTTCTGGGAGGAGACTTTTCTTGTTCCATTTGCGTGTTATTGAAGGTTTATGAGATTGTTGATATAATATATAATGTATTTCTTTTATAGCTGACGACATATTGGAATCTGTGGCAAAAATTATTAAATTGATAGTAGTCTAGTAGAATATATACTTTTAATCCTCTATAGGTGATGACGTATATATCCACCCGGAGAGAGGACAATGCTGGGTTTATGCTGCTGTAGTAAGCGATGGAGAAAAGATTCTATGACTTGGTGGAAGAGATGTCCCACACTGATTCCGGAGATATATTCCAAGCCGCTTCCGGAGAGAAGATTCTATCATTCGGAAGAGATATCCCGAGCAGATTCTGGGGAGAAATGATACGATACTGGTCAACGATCTGTCATACATGCCATCCTGTTTTTTTGTCGCCGTTTGTACTTGAAAAGCCCTTTATTCGATTAGCTATATCAGCGAATTTCGTGGAATTATTGTTATCGCATATACATTTATATAAATACCATTTTGCTGCAATGTCCGATCGTTTCAAATCTTACCCGTGCAGTATGGGTTAGGGTGAAGTAATTATTTTCCACATGCCTCAGTGTTAAAGTGATGTGAAACACTCCGATTGGGTGATTCAATAGAAATGGAGACTAATCTTGCTCAAAGTAGTTATTTTAATGAATATTAATCCAAATTTACAACACACACCGCCAGTCTTATATATTTATTAAATGCAATGAATATCGATGGCGAAATCATTTGCGTTAGTTTATCGCCGATTGTTGCGTCCAGAATCGAGATGTAAATATTTACAATTGAGCGTAGCTCGGACGATGTTTTCTATAGAGTTGTACGGTCGATTACTTTGAGATTTTGGGCGATGTTAGTAGAAAGCTACATTCCCCAGGTTGGCATAGCGCCTGAGTATTAACTTATCAGTTTCACGCAGCCGAAGAAGTCCATGATATGTCTTTAACATATACTTTTCACGAACTATATGGTAAATGAGTATACGATCACTAAGATTGGCATCTGCCCAAAGTATCTGCATGTAAACAAATCATATCGTCCGCCATGGAATATCCATTAATTTTCGCATGAAAACAATATTGACATGTTTTACCTCTCAAAAATAAACTATGAACCAGGTGCTTTAAATACAGTGTGTCAATGTTTTGTTTGGCGTCTGAGATTTCAAGAGGAGTGATTGCGTGTATTTCTATATGTTTAAACATCAAAACTAATATTAACCAACCAGGACCCAGATTTGTTTTAATTCTCTCCTGCATCTTGGTCCAACATCCGTTGGAGGGCGCTACCAATCGAATTACTTCACTGTAACCTATGAAGATTACCTTACTTTCACAGATATACGAATCGAGTACACCACTTCGTGGATATCAATCATCAAAGCAGAGTACGAGTACACATGTACACAACAATCTCTAAAAGAACGCCAACGATCACAAAAAAACAAGGGAGTGAACCGCCTTGTCTTATAGGTTACAGGCAAATAATTTTATAGAGTAATGCTTCTTGAGTTTGTGTAGGAAAACTCGAGTCAGCATAAAAACTATTTTTGGCTGCTGATTGGTTGATTGTCTTTAAGGGAAAATTCCCTGAGCGGGGACAGAAAATCATAGCCTACGAAAAACTATGGCGATAATTATTGTTTAGATGGTTAGGAAGTGTCTGGTGGAGTCCCGTTATGGAAGTGATCTGGATATTTTCTGTGCTGCTGATTTGTGTGCAGTAAGTGGGGTAGTAGTGGAAATTCAAGATTATCTTCTTTCATTAAATACCCCAAAAGGGCGCGTTTGTTGTCACGGAATGGTGTATCGAATGACGTTCTAAGGGGAAATTGACCACTTGAAGTTCAAATAGACATAACCCATCGCCGGCGGGACTTACAGTTAACACTGTCGTCTATGGAAACTAATTAGTTGTTTGTAACCTGTAGGGAGAAAATTGACATTTTTCGAATATCATTCAGGACATGGAAATTGAAAGCACTGATAGACACAACCTGTGTTGTTTTGTTTAGCAAGTTAAAGCGACGTCAGCTATTATGCTTTCACGCTATTCGGGCCCATTTTCAGATCGTACTCTTTGTGCTCTGTGCAGTTCTCTTATAATACCACGATACCGTTGGTATTTGAAACAGCACGAAGTGAATGGTATATATTCAGTCAGCCACATGCATCCGACGTCGGTAGGTATTGTCCCTGTTGGGGACGTTTTCAAGGTTATAACACAGCTGTACTTTAGCACTTTCGCCGTCAATTTGTTTTTAAATTTCTTTGCCCATCTGTCATCTCCTGCGGGGCCATCAAACGGAATATTTTTGACAATCTCTCAGAACAACCGTGCCAATATGTAAGGTCCCATGAGGCGTAACCAACATTGGCGTTCATGTGATCAGGATTAGCTTACGGCCAGCATAATAATACAATATAGTATTATATATACATGATATATAGTACAATATATTATTACCAATGGCGATAGGGCACAGTGGCGCCAATAATTTGGTTCATCCTCTTGAGGAGGATACAATCCGAGCTGCAGCGCATATGCGTGCGCATGAGGATTAATAATTCTGACAAGATTCATCAATACCCCGCCGCATGCATCTCCGTATGGGCGCCCAGATTTTTTGGGGCTGATACTTTTGCCCGATTTTTTTACATGACATATTCATGGTTGTAACACAGTTTTTGTAGAATATACCTTGCATATACACAGAAATATTACAAAATAGATTCAAATAAACCTTAAATATGTAAAATTGGAACGGAAATGAGAACAATACTGTATTTTGCCATGATTTCCCCCTGAACTCTGCTGAAATACCAATATATTTGATAGAAAATTGACCGAATTTGACCGAATTTATCTCTTATATTCCCGAAAATTGTCCGAATTTTGAATTTTCAAAAGTTTTGGGTGGGGGCTTCATGTCCTCCCAGCCACCCCCGGCACGTACCACTATGCATATGCGTATGCTTGAAGCAGTCAGAGTAGTAGCTACCTTTACTCAAGCGTCACAACTTTGGGCGAGATTAGAACAGCGTAAGCGCTCCGACAATCACACATCGCTTAATTCGAACAAGCCACTGTTGTGTGAAACTCAATAGTCTACCGACCGGGCTGCGAACTCATCTCGATGTTAATTCGGACACACTAACTACTCTATACCATGAACATTCCTTCATTCACTCTACCACGAGAAAGCCATTTACTGGCCCAGTTTCGATTGACTTGACATATTTTACTTGTCCACCAACAGTTTGTAACGTTTTACAAATATCAAATACTAAAAGGACTGTTGTCACTGTGATCAAAACGAAGAACCAACTAAGAATACACTTCTCATGGACTGATCTTCAGCAAATCGTGAATCTTCGTTGCTTTTAGATTGAGTTGTCACAGGACAGCTTCGGGCCCTCCCATGCACCCCTTGGCCCGTACGGCTATGCATATGCGCACGATTGAAGCCGTCTGAGTAGTAGCTACCTTTACTCAAGTGTCACAACTTTGGGCGAGATTGGAACAGCGCATGCACTCCGACAATCGCATGTCGCTTAATTCGACCAATCCACTGTTGTGTGAAACTCAATAGTCTACCGGAGGGTTGCGAACTCATATCGATGTATTGTCAACAAAGAGAATTCGGACACGCTAACTGCTGTAAACCATGAAATTCCACTTGAACATTCATCAAGCACTCTACCACGAGAAAGCCATTTACTGGCCCAGTTCCGATTTACTTGACATATTTGATTTGTCCACCATCAGTTTGCAACGTTTTACAAATATCAAATACTAAAAGGACTATTGTCACTGTGATCAAAACGAAGAACCAACTGAGGATAAACTTCACATGGACTGATCTTCATAAAATCTCGAATCCTCGTTGCTTTTAGATTGAGTTGTCACATGACAAACATGTGTTACGACTAGCCCAGCAGCCGCCCCAACTACACTCCGCATTATAGTCGGGTCTTTGACTTCAAACATATTTTATTTGTATATCAAGCGTGATACAAAATATATTGGAGACAAGTTACAGAAACTTACTTGGCGCCTTATCCGATTTACAATTGTTGTATACATACTTTAACAAAATGGCGTAAATAAATAAAACAAAATCATAATAGGTTAAACATATTTACATTAACAGTGAGTGTGTAAGGCGGATTTGGGATTGAGGATACCAAAACCGGTTTCGTGGCTAATTTGCTTTTGGTAGCTATTATCAAATATTGTGATCTAGTCGGCTTCGTATCTTTAGTCGCAGTTATAAATCGATGGACTGTCTTGAAGATCATTTTATTTCTTCTAAACCAGATGTCGGGATATAGTCGGGTCAAACACCGGTAAATCGGTGAGGCGGTGATCCATTCAGCTACTGCATGCAGATAGTAAACTCTCGGTAGCTCTGCACAGTGAGGCCGGAGATAACAAACCTGGATTCAAATACTAAACAGTTAATAAATAAATAAATAAATAAACACCACAGGTAATGAACGGCAAAACATTACTACACAATGATCTTAAATACTGCGATGTAGGACTCAAGTAGACCATGAGCTAAGCCGCACCATCGGATCATTGGATGCCGCACGCGATAGATCCCCCACTATCACCATGTACACTCCAACATTCCATCTTACGGGATTCACCGCATGAAAAACAGTTCCCCATCAGGGGATTGTTAGACCTTGCAGTGGGGCGCGTGGCCCACATGGATCTGTCTACAACACCAAAATACTTTGTCATGGAGTGTTAAACATGTCGAACATGCGATATGAATCCCGTTCACAACAGAAAAGCAGGGCTCGTATTCATCAACCTGGTTTACATAATATAGTACTGCATGGTAGTTTTTTCCGCTCGACGCTCAACGCTCAACTATCTGTGGGCATCCTGCACTATTGGATTATCGCGACTGATAAAGGGTATTTGACAGCTAGTATAGCTTAGCCACATTTGTTGACCACCTTTACACGTATCAGGGCACATGCTGAATTCGTTTCAATTATGAACAACGTTGTTGTCCACATTCTTGAAGATGAGACGGGAAGTATACAATCGCCCAATTATATCTTCAATACCCATTCAGCCTGAGTCTCTTGCTCTATTTCTGGAATTTTTTTTTTTTACATGATATATTCATGGTTGTAACACAGTTTTGTTTTAGAATATACCCTGTATATACACATAAATATAACACAAATATATTCAAATTAACCTTAAATATGTATGGGGGCAGAAATCTGAATACTACTGTACCCCCCCCCCCCCATCCCCCTGGCCCGCACGGCTAATTGTATCCGATGAGTACAGCTGGTGAGTTTTCGCGCTTTAGTCGACCGATAATATACAGTTATCGCCCGCGATTGAGTGAGACACGGGGATTTGTCGCCCGCTCGAGACCTGGAATGTCACCGAGGGCCTGACGGCCCTCGGGTGACATTCCAGGTCGAGAGCGGCGACAAATCCCCGTGCCTCACGAAAACAAGGGTGATAACTGTTTTGTTATCTGACAATGGAGTACACACGAACCTCCTTAATAGCAGGCATAAATGCGCGCATATATTATTTAATCCAGTTCGAAAAGTTAATTCTATGTTGGAATCATGGCTATTTAGAAAATAAAACATTCATAATCTGGATTAATTAACAGACCTGTCATTTGCGCAGATATTCGCCGGTCAGTTTGCTGGTTGCATTGTGGAAATCGGTTCACGGAAAGAGGAGTAAAGCCATTTCGAAGTTGAGTAGCCATGCAGCGAAATGTTCGGTTTCGTTTCAAATGAGCGCGAAGACGTCGACAGACGTGTTAATTTCCAGAATGCTAAAATGTGGAACTAACACGTTGTATAGTAGTGCAAAAAGAAATTGACATCTGTCACAGATCGTTACGCAACATACGGGTATTCTCTGAAGTCTGATGAATGTATTGAAGAAAAGAAATAATCAATTGATAAACAGCAAAGAGTGGCCATTTGATCTATAGTACATAAACGTAGTTGTAACGTATGTACATCGTATGTGCAATTGTCTGCAGCATACCAACTACATAATAAGGTTTATCTATTTGTCCCACGGTCTTTATTATTGATATAAAAAGGTCCAATATGAATATACACCTTATAACAGATATGTGTCTATGATAACACCATTATACATAGCGTGCTTTAATTGCAAATAAAAAATCACACAATTATGTAAATTAGCAAACACCACAGTTCGCGGTTGTTATGAAACAGTGGGGTTTATAAAAACAGTGTTTTTCGAAAATATCAGAGAGCTGTCAGAGAATCTCTGCGCGGTGAGTTCTTCGTAGTTCTATGTTTACTGGTAACAGCTGAGCGGTCAATAACTGAGACAATGTTACCCTCGAGGGTAATATGGTGATTTATCGCCCGCCATGTGACGCACTCTCAGCCAATCAGAAGAGAGGGAAATGGGATGAAGGATAACAATGGAAATTATTATATATTTGGGTCAATCACATCGACGATATTGTCTCTCGTAAATGCTATAACGAAGGTATCGTATGCGTTCAGTCTCTACCAAATACACTACACTGTTAATATAATAACCCAAATTAGTGAATATGAACCCAAGTCTTTTCTCTTTCACAGGGAATTACGAACTCTTTTGCGCCGCTAACCTCTCTCATGTTATCGACGCTGTCCAGATACAAGAATTTACAAGATTCTTGCGAATTAGATAAATAATATTGTCGCCGAAAACACAGACTGATCAAACCGGTCCATAACGAGTTCCGCAAGTAATTGTCATATGTGCGTGGGACTATTTTGTCTACTTACACCGTAACATTATAGCTTCTGTTGCATTGGCATGTGAATGGCAACGCAAGTTTGGATGTTGGAATGATACCCGGGAAGATTTGAAAGGGCCGTCGGCCCTCTCCTACAACCCACTTTTGAATGCCGTAATTCCGCTGAAGAGCGTTTGTAGGGTTTGTGAGATTGATATATGCCCATGCACAGTAGGTGTTTGCCTACTGTGCATGAGGTGGATGCCACCAAAGCAAGAAGCAAAGCCCCACCCCCATTCCGAACCAGGACCGGCGGAGAAGACTTACCTTGATTTATCTGTGTGAGTTTTGTGCGTTGATATGTAAATATATTGTTTCGAGTTGTGAATAGTTGTACATAATGTCCTATTTAGTGCTTGCATGGACTCCAGTTGCCTTAGTCTGTTGTATGTCGGGCTTGTGCTACGGGCTCAACTCTAGGAAGAGGGTGCAATGCCAGCCGGTTGACTTAAGGTCGGTTGGGGCTCCTCAACTCTCGATGGTGCAATGCCCGCCTTCCACTCCTGTGCGAGTGTCAGAACCCGTTGACCTGGTTGTGTATGTGAATGGCAACTGATGCACCGCATTGTTATATACGATTCAAGTTTCATGTTTCGAGCATTTTCGCGCATTAATTCGTGTATATTATTAGATTAATTTAAAGACATAGCATGTACCTGTTTGGGTGCGTGAAAATGATCAGTTACTATCCAGGCGCTATGTCACCTGGATGAATGTAGCTTTCTACTAACATCGCCGAAAATATGAAGCAAATCGACATACCACTCCATAGAAACGTCGTCTGAACTACGCTCAATTGTAAATATTTACTACTCGATTCGGGACGCATCTATCGGCGATAAACTAACGAAAATGATTTCACCGTTGAGAGTCACTGCATTGAATTAACGTATAAGAATGATGGTGTGTGTTGTCAATTTGGATATAATATTTGTAAACATTACTACTTTGAACAAGATTATTCTACATTTATATTTTATCACCCTACCGGAGTGCTTCACATCACTTTAATAGCAGACGTAAATTGAACTGTTATTTTCACAGATGCGTTATTGGTAAGAGAGACACCGCTGGTATAGAGAGACACCGCTGGTATAAATTGAGGGAATTAGTGTCGCGTCCACAACAGTCAGTTATCGAGTCAGGTTTATTCACAGCATCAAACCAAACCATTATGGACATCATATACTCATGTAATCAAGTAAGACTACGTAATTGAGCCGACTGTCTGTCCGCGAGAGAAATTAATGATATCCTACTACAGCCTCAAGGTTCCATCCTACCACGCAAACCGCCCCATCAATATCGTGAACACAAAACGATGTTTACCGAGCTAAATTACCAGACCCAATCTCTAAATTGCTTTCTAAGACTTCATAGCTGTGCTCGATGATTTATACTCTGTGTTTCGTCAGATCATTGAAGTCTGATCGACCGAGAACGGCAAACATGATAAGTCAAGAGCAAGAACGGTGGTATATTTTGTCATAGGAGACTTCATGAGTTTTTTAAATTGATGTACGTACCTCGTGGGCCGTTACTCGTCATTGTGTCTGGAATTATAATTGATCGAAACATTAAATAGTTTGCATACATAGTAGCCACTTCTCGTGACATATGTGATTGTTGCTATGTTGTGAAGCAGTTGCAGCAGAGTAAAAACTATAACATGACATGACAAGCAACACCGAACTTTTATGCGCATATATTGGTATCATCAATCAAATTCAATTATGAAATGAATGTAGTGGGTGGGTGTGTTATTGTGGGAAGCGGTTCTCACTAAATGTGCCCTCAACGACCACAGCGCCTTATTCCACAACACACACCCACTACACTCATTACGACCATAGCGCCGTACCCCCCAATAACACACACCCACTACATTCATTAACGACCATAGCGCCATACCCCCCAATAACACACACCCACTACATTCATTTACGACCATAGCGCCGTACTCCCCAACACACACCCACTAGATTCATTTACGACCATAGCTCCGTACCCCACAAAACACACCCACTACATTCATTTACGACCATAGCGCCGTACCCCCAACACACACCCACTACATTCATTTCTTATATTTATATAGCTTTTGATGATTTGTTCCCATAAAAAAAGCTGAGTATATTCTTATTTATTTTCACAAAATGGCAGATAATTTGAGACCAGCCCACGCAGCACATTAAGTCAGCCCGATATAAGATTTCCAAACTCTTATCTACCATAACATGGTCGATATAAATAACAGGCTTCAGAATCATTTCTGTTGAACTTTGAAAAGCACGCCCAAGTATTCTGCTGACCGCTTATAATGATTAGGTCAACAACTTTTAATTTCCTGTTCATGTTAAACTCGAGAGATCTCTGCATTATCGGGATGTAAACCGGGTGACACAATTGACATTTGACCAATCACCAAACAGGATTTAGTACAGACAGACTATGTAAATATTCTCAATTAGGAACAGAACAGGTTAAATGCATGTATTATTTCCCTACCACAAGAAGCATGACACGGGACATAGTATTCCCACTGTATAGTCCCGTGTCATGTTATAGTATATCGTAGACGATTAACTGGCATTGTATCCCAGCTACATGTACATATACACGTCGTGAACATTTTCGAGTATGCTAATCTTATTTTTGGTCATTGTCGCGTCAAAATATGGTTTAAACATATTTTAATAGTATATTGATATACAGACACTAGTGGATTGGAGGACAAGTTCTCAAAACTTAGATGGACCTCCGCTCCCCAAGTATCAAAATATGGGAAATGGTCGCTCGTGGAGACAGCAAATATGCCTAAGTAACCCTGTGTCGGGTGGAATGACATTTATGTCGTTACGGTAAATTTAGGGTAATACTATTTTAGGTACTGTGTACATAACTTCGAACAATCATCTCTTTAAATAAATCTTATCGTGGATATAATGTGGATATATATTATTTATGTACGCTCGTTTTCCATATGTCCGTCCGTTCGCTTTTGGTTTCCAGACGATCTCAACTCAACGAAATTTTGTATGTGAGCTTACTAGTTCGAATTTTAGTTCCTCCCGCCAATTTTAACCAGAGTTATGGCCCGTTGTTGGAATTACCAAAGGCGTATATGGCCACGCCGTAGCGATGCTCTTGTAATTATTTACATTGATTCGTGAATTTAATAATGTCTTTTGTGTTATTTATTTGGTACAATAGGCGATTGTTACAATTGATCGAAGCATTAAATAGTTTAGCAACTTCTCCTTACGTATTGTATTGTTCCTCTGTTTTAAACATCTGTGTAAAGGGGCTTCTTGTGGCAATAACTGCTTGTGTAAACTCATACTGTTGTCAATAAATTCATATCAGTCTAATTAAAGACGATGTCACCAACTAAGTGATGCGGGAGTATCACATATTCTAACAGGAACACCTCGGACCAGAGGCCACAATTATAAAATATACAAAGAAGGATCCAACTATAATGTGAGAAAATATACATTCAGCCAAAGAGTGGTCACTACTTGGAACAATCTACCAGACGAAGTGGTATATGCTGAAGACATAAACCAATTCAACAGACTAGATAGTCATTAGAGTAATCAGGTAGTTAAGTATAACTATAAAGCGGAATTGGTGACGGATCTTCAACCATATAATCCAAATATATCTAGAGATGCAGCCGGATACGATGAAACAAGAAAACCTTATTCAGAAACGATAACGCCCCCAAGATCATATTATTAGGTATATATATATAGATTATAATATAAATTATACCGGTTTCATGAATGCGCAGCCTCAGAATTCCGTTAACCCTTTCAGTGCCAGGGGCCGATCTCATCGGCCCTAATTTACGGTCAGTAAAATCGGCCCTAAAAAAAAAAAAAAAAATTGTTAATTTTTTTTATATATATATTTTAGTTTTTTTTTTTGTTGAATTTTTTTGGGGTATACTTAAGCATGCTATATTGAATTTAAAAACAACCTGAATAAAACCTTAGGGGCATGTTATAACTCAAAACTATCACCAAGTATTCATAGTAATAATTTTGATGCCCATGAAAAACGTGAGATTCCCTGGCACTAAACCTACAAAATAAGTCTGTTAAAGAATATAAGAAAAAATTATTAAAATTGTAAAAAATTGTAAAAAAATAACAAATGATGAAAAATTGTTAGGCCAATGCATTCTCTTATATATGCGAGGCGACCTATGGTCGACTCGCATATATAAGAGAATGCATTGGCACAGGGTATATGGGTTGATACAAAAATCGGACCTGGCACTGAAAGGGTTAAAACAACTAATCCTTCACATTATTACAACTACGGCTTATTGCTGCAGGTTTCTCATTCATCACACCAGAAAGCCATTAAATGCGAACAAAAAAATTGATAATCGGACTAAATACACGCCCGATACTTTGCAATACGACCTGTATTCTACATTCCAACTGAGCCATACTTCATGAACAAAGATGAGCTGTTATATCACATTGTGTTCCGGCAATAAAATCTTCAAGAGTAGCCCAGCCATTGTTCATACCTGAAGATCGAATGCAATTAACGAAGTCATAAACGTTACATACTGCAACAATGAGACATCCGCGAAGATACATCCGCGAAAACCCGAAATGTTATGTTGTCCTGCCAGATATCCCCATCGCTCAATAGCTCCATTGACACGGCCAGGTCAGCCTTACTACAATTTCCTAAAATAACTCGCATCGCGTGAAACCCGAAATGTGTTGTCCTGTGATATATCCAATCGTTCCATTGGTACGGCCAGATCAGCGTAGCAGTAAACACCCATAGGGTGTAATTACGCCACCTAGTGTGGTGTTTCTAGCATTTGTTTTTTTTATATCGCATGGAGTACAGGGCGAATGTATTCTTGGAGATTGTTTGTACCTTACTCAATCGTACCGATATAATCACGTAGATGCCGAAATTGTAAAGTTAACGTCAGCGGTGTATAATACGTTTATGAAAATATGATAAATCCTATCGATAGAGTCAGGACAGGCTCAAATTGTAAACTTAAAGTCACCGGTGTAATAATATGTTGTTGAAAATATAAATAATCTGATAGCCTGAAAATATTGTATAACCTATTGGGAGCCCATAATAAATGGGAATAACCTATTGGGAGCCCCTGCATGTAGTGAACTGAATTGTGGGTATTTTATGGAGATTGTTTGTACCTTACTGAATCGTACCGATATAATCACGTAGATGCCGAAGTTGTAAAGTTAACGCCACTGGTGTATAATATGTTTATGATAAATCGTATCGATAGAGTGAGGACAGGCTCAAATTGTAAACTTAAAGTCGAAAATATAAATAATCTGATAGCCTGAAAATATTGTATAACCTGTTGGGAGCCCCTGGTGTAGTGAACTGAATTATGGGTAATTTTAATTGGAGTGCGCATGTCTGTTCTATTGTGATAACCGCCATCTTTTATCTTCTGGAATTATCGGCGATGTCACCAAGATTTCTACACTCGATTCTTTTAAAATGCACCCTGATCGGTCAAATTCTTTTGATAATTCTATCTAAATACATCTTAGCTACTATTCGGATCTGCTTTCCCGGTCGAAAAAGGTTTAGTTTGACCAAAACGGCTTTTGACAAAAGTTTGTTTATAAAATAGCGTACTCGATAAACCCGGCCGTAGTACGGCCGTACATGCTGTAAATTTTATCATCGAAAAAAACTCATTTCTTTCACCTAAAACATAATTATGTGCTGTATCCTATCATTTTAAGAATATATACGTATCCCACTCAGACACACCAAGTCTCAGCTTAAAATTTTGAAAAATAAGAGATTTATCAACATAAATCGATTTGTATGGCAGATCCCATGTTAAATTTTATCATCGAAAAAAATTCATTTCTTCCAACTAAAACATAATTATGTGCTGTATCCTATCATTTTAGGAATATATACGTATCCCACTCAGACACACCAAGTCTGAGCTTAAAATTTTGAAAAATAAGAGATTTATCAACATAAATCGATTTGTATGGCAGATCCCATGTTAAATAAATTTTAGGGCCCTTCAAATGTTTTCTGAGATGTTCCATATTGGCACCAGAGTCCATATTTGACTGGTTCTACATGATAATTGTGCAACAGTACAGTCGCGTTACTTTATACGTCAAAATTGGTCATTATCACTCGACAAATTTATTTCGGTCTATCGTATCAACCCCTATTTCCCCCGCGTAGCCTGACTAAGTGTCAACAATGGTCTTTATCGCTCCACTAATTTGTATCATTTCATCGGTATGAATTCCATATCCAATTATCCACATATAACCAACCCAATCTCTAATCCCAGTCCAATTTATTTATTTTTTTCATCGCTATAGTCACGTTACGAAATATTTTATTGCGTGATACTTGTACTTATATGTCTATGGTATTACTATAGTATACCGTATACGTATATCAATTGCTATTCCTTTCTATATAATTCTGGTGTCATCTATAGAGATAGAGATAATTTCTGACACCCCCCCCCTAATTTTATATCATTGCTGCTTTAGTACATTCGCGATGCATTACATGGCAACATCGCTCCACTAATTTATGTCAGTTCATCGGTACGAACCCCTTTTTCTATGAGTCCATATAACCAACCCAACATCTTATCCCGGCTTAAATTATTATTTTTATTTTCATCGGTATAGTTGTGTTACATACATATTTTTATCATTTGATTCTAATTTGTATTGTACCACTATAGAAGTCCATAAATGACTATTCTGGCACTATATAGAGATGACTAATATTCTGACACCCCCCCCCCCCTATTTTATAACCTTGTTGCAACAGTAGAGTTGAGATGCATAATATGTCAACATTGGTCGTTATCGCTCTACATATGTATATCGGTTCAACCCTTAGTTCCCTGTAATGCCCACCCCCCCTCAATTTATTTTTTCATTTGTATTATAGTCTCGTTACGTACACATTTTTCTTTTATAACTTTTGCTTCAACGCGCCGAGTTCTAGCTGCTGCAGACAATACAAAACTGAAAACATATTGAAATGTAAGCAAGCTTCAAACTCATATTATCCAATAAAAACTCTGGCTACATCAGAAATTTGTGTATAAGGTGTACTCGCATTTGTTGCGTTAAAAACCAAAGGTCCCAAGTCAAGGTCCAAATCCCCAACAAACTGATGTGAGGCTTAACTCCATCTACATACAGTAATGTCCAAAGTAATTGATCACTTAACCACAGCAGAATTATGGGTAATTTTTCAAGATTTTAAATCCTGAAAAATTACCCATAATTCTGCTGTGGTTAATTTGTCAATTACTTTAGGCATTACTGTAGCCCATATAAGGATGTGAGGTCTAATGATAACTCCATCCACATACAGTAATGTCCAAAGTAATTGACCATTTAACCACAGCAGAATTGTGGGTAATTTTTCCGGATTTTAAATCCTGAAAAATTACCCATAATTCTGCTGTGGTTAACTGGTCAATTACTTTGGGCATTACTGTATCCCATATAAGGATGTGAGGTCTAATGATAACTCCATCTACATACAGTAATGTCCAAAGTAATTGACCACTTAACCACAGCAGAATTATGGCGTTCAATATGGTCTACCTAATTCTGCTCCAAAAACATGTATATTGAATATATGGATGTTTATTGGGGGGAAACCGATTATTTCAATGATATTTTCATTAAATGGGATCCAAACACCGACCTACGGGAGCGCGCTTCGCGCGCGACTGTTTCTTAAGTATATGTGCATATTGTCAACAATTGGAATCACAACAGATAAGATTGTCGGGGGTCCCTTGCGCTTGCGCGATCTGTCCATCAAAACATATTTAGACATCTCAAGACACGTAAGACCCAATAACTTAATATACAGAATAGATACATCTATTGCCTGAGTGACTAATATTTATATTTGTTACAATGGGGTCAAATAGTTGCGAAGCCAGCACCACAATTCTTTCCCTCCATAGTAAATATTAAAACAACTTCTAAAGAATTATTTATTTACCTTATATTTGGTATGGAGCGTCCTTGGTTTACTGGAGTTCAGATTTGTTAACATCACGTCACCAAGTCAATTACTTGCGAAGCCACAGCCATAACTATTTCCCTCCATAGTAATTCTCAAAACAACTTCTTAAGAAAAATTGACCAGGTCAGTCGCGCAATTATTGGAAGAGCCACGGTCAATCATTTTTTTAAACCAAATTTTACATTTAAATTATTCCTTTATTTAACCAAAAAAAAAAAATTAAATGAGAAAATTAACTTTTACTACTTGCTAAATTTTATCTTTTAATTATTTCATTTAAATTTTAGACTAAAATTTAAAAATATACATTCCCAGTATTTACAGTATACTAAGTCCAAGTCTTTATAATCTGTTGAGTGACCCGACAGTCATTTACTTCCTTTGTTAGTAATAATTTGAAGGATTACTTGTTTAAACGCAATTGTTATCAAAATATTTTATGTATTTTTTATAATTTCTATTTATATGTAATACTATAATCTTGGTGGCGTTACCATTTCTGACTATGGTTTTCTTGTTACACAATGCGAGGTGGATATAGTGGCAGACTGCCAGCGTCCACCACAGGTTACAATACACCAAATACAAATTAGTAGAGTGATTTCCCCTGGCACTACCAAGCTAGGATCAGCATAAACAAAATTCTGGCAGCTGAATGGTCAATGATACATGGATGAAAAGTGCACGAAAAAATGCACAAAAGTGTTTTCCGTCGAGAAACATCAAATATAGCCACATGGTGAACGGTTATGGCTGTGCAAATGGCGAATAATTTATGGGAGGTGTTTGTGTTTTTTTCGATGTCATTTTTTCCTCAATTTTAAGGGTAGTGTGACGTTTGTCAAGCTGCAGTGTGATCCACCACGTTTACAAGTACTTTTGGGCACATTTCCGTGTGTCTAAAAGGACGTTCTTTAATTTTAAATACTCGCGTGGGGTCAAAGCTTTCCTGCGAATACAGGCCAGCGGGATTTGTTAACACTGAGGCCTATGTAAATCATTTGGTGTATTGTAACCTATAGTGTCAGATCCGTATAAAAAAATACTGTCATATTTTAGACCACACCAAAAAATTCAAACTTCACTACAAAGGGTTAATTCCTGTGCCAATGGCCATTTTACCTATTAGAAACCATAGGGAAGAGGTGTGATGATTTTTTTATGCAAAAAGCACACAAGGCTACTGACAAATCAGTGCCCAGTGTCTATTTTATTCTCTCCTATATATTTCTCCCACATCCGCTAGATGTCACTCCGAACCCTATTTACACCAGTGTAACCTACACAATGCGAGGTGGATATAGTGGCAGACTGCCAGCGTCCACCACAGACGTAATATGACCAAGAAGCTCTTGGCTGATTTACCAAATCATATTCTCACTTCAATTAACAGAACTCCTTCGGAACTTGTATTATATGTCGTCTGCCTAGTTTTCCTGAAAACCCCTCCAGATGAATAATAGACCATTCCAGTGAATACCTTCATAACTGAGTGTGAGAATCCATTTAGTGTAGAAAGAGTTAAAAATAAATCATTTGAAACCTAAATCACCTAACTAAAACCCCTGTCACACTCAGGCCGGCGCTTGCATTGCGCTGAAAAGGTACCAAAATATGAGTAACACGCAGGAGGAGCGCGGAAAACTGTCCAAAATTGTCAAACTTTTAAAACAAAGTATGCCCCTATTGCGTTCCTACTTTGTCAAGTCTCACGCTCTCATTGTGCTTTCTCTAGTCCTTAGTGCGTCCAAGTCGCTGTCATTGTGTTTCTAGTACGTTCTCAGAAAGTTTTCAAAACGTTCTCTGTGTGGACACGGAGAGTATAAATAGCGCATCCTGCGTGCTCCAGTCATAGTCAGTTTTTAGGTTGTGGGGAATATACCCAACAATCGGCAATATACATTAGTTGTCCGATTAAACCACTGTCACACTCCGCTGCGATCAGTCCGGCGCTTGCATTGCGATGAAAAAATTATCAAAGCGCCAAGCTAAACGCATTAAGGTATCCAAGAACCGATTGGTGACGCAGTTGACACTGGCTAGGACGGGAGAGGGTCCCCATGATCGCCCCTGAGCGCCAGAGCGCCGCGCTTGTTTTGTGCATGCACAAAACAAGCGCAGAGGTTCTGCGTTCTGACCCGGGCGCAGTATACTGTCGCCGTGGCAACGAAAAGCGAGCGACGTGAGCGTCCCGTTTACGTAGCAAGGATGCATACAAGCTACTCGTGGTCGCAGCAAGAAATCATCTGTTTCGTCTCTCCCCCGACCTTATTGCGCTCTTATTGTGCTGCCACGTGGTATTGTGGACTCGTTCCGGATCATAGAACGTCCACACGATGTTGCCATTGCAAATATGACTCTCGTTATATGTCCAAGCGTGACAGATGGCGTTCTTCTAATGTTTGCAGCAGGTTTACAGTACGATCCCACTTTGATCTGCTCACCCACACCATCGGAGTTTGCATATAATATGCAAATGTAAACTGGAATCCAATCTACATGTATTCCGTCACGAATGTGGCACATAATATATAACATGGAATAGGCAACAAGAATAGTGCACGTGAAGTTGCACCCAAATGGAATCCAATGTATTCCGTATATATATATATATATCTCATATATATTTTGAAGACCTCTGTCTGTCTGTTTGTCTGTCTGTCTGTCATTAAAAACAAATCTACGATTCTCGACCGATCGGGACGAAACTTGGTGCGTGTGTGTGGTTTGACCAGGCGGTGGTCGTTGTCGTATTGGCGAGCCCGTGCGACGCCCGTGTAGCGCATGCGCAGACGAGATCTCGGAAACGGGTGGAGCTATCGACTTGAAATTTGCTATGTGAATGTATCTTGCCACGGATACGAATTTTATCGGGTCGCCGAGCCCGTGCGACGCCAGCTTCGCGCATGCGCAGACGAGATCTCGGAAACGGGTGAAGTTATCGACTTGAAATTTGGTATGTGAATGTATCTTGCCCCGTATACGAATTTTATCGGGTCGCCGAGCCCGTGCGACGCCAGCTTCGCGCATGCGCAGACGAGATCTCGGAAACGGGTGGAACTATCGACTTGAAATTTGGTATGTGAATGTATCTTGCCCCGGATACGAATTTTATCGGATCGCCGAGCCCGTGCGACGCCAGCTTCGCGCATGCGCAGACGAGATCGCGGAAACGGGCGGAGCTATCGACTTGAAATTTGGTATGTGAATGTATCTTGCCCCGGATACGAATTTTATCGGGTCGCAGAGCCCGTGCGACGCCAGCTTCGCGCATGCGCAGACGAGATCTCGGAAACGGGTGGAGCTATCGACTTGAAATTTGCTATGTGAATGTATCTTGCCCCGGATACGAATTTTGTCGGATCGCCGAGCCCGTGCGACACAAGCTTCGCGCATGCGCAGACCAGATCTCGGAAACGGGTGGAGCTATCGACTTGAAATTTGGTTACCAGATCTCGAAAACGGGTGGAGCTATCGACTTGAAATTTGGTTTTTGAATAGCCCGGACAACGTCGGACTCATCGGCTAGTCTATTATATATTTTGGAAGATCTGTTTGTTTGTTTGTTTGTTTGTGTGTAATCGATGAACTCGAAAACGGCCGACCCGATTTCGATGAAACTTGGTATGTGGGGTAAATTTCGGCCGGGGAGTGGCATAAACCTATTAATTTGCCCGTGCGACGTGACCTTGACCTTGGAATCGGGTCATTTCAAGGTCAAACGCCCGAATATCACAGGATTTCGATGAAACTTGGTACGTGTGGGTGCTTTCGTATGGGGAGTCTCATTAGCCTATTCATTTGCCCGTGGGACGTGACCTTGACCTTGAAATCGGGTCAATTCAAGGTCAAATCGCCAATTTTGATGGTATTTCTACCAAATGTTATACATAGGGTTACTTTTGTCCACTGGATGTTTTGGACGGGTCAAATCGTGACCCCGACCTGACCTTGACCTTCAAAATGATCAATTCAAGGTCAAATCGGGTAAAACCGGATGGATTTCAATGGGTACTTTTGTTCGGGCAGTGTTCCCTGGCGAAATTCCGCGTTATCACTATCATACTATATAGCGGAAAAGTGAATCGAAACAAATGCTGAATTTAAATTATGACTATATATCCGGAACATATATAATTGGAACATGGACAACTAGTCCATTGTGGATTGTTGGGTATATTCCCCACAACCCAAAAACTGACCATGACTGGAGCACGCAGGAGGCGCTATTTATACTCTCCGCGCCCACGCAGAGAACGTTTTGCAAACTTATTGAGAACGTACTAGCAACACAATGAGAGCTACTTGGACGCACCAATGAGGTTTATAGCTTAACGGAAGCACAGTGAGAGCGCGTGAGAGCGTGAGACTTGATAAAGTAGAAACGCAATGGGTCGTAATAAGAGCGCAATAAAAACGCGATAAGCTGCATAGTTTTCCGCGCTCCTCCTGTGTGTTACTCATATTTTTTGTACTTTTTCAGCGCAATACAAGCGCCGGCCTGATCGCAGCGGGGTGTGACGGTGGTTTTAAGCTTATTGGTTATTGGTTTAAGCGATTGGTTTCTTACTGCGACCTCGATTAGCTTGTATGCATCCTTGCTACGTCAACGGGACGCTCACGTCGCTGGCTTTTCGCTGCCACCGGCGACAGTACTGCACCCTGATCAGAACGCCGAAAAACTGCGCTTGTTTTGTGCATGCACAAAACAAGCGCGCGCTCTGGCACTCAGGGGCGACCATGGGGACCCTATTCAGTCCTAGCCAGTGTCAACTGCGTCTCTACTCGGTTCTTGGATACCTTAATGCGTTTAGCTTGGCGCTTTGATAATTTTTCATCGCAATGCAAGCGCCGGCCTGATCGCAGCGGTGTGTGATAGGAGCTTTATGCACGTATTGGTTTGTCTTATTATATGGGTTAATATCGTATGTTGATTTTTTGTACCGGGGAATCCTTGAGTTTATCGATTGATTCATATGTCTTAATGGAAGTTATTCTACATTGTGAATTATAAATGCTCAAAGCCTCAAATACTCTACAGATATATTAACCAATTATATTGATGTATTTGATTGTTCCTCTGAGGCAGATGGGGAGGCTCAATGGCCTTATTAAGTAAAATAACTTTTGCACGATGTCACATGTGTGCCGTCTGTTTAAGGTATTGTATTGGTGTGTTTGTACTTTGTATATCCATGGGCACTAATACATATGTGTTAATGAATACAAATTATGAATGTGCACCTGTACATGTTCGCACATTATACTGTACTCGCTTAACCCTTTACCCAACAGAACGGCCCTGTGCCAATGCATTCTCTTATATATGCGAGTCGACCATAGGTCGCCTCGCATATATAAGAGAATGCATTGGCTTAACACATTAAAAATTATAAAATTGTTAAAGAATGTAAGAAAAAATGGTAATGCATTCTCTTATATATGCGAGGCGACCTATGGTCGACTCGCATATATAAGAGAATGCATTGGCACAGGGCATAACTGTAACCATCACAATGTGGTCAATGAGCCGGTTCCAATGATATCCATATTTGTATGGTTTTATTGAGACAGACCCAAGATAATTTAGGCTGTTGCAGCTTTATTTGGCCGTTTTTGGCCGGTTTGTTGGGTAAAGGGTTAAGCTCAAATAAGGCTGTTAATAATGTGTCTGTCATTTCCCGACTGAGATCCCCGGATGGTGAATTTAATTGTGCTATCCCGCACAGCGGCAATGCATAATCGAGGTGACTAATGGGTGAACTTCAACTGTGGAACTTCAATAGGATCCTTGATTGATAGTCAGTTGTCGTCACAGTACTAGAATCAGGAACGAGCCCATAGAGGTTTCAAATTGGGAGAAGTCTGTTCTCTCTGTTTGGTTATTATGGAGCAGTGGACTGTAATCAGGCAGAAATAACAATGGCTGAAGTTCAGTTAACCCTTCACCCAACAAAACGGTCAAAACCGGCCAAATAAAGCTTCAACAGCCTAAAATATCTTCGGTCTGTCTAAATAGAACCATACAAATATGGATATCATTGGAACAGGCTCCTTGACCACATTGTGATAGTTGAAATTTGGTTTTTGAATAGCCCGGACAACGTCGGGCTCATCGGCTAGTCTATTATATATTTTGGAAGATCTGTTTGTTTGTTTGTTTGTTTGTGTGTAATCGATGAACTCGAAAACGGCCGACCCGATTTCGATGAAACTTGGTATGTGGGGTAAATTTCGGCCGGGGAGTGGCATAAACCTATTAATTTGCCCGTGCGACGTGACCTTGACCTTGAAATCGGGTCATTTCAAGGTCAAACGCCCGAATATCACAGGATTTCGATGAAACTTGGTACGTGTGGGTGCTTTCGTATGGGGAGTCTCATTAGCCTATTCATTTGCCCGTGGGACGTGACCTTGACCTTGAAATCGGGTCAATTCAAGGTCAAATCGCCAATTTTGATGGTATTTCTACCAAATGTTATACATAGGGTTACTTTTGTCCACTGGGTGTTTTGGACGGGTCAAATCGTGACCCCGACCTGACCTTGACCTTCAAAATGATCAATTCAAGGTCAAATCGGGTAAAACCGGATGGATTTCAATGGGTACTTTTGTTCGGGCAGTGTTTTGGACGGGTCAAATCGTGACCCCACTTGACCTTGGCCTTCAAAATAGACAATTCAAGGTCAAAGCCCGGACTTAGTCGGGTCACCTTCTATTATATATATATATATATATATTTATTTATATACATGTGCTACATGTAAACAGGCATAAACAACTATGGGAATGGTGCAGTCGGCCTCAATATGTCATGCCATTCAAAAATAAAAAAGGGCATATATTATTCCGATCTATTTAGCTACGCTGTTCCCTGGCGAAATTCCGCGTTATCACTATCATACTATATAGCGGAAAAGTGAATCGAAACAAATGCTGAATTTAAATTATGACTATATATCCGGAACATATATAATTGGAACATGGACAACTAGTCCATTGTGGATTGTTGGGTATATTCCCCACAACCCAAAAACTGACCATGACTGGAGCACGCAGGAGGCGCTATTTATACTCTCCGCGCCCACGCAGAGAACGTTTTGCAAACTTATTGAGAACGTACTAGCAACACAATGAGAGCTACTTGGACGCACCAATGAGGTTTATAGCTTAACGGAAGCACAGTGAGAGCGCGTGAGAGCGTGAGACTTGATAAAGTAGAAACGCAATGGGTCGTAATAAGAGCGCAATAAAAACGCGATAAGCTGCATAGTTTTCCGCGCTCCTCCTGTGTGTTACTCATATTTTTTGTACTTTTTCAGCGCAATACAAGCGCCGGCCTGATCGCAGCGGGGTGTGACAGTGGTTTTAAGCTTATTGGTTATTGGTTTAAGCGATTGGTTTCTTACTGCGACCTCGATTAGCTTGTATGCATCCTTGCTACGTCAACGGGACGCTCACGTCGCTGGCTTTTCGCTGCCACCGGCGACAGTACTGCACCCTGATCAGAACGCCGAAAAACTGCGCTTGTTTTGTGCATGCACAAAACAAGCGCGCGCTCTGGCACTCAGGGGCGACCATGGGGACCCTATCCAGTCCTAGCCAGTGTCAACTGCGTCTCTACTCGGTTCTTGGATACCTTAATGCGTTTAGCTTGGCGCTTTGATAATTTTTCATCGCAATGCAAGCGCCGGCCTGATCGCAGCGGTGTGTGATAGGAGCTTTATGCACGTATTGGTTTGTCTTATTATATGGGTTAATATCGTATGTGGATTTTTTGTACCGGGGAATCCTTGAGTTTATCGATTGATTCATATGTCTTAATGGAAGTTATTCTACATTGTGAATTATAAATGCTCAAAGCCTCAAATACTCTACAGATATATTAACCAATTATATTGATGTATTTGATTGTTCCTCTGAGGCAGATGGGGAGGCTCAATGGCCTTATTAAGTAAAATAACTTTTGCACAATGTCACATGTGTGCCGTCTGTTTAAGGTATTGTATTGGTGTGTTTGTACTTTGTATATCCATGGGCACTAATACATATGTGTTAATGAATACAAATTATGAATGTGCACCTGTACATGTTCGCACATTATACTGTACTCGCTTAACCCTTTACCCAACAGAACGGCCCTGTGCCAATGCATTCTCTTATATATGCGAGTCGACCATAGGTCGCCTCGCATATATAAGAGAATGCATTGGCTTAACACATTAAAAATTATAAAATTGTTAAAGAATGTAAGAAAAAATGGTAATGCATTCTCTTATATATGCGAGGCGACCTATGGTCGACTCGCATATATAAGAGAATGCATTGGCACAGGGCATAACTGTAACCATCACAATGTGGTCAATGAGCCGGTTCCAATGATATCCATATTTGTATGGTTTTATTGAGACAGACCCAAGATAATTTAGGCTGTTGCAGCTTTATTTGGCCGTTTTTGGCCGGTTTGTTGGGTAAAGGGTTAAGCTCAAATAAGGCTGTTAATAATGTGTCTGTCATTTCCCGACTGAGATCCCCGGATGGTGAATTTAATTGTGCTATCCCGCACAGCGGCAATGCATAATCGAGGTGACTAATGGGTGAACTTCAACTGTGGAACTTCAATAGGATCCTTGATTGATAGTCAGTTGTCGTCACAGTACTAGAATCAGGAACGAGCCCATAGAGGTTTCAAATTGGGAGAAGTCTGTTCTCTCTGTTTGGTTATTATGGAGCAGTGGACTGTAATCAGGCAGAAATAACAATGGCTGAAGTTCAGTTAACCCTTTACCCAACAAAACGGTCAAAACCGGCCAAATAAAGCTTCAACAGCCTAAAATATCTTCGGTCTGTCTAAATAGAACCATACAAATATGGATATCATTGGAACAGGCTCCTTGACCACATTGTGATAGTTACAGTTATGCCCTGTGCCAATGCATTCTCTTATATATGCGAGTCGACCATAGGTCACCTCGCATATATAAGAGAATGCATTGGCCTAAAAAAAATCTGTTTTTAACACTTTTTACCATTTTTTCTTACATTCTTTAACAATTTTATAATTTTAATGTGTTAAGCCAATGCATTCTCTTATATATGCGAGGCGACCTATGGTCGACTCGCATATATAAGAGTATGCATTGGCACAGGGCCGTTCTGTTGGGTAAAGTGTTAACACCCCGACATCACCACTCTATGATCAAATAAGTAGAGGATCATAGAACAAAAGAGCTCATTTATTAAACCATTATAGTGAGTAAGAGCACCATTATAATCATTAAATATACTTAAAATATGCTGTTGCCACATATATGCATAGTGGTATATGAGAGAGAAGTCACTTCCCCATGGAACAAACATAGTGAGAAGTGGCACAATTTAGGGAGAAGATTTCTCCAAAGTCACCCTCTAGGCTGGTCCCTGACTAGAGTATAATATTGAAAATAAATATATTTAAACAGAGACGCAATACGGATTATCAATTAAGGGTATTTTAATGTTACATGGCATATTTCAACATCGATGTCTGTTGCATTTTTAAAAACCCTCTATATTATAGAGCTAACTGTGCCCCTATGCTAAATTTGTCTTCAAACTTTTCGGTTATAACTCATAACCTTAATAGAAACAAGAGTTATTTCTTATAATTTAATCCGACATTTCGCAGGAGAACCACCATATGTAGAAAGTGGAAGTAAATCGAGGGAAAAACTTAATTAATTCTAAAGTAAAGGGCACATACAGTTGAAACAGACACGATGTCGCTCACATCTCCACGTAAGCGGGAGGTAATGTGGCAACATTTGAATTGGGAATTCAGTGTTAATTTTTTAGAAAAGATTGACCAATCCTTACAAAGCGAAGGTGACCATATCATAACTTCTTGGAACGTTTGAAGACCTACCTAGTGACAACGTGAAGCGGAATTTTGATTTTCATCCCAGGTTGGATATTATTGGACATTATTAAAAAATAGGTCACCATTGTTTATCATTGTTTATAATATTTCCGTCAAATGTCACAAAACAAAATATAAAATGAAAAATCTGCTTTGCGTTTTCACTAGATGTATGCTCAAACATTCCAACAAGACACGAAGTGTTATTCTACGGTTTGGAAATATTGAGTAATCTTATCTCGAAAATTAACACTGAATTCCCCATTTAATTTACCACTTTACACCATCTTATGCTGATCTCACTTCGCCTCACATGACACCATATGCGACCACTAAGCGTCCCGTAACTTATAATAATTAGGCCACTATGAACCCATTTGCACGATGATATGTTGACCGAAAAGACTTGACCTGAAAGAACTGTGTACTCATGTAACCCCCTGCAGTCATAGTACAGCAAGCCCTTGGCCTACCGCCAAATCATTATTAATATTCATTGGTGGTCATAGTACAATTACTAGCCTATTGTGTTGGTAATAATCCCATTTGCATTCAGAAGCAGCTGCCTGTTGACAAATCCGGGTTATCAAACCTTTGCCCACCAAGGGTTCTAATATAATGGAACCTAGGACCTTTCTATACTAAATGAATTCTCCCATCAGTCATAAAGTATATATTGGATTTTATCTGGAGGGATGTTCGTGAAATATTATGAAACGGCAGTTCTTACAAGTGTTAAAGGAGTCATATTCGTTTGTGGGAAATGTTCAACTGCCGTTTGTTGAACTTACTATCTGAACATTTCCTACGGGAACTACTCGTCGATGATTATTTAATAAAGGGGTATAATATGTATAAGGTGGCCCGCCCACCACCCCATCCCGCCACCCATAGTATATTATGCGCCACAGTCGCCCCTAGATCATTAGAGTATTTACTCGAGGAAGCAGACTGAACCCAGCTCCCATAGTATATTATGCGCCGCAGGCGCTGGAGACTAATGCTACTGCCCACATAAATAATATGTATAAGGTGGCCCGCCCACTACCCCATCCCGCCACCCATCGTATATTATGCGCCACAGGCGCCCCTAGACCATTAGAGTATTTACTCGAGGAAGCAGACTGAACCCAGCTCCCATAGTATCTTATGCGCCGCATGCGCTGGAGACTAATGCTACTGCCCACATAAATAATATGTATAAGGTGGCCCGCCCAACACCCCATCCCGCCACCCATAGTATATTATGCGCCACAGGCGCCCCTAGATCATTAGAGTATTTACTCGAGGAAGCAGACTGAACCCAGCTCTCATAGTATATTATGCGCCGCATGCGCTGGAGACTAATGCTACTGCCCACATAAATAATATGTATAACGCCACATCCGTCTCCGATTGCTACTCAGCAAGGACGGTCTCGGACAAACGCCATTTCGACCAGTCACATGATCTCCTGTCATGTGATCTATAGCCGGAAGCGAATGAATGTAGCAGACATTTGTTGCATGTTTCAAACAACTGCGATGCAGACATCGACTGATTGCGCGGATTGGTTCTTAGGTTCATCAAGGTACTCACCAGCCCGGCAGCCCCTAATTTGTATTTGATTCCGATTCTATGTTCCGTATCATGATTATAGAAGCATTCCTACTTCTTAGTTAGCAACAAGGCTGTAAAGTTTCAAAACAATTCCCCAATAAATATGGGCTGTAAAAATCCAAGACGGCTGCTGGCGGCCATGTTTGTTTTAAATAAATCTCGGAGGAGTGATGCTCCCATCTAGATGTCACTCCGAAGATCCATATGAAGATTTGTGACGAATGGATGAGATATATGACCTGTAATGTGTTTTAAAGGTTTTAGTCATGCAAAGAGTAAAATCCAAGATGGCCTCTGGCAGTCATGTTTTTTACAGAATTCGGAAAAAAGTGTAGCCAAACATCGATGATGCATATGAAGTTTGGTGATGAGCGGATGAGAGATAAGGTCTACAGGGTGTGCTAAATGTGATACTATCGAGTAATGGACAACATACCTGCTAAGAATATGATGTGCAGAAACAATTCAAAGTGTTGTTGTGTCTAGTAGGCCTGAGTCGGGAGTGAAGAAGCATCGAGTTTTCGGTATCTTCCGATGGTTCCGGGAATACTCGGTCGTTTCCGCCGTTGATACGATCACCGTGCTCCGAGTTGTGGCCCCACTATAATGACTGCGCTCTCACTGCACCCCTCTGTCTTTATATATTTTAATTTTAAGCTGAGATATGACGATTCCTCCTGGACAAACCGAATACATTTGAGTCAAGTAGGACGATTCGCCTCTCCAGTGACCCCTGTATCTCAGATAAGTATTAATTATATATAGGAATCCATTTTTTCTTGGACGAGCGGAAAAAGGTTGTCAGGTAGGACGATTCGCGTATCCCAGGTGAGTACTATATGTATATATATATATATATATATATATATATATATATATATATATATATATATATATATATATATATATATTGGACGAGCTGAAAAAAAGGTTGTGTCAGATAGGACGATTCGCCTCTCCGAGGATGTCTAAACCGTAGTCTGGTCAATAAATCAGCATATAGTTTCTGAGCAGGCTAGATCACCCTAAGGGTCTAGAAGTACTCAGGACTTTTTGGAACATGGTTGATGTTATAGTAGATCACCCGGTACTGGTGTACCGTAGAACCGACTTGCGCTATATATAGTTACTGCCAGTAGGTCAATTAGAGACTCGCCCCTGATAACGGTTATGCATCTTGCCATATTTGCAACATACAGCTGACTACCAATTTCAGCACCCCCATACTTCCACGAAATGTGGTGAGTCTGTTTCCAGGAGAAGTATGTTGGTCGGAATATGGCATGGTCTGTTTTGGTGCGAAGAGAAGTATGCAACAGCACTTGTGAATCCGAAGTAGCAGTTGGGAAAACTTGCCTGCCACTACTCCATTTCTTCGCGGCCCGCTGTGAAGCAGTGAGTATGGCTTAAATGGTCACGGGGACAGTAATCGGAAATAATCTTGTGACTCCGGGCATATACATTCGCCAAATAGTTTATCGGGCCCCTGCGCTGAAGGCTAATATGTTTTTCGCATTCCACTGCCAATTGAGTCATTATTTTAAGGACTATATCTTGGTTGACCCAGTATATGGAGGATACAATTCGATCCAATCCGATCTCTCCCACAGCTACTACTTCCGGGGAGGATGCTAAATCACGGAGTTGTCCTGCGTACGTACTATATAGATCTGCCTTTTTGTCATGTAGTCTTGAAAGGAGACCCCTCATCAAAGGTGGTCGAATAGGTGAATTGTCGCGGCAAATCATACCCACATGAGGTTGATCAGTGTAGAAGGTGCTGGACGTGGGCGGTTACTTAGCATATCGTTCAGCGTGTAGAATTCGCGCTCCAAGCTATTCTGCATCCGATCGAGATGGAAATGTGTATTGATGGCTACTCTGGCTGATCCAAAAGAGTGAGGTGGGGCGGAATGAAAGGTGAGGTGATTTGACTGATCCTATGGCAGAGTGGAGACTTGTGAAGTGATTATTTCGATGTTGACTTCGTCCCTGGAATAGGAGTATTTTACCACCGGGTGCCCAAAGTGTATCTGATTGGATGTCTGCCATTATCGATTCGGTGAGGGAAGAAATACCATGAGTCTCGGTTTGACAGGTTCCGGTGAATGTGGTGTGGCGGAAGAAGTTGTGGAAGAAAATGTACCAAGGGCAGTAGACTGGGCTATACACATGGCAGGTTCCGATGAGCCAGTCGTGACAATAGAAAATATACCAAGGGCAGCAGGCTGAGCTATATCCATGGCAGGTTGAGATGAATCCGCTGTGGTGGAAGAAAAGGTACTAAGGGCAGCAGACTCGGCCGTACACATGGCAGGTTCAGATGAATCCGTCGTGGTGGAAGAAAGGGTACGAAGGGCAGCAGACTCGATTATACCCATGGCAGGTACATCCAAAGATGAGAGTGATTCTGACGAAGATACCCTGGGAGGGGGCTTGCTCGTGGCACGTCATTCATCCACCGCTCTCGGAGATATTACATCAACTTCAATTTGAAGAGTGATGTCTGTCCGAACTGGATTTTATACGATGTAGCGTTATATCACGAGATTGAAGCAAGAGTGGACCGGGTGCCAGCTTCTGGCATTTATGTTGATCTTCTGTATAAAGATATATTAACAGACTGCAGAGAGGTCGCCAGTGTAGAAGAGCGCATACAGAAGTTACCGGTGTAGTGAAACATTCGTGACTGCCCGCCAGTTATAAGTGGTGTTGAGATAATCCTGAAGTGTCGACATCATCTTCTGGCATTCTGGTGTAATAGGAGTATTTGATGGAATATGGATGTTACTTTGATGGCTTTTAATGATGGGGTCGGATAATGAAAAGTTTAGTCTTGTGCCAGGAATTGAAGCACATATTCCAAGTCTTCAGGTTCGTATTTCCAAAGACAGTCATCGAAGATGACAAATCATGAAGAGAAATATTATCCTTCAGCTTTCTTGACTCGGGGCGGACATCCACAGGGTGATGTAGGTGAGATTAATGTAATGCTGAATCCTCTTGTGGTACCCGGGAATAGACTGGGGTAGATGGTGGACGATTCTCAGCCGGAGGTGATTTATTCTCTGCTAAGGGTCTCGGAGAAGAACATATTAATTTTTCTTGATGTAAACATATTTTTATTTCCAAATCCAAACAATTGACATAATACACAGATGACATGAATATTCAACATATAAGAGTTAATTTTGGAAATGAGGATCAGATAACAAGCCCGAGGGCTTATATGAAGTCCTCTTTGGCGACATGTCCCTTCCCCAATAAGTGAGGGAGGGATATCGATCAGACGGGAAGGGATTGAAATAATGGTTTAGGAGAAGTCGAGATATATAACTAAATTTGAGTTAGGGATGGAAAAAGCAAGAATATAATGTTAGGGATAGCATGATGTAGGGAGAGAGGGAGAGAGAGATAGCAAGAGGGTGAGAAAGCAGACGACATGGGGGACAGATGAATCGTGAAATGATGACAGTGGTGGGGAGTTTTTAATAATTTAGTTGTTGCGTGGTTACAATTATGCTCGTCTATTGTAAGTTGCATGCGTCAGAAGCCATGGGAGGGGGTCAATCACATTGGCTGTTAACTGGTTCCATCCGTCAAAAAGTTATTAATTAAACAAACGCAATTTTTTTCTTGAGTCCCCGAAGAATTTGTTCGATTTCGTGAAGAATAGATCTGGTTATCCTCTTTTGTAGAAGAGCTATGGACGTATCCATCGGAAGAATGTCGTGCCGGTTTGGTGTTTGGTGAGGATTTCAAGATTTTATCGGAGTGTGGAAAACGGGATGAAATAGGATACTGTCGTCGCCATTCCTCCGGGGAAACATGGTGGCGTGGGGGCTGGGTAGGTTGCTTATTCTGATGACGAGACCGATCCTTCAATGTCGACCGACTCCTTTGCTCGGCATAACGTGATCTGGTGAAATGGTGTGGCCGGTTTTGCTGAGACGAAGCCTGGTGGGACGATTCTGGAAGACGTCTATCCCGTAAAGGACGCTGCGGGGGAGTCCCCGTGGCACGGAATGAGGACCTTTGACGACTATCTGATGAGATGTCCCGTTGAGACGTTCGTTGTTGACCCGTTGTGGTGGGGAAGACTTCTTTTGTCTGTTAGGTTTGATTCCTCTGTGACGGAACACAAGGATGCGCTCTCGTATGAGATTTTACTGCCTGGTTTGACATATGTCCTCATACATACATGGGCTGAACTCTGATGGCCATGGACGGTTCGTGGTTTCACAACCAAACGCGGACGATTGCGATCTATCCAACGGTTCGGGAGCAGGGTTGGTGATTTTTTTTTTTTTTTTAAATAAATCGAAAAATTCGATTTATTTGATTTAAATCAAGATTTTTTGTATTTAATTTGATTCATTTGATTTTTTTTTTCAATGTTAGGAAAATATGTAATTGTGCAATTTATCTGATAAATTAAGGTTCTGAAAGGTGTTGCTTATTATATCCAAGGCTGGATTAATCATAATTCTGTGATTTTTTATTATTTTTTGTATACCAATGAAACACACATATATCATGGCAGTACAGATATAGCGACCATGTGCTTTAAGCATACACTTCGGTCCATGTGGGTTCCAATGTTGTGATATCTGGAAAGCTAGACCTGTGCTTAAACTTGTACTAATAAATTTAGTCAATTTTAGATGAAAACTGAATATTTTATCAATCACGTTTGCTCTCAGTGAATTGAGGTGAGGACATATGGTAATCACACTATATATAAATTATAGGCACTAGACAGCTAGAGTAGTTAGATGGCAGAGTATATGGTAGAGACATACTCAGTTAGCATTTACATGTATGGCAATGAGAAAAGGGGGAAAGAAAAAATTAAATAGTGTATAGTGAGGCGTGCTGAATCTGAGTGTATAGTTACAAACAATATGAACAATGCTATAAAGCGGAACAGGCCATTGCTGGAACAGTAAATACAGTCCCATGCTGTATGCCTGTAGTTTCTATATGGCTTGAGAATTACTGTACAGTTTCATATCTATTATCCAATTTGTATATTGTTTAATCATACTCATGTTTTAGTTTACAGAAAACCTGTTAGATATTGCATTTCTTGACTTTTTATCATCATTTAAAAAAAATTGATTTAAATCAATGCTTTTTTTGAAAAAAATCATTGATTTAAATCGCTTGATCTAAATCGGCCAACCCTGTTAGGGAGTAATGATTCAGCATTTCGCCGGCATTCCACGATCCATCTAGCATCCTTTAAGCTTGGCGCCAAATTTATTGTTGAAGGTTTAAATCTTTCATATTCGTGGATGAGAGATCTCGATCAAATCCTAATTCATTGTTCCAGAGGCGACGTTGACCCATGATCCGTTTGGTGATTCTCAATGCTCTTTCCCAACTTCTGGGAGGAAACATGTCTTGTTCCATTGTTGTGTTATTGAAGGTTTATGAGATTGTTGTATATAATGTATTTCTTTTATAGCTGATGACGTATTGGAATCTGTGTGAAGAATTATTAAATTGTTGGTAGTAGTCTAGTAGAATATATACTTATATACCCTATAGGTGATGACGTATATATCCACACGGAGAGACGACAATGCTGGGTTTCTGCTGCTGTCGTAAGTGATGAAGAAAAGATTTATGAGATGCCCCATGGTTATTCCGGAGATATATTCCACGCCGCTTCCGGAGAGAAGATTCTATCAATCGGAAGAAATATACCTTCCGATTCCGGGGGGGGGATTCTATGGCTTCGGAAGTGATATCACGCACCGATTCAGGGGAGAAGATTCTATGGCTTCGGAAGAGATATCCCGCACCGATTCCAGGGTGGTATAACACGTGGTCGTAACTGGAAGGCAAGGTCCACATTAAGAGCATGTACACGTCTAGATGTTTATTGCAAACGGGGCATATCATGAGTAAACCTTAGCAAACCATTACCCCAATAGTAGCATTTGTAAGACTTTACCACCAGAGTGGCGTTGGCAATTGCGGCAGAGATAGATGTCCATGTGCTTTGCATCATCTGCCGAAACTTTTACACAAGAGTCATTAGACCACTCTTCACAGATGTTACACTGGATCATAAACCGTCCTCGGCTCGTCGGCAGAAACAATCTTCCATTTTGTTTTTGGGGTGATTAACGACAGCTCATTTCGGATCGTTTTAATCCAGGGAGGAATTGTCTTACCTTTCCTTTGTCGGATTATGTCTAGTTGGTAATAGCCCGTACTCTTCTCATCTCTTACCTCATACAAAAATGGTGAAACTGTCTTGGTAATAACACCGGGACCTGCCAATCCGGACTCACCTTTTTACCTTTCTTTTCATGGTTGTAATATAGCTGTCAACTAAATCACCCAGACTAAACAGGTTGTCCACAAAGCTTTCAGTCATGGCGGTACTTTCCGATCCAGGCATAACTTCATCCTATCGTGATTGGTGATGTATTCTGTTTTTGCAGCCGTATAACATACAGGTAGGGAGTCAGTTTCTTGATAATTATGGCTGGTCCTTTCCAGACAGGTATTAATTATTTCAGTGTACCCTTTATTGCGACCGTGTCCAATATATACACAAGTTCTCCAGGTCCGTAACAATTATGTATAATCTTTGTACCATAGTCTCTCTTTGTTCTTTTTTGAGTTTCCAAAATTTCCCGGTCCACCTCATGGGCTTCTTAAATCTTTTTAACTAATATGTCCAGGTGTTCATGGACGCCCACGTCTTTGGGACTTGGATCTCAAACATGAGAGATGCCGGTTGGTTTGCTTCACGGCCTAGCAATAGCTTATTGGGCGTAAAGCAAGTGTGTCGATTTACATATGATTGCAGAGCTCCGGCAATTCGGGATAGGTATCGCTCCCATTGTGCCTGACATTTATCCACACAGCGAACAGCCGCCATCAGCGTCTTATTTTGGATCTCGTCTTGTCCATTTTCAGATGGTCGATACGCGGTGGTCTTGGTCTTGTGGATTTTCATCAAGTCGCACATTGCCGTGAACTATTTACTTTGAAAATCTGCTCCTTGGTCTGTGAAAATTGTAAGGGATAGCCGAATCTTGCAAAGAATTCATTTATCGCTGTCTGAGCTGTGATCTCTGCAGTTTGCGATGGTAATTGAATGCATTCTACCCATTTCGTAAATTTATCTACCATTACCAGAACGTATTCCGCCCCAGTTCCGATGTTGGCAGGGGGCCTAGGAAATCAAGGTTGACACGTTCCATTTGGGTAACCAGCATGAAATACGATTATGGTTTTTTTTACTTTGCACTGGGTCGTTACCTTGCTCCATCTAATACATTGCACAGGTGGCTATCTTCTTGTGAGGTTTGCAGGACCTCATTGGAGTTGACTTGGAAAGGCAATGAATCCGTGACTACTTGACTGGCGGATATACTAGATAATAGCCAATCTCAACAATGTTTCCCTCCACAACACTTTGTAGCTTAGGACTTGTATTTCGTTACCACATACCTTTCCGCCGTCAGACCCAACCTGCTTACCTGAACCGATATCCCATTTTTGTCAGCTGATGGTTGACTTACCTCAACTGAATCCCTTTTGGGACTATAGGTATTATCGGCGGCGGGCATTACCTGGAATTTTTCATTTCTTGGAAAACATCCTCGAGGTCATAGATTGCTAAAAATGTAAAATTTTGAAAACAAAGTTTTTTTTTATTTGTTTAAAAACAATTATTTAAAAACTAAGGCCGTTATAACATCTGCCGGGGTACCCCGAGGTATCAGACCAATTTGGTTGAAATCGGTCATGGGCTCTGGAAGAAAATTCGCAAACAGACCAGCTAAATGAAAAACATTGTAATAACCACGGATAAATTTATAACATCATGGCGCAAATATAAATCTCAGTATATTATGATTTGACAACAAAAAAATTGTTTGAATATAGCCAATGTACGCACGGATGTCAAAATTAGGGTAAAGAAAGATGGCAGCAGACTTTTCAATGCAGCCATTGTCCGGCTCAGTCGCCGATTGGTCGAAAATATCCGCTAATAATGATTTGATTGACAGCTGTGGGAAGGTTATTTCAGAAACCATCTGCACCGAATATCTATTTTAAAAAGAGGTCGGAGCTGTTGACAAGACAAGCCACTGGTTGCGTGCCTTCATGTTGAGCTGTTCTTGGTACTATCATATCAAGTTGATAAATTCCTTTTAACATAATAGTCGTCCTGAATACTAATTGATAGCAGGTTCATTGTCGTCATTGCCCTCGATGATTGTCTGTGCAACTCTGACCGCTCTTTTAGCCTTTCTTCCAAATATGGCTTGACTATTATGATGGAACAGTTTCGATAAGGCGGTAATACCTGGGGAAACCGGTAACAATCTGTAATGGAATAAACTTGGTAGTTGGGAAATCAAAATTTCCTTACCAAGCAATTATTGCTATCGGTCCGAAAGTATCTGTCAACACTGCGAAAACAATGGCTGTGAAAGCATGTTGGACAGGGTGCCTATTCAAAAACTGTTATACAGAAACCAGACAAAATTACTGACGAAAAGATTTAATTTCTAATTGTTGGAGGACAACACAGAGCAATAATAAACATGCACAATCAAAATGACATACGATGATCATAAGAAGAGGCTATGCTATGCAAGTATTTTTTTACACCATATAAATTCATCATACAGTACCAGGCAAAAATAAGTTTAACATTGAAATTACCTGGATGGGAAGCCTGACAAACGGAAAGTATGTCAAAACACTGCTGAAAGCAGATCACGCAGAATGCTGCATCTATTCCACGGTTCGATTCGCAGGGATGGCAGTGGAAAATATTTAACGTGGGCATGCTGAAACGAAAAACAGATTATGCACTGATATTTGAATGCCAACAAGTGTCGCAAAAAATGCAAAGAATTCGAAAGAAACCAATTTATGCCAAGAACAATACTTACTGAGAGGTAATTGTAATATGTTTAATTTAGTCGGTTGTTTTATCACGAGGAAGAGAAACAAAACATGCTGTCAACAAGATGGCTGAGTTTGCCGAACCCAGTGTGAATGCTAGAAGATGGCGGACGGCCTTCCGCACCAAAATGTTCAAAAAATATGAAACGAAAATGGAAATAAATGAATTAAGCGATTTTAAACGAGAGGAATTTAGGTATATATGGGTTGGAAAACATCCTCGTCGCCATTATAGAGTAATGGATAACGTATCTGCTAAGAATATGATGTGCAGAAACATTGCAAAGAGTTGTTGCGTCTAGTAGGTCTGAGTCGAGAGTGAGGAATGGAAATTTCGGAATCTTCCGAGGTTTCCGGGATTACTCGGTCGTTTCCGCCGTTGATACGATCTCCGCGCTCCAAGTTGCGGTCGCACTAATGTCTGCGCTCTCACTACACTACAAAGACTAAAATCCAAGATGGCTGCTGGCGGCCATGTTTTTCATCGAAAATTTGACAACTCCCATCTAGAGGTGATCCTAGACACGTTTAACGAATATCGTTGAAATCTGTCAAAGTTAATTTTAAGACCTTTGTGTTTCATTTTATTATGGTTTTTTGTATAGTCTATTTTTATTTGAAGAGTTTACATTTATTTGAAGAATCTACTATTGTATTATGTTTTCATTTACATCAGCTTGAATAAATTATTTTGAATAGAACTACTTTAAATTTTAGTCTTTCCATTGGTGTCATCCCTCATTATTAACTGATGGTGAACTCAAACCCCCTACCAAGAGTTAAGTTCATACCTAGTACACAATAGAAACTTTCTTAAAACCATTTGTCCCATTATTTTGTAGAAAAATTATTCCCGGAAAACATTTACAGGGGCCATTAAAAATTGTGTAAGTTGGACTGCTGAACCGACACTGGCTAGTGTTCGTTAAAAAGTTGCAGACCCCCACCCTGTTCCCGATATTATTTAATTATATCTACCAGCCGCTTTAATTGGTGCAACAATGACGTTCAGCATTTTCGACGCGTTAACCCCCACAACCCATTTAACGATAGAAATGGCCAATTTTTATTTTGAAATTATGGATTGCACTTGTTCTATGTCTTCATGATTATGTCAAATCCCCACCAATGGAATGCCCCTTCCCATGTTTTTAAGATTTAACATACGATTTCTTCATTCTAAATTTTGCACCTTTATACTACTTCGTGATTGTGCGTTATAATTGTTTAGTTCTAAATGGTGCACATTTCTCGGTCACACCTGATCTCCATATTGTGATTCCGATCAGGAACTTTTTGGTTGAGGATGGTCAATTCCAAACAAATACGTCTTCCTGTGTTTGTATGTTAATATATATTTTTTTTCATTCCATCATCTGTTTTGTCCACCAGGATTTTGTTTTTCAAAAAATGGCACACAAAACAACGGCATTATAACGGCAAAATAAGAAAATTTAACCAAAGACTTCTGTAAGTGACAAGCAATGGAGAGTGTACCAACATCAACTAAGAGCACACCCATTGTCACTTGAAGAAACAGAATATTTATCTTGTTGAGTCTGGCATAAAAAATCTCATGATCAGATGTTGCGTTTAAAAAAATAGTGAATAATGCCTGCGCCCAATTACCGTAATTGTAAGGGGAGAGTCTTATTATTGGCACATTGCACCTGGATACATATGTAGCCAGAGTAGAGATTCATTGCATGTTCTTCCTCTTATCCAACTTACACAAGAATATAAACATGTAGTAACGTGATTACATCCAGCGAGCACACTCTGGTTTCCCTGTCACACTCCTACTTGACACAATTATTGAATTGAGACGGGCCTGGTTGAAATGACAGTGCTATAGTGGATCACTTCCATCATCAATCAACTTATGACATTCAATGGTATTTTTTTTCATGTGAAGGGTTACAAGTTTGGCTTGAAACCCCACCACAGTTTAATTCACACCAGGTTCTACAAATTCCGTTATTTCCCAATGTTCTAACCCATAGGCATAGTGCTGATAAAAGGTTTATTTGTGTGGATTCTGGTGTAGAGAGTAATCACTTGAATGAACTGGTGAGTGAATTCATGAAAGGCAGGGATGTTGCACAAACACAAAATAGTCCCTGCCTCGAATGAATGTTTTCACGTCACAAGTACAACCAAGTGATTATTCTGTTTATATTCCACTCTAAACATATGATTTATCAGAAATCCGAATAACACTGCCATTATACCTATGTCGCATATATTTAGAGAGCGCGTATGAATACTCGAATTCATAAACCCACATACCAAATTTGGTTCCGATCACGTTAACTTAAGTTAAAGTAATCATCCGGAAACTTTCCGAATGGACGGACGGACAGATTATAAGCAGAAAATGGGCCATACTACGGCAAAAATATTCGATTTTGACCTGTGTTTTGAGCTGTTTAACTCACATACCAAACTTGATTTTGGTTAGATAGCCCAAAATAAAGTTCTCATTGGGAAACTTCCACACGGACGGCTCGACGGCCCCACGTCTCGACGGACGGACACAGGAAAGTCCATGAACGGCACTGCAAAAGTGTGGAAAGAGGCACACCGTTTGATGGGGAATTAATCAATTCTGATAACTATGAGACACCCTCTGAATTGAATTGAATGATGCTTTAATCTCAGCCGTTTTACGCGGAACATGAGCGATGAGTTAACTATTTACACTTGTAGAATATTATCTATATAAATGTTCACAATAAACTAGAGGCTGTAAACATACCAGGAACATGTAATATTGAACTTAACACACATGCAGCATTGACCCAACGCTAAATATATACAAAATACACACACGAAGCTATAAACAAACACTATTTGCACTCAGATTGTGAGTGTCCACATGATAATTTGCAATCTCAGCGGAATGACATGGTGACAATTTATTAGAAGTGAGTGGCTAGCACGGCTATAAACGACCTTATGAGAAACGAGAGGGTGAGAAACAGATCGTGCCAGTGAATATTAAGTGCCTTCTCTTGGCATCTAATCTCTATGGAGATTCGCTGTGTTGATGGTATGAGGGCACGAGTCGATTAATAACAAAGTTTGACGCTAATGGTATATTAAAGAGCCACGGTCCAATTTAAGTCCAGTTAACGCCAAAAAATTCATACCATCATTCCTATCACACAGCCATCGCGAAAATCCACAAAATCACCCACAAGAAATACGTCGAAAGCGATCACAATAGCTCACACTTGATAACTCTCTTTATTATCTACTAAGTTTGGACGACAGATCTTTATATGAGACGATGGTGGAGTTTTTGCTATAAGCTGACAAATATTAAATTCGTGTTAAAAACTTCCTCCTTTAAATATAGGTCCTCCTGTTAAAGTGATGTGAAGCACCGCAGTAGGATGATCAAATAGAAATGGAGAATAATCTTGCTCAAAGTAGTTATTCTTACAAATATTATATCCAAATTGACAACACATACGTCATTAGTATATATTAATTTAATGCAGTGACTCTCGGTGGCGAAATAATTTACATTAGCTTATCGCCGATAGTTGCGTCCCGAATCGAGTATTAAATATTTACAATTGTGAGTAGTTCAGATGATGTTTTCTAAAGAGTGGTATGATTTATTTGCTTTATATTTTCGGCGATGTTAGTAGAATGTTACATTCATCCAGTTGGCATAGCGCCTGAAAACCTATCGGTTTCACACACCCGAACAAGTCCATAATATGTCTTAATGGGATTGTGCGTGGGTCAGATCTAATTATATTATGGGATTAGAACCATACATATGTTGGGTTCATTATTTCAAACAGGATATGACATCTTTAAGCGGCCATGATTCATTTGATTCATACACAAGAGCATCGCTAGGGCGTAGCAAACTACGTGTACGCCCGTGGTAATTTCAACATAGGGCCATAACTCTGGCGGGCGGAACCCAAATTTAAACTTGACCTGTATGTTGGGCTAGTAAACTCACATACCAAATTTCAATAGTTATACGTAATTTTGTAATTTGGATATTGTAGCTCAATACATACATTTGTCAACGGCATCTATTTCATGACAGTAATTTGCCATTTTCATTAATAAGTTTAAATGTGGAACAAAAAGTCTGTTTCGCCGTTTATCTTTGATAAAATGTTGGAGAAGGCCCTCTCACATTCCACAGTCGACACGGGTACACCAATATAGTGTTTATGCAAAGTCAGATATAGGATATGTGTCCTTTCTTTGTTTCACTAATGTTTGGTGATGTGAAAGCAATACGATGCATGTGTTTTTATCGAGTAGAAGTAGGAATCCCATTCACTGTATGCGATACAATTACAACCAGCCGCTGTGGCATAGTATCACACCGGTCACCCGCGTATCACCAACCCGGTGATCGTACCCCCGAACAAGATAATCCGACCACGCATATCCCGTGCGATGATGGAAGGTACGTATGTTAACATCCATAAAATGACTGCAAATCGATATCCCAGAAGAAAAGTTAACCACATATTATGCAGATGGATTATCACTCGTTGATAGAAATTATTTGGCCCATTTAAATCGTGATTTTTCTAATGATTGGAGATGATTATTTGGAAAAGTTGACAGTCTGAGGAAATAATTTTGACTAAAAAGTGATATAAACACGGCCGTGTTTAATTGTCAATGCCATCATGAAGCTATTTGGAAAGATGACAGGAAAAAATGTTGTGATTGTGTTAGAATTGTACAAAAACGCCAAATTATGGGTTTAAATAATTGTTGGCGATAATTTTATGAGTATCAACAAATCGGTGTAATTTCTAGTGAAAGTACCTATTGTCGCGGTTGACGTACCTACTGGTGTGGTTTATTTTGCAAATGTCCAAAAATAATCCTTATCGATATTTTGTGTTTCTCTTTCCGGGTAATACTTCAACAACAAAACAACAACAACAACAACAACAATATATAGATTAATAAATTGTGGCAAAATCCCGACACATTTGTCTGGCGACTCCGAAATACTATTTTGAACCTCATGGGGTTGTCATTAAAGGTACTCAATCCGATCAGACGCTCCTAAATAACTATTTCTTTGGCTTCGGGGGTAACAAATATTTGATTTGAGTCGAGGAACCCACCGTCACAGCTCATGGTGGTGATTAGATATCGATGTTTGAACTTTGCGATTTTTGTAGATAAAGATGGCTAACTCTAAAATCAAGTGGTCATTATTACCACTTGGTTTTAGAGTTATCCATCTTTATCTGCAAGACCGTCCGTTTTATCCTCGTGCTTCAATCAATTAGAAACCGCAAAGTTCAAATATCGATATATAATCACTCTGAGCTTTGATGGGTGGGTTCCTCGACTCGAATAACATATTGTTTACTCCCGAAGCCAAACATATAATAATTTAGGAGTGTCTGATCGGATTGAGTACCATTAGGAACAGGAGTAAAATTTTAACACTATTACTGCATGTCTCTCTGTGAATGTGCACAAAACTTCCGAACAGTGGTAACTGACATTTCCCGATGATTTTGCTATGACAGCTAGATGAATAATTTTATGGTTAATTTTCTTTCCATTGTAACTATAAATGAAGATACAGTTGATCCGGTAAAGAGCGAATTCGTGGATATGGCAGAACCGCCTGCTGCTGTATCTCGAAGGAAGAGACACAATTGTAGAGAATGCGAGAAAGATTACAGCAATCTTTCCTCATTAAGGCGACACATGAATGTGCATGTGGGTATCTAGTTTCCTCTGGGGACCATGTCACAGGATTTTCTCCACAGAAAGTGACATGAAGGCACATAAAGAAGCGCAGCATCCGACTGTACTCTGTGAAGTGTGCGGCCAGCTTTATGGTACCATTTACACCTACAAGAAGCATGTGGAATCTCACGGAGAACTGGAAGTATATCCCTTTGATGGATGCGGAAAATCATTTTACAAGAAGACGGCGTTTCAGACCCATGTAAATATACACACTGGCTCATGCCCGTATAAATGTGAGTTGTGCAGGAAAACATTTACGGCGAAAGAGTACCTGCAACGTCATACAAAAGCCTGCGGCGGAAACTCTGGCTACTCATGCCCAGAGTGCACGCTATCTTACTCTGACGCAAGTAGCTTGAGAGTTCACCGAATGTCCGTCCACAGTGGGACCATATTCAGTTGTGAATGTGGTATAGTTTACAAGTATAGTACTGGCCTTGCAAACCACAAACAGAAGACAAACCATTAAGTGTTCGTAATAAAGCTATATCTTCCATATTCGTTTGTTGTAAAGATCTGGGTATTGGTTTCATAATATTAAAGCACTAATGATTCAGGGAATGTGGCTACTGGGTCCCAAACTAAGGTTGGAATATGTTCAACTGACCAAAATTATAAAATGAATATAGTTTCGTTATTCTAAAACAACATCTTCACCTTAATTACTGTTTGGAAAATGAAACATGGATAACATTTCCGAGTGTTGAAAAAATTACCAATGCACCCCATGACGACACGTTCCTGTATGGAGCGTTAACAGGGAGAAGTTGGTTATCATTCTGGTTGTAATATTCATTGATAACTGTTTATTGTGCAACATTGTTAAGGAATTTGAGTGTCTACTCCGCCAAAGTTTGCCAAAATGGCAAATAATTGGAAATGTCATGCCTGCATGCCACCACTTGGCGTGGAAATTGTTCATTGATCGATTTGTATCAGAGAATATTTTCTCCGTGAGCTAATGAACAGCATAAATCAATGAAAAAATCTACATCAGCAAAGTCAGCAAGCCGATCATAAAGATCGCATAAGACATGTTGGATCCGAGCTGCGAATTTCTGGAATCCAGAGACTCTGTTGTTGTTGTTGTAGTTGTTGTTGTTGTTGTTGTTGTTGTTACTGTTGGTGGTGGTGGTTGTGCTGCCTTGATTGTTATCGCCATTATTGTTTACCACTGTGGTGTCTATTGTTCTTGCAGTGTCGTCTTCGATATTGGTGGTATAGATGTGGTCATTCGATAAGGATATGTTTTGTTCTTAAAGGTAGCTGGATGGTATTCTCGCAGCGTTTACCTGTCGTCCACGGACACAACTATTTCCCGATTACTTTTTTATATTTCCGATGGTATTAATCTAGGATGTTTTATACGTTGGTGTCCGTTGTGTCCTGTTTTGTGATTTAATGCTAATATGACGTATATTCTAGTTCCTCATTTTGATGGTGGTTGATGGCGTGTTCGACTGCCGACTCCAATGTGTTGTAAAAGAGTCGACAGCGGTGACATCCGAACGGTCTCTGGTCATGATCTGCCATCTCATTTCTGGAAAAAAATAAATGTAAAAAATAACGTTAAGACGCATATAATATAATCCTGGAACTAATAAATGTTTTTAAAAGACGGCCAGACGGGAAAATCGGTTGAAAACCCATCACTTCCATCTAATTCAATATACCGTTTAATGGCATGCTATATTCCAGAGTTATAATCTGTCCGACGTTTCCTAAATTCAAGAAATATTCCAATTTTGGGAAACTTTAACACCGAGTCGGTTGGTACTCAAAACGGATTTCTCACCGCAACAGCGGTACTTGTCACCGAGTTGTTGGTACAGATTTTTTTCAATCGACGTTTTTTCAAGAGACTGTTTCGTGAGAATTATGCATCAGGTGAAACTGCTAACACCATGATTTGTGGGTACACATCATATAATATATTATGGCCACTTTTATCCGTTCGGCGCCAGTTGTTATTAGAAAAAAAAGCGATTAATACTGTTATTTCCATTTTCGCTGTAGTTATCACTGAATACAACGAGATTATTCAAAGAAAGCAAACATATCAGATTATCAACACACATGAATATTGGAATGGATTTATTTTCGTAATATTAAACCGGATATAATTATAAATGAAATGCATATAAATAAATAAACTCACACTTTGTTGACACCAAAACATTTAACAGACGACCGGATATCCGTGCCAATAGGTACGCCACCGTATCGGTGATACGCGGGTGACCGGTGTGAGTATGCCGAGAAACAATTAGCGAGTGCTTTCATTCAGACTGTCAACATAATTGTTAAACATAATTTGTCCGACGGCAGATAATTTAAGAGCCACACACCCAAATTATTTGAGCCACTTTCTTTAGCCACTAGCACATTCTGTTGAGCCACTTTAGTTTTTCTTTCGCAATTTGCGAAATTTGCTCACGGCAAACACTGGACACTATACGGGTAATTTTACCCATGTGTTTCAATTTTGCCGACCAGATTCCACCAATTTTTTTGTATATAATTAATTATTTAATGTAATTAATTATTATTTCCATTTTAAGACATTTGATGTCAACGGGGGCCTATCTAATAAGATTTCCCTGGTCAAATTACTCATAAGTGCAAATTTTCAGCTCAGATGGTCCAGCCGTTTCTGTATAAACAATCAGTAGATAAAAGCCAATTGTGACAACATTCAAGTTTGACACTGTGTGTCGCTAGTAGTCCCTCGTGTGACGTCACATGAAAAAGATTAACGATTCAGACGGCATAATCCATAATGTAATATCAAATCGCATGAATAGGCATAACTTCAGTTACAGGCGGACTATCACAAAAAAACTGTTCGGCAATGTGCTCAGTGGAGCCGCGGGCATCGATAGTGACTGAGAAATATTACACCGGTGTAATCCTTTAATACCGACCTCAAATATTCATACAAATTCTTGCCGATGCCACAACAAATTGCCAGCTGTTTTCACCTGTTCTCACGAAAGTGAGACAAACTCTTGAAACTCATACAATATCAGGAATATACACTAACAAGGAATGCGTAATTTTTTCATTATCAAGAAACTCGTGACCCAATTGTAAATTCTATGGCTTAACCAATTCTTTCTGTGGAATGTAACGTCTCTGTGAAAGCAGTTCACGCGCATTTGTGGACCTGTTCTAATTCTCAGAACTGGGCCAGAATGTGACAAAAGTGGGCTCGAATGTGACAACACTTGGCCCGAATGTGACAAAACTGGGCCCGAGTGTGACAAAAGTGGACATTACTACACATGTAAGTATAATATATGGCTCCGAACAGCAATGTGGCTTCAGGTAAAGTTCCAACATTAATCGTTGATGAATCAATCAATTAGTCTTCGCATGTTGTTCACTTGAACTTTCTAAACCCAGCTCCGAGTTCACTTAAGAAATCGATGTGGAATATGGAACCAAAGTTGGTATGAAATGCGATTTCATCCATCCATCGCAATCCATAACAGTTTCACATCTCGATTGCATGTGAGAGAGTGGATCATGCCATGAATCTCTACTAACGCCCGTAGAGATCATATTCCACCAGTACAAAACCTTGGAACTTTCTAATGTTATTGACCTTATAAAGTAGAAAAATAACGCGGGTAATATATTTCTTAGTTGTTATCTGTTCCTTAATAATGTACTTCACTTTAGGTGAAGGTCCTAACTCGATATTTCACGATTTGAGAGAATTTGTGAGCGATTTTGCTTCGCGTCGCTTACAATTAAGGAATGTCTTCTGGGTAATTAACTCGATGTTTATTGCGATATCGGCTCACAAAAGTTAAGAAAATCATGATATTTTGAGTTGGGACATTCACTTACAGTGAAGTACATTATTATGAAGAGATAAAAACTAAGAAATATATTCCCCGCGTAATATTTTGGAACTTGTAAGGTTTCCTGTCAAAACTTCAAAAAGTTCCAAGGTATTGTACTGGTGGAGGGAATATGATCTATACGGGCGTTAGCCAGAGTAGAGATTCATGGCATGATCTAGTGAGAGAGTAAATATAGATCAGCATCTTTTGTTATTTCCTCCAATTCCATTATGGCCTAGTTCTATATCAATTTCTTGAAGCGTCTCACCAACATTCCTGATTGTCTTAACCACGCCTGCTTCCCAGACAAATCCAGTGAGGCCTAAACAACTGTGATAGATCCAATGAGGCCTAAACAACATGGAAAATGGCGAGGCATGAAATACTTTCGGATTTTTCATTCAAATCAAATTACCTCGTTTGTATTGCCTTTGAGCAAAGCCCCGTCATCTAAATGACATTTATTGAAGACCTCTCATGGGAATCTCGGGGCTGCAATTTACAAAACTACTGTGAGTACACAGTCTACGAATTTGTCGTGAACAAAATCGGCCATGCCAAACTTGACCTATTTGAACTATCATTTGCCACCGGGCGGCCATACACAATTATTGTCTCACAGTCGTTGCGTTTGTAGATGTTTGAAACAGTGTGTATATGATTGGTGTCCACTCACCATGCATGGTCGGAAATCAGCGAGATGTTGAGGTAAATGAACTTCCTCTTGGGATTACAATGTTGTGACGCAGTTAGGCGAATACGAAGATTTTGGTGTACATCATTTATTCATTATTCATGTGGCGTACGAGTTTACCATCCAGACATTCCCGCTATGCTCAAATTGACTTTCGGATTGTTTCTCGAGAGATTTTACTAAGCTGTCGTCTGTAGGCAGGGATTCCTCATTGCAACCAATAGGCCAGTTTTACAATCGAATTAAGCAATTGCGTCCCCTGTTTAACAGAGCGAAAGCGAGGCTCTCTGTGTACACATATTCCAAGAATTCCATACTAAAATCATGAGCGACAAAATAAACAATGCTGACGTCCACTGCGACTATAAGTATAAGTATGTTTTTGTTCCAGAACTTCTCACTCGCAGGGTTGAAAGAGGACTTTCAATAATTCAACCTGACGAATGGAAACAATTGAAAAGTGGTTTGGCCTACAGATGAATCCTCTTTCCAAGTCGCCCCAATCATCAGGTTGAATCATTGAAAATGTGAAAAATACGGTTCTGATCAATTAAAATTTCAGTTTATACATGTATGTATATAAAAACCATAACAATGTTGTGAAAGATTAGGATTTAATTTAATGCTCAACATCATTTGTGTTGTTTTTAGCTGAAATTGACATTAAAAAACGCTTGGTATCTTTTGGTATCGATTGTCTTAGAATGCTATATCTTACCTTAGTACATTCTCACATTCTTTATGGAATTGAGTTATGGGGAAATGCAAGTACTCAAAATCAAGTTATTGTACTTCAGAAAAAGGCAATTCGAGCTATTAATAAAAAACGCTACAATAGTCACACCGAACCATTATTTAAATCTAATAACATTTTGAAGCTGCATGGTGAGTATATGCATCGGATATGTCTATTTATGCACGACTGGAAATATGTAAATGTTCCCAAATCATTTGTTAATAGTTTTAGAATATATAAACATCTGAGTATGAGTACTAGGTCCTCAGGAAAAATACAGGAAACAAGGGCTCGCATTAAATTCACTGAAAAACTACCCCTCCATGTATTTCCAAAAATTTGGAACACTCTTGACGTTACTCTACAGAATATCCAATCGAAGCCAGGCTTTAAGAACAAATTTACCAAATCAATTATTGACAATTATTCTTCGAATATTAAGTGCAAAAACAAGTTTTGTCCAGATTGTACTAAAAAGATTGAATTAACTCTAACTTTTGGAATTGAACTTCCAATAAGGAAAGAAATTATAACTATAAAACGACCTTCTCTCATTAGTAAAATGAATTTAAAAAAATGAGAAGATGTGCCTGATGAATATATATATATATGTAAATGCATGTATGTGTGCGCTTATGTGTATATATGCATGTAGATATTTTTTTATTTTTTTTTTCAATCTTCTGTGTTGTTGAGTGCTTATATTCAGTGCAAATATTAACTATTTGGTGCAAACTGATTAGAACATTGTCTAGTTTGAACAGATTTATTTTTGAACTTTATAGCTAAAGATTAAAAAATTTTAATCAAATTGTAAACAACGCAGACACACACAAAGCCTCGTGTCATTATTATTTCATTATATTATATGGTTTGAACCCCACCCAGTATGTCAATTTTGCATAAATACCAATTTTGTATACATTTGTATATCTTCCATATTTTTGTCCATATTTTCCGTTTCCAAATGGTGGCGGCAGGAAGACGACCATATGGTCATGCCACCACCATATGACATATTATTGTTTATTATTTAATTATATATGTGTAACACATTTTATGATGATATGCCATAATAAAATGTTTACTTACTTACTTATGACTGTGAACATCTGATCAGCAATGTGACTTAGGCTGAGTAGTATTACTCCATCCAGAATGTGATAATTTTTTATTCTGTCGATTGCCCTTTCAACATGTACTCTGACACTGGCAATGTTCATTGTATCTTCAACCTCTTGTGATGACAACTGATTTTTATGTTTGAATGGTGGGATGTTGAGTGTTACGCCATCTGGTAATATATCAGAAATCTCAAACCCGCGATCCGCCATTACATTATCACCAGGCTCCAACAGGTTAAGAACACTACTTTCTTTAACTGTCTCCTTATCAGACACTCTACCTCCCCACAGTCTAGAAACAAATGAAACAGTGCCATTGGGAGTCACACCAACTAGTACTGTAAACGTATTGTGGTGTTTATAATTAGACCATGTTTCTGATTGTGTGAGCATTGAAGGTGGTATTTCAATGAATACTTCTGTGCAATCAAGAATGATCCTTGTTGTTGGGTATTGATGGAATGATGATGGCATTAGACGTCTTATTCTGTCCTGTGATGGAAATTGAAATAATGGAGGGAGTTCACAATACAGAAAATTTATCCATGTCGTAAATATTTTTGAAAAACTGACTTTCAGATATTTCAAAACGCGATGAAATATCACGAACAAAAAGCCCAACTTTCAACCTCACCAGCACCATAAAGAATTCATCACGTAGTGTCAGTTTCCTTTTTTTTGCCAGGTTTTCCACCAAACATTTGATACAATTTAGCATCTGCAGTATCTGTATCACTCTGTCCACGCCAATACAACATATTACGGGCATTTGGCTCAAGATATTTGAAAGTTGCATCAAATGTTTGGTAGTTCATAAATCCTGAATAAAAAAGCATCGCATTATCATCAGCCTTGATATTTTCTAAACAGACTCGATTTGCTTCATATGTTTCAACTGTGTCAATGAGTTCTTCGATGAAATTAGATGCAGTTTTAATTTTACTTTCCATGGCAGATATAGAGGATCTCACATGAGTTTCTATTTTATACGGAATTTATCAACCGAGTTCACTAAATTCGATTTGAGCCGAGGTTTACCGAGGCTCAAATAGAATTTAGAGGACGAGGTTGATAAATTACGTATAAAATAGGACGGTTGTGAGATACCTTTTATCACATGATCAAATAAACCCGAAGCAACGCGCAATTTTCATCGAAAACAACCATCATAAGCTACAGCGATCGCAAATTATTTGAAGAACGCAGTGACGTCATCGCACGCGCTGATATTAAACGTGTCTATTACCGATAATTATGAAACTGCTTTTATGACCAAATTATGTGATTAATATGTTTACTCATCTGGGTAACAACTTCTTTTAGATGATGTATACTGTTGGTACACATAATAGAGCTGATATCGTAAAAATAACTATGACCATTGTTGTTTATTGCTGGGCTGTCCATGTGATTGTCTGTCTGAGTTGAAGCATCTACCATGGAGTGCATGTCAGTTTGTGTCGCCATGCCTGATTCAATGACCTGTAATGATATTGAATAATTAATTATAATTAATGTAATATATAAATATGTCTTGAAGCCTATGAATTTAAAGATGGTACAGCTGGTTGATTTTTCATGGGGCGTGTTATAAAATAGGACACATTGACCTCAGATGTCTTGAATGGTATGATTTACTTCATTTATTAATTGTAATACCAGAATATAAACGCTCTTTATCCATACACCACCAGGAACAGTGAGCTTTTTATGTTCTTTCTAATCTCCTATACCGAACAATACCGGGTGCCCCAGCTAGTAATACATATACTCAATCAACATTATTGATATGTACCTGACCATAAGAATGTTTCATGTTCATCTTAATTCTCAAGACTTGTTGCATTTGATAATTAACTGCAGTATGTACAGTAATGCCCTAAGTAATCGACCTCTTAACCAAAGCAGAATTATGGGTAACTTTTCAGGATTTAGTCGGAAATATAGCTTGTTGCCATTCATCGGAAAGCTCTCTGATGAATGGCAACAAGCCAAATTTCCGACTAAATCCTGAAAAGTTACCCATAATTCAGTTTTGAAGTTCCATACTTAATTTTGGTCTTATGTGTAAATATCATTATTTAACAAACCTGAAATTCTTCTGTGACGGTTGGAAATTTTGTAACACTGGTATGTGTAGATGCAAAGGCCAATCTTTTCCGTGGTGACTTTCTCTTTTGTTGATTGTCATCTGTGTTGAAAATAACTGGTTCGGCACCTGTCAACAAAGTCCACTTTTTCGCCACCATGGAAATTCTGGTTTGAAGTGTTTGTGGCAAATGTTTGTTGATTTATTTAGTGAGAACCCATCTCGACCATCCTGTCGCTTGATTAACTGACACCATCTATCACATTTCTTCTTACTGCTCAGCACATCTTTGGGTACTTTGAATAAATGAATTCCCGAGTTAGTGCCATCCTTCCGGTATATATAGTTCATGCAACCATAAACACAACACTGTGATCCCCTGGACGATGATTTACCCTTTGCTTTACATGTACTTGTGTTCGCTTTGCAGTCTTTACCTGCAATAAACATGAGAACACAAAGAATTGTTAGTTAATGGGTGTGTACATGTATATAATAATAAACATTAATTCACACACACAGGATTATATTGTAATTTGGCAAGTACCGACAATGTTTTCAACTTTAAGAATGCAGGTATTGTCATGTACCGGTACCTGTAATTTGTAAACAATGTAATAGTACCATACCATACACGTATATCTATAAAACAATGTAAAATAAATAAATATACAATATTGTGCATACTAAGTAGTTTTATCAATGTGCATGCTTTACTTTAAAACATTGATAATTTGCCGGTGTCCCATTTTGGTCACGCCCATTCACCGGAATGAATTCAGACGTTGACAGAACTTATCTGGACAGTGACAGCAAATTCGCGCCGTTACAAACGGGAATAAATATTGTTGTTAACTTACCATTATCTGGTAGTTGTGGCGATTCCCCTCGATTGTAATTCATAGTTCTAGTGCGCAAAGTTGGTCTGTTTGTACGCGCAAATTCCTTAGATCAGAACTGCGTTCAGCGTAAACAAAAACGAAATAATTATGATACAATTTGCCTCGCTCTCGCTCTGACCTTCATCGGGTCACACAAGGGGGAGATAATTCGTTGTCGAATGTGAAAACGGTCGATTGTCCAGGTTTATAATCAAACGTGCTTGTCTAGTTTTTTTAACTATAGTGACGGTTGTTTTAGCGCAGGTTGTCAAAACCACGTCCCTAGATGTACAGCGTTACTATTATGACCAGCATAGCTCAGTGCTGCGACAAACTCTATTAGGAGGCATTGAACACTACGCGAGTTAGATAGTTGGCCTGGGAAACCACATCGTGTGATCGCACTACCTAAAATGATGGTGTTCTTTATTCCAAAGCTTCTCAATTTCGAATCCACCGAGAGGAGTAATTATCACGAAGGTTTCTTTTATTCCAAAAGCACACAGAAAACCCGAAAACCGTCATCTTATTTCATACCACAAATATACACCATGCACAAAGCCATTAGTATACGTTTTCTGTGCAAACAACATGGCGAACCTACCGGCCCATTCATGGCATGTTCTTAGTCAGATATTGACTTTGAAAAGAGGAGGTATATAGGAATATAGTGGATCGCCAACGAGTTATGTTCGGATATAAGCTTTTATGAAATGAGTTTGATAAATTTGATTCACAACGAGTCGTAGACGAGTTGTGAATCAAATTTATTAAACGAGTTTCATAGTCCACTTAGGTCACTTGGTCCAATTTTTCTAGGTTAAACCTGTTATCAACCAGTCTATTTTAGACAATCTCAGTTAGGAGGCATTAGGTGTTGTACTGGTGAAACACTACGAGAGTTAGATAGTTCGCCTGGGAAACCACATCGCGTGATCGCACTACCATGCAAGCTAGGTAAACTATCAAGTCAGTGCGTATTTGGATCTAATCTAATGCATTAATTTGTGTTAGGGATATGGCAATGAGGGGCGAGCGACATTCTGTTACACTCGAATTGATTAAGAAATCTTAGACCCCCAATTAAGTGAAACCTTAATCCCTGTGGAGATGAGACATTAATAGTTAACCCACCGGAGGGGTAGCTGGCTCCGAGAATGTATTCCCTTTTATACGCCCGTTATGAAGTATAGGTTTAAGCGCAAGACATAAAATGTCTCCAATGTTAAAGAATTCCTCTATCGCCTTTTCAGTTACATTCTTTCAGGGCTTGAATGTTTCTCAAATTATTGATATAGTCCCTCCGAACCCGAATTATTTTCTGGGAGCAAAAAGAGTATTAATTTTATTACATACATGTATCAGTAAATGATATGTGTTAAAAATAAAATTAAGTAACTTATGTAATGTAATCTCGGGTCAGGATGTCCCTGGGTCGGGAACCCGGGTCGGACTACCCCTGGGTCGGGTTGTCCCTGTGTCGGGTTGCCCCGGGTCGGGATGTCACTGGGTCGGGTTGTCTCGGGTCGGGATGTCCTTGGGTCGGGTTGTCCCGGGTCGGACTCTCCCGGGTCGATCGGATCAGGTTGTCCATGCATGTGTCGGATGGCCCTGTTTCCGGTTGTGTGTGTCCGTCTATCCGCTCATTTATCTTTCCAGATGATAACTTGAGGTCCTTGCACTACCACCAAAAAACAGCTGGAATATTGAAAGATGACCTTCATGATTAAATAATATAGTCCAAGAAACGGTAATTTAGAAGTGATCTGAAAGGCTGTAGTTGTATTGAATATTCATTCCGACGTAGACAAGTGCCGAACATACAGATTACATTATAGTTCCAAACTGTATCCTCTTGTCGGATCCATATAAACGTCACATTGTAATCTACGAATCGCTACCCAGCACATTTACGTGAATTCAGAACCGCTCCGATTAGTAAGAACTAAGTAGCAATGACAGTATTTTACCGAGAACAAGGCAGTCTGTCTAGATCAGCCTGTATGAATTGGCACATGACGTGACAACGCACGCTAACTTCGGATACCACGAAGATCGCATGTGTATTGATCCCTGTCACAGTTACGTATCACAAAGGATTGTGTTCTTTATCCCAATACATCTCAATTTCGAATCCACCGACAATATTCATTATTACAAAGATTTTTTTTATTCCAAAGGCACATAGAAAACCGTAATAGTAAGGTCTCCGATCCTATTTCATACCAAGAAGGTACACCACAAGGCTATTATTTACACTTTTACTGTGCACCCAACAAAACAAAATGACGAACCGGCCCATTCAGGGCATTTTCTTAGTCTGATCGGTCCAAAACATGCCTATATGAGCGTCAAGGTGAATGTCATGGACACGGTCGCACGTGAAATTGGATCCGCCCATATTGTTCTCGGGATCAAAATAGGCCTTCATACCAAATTTGAGTGGGATCTTTCGAGGTCCAGAAACATGCCTATATATAAGCGTATATGAGCAAGGTCAAGGATACAGTCGCACGTGAAATTGGACCCGTCCATATTCTTCCCGGGATCAAAGTAGGCCTACATGCCAAATTCTAAGTCGGATCGGTTGAGCAGTTTTCGAGTCTATAACACACATACACACAGTCATACACACATACAGACAGAAGTTCTAAAATATATAATAGACTAGCAGGTTAGCCCGCCACTGGCGGCATTCGTCCCATGGCTTTGGTCGATCCATTAATTTTAAGTCGATAGCTCCACCCGTTTCCGAGATCTGGTCTGCGCATGCGCGAATCTGGCGTCGCACGGGCTCGGCGCCCCGATAAAATTCGTATCCGGGGCAAGATACATTCACATACCAAATTTCAAGTCGATAGCTCCACCCGTTTCCGATATCTCGTCTGCGCATGCGCTGCACGGGCGTCGCACGGGCTCGACAATACGACAGCGACGACCACCTGGTCAAACTACACTCACGTACCAAGTTTCGTCCCGATCGGTCGAGGTGTTGGTATCTGATGCAAAAGACGAAATTTTGAGTGTTGGTCAATAGTCCCCGCCGTGAACCTCATCGTCGCAAAGAGCGGACAGTCAATTAACCCCGTTGTGAACCTCAATCACCAACGCGACGTAAACATGTGTTGCGTTCTAAAAATAGGAAAGCACTTTCTCTCTGCATAATTCTGCAGATGCTAATAACGTTGCTCCCCGTAGGTAGCAATATCGTTGTTGTTGATATTTACGGCTTGGGGGCTATTTTCTTATTTAGCAAGTTTGAGCTCAATCGGTTAGAGTCTATAAAGGACACACTCATATATATGACACTTCCCGTAGGTAGCAAGTTTGAGCTCAATCGGCATTCCCTGGAATTTCCCGTAGATTGGCAGATTCCAGTAGCTTTATAACGGTATATCTGGGGAGAAATCTGATGCTATATTCGTGATTATGTGGGATGATTTCGGTATATATCCAAAGGTATATACTGTAAAAACAAAGCGCGCCATCCGTGCTCGCAGGGAATAAATTTCGAGCGATAACGTTTGCGTTCCCGTATAACTCTGCAGATGCGAATAACGTTGAATGGGAAACAGACGCTCTTTATAGAGATGCGTCAAAAACAAACGCTCATTAAATAATCACTTGATTAACCCCCGCCGTGCCTTTGCGGTGATTTGAGATTGGAGAACGGGTGCTCTGAGCTTCACGGTCGTGTCGGTGGGATTTGACACTTACATAGGAAGTTTGAGCTCAATCTTTACACGCGTTTTGGATTCTATGAAGTACATATATACGAAGTCTCAAAATATATAGTATAGAAGATAGAAGATAGATAGACTAGCAGGTGACCCGACTTCGTCCGGGCTTTGACCTTGAATTGACCATTTTGAAGGTCAAGGTCAGGTCGGGGTAACGATTTGACCCGTCCAAAACACTCCCCCGACAAAAGTTTCCCTAGGTATCAAATTTCGTCGAAATCCGTTAATTTTTTAATTTAATTTGAGTTAATTCTGCCTTTTTAATCAAGAGAAATTATGGTACCCGTCCCGTAATGGCACCCGTCCCTAAAAGAGGTACGTTTGTGGGTACCCGTTTCAAGGTGAAGATCACCTCGGGCGGAAAAACTTACCCGATGAAAATCTCACCCGTTCCTGGGAACCCCTAAGTACGAAGACATACATAAGAATCACAACTGGCGTGGTTCGTCTCATGGCTTTGTTCGAAAAAGCAATTGCAACAGCTTCCGAGACACGTATGCTGCACCTAGATGTAAAATTTCGTCGAAATCCGCCAGTTTTACACGATTTGACATCAATAGATAATTTTCAAGGTCAAGGTCAGGTCGGGGTCACAATTTAACCCGTCCATGACACTTCCCGTGGGTAGCAAGTTTGGGCTCAATCGGTTCGAGTCTATAAAGGACACACACATATATATCATTTGTGGGTACCCGTTTGAAGGTGAAGATCACCTCGGGCGAAAATACTGACCCGATGAAAATCCCCCGTTCCTAGGAAGCCCTAAGTACGTAAGAATCACACAACACGCTCATGTCTGGATACAGTCACGCTCGCGTGTGGACACAGACGTAAGAATCACATTACACGTATACGCTCTTTATCCACGATACTGCGGATACGAACGCTCTTTAGCTATCAACGCGATTAACCCCACCGTGCCAATGGCGGTCATTTTTGTGACTGGTAGTGGAGAATGGGTGCTCTGAGATTCTCCAAAACGGCGGTAAACACTGCCCGTGGATTTTTACCCTTAGATAGGAAGTTTGGGCTAAATCCACATGGCAGTTTTCCCGGCCATAGCTAACAAACAAACAACAAACAGAAGTTCCAAAATATATATTAGACTAGAAGGTGACCCGACTTCGTCCGGGCTTTGACCTTGAATTGACCATTTTGAAGGTCAATGTCAGTTGGGGTAACGATTTGACCCGTCCAAAACACTGCCCGGACAAAAGTACCCGACAAAAGTACCCGTCGAAATCCATCCTGTTTTACCCAATTTGGCCTTGAATTGATCAGTTTGAAGGTCAAGGTCAGGTCGGGGTCACGATTTGACTCGTCCAAAACGCTCCCTGGAAACAATTACCACTAAGTATCAAATTTTGTCAAAATCCGTCTGGCAGTTTTCCAACACCCCAAAAATGGTGGAAATTGGCCCAGCGGATACCGGGAAATCGGCCCAGCGGATACCGAGATACCCTATGTATCAAATTTCGTCCGTAAACATCCGCCAGTTTTACCCGATTTGATTTCCACTAAAGTATATAAACGCGCCTCATATACACACGCTCATTAATTATCAAGCTTCAACGTAATGATAAATTAGCATTGATTGGTAAATTTTAACTAATTATTTTCTCGCAGTCAAAGTTGAACAATATCGATGTTGTTGACATTGACGGCTTGGGGCCACCGGTAGATTCCATTTCGCAACAACGAAATAGCATTTCAGATTCCCGACCCGCGTGGTAAATGTAAACGGCTTGAGCCTATGCGTGGTGTGAATATACAAAAAATAAATCTATCGACAATAGACCTAAGAATATTAGCTGTAACAAAATTTATATATCAGAAATTGTAATAAATGATATATTTTGGGATAGATACATTATTTTTAATAGCCTATTGACAATATATATTGTAAATGTTATAATTTTGGGAAAAATACACGATGCGTAATTACCTGCAAATTGCTTACGTTCGTCGACGTATGAATATAGAGTTATCCTCCCTGCATCGCAGTGCTAAATCCGCCGTGATTAGCACTGCGGATCCCGAGATATGAGTTTTGAAGGTCAAGGTGACGTCGCACGGACAAATTAATAGGCCTATGTTACTCCTGGCCCGAAAATACCCCAACATACCAAGTTTCATCGAAATCGGGTCGGCCGTTTTCGAGTTCATCGATTGCACACAAACAAACAAACAAACAGATCTTCCAAAATATATAATAGACTAGCCGATGAGCCCGACGTTGTCCGGGCTATTCAAAAACCAAATTTCAAGTCGATAGATCATAGCTCTACCCAGCCCGACGTTGTCCGGGCTATTCAAAAACCAAATTTCAAGTCGATAGCTCTACCCGTTTCCGAGATCTGGTCTGCGCATGCGTGAAGCTGGCGTCGCACGGGCTCGGCGACGCGATAGAATTCGTATCCGGGGCAAGGTACATTCACATACCAAATTTCAAGTCGATAGCTCCACCCGTTTCCGAGATCCGGTCTGAGCATGCGCGAAGCTGGCGTCGCACGGGCTCGGCGGCCCGATAAGATTCGTATCCGGGGCAAGATACATTCACATAGCAAATTTCAAGTCGATAGCTCCACCCGTTTCCGAGATCTCGTCTGCGCATGCGCTGCACGGGCGCAGCACGGGCTCGCCAATACGACAACGTCCACCGCCTGGTCAAACTACACACACGTAGCAAGTTTCGTCCCGATCGGTCGAGCATCGTAGATTTGTATAAATGACAAACATACAAACATACAAACATACAGACAGACAGAGGTCTTCAAAATATATATGAGATGTTGGAACTTCTGTCTGTATGAGTGTATGTGTGTATGTATGTATGTGTTATAGACTCGAAAACTGCTCGACCGATCCGACTCGACTCAAGACATTTCTTATAATCATATATCAGTACATGTTAATAGAACATTAACAATTTGAACAACTTTTCAAAACTACCATGCACAACAATTGTAAATAACATATATTTTTCAAATTCCAACACAGTTTCCCTATAACAACACGCAGCGAGCGCGTGAACACGATCGGCTTGAAGTGACGCAGGTGTTCATATCGTTTTTGTTTAATGAAATGGCCACTTCAGTTATTGTCTGATGAACGTCGGAAACGTTCCTGTAACCGTATCGCGATTTGTACCGATTCTTACGGAATCTGATTGTGTGAATACAGAGGATGTGTGATTATTAAGTAATAATAACTTATGATCGGAATATTTCCTAAGGTAACTACTTGCCAATCAGCACCAATGAGTATTTAGTACAGATAGGGTTAACAAATAGATATTGCTATTGTTATTCATCTAAAACATCAATGACATAGATGAATATAATCTATACTATATATTTTAAGACTTCCCTTTATATATGTGTATGTCCTTTATAGACTCGAAAACGGCTCGGTCAATTTTAAGACTTCCCTATATATATATATGTGTATGTCCTTTATAGACTCGAAAACGGCTCGACCGATTGAGCCCAAACTTGCTGTGTAAGGGAAGTGTTATCGGACCATTCGCGAGCCCGTGCGACCACTCCTTCACCCTCCAACTGCCACCGCAATGGGGATTGATGGGTTAATCGCGTGATAATTAATGAGCGTTGTATATGACGCGTCGCTATTAAAGAGCGTTTATCTACTTTAGTGAAAATATACGGCATTTGACCATCTCGGAAACTGGGGATATCGAGACGAAAACTGCTGGGCCGATTGAACCCAAACTTGCTGTGTAAGGGTAAAAATCCACAGACAGTGCACTCGGGACCATTCGCGATCCCGTGCGACCACCCCTTCACCATTCAACTGCCACCGTAATGGGGATTGATGTGTTAACCGCGTGATAATTAATGAGCGTTTGTATACATGAGGCGTCGCTATTAACAGTGTGGTCGTGGGAGAGTTGAACCCGGAAGAAATTGGATACAAGCTGATTTTGGTGTCATTCGACGCGGAAAAACACCAGGAACAACATATCCAAAATCCGCAAAAATCTGCTCATGGGAAAATTCTGGATCCAAGATGGCGTCCAATATGGCTGACACAATACGTAAATTTCCCATTAGTGCCCAATAACACATGAAACCTCAGTAATTATGGAAAATTACGCACCAAAACATATTCCACATTGAAAGTAACACATGTCAGAAAACGCATACTGTTAAGCTTGTTGTCTTTGTGGGCAGATGGCTATCAATATGGCCGCTGAATTCGGGAAAATTATAATTTTTAAGTGTATACAAATATTCTTCTAATAAAAATGTCTATTATTAGCATATCCTACATTTCAATAAAAGCAGTTTTGGTACATTTTGACGCAGAAAGGAACCGAGACCAACATATAAAAAAAAAAAAATAGCACAAGCAGTCAGGATACAAGATGGCGTCCAATATGGCGGTCAAATGATGATATTTCGAGTCAGTGCCCATTAGCACGCAAACTCCGGGTTATATGGAAACTATTTAACCAAAACGGAAGCTACATTGACTTAGTCATGACACAGATGATACATAAATGTCCTTCTCGCGTTGTGCAATTGCTATAAATCGTGAGAATAGCACAGTCGGGTTGAATTGCATTCGATCATTCTCGACTCTGATCCCAGGATATAAACGGTCAAGAGATTTTATTTGATCCTTCCGCTTGATCGAGGCATCTGTGATACTCATGCCGTTAAGGTTTTGGTGGATCTCGAAACCGACACGTTCAGAGTCAATACAGTTAACACCGTCCCCATCACTAGATGTTATCCCAGACGACAGGGAGCGTAGTTTACCTTCACTCAAATCAAAAGGTTCATGTTCGTCAAACCAACGTTGTATGATTATCAAATCATCAGAGTCACGTTTGCTCCTACTTGCCCCGAACTCCGCGTGCTGTTCACTGGTGGTATGTCTAAGTTTGGTTAATTCGGTCATGGCATCATGAATCTCGGCACACCTATGCATGCTATATATCCATTGCATTCGGACATATTCGGTCATTCCCCTACCTCTTGTCAGACCTCCTCTGCTTTTGATAGAACGCATAAGGACTTGTTGATAATCCTGCCCATAATCTATTGCTTCTACGTACAGCATGAAACCCATTTTCGGCGAAACATTTGTACAGCCAAGGGTGTTTATTAGGTAGATCCAACATTTGCTGTAGATAGAGTCGACAGCTCTTGGCATAGTTGGCGTGACCGATAGCGGCAAATAGATTGAGCATTTGCCCCACAGTAGCGAGATGCAGACTCCAATTTCCTGTCGTCTCTGCTCTAATGAAATTCTTCAACATTTGCACATATTCCAAATACTGAACCCACAACTTTGCTGTCGGAGATTTCTCAATAAGCAAAGATTTATACTTGTTCAAACATTCCTCGAGTTTCATCAATGGTTGAGACCCAGAAACAGCACTTGCAGGAATTACTCTACTTTCAATAGATTTGTAAAAATCACTTATTGCGTTCATCTCAACCTTCTCGATTCTAGGTATTGTTTTTTCTTCAGACTGATTTATAGCTACTGTGGAATCAGGCGAAGCATCGAGCACCTTCTCATTCTGCACTGTTCGGCCACCCCATGGGCTTGTCGGACTTGTACTTGTTTCTGTAGATGGCACAATGTCTGATATCAGCTTATGTGTAAGAGCAGCCCCAATTAAGAAATGTCTACGCACTGCCCTTGATATTGCCTTCCCAGAAGTCATATGCGTAACTGCGTTAGGGCGATAGACATTCTCCAGAGCCTCTTCCAAACCCGAACCCTTCATTAGTGAACCAATACTACACATGGAACTCATAATGGTATGAAAGCCACCCAGCCTGCAGACTATATTCATGGACTTGGTCATTATAATATTCGTGGCCTTTATCCACAATGGCTGATCAAATGTGATACATGGTGTCAGGATGTTTCGTTTGGTCGCTTGACCCTGAACATAAAGGAGAGTTGAATATATACAATCCTCATCGGACGGATTCAAATCTATAATCGGCAAAAACAGAACATTAGACTTCGTTGGGCACTTCTGGTCATCAGTCGTAATATATTGCATGAAGCCCGACCAATTTGTCCGAGTCTTTGTAGATTGGTTCACAAACCACCCCGAATGCCACAGTAGATCAGTGTTGAGCTCTGAGGGGCAATGTGTGTGGAGTAATCAGTTGAAGCAAAGGTTTGTAAGACAAACTTCGTCGTTTGTAAGACAACGATGAAAGGCCTTTACCGGGAGAATCAACATAATGGCATATCTGGACTTCTTTACCTCGAACTAGCTCACCAACCTTCGAACGCTGGCACCTGTTAATGGTGTGTGGCCTGAGGCTAAGCTGTGTTTGATCTTTTGGAGTAGAGATTGCTATCATACACATACCATGGAATGTTCCCTGACCATCTAAAGTTGCTATGTTATGGTCTACATTGTCGGCAACCCACTGTGTGTACATGTTCCGGGGAAATAGTCGTTTAGAATATCGTCAGGACGTTCGGTTTGGATGACAGACTGTTTGTGTCTTTCTACTTCGTCGTGTGTAATGGAGAACTCCAACCTAGATAACTCATTCACCAACCATTTTGAACCGAACATGTGATCCATCTCCACACCCACACCAAAGAGCGTTGGTGTTATAACAGATCGGGGTCGAGCAGATTGAATTATGGAGTGCCCAATGCTATTTATCTTCAAATCGGATAGAATCAGAACACTTAAAGGTACGGTTGGCCTTGGCGGTGGGTATCCTCTGAAAATATTTCCACCCGTCAAAAACCGCCACAAACAGAAAGAACAACAAAATGTAGACAGACGTTGTCCGTATACAAATAAGAAATATCGCATAAACAGTATGTTATTGTCATATCTTTGACCATTGTTATGTAAACAAAAGCATAAAAAGTTACTTTTCTGGTTTTTGTTTATATTATGATGGTAAACATAAAGAGCGTTCTTTGTTGGTGAATCCCTGATATGGAACGAATAAAGAGCGTTTATGCCATTTGTGTGTGATTAGCCAGCAGCATTGTGTTGTCTTCTGTAACACAATCAGGCTCTTGCTTAGGTAAAATATATTAAATTTTTATGATAACATGCTGTTTACGCGATGGTCATGGTATATATGAACGAAACTGTATGCGTTTTAATGTTTTTCTGTTTACGGTGATTGGAACAAATATGAATATTTTCGACAACTAAGGCCTCACGTGCCTTTAACATCGTGTGCAAATAATGCGGAACCCACTGTCGACTCCGATCAAAGATATATCTTCACTGGTTGAATTAGTGTCATACTCAGTCTCTCTTATTTCTGCTCGTAATGTCCTTGCTGCTGTCAACATTATCCTTTCATTTTCCTCTTCAATACTATCTCTCTTATCACAGTACCATTTTTCGTTTATGATAAACTTTGCCATGTTCCGAAAACACACTATAGTGTTCCGTCCCTCAACTTCGGCGAAAAATATAAACTCCCCGTAGTGGTCCTGCAGTTTCTCTTTGAGCCATTTCATACTATACACATGACAATCACCTGCATACTCAATCGTTTTGTCATGCAACTCCCCCAGAGTATATAATTCTGCACCAGCTTCGAGCCAACTACAAACCATCTCAAACCATTGCTGCATTCCCAGGTCCGATCTCCTACCACTTTTCGCCTTATCGACCAATGTTGGATTTTCTTTACCCTACTGGAAATCAGTATAACAGCGTGAGTGGTAGACATATTATGATGCTACCAAGTCTATACAACCATACAACCGATCCTGCACATCGGATGCCCATTTGGTCCCACTTTTATCACATAATTTTAGGATATAGTCCCGCATTGGGAGGGTTGTTACTTGCCTCACCCCTGATTTGTCGGGATGTCGAGGATCTATAGTGGCAGGCGTACAAAACATAGTCTGTCTTGAAATCAAACGGTGACACACCAGATCTCAGTTGTTTATTTGGAGGTACTTCGGTAGTTATTTCGACAGAACGGTGTCGCCTTTTTGGATCTGTGAAATCTCTACGACAATTCGAATGGACAAGAACTTTACCGACTGGTGTCATCTGATAGCGCTCATTCAGATAATCTTTTAGGTCGTGCCTCCCACATTTATCACAGAAATTGATCAATGTCAAAATGCCTTTCTTAGACACGATGACGGGAGGTTTGTCATCAAAACCCGATGGGCATAAAACACACATGTCATCCCGAAATTGCGTAATTTCTTGCGGCTCGCAAAATTCTGCCATAACTATATATTCAATACAAGACCAACTGATATATGGACTGACACTACATTTAAATGATAGAAATCTAGAATATGTATAGTAACAGGTTTCCTGCGTACCTTGGCACCGTTAGGTTTCAACAGGAGAAAAGTTACAAGCCTCCAATCCAGTGGTTTGCAAATCAAAGTATTACTACTTGGACATACACAGCCGGAATGATACAATACAAGCAACGAAGCTATATGCGAAAAAGCAGCCGATAGGCGAGACCTTTTATATGCATCTGTGAGAACAAGCATATAGCACGTGTTCTGTTATAAACGCTCTTTATGTTCTGTTCTGTTATATACACACTCTTTATAACATTTCCTGGAAGGGTATAGCAAAACACGTGTTCTGTAGCAAACGCTCTTTATTGTTGAACGAACCGACATTGCCAGCCAGCTAACATATATATATATATCAGTGATACACATAAACTTGGTGTATTCGCTGTATGGACTTACAAATCGTAGTTATAGTAAATTATATAGACACATTAAGCACATAAATTCGTCAATGTTCATAACTGGTTGTATAAATTGATAAAAACGGCATTTGAGAGTCAAACATGTGTTGTATTTCAAAGTGCCCTGAAATCCTTGTCCATGTGCGGATTTTGGCAAATTTTGTATATGTTGTTTATGTGGCTTTATCGGTTAGATTGATACCAAATTTAACATGTATTCCAGAAAATATGACATGCCAATATAATTGACTGTTGTCTTAGACAAATATATACTTGAAAATTATAATTTTCTCGAATTGGCCCCAATTGACAACAAAATTGTTTAAATATTTTGTATAATGTTCTAACATATGTTACTATCAATGTGGAATCCGTTTTTGGTGAGATTTTTCCATATTCACTGAGGGTTTGCGTGTCAATGTGCGTTGACTGGAAAATTATTCATTTGGCTGCCATCTTTTACGCCATCTTGGATCCTGAATTCTCCCATGAGCGGATTTTGGATATGTTGTTCCTGAAGCTTTTCCCCGTCGAATGACACCAAAATCAGCTTGTATCCAATTTCTTCCGGGTTGACCCCCAAATTCAGCTTCAACGATTATAAAGAGCGTTAATCTACGTTAGTGAAAATATACGGCAGGTCAAAACTGGGGATATCGAGACGAAATTTCGTAGTTCGTTCCAAGGGACGGGGGGGTGGCGACCAAATGGCGACCAAAATGTGAAAAATGGTAAATATTGCCCCATGCTGCATGCCATGTAACCACATACAAGTTGTGGTTGATGACAAAATTTGACTATTATGTGTTATATAGATTGAATACTAACATTTATTATGCACCCAACAAGTTGATTTTTCATATATAACCCAAACATTATTCTCTGCTGTTCCGAAAAGGTAGCAAATTGTGACCAACTGGGTTATTAAACATGTTACTTAATCAAGTGAAAACTATAGGTTTTATTATGGTTGTTCCAGTACCTTATGAGGCATGACAAATTCATTTTAAAGGATTCAGTATGGCATTTTGCCTAAAAAACTTCTTTTGAGATTCTGGCCATGTTTCAGAAGGGAAATGGGCATGCAGAACTTCGAAACTGAGCTGAGAGGGACCAATTGATGTTGCTACTCTCACAAATTAGCGTCAAAATTTATCAACATTGATCAACTTAATACATGATGTTAGTAAAAATGGTAGTCAGGGAGTGACTTTGTGGTCATAGGTGATGTGAATAGGTATACATGAAATATAATCACGAATGGTGTGACTAGTTATACAAGGAGTGTCTATATGGTCACGTGTGTGATGTTTATGGTGAAATGCAGGTAAACAAGGAGTGTTAATGCATGAGGTGAATAGGTATACGTGGAGTGGCTGTATAGTCACTGAAGTGATGTATGGGTATAACAAGAGTAGCTACATTCCATCCGTGTGTTGTTTATGTATATATGGAGTGACTTTATGATCATGTGTGGAATGTACAGGTGTACATTTGGTGGCTTTATTGACATGGATGGGTGTATATGTATACGTGAGTTGGTTGTGTCAACTTGTGTGGAAATGGGTGGGGTGTATGGATACACAAGGAGTGGTTGTATGCCTATGGGTATAATAATTATAGGTGTACATGGAACGGTTGTATGGTCATGATTGTTGAAATGTATATGCATACATGCATAGATGGATGGTCATTGGCGAGAGTGTTGGTATATATGAAGTGACATTGTGATCTTAGTTGTATATGGTATGCATGTGCATCTATACTGTTGGTTTATTGTCATTAGAGGATATATATGTATGTCGCTGTATGATCATGAATCGGATGTATGAGTATATAGCGAATGGCTGAATTGTCATGCGTGAAGTGTATAAATTATGCAAGTCTGGAGTATACAAATGGCCACGTGGTATTGGTGTTCAATGCTGAGGTGTATATGTATACATTGAATGACTCTTTGACCATGTGTGTGGTGTATATATATATATCTTGAGTGGCTATATGCCATGTATGTGTCAAATATGAGGGAGATACCATATGGCCGATGGTGAGGTGGTGTAAATCGTACGGGTATGTCGTGAAGGATTGTATGGCAATTAGTGAGGTGTATATGCACAACTGGATAGACTCTATGGTCATGGAAAATCTATATGTATATCTTGAGTGGCTATATGGTCAGGTGTATGCAGGGAGTGACCGTATGGCCAATGGTGGGGTGATGTGCTGTGTATTGGTATGTCATGTCTTGAAAGCTGCATGGCCACTGGTGAGGTGTATATGTATACCTGGAGTGACTGTATAGGCATGTGTGGGTGCATATGTATATATTTGGTGGCTATATGACCATTGGTGTGGCCAATATGTGTATATGGAATAACAATATGGCCAATGGTGATATGAATTGGTAAACAATGATTGGCTATATGACCACGAATGTGGTTATGAGTATACAGCGAGTGGCTGAATTGTCATGAGTGAGGTGTATATGCAAGCATGGGTGTATGAATGGTCGTGTGAGTGGGGTATTGGTATATATAGAACGTATGTATGGCCATTCGTGATGCGTATATGTGTACTTGGAGTGACTCTATTGTTATGGGTGTGGTGTATATGTATAGCTTGAGTGACTACATGGCCATGGGTGTGGAATATATATATATATTCATGGAGTAATTGTATGGCCAATGGTGAGACGAATATGTATACATGAAGTGACTGTATGAGCATGAATGGGGTGTAGAGCTATACATATAGTGATTATACGGTCGTGTGTGAGGCGTAGAAGTATACATGCATGGTGACTTGTGACTATATAGTCAAGTGAGTGGTGTACGGTTATACCTAAGTATGGCTGTACGGTCATGGATGAAGTGTGTGTGTAAAAACGAGTGGCTACATGGTCATTTATGTGGTGTTTATGTATATATGGAGCGAGTGTGTGGTCATGGGTGGGTTGTACATGTGTAAATTTGGGTGGGTATCGCTTTACACAATAACTCAGGGACATGTTAATCGATATAGAGGTAATGTCAGAGAGTTCTACATCCTGATGGTGGTTTATATGCACAATGTGGGGAAACGGTTTTCCTGACATTAGTCATTTCGATGCCAATGAGCCACAATTTTATTGTCCTAGTCTCATAATAATGCCCCTTTCAGTTCAGTTTCAAAGTGCTGTCCATTTCCGTACAAAAAACATGATCAAAAACCCAAAAGAAGTTTTTGGCAAAATTCCGTACTGTATATCGTTTATAATTAATTTGTCATGCCTCATAATTAACATGGTTAATACAAAGTGAGTCACAATTTGCTACCTTTTCGGAACATCAGAGAATAATATTCAGGATATATATGAAAAATAATTTTGCAAACCATCTTGAGTAATTCTGTCCAAAAACAGATAAGTGTGACCCATTTAAGACAGATCAAGACAATAAACACCTTCGATACCAATTTACTTAAGAAAATTGTCTTACCCTGAAAGGTGAATTTTTGCCGATTTTGATGTCAAGTTTGTGAAAGAAACATCCAATAATTCTGGTAATTTCAGTGTTTAAAATAGTAACAATTAACCAAGGTGCATCAGAAATGGTAGTATTCAATATCTATAAAACAGAATAGTCATCGAATAATAAAATAAAATCGAATTTTTAAGGGATCGGAGTTGGCAGGGAGCCCACGAATGGCATAGTTCATTGCTCCAATGTTCAGTTAACTTGACCAATACAAAATAAAGTTGCAATTCTCAAACAATTCCAAAAAACACGAACTGATTTGAAAGATATTAGTGAAAAACGTCAATTTTTTTATATTGGCTTCCATTATGGCGGCCAATTTGGATTATCATAGACAAATTGAATGTGGATACAAAGGCGGACACCCATGGTATCGCTTCGACAATCTCCAATGTCTATGTATCCTTTAATATAGCCATAAAATTCGATACAAAATAGATACCCCTAAATCTAAAATTTTCGAAAGGTCAATTTGAAGGTCAATGGGTCACCAGAAACCTGGAACCAGCTAACTGGTTGATGAGGACCACATACCCAACCAACCCTGAAAGTTTCATGCTTTTATCCAAAAGTGAACGATTTTTCGTTAAGCGACTCCACTAATATATATGATTATATTCCTACACTAGTGTTATTATCAATGTATATGTTTACATATGTACATGTATCATGTACACGTCTGATCTTGGGAGCGGATTTGATCTTTCCAAATGGTGTCAACTATGCCAGAAAGGAAAGTGGTTACAGTTTGTGGGAACTTTCTGGTTACCCAAGTCATGGTAAATCAGCATGTGCACTCAGACTATGAGTTAGTGAGTATGGACGCACTCGGTATAAACTAATAACTGTTGCGGGGTCATGGTATATAAAAGCTTGTTTGTCTGTCTCAAGATGTTTAGTGATAGACAGATAATTTAACTCTAACATACCAACATTTGCTCGCAATGGCACGAGTGTATAAGGTAACGATGTCGTGCTGAAACATGTTTAGTGATAGACAGGTAATCTAACTCTATATTGCCAACATTTGCTCGCAATGGTACGAGTGTATAAAGGTAACGATGTCGTGCTGAAACATATTTCAGCAGATGTCTGCTCAGTGATTAAAGATACGGGCGGCGTTGGCGGTGGGTATGCTGTTAAAATATTCACCTCCGTCAAAAACCGCCATAAACAGAAATAATAGTAAAATATAGACAGACTTTGTTCTTATACTATTCAGAAATATGGCATAAACAGTATTTTATTGTCAATTGTTTTCCCTTTGTTATGTAAACAAAAGCACAAAACGTTACGTTTCCTGGCTTTTGTTTAGATCCGGATTGGTAAACATAAAGAGCGTTATTTGTTACTGTTTTCCTGATATGGTAACAATAAAGAGCGTTTATATCATGTTTGTGTGATTAACCAATAGAATTGCACTGTGTTATGTAAACAAAGGCACAACTTCTGTAACACGAGCAGACTGTTGTTTACGTCCACTGTCGTACGTATTGACGACAATATACTATTTACGCGCTGATTATGTTTGGCATATGAACAAAACTATATATTTTTTAATATTCCTTCAGTTGGTGGCGATTTGAACAAATATGAATATTTCTGCAACGAACGCCGCCCGTGCCTTTAATGTGCGATTCGGTGAGGCACAAATTCATTTATTACAAAATTTAATATTATTGAGAACTGTTTAATGTCCCTCTAAATGCCCGACCACGGAGCATTTCTCCCCAGAAGTTCATCTTCTTTATAGAGGTCTGTACATTCAAGCAGCTTGGACTAACATATCACCCAACACCATTTAGTTCATAGCGCAAGCATAATAGTAAAGGCACGGGCGGCGTTCGTTGCAGAAATATTCATAGTTGTTCAAATCGCCATCAACGGAAGGAATATTAAAATATATATAGTTTTGTTCATATGACAAACATAATCAGCGCGTAAATAGTATATTGTCGCCAATGCGTACGATGGTGTACGTAAACAAGAACCTTCTCGTGTTACAGAAGTTTTGCTTCTGTTTACATAACACAGCGCAATTATATTGGTTAAGCACACATAACATATATAAACGCTCTTTATTATTTCCATAACAAAGGAAAAATATTTGACAATAACATACTGTTTATTCCATATTTCCGATTCGTGTAAGGGCAAAGTCTGTCTATATTTTACTATTCTTTCTGTTTATGGCGGTTTTTGACGGAGGTGAATATTTTAACAGCATACCCACCGCCAACGCCACCAGTAGCTTTAAAGAGCTTGAAATTTGGCCCACTGTCGTGGCTTAAATCTTGCAAACAACAATTGCAACTGTATAACACACATGCCTGGTATAGGACCAACTTAGATAAATATTGCCAAATAATAAAATAGAATTCAAATTCAAATTCGTTATTGTATATAACCATCTTATTGCGTAATCCATGAATAAAATAGTAATACATTACATGGTATATCAAATTATTTATACATTGAAGATGGATAACTCTAAAATCAAGTGGTAATAATAACCACTTGATGTTAGTGTTATCCATCTTCATCCGGATACATGTATATAATGTATATATCCTTATATTCTTTTGTAAATACTTCTTTCTCTGTACTTCTCGATGTTCATGCGAATTATGAGAATAAATCATCATCCGCAAGACCGCCCGTTTGACCACGTGTTTTTGGGTCACTTATTATTAAACATCTCGAGAAATAACAAACATCAAAAATCGATATCTGATCACTCTGAGCTTTGGTGGTTGGGCTCGTCGACTCGAATCAACTATTTTTTACCCCCTGAGCCAAAGAAATAGTAATTTAGGAGCATCTGATCGGACTGAGTACCTTTAATATGAGCTTATAGTTATTCATTTAATTTAATATATACAGTTTCAATGCAATTCCTAGTGGGAGAATCTATTAAAATTTTAATAATGAAAAACTTAAAGTGATGTGAAACAGTCCGGTAGGGTGATCAAATAGATATGCTTTTAACATTCTTTCTCAAAGTAGTTATTTTTTTCACGAATATTAATCCAATTTGACAACACACACCATCATTCTTATATATTAAATGATACAATGACTGTATGTGGCGAAATCGTTTGCGTTAGTTTATAGCCGATTGTTGCGTCCCGAATTGAGATGTAAATATTTACAATTGAGCGTAGTTCAGATGATGTTTTCTATGGAATGGTATGGTCGATTCATTTGAAATTTGATCTTAGTAGAATGATACATCCCACAGGTTAGCATAGCACCTGTGTACTAACTTATAAGTTTATCGCACTAGAACAAGTTCATAATATGTCTTTACGCTAAACTAATCAATCTGACGAGGTCGTAATCTCTACCAGCTTGTTTACACGATTTCCAAATAGGGTTTATCTCCCTTGATAAATCGATAAAGATCGCTGTTACCGGCGACATTTTACCCACATTGTGGTGGTCTTCCGTGATATTAATATATATACTAAGCGAAAAGAGCCACATGTTGACCTTTATCAAGTACACAACATATAAAAAACAGTTGTGTGATTTCGTACCTTAAGTTTGGAAAGTCCCACTAAAACCAAAGCACTATATCTCGAAATGGTGTGGTTTAGTTCTCAGATTATTTCATCAACACAAAAGTCTAAACGCACATGGATGACAACATGCAAGACCAACATCAGTCAAGTCAAACACAAGGGTTCTAATTTGCTGCCATTTTGCAGAGTAGCGTGTGAAAATCGTGAACAAAACTACCGCTCTAATTCTCCTTCTGTCAGTAAGTTTTTATTGCGGGAATTGTTCTCAAAGCATATAGGAAATTTGACATTGGGGCCATCGGTTCCGTCATTTTGACTCGAAAAACTAGCGCTAAATATAGAAAACCAATGACTTACAGAGCCAGAAAGAAGGTATGGCATGCGCTCTGGTGGAGATTTGGCTGTACATTCGGGCAGCTTGGTCTAACAGATCATCCAACATCATTTACTTCATAGTGCAAGCATATAATATTAAACTGCTTGAACTTTTGCCAACTGTGGTGGCTGTAAACTCAGTGAAAAAATAAGATTGTTACAGTATATTGGGAACTTCCTTGTTCAGTCAGTTTCAGTGTGAGAATCTAACTCGTGGAAACTAATTACATAATTTGCGCGGCGTGTGTACTTAGGCTATAAGCAACATCAGTCAATTTGGCGAGGTCGGGATCTTATAGACAAGCTTGTTTTCTTTTCTCATGCAGATAACATAATTATAGTACACTATCGGGAAGAAATAGACCTGACCATAAGACGCCACTTGATTCCATAATTGTCTCCAAATGACACGATCGTATATAAAGCCTGAGATGTCACAGTGAAAAATAATTCATCAGATGTCCGATCCGTGGTCATCTCGTCTTGCCTCACAAACAATAAATTCATTTTTATGATAAAATTACCCTTTTGTTTACCAAGTACATGTATGTGTATTTTCCTTGTGAAATATCCAGATAACAAGTTCAACAACTCTGAACAATTCTTGCCAATGAATAAGAACCATTCTTTTATTGTATTATATATGTTCTTCTATTCTGCCTGTCATCTATATTATTGTAATTTCCCTACATATGAACAATAGACTATTCAAATTCCTTTTAAATTATTTAAATATATATATATTTAAATTCCTTTTATTACAAAGGTATCCCTTCGTCGAATTAGTATCAGTATCTTCTGTATGAGATGACCAGATAATAAGTTCAACATCTTATCTGAACAATTCATACCAATGAATAAGAATCATTATTTTATTGTGTTTATCTGCTCGTCTGCCTGGCATCTGTATCATTGCTAGCTCCATATACAGATGATCAATAGACTATTCAAATGTATATTTTTATAATCCATTTAGTAATGAAAGACTTGAGCAAAACTAATCAATCTGGCGAAGACGTGATCTATTCAAGTTTGTTTGTCTGTCTCGTGGTGTCTCGCGATATGAAGATAATCAAATTATATTATAAAGTCTCCAAGCAGTCCCAATTTGCAATATACCTGGCCATACGACGCCATTTGATGCGGAAATTTGCTCGCAATGACACGATTGTATACAGAAAAAGATGCCCTGATGAAACATATCTCACTTGATGTCTGCACAGCGCTCACAAACATTAAATTCGTTTTACTACAAAGGTATCCATCCCCATGTTTAATTAGTTGACGTGTATTTTCCTTGTGAAATGTCCAGATAATAAGTCTCAACAATTCTTGCCAATCAATAAGAGTCATTCTTTTATTGTATTATCTGTTCTTCTGCCTGGTATCTATATTATTGTAATTTCCCTACATATGAACAGTAGACTATTCAAATGTATATTTTTATAATTGAATGGGAGAATCCGTTTTGTAATGAAAGACAGGGGCTAAACTAATCAAACTGGCGAGGTCATATCGTCTTGGCTAACAAACATTAAATTCCATTTATTAAAAAGGTATCCCTTCGTCGAATTAGTACCAGTATTTTCTTTATGAGATGACCAGATAATAGGTTCAACAATTCCTACCAATGAATAAGAATCATTAGTTTATTGTGTTTATCTGCTCGTTTGTGTGGCATCTATATTATTGCAAACTCCCTATACAGATGATCAATGGACTATTCAAATGTATATTTTTATAATCCATTTAGTAATGAAAGACTTGAGCAAATCTAATCAATCTGGCGAAGACGTGATCTATTCAAGTTTGTTTGTCTGGCTCGTGGTGTCTCGCGATATGCAGATAATCAAATTATATTATAAAGTCTCCAAGCAGTCCCCGTTTTGTAATATACATGGCCATACGACGCCATTTGATGCGGACATTTGCTCGAAATGACACGGTCGTATACAGACAAAGATGCCATGATGAAACATATTTCAATATATGTCTGCTCAGCGCTCACAAACATTAAATTCGTTTTTACTGTATCCCCATGTTTAATTAGTTGACGTGTAGTTTCCTTGTGAAATGTCCAGATAATAAGTTCAGCAACTTATCTGAACAATTCATACCAAAGAATATGAATCATTCTTTTATTGTATTATATGTTCTTCTATTCTGTCCGCCATCTATATTATTGTAATTTCCCTACATATGAACAATAGACTATTGAAATTCCTTTTAAATTATTTAAATATATATATATATAAATTCCTTTTATTACAAAGGTATCCCTTCGTCGAATTAGTACCAGTATCTTCTTTATGAGATGACCAGATAATAAGTTCAACAACTTATCTGAACAATTCCTACCAATGAATAAGAATCGTTATTTTATTGTGTTTATCTGCTCGTCTGCCTGGCATCTGTATCATTGCTAACTCCATATACAGATGATCAGTAGACTATTCAAATGTATATTTTTATGATCCATTTAGTAATGAAAGACTTGAGCAAAACTAATCAATCTGGCGAAGACGTGATCTATTCAAGTTTGTTTGTCTGTCTCTTGGTGTCTCGCGATATGCAGATAATCAAATTCTACTAGTATTATAAAGTCTCCAAGCAGTCCCCATTTTGCAATATACCTGGCCATACGACGCCATTTGATGCGGAAATTTGCTCGCAATGAAACGGTCGTATACAGAAAAAGATGCCATGATGAAACATATTTCACTGGATGTCTGCTCAGCGCTCACAAACATTAAATTCGTTTTACTACAAAGGTATCCCCATGTTTAATTAGTTGACGTGTATTTTCCTTGTGAAATGTCCAGATAATAAGTTCAACAACTCTGAACAATTATTGCCAATCAATAAGAATCATTCTGTTATTGTATGATCTGTTCAAATCCCTTCGTCGAATTAGTACCAGTATCTTCTGTATGAGATGACCAGATAATAAGTTCAACATCTTATCTGAACAATTCATATACCAATGAATAAGAGTCATTATGTTATTGTGTTTATCTGCTCGTCTGCCTGGCATCTGTATCATTGCTAGCTCCATATACAGATGATCAGTAGACTATTCAAATGTATATTTTTATAATCCATTTAGTAATGAAAGACTTGAGCAAAACTAATCAATCTGGCGAAGACGTGATCTATTCAAGTTTGTTTGTCTGTTTCTATTATAAAGTCTCCTAGCAGTCCCCTGGCCATACGACGCCATTTGATGCGGACAGTTGCTCGCAATGACACGGTCGTATACAGACAACGATGCCATGATGAAACATATTTCATTTTAGCATATGACTCAATCATTATTTACGTTGGAACCTATGTCATAAATCAATTTCATATCAATTACTAATTCATATCACCTTCCGATAATTTGATTGGTTTGTTGACAAAAATTGTGTTCTGATTGGCTGAATGGCAGCCGGGGGCCGAGCCGCATCTCTGACTAAATGCAGGTCAAATTCGTGCGCGTCAATCAACGCGATGCCGAAATTCTCGCAATTATAATCTTGAAATATATAGTTTTTGACATTGTTATACGATAAATAGAATATGAATTCGTATTTATCTAATAAACATACGATATAATGTCACAAACTGAGAACAGAATAGCGCACTATATCTTCGCGTGCATATTATTTCTGCTAGTTCACCAGATGTAAATGGGCTTCCGGTGCAATGAAGTGACGTCACATTAACATTTTGCTGCCGATGTCATATAGCTATTTAGTGATTTGTGTGCGTTTTGGACATCATAATCAATGTATAGGTGTCATATGATAAATAGAATATGTAATTCGTGTTTCTTTCATATGATATTTATGAAACGAGTCTAGAATTTTCAGTTTCCTCGAGCCTCCATATATATGTCTGCTCAGCGCTCTCAAACATTAAATTCGTTTTTACAGTATCCCGATGTTAAATTAGTTGACGTTTATTTTCCTTGTGAAATGTCCAGATAATAAGTTCAGCAACAACTCTGAACAATTCATACCAATGAATAAGAGTCATTCTTTTATTGTTAAGGTCAAACGCCCAAATATCACGGGATTTCGATGAAAATTAGTGTCTATGGATACTTTCGTATGGGGAGTGTCATAAGCCTATTAATTTGCCCGTGCGACGTGACCTTGACCTTGAAATCGGGTCAATTCAAGGTCAAATCGCGAATTTTGGGATTTCCACGAAATTTGATACATAGGGTTACTTTGGTCCACTGAGTGTTTTGGACGGGTCAAATCGTGACCCCACCTGACCTTGACCTTCAAAATGGACAATTCACGGTCAAATCGCGCAATTCGCCGAAAAGCAGAGGGGAAACAGCGCGGACGAAGTCGGGTCCACCTGCTAGTCTATTATATATTTTGGGAAATCTGTCTGTGTGTGTGTCTGTTCGCGATGGACTCGAAAACGGCCTAGCCAATTTCGATGAAACTTGGTATGTGGGGGTACTTTCGGCCGGGGAGTGGCATGGGCCTGTTAATTTGCCCGTGCGACGTGACCTTGAAATCGGATCATTTCAAGGTCAAACGCCCGAGTATCACGGGATTTCGATGAAAATTAATGTATGCGGATAATTTCGTATGGGAAGTGTCGTAAGCCTATTCGTTTGCCCGTGCGACGTGACACTGACCTTGAAATCGGTTCAATTCAAGGTCACATCGCGAATTTTTATGGGATTTCGACGAAATTTTATACGTAGGGTTACTTTTGTCCACTGAGTGTTTTGGACGGGTCCAGTCGTGACCCCGACCTGACCTTGACCTTCAAAATGATCAATTCGTGGTCAAATCGGGTAAAACCGGATGGATTTCGACGGGTACTTTTGTCGGGTACTTTTGTCCGGGCAGTGTTTTGGACGGGTCAAATCGTGACCCCACCTGACCTTGACCTTCAGAATGGACAATTCAAGGTCAAATCGCGCGATTCGCCGAAAAGCAGAGGGGAAACAGCCCGGACGAAGTCGGGTCCACCTGCTAGTTTAAATATATATATATTTAAATTCCATTTATTACAAAGGTATCCCTTCGTCGAATTAGTACCAGTATCTTCTTTATGAGATGACCAGATAATAAGTTCAACAACTTATCTGAACAATTCCTACCAATGAATAAGAATCATTAGTTTATTGTGTTTATCTGCTCGTCTGCCTGGCATCTATATTATTGCAAACTCCCTATACAGATGATCAATGGACTATTCAAATGTATAATCCATTTAGTAATGAAAGACTTGAGCAAAACTAATCAATCAGGCGAAGACGTGATCTATTCAAGTTTGTTTTTCTGTCTCGTGGTGTCTCGCGATATGCAGATAATCAAATTATTTTATAAAGTCTCCAAGCAGTCCCCATTTTGCAATATACCTGGCCATACGACGCCATTTGATGCGGAAATTTGCTCGCAATGACACGATCGTATACAGAAAGAGATGCCATGATGAAACATATCTCACGGGATGTCTGCTCACACAAACATTAAATTCGTTTTACTACAAAGGTATCCCCATGTTTAATTAGTTGACGTGTATTTTCCTTGTGAAATGTCCAGATAATAAGTTCATGGAAAAGTTGGTGTTCATACGTTTAGTATGACACGGGTTAGCAACTTGCAACTGATGAAGATCTTATTGACGTTTTTCTCCTTTTCTTCTTTGATGATCTCATTTATAAAATATAAATTTTGACTTTTGGATTTAATTCATTGAGATATTTTGGTGCGTACGTTCAAAATTATTTTCCAAATTTTGTAAAACCACTCCGGGCCACTGCTCTCCATCCTAAAATGATGACAAGTGAACGAGGAATCAGGTATCTGCACAAAATTGGGTCACTGTTCCCTTATTTTGTTACCCCCCTATTTTCTCATGCTTTGCAGATTTTTTCTCTTCTTTCACTTGTTATCCATACATTTGGTACCAACTTTACTTTGTGATTAAATGTATATGACTAATTGGTTTCAGGCCGTTTTTCTTTCAGCTTATCCTAATTTGACTTAGCCTTCGGGCCGTCAGCCAGTATTTCATTTTGACTGTTTACTGTCATCCCGGGATGCTAGGTGTGATTTTCGCTAACCCTACATGATGTGTTACCTGGTCAGACACCCACTTACCTCTTATTTGTTACCCATAAAACAATGAATAAGAATCATTCTTTTATTGTATTATATGTTGGTCTGTCTGTCATCTATATTATTGAAATCTCCCTACAGATGACAAATGACTATTCAAATGTATTTTTTTATAATTCAATGGGAGAATCCATGTAGTAATGAAAGACTTGAGCTAAACTACTCAATCTGGCGAAGACGTGATCTATTCGAGCTTATTTGTCTGTTTCATGATGTCTCGCGATATGCAGATAATCTATTTCTAGTACTATGCCTCCAAGCAGTCTCCATTTTTGGGAACCAATATACCTGGCCAAACGACGCCATGTGATGCTGAAATTGGCCCACAATGACACGATTGCATACAGCATGAGATGCCATGATGAAACATATTTTATTAGATCTCTGCTCAGCGCTCACAAACATTAATTTCGTTTTATTACAAAGGTATCCCCATGTTTAATTAGTTGACGAGTATCTTCCTTATGAAATGACCAGATAATAAGTTCCTCAACTTATCTGAACAATTCCTGCTAATGAATAACAATCATTATTTTATTTTATTATACAGTAAGCCCTAAATAATTGACTCCTTAACGACAGCAGAATTATGGGTAACTTTTTCAGGATTTAGTCGGAAATATGGCTTGTTGCTATTCATCGGAAAGCTCTTGTGAGAGCTTTCCGATGAATGGTAACAAGCCATATTTCCGACATAATCTTGAAACATTACCCATTATTCTGCTGTGGTTAAGGGGTCGATTATTTAGGGCACTACTGTATGTTCGTCTGTCTGCCATCTGTATTATTGTAATCTCCCTACATATGAAAAATAGACTATTCAAATGAAACGTTTTTTATGAACGAATTGGTGAATCCATTTTGTAATGAAAAACGTTAGCTAAACTAATCAATCTGGTGAGGTCGTCAACTATTCCAGCTTGTTTGTCCATCTCAATGTGTCTCGCGATAGGCAGCTATATAACTATATTATAAGTCACCAAGCAGTCCCCTATTCAGGAAACAATAATAACACGCCATTTGATGTGGAAGTTGGCTCGCAATGACACGGTCGTAGACAGTCTGAGATACCATGCTGAAACATGTTTCATTAAATGTCTGCTCATCGATCATATCGTCTTGGCTCACACACATTTAATTCGTATTATTACAAAGGCATCCTTTTGTTTAATTATCTGACGAGTATCTTCCTTATGAAATAACCAATCCCTGCCAATGAATAAGAATCATTCTTTTATTGTATTAAATGTTTCTCTGTCTGCCATTTATATTATTAAAGAACAATCGACTATTCAAATGTATAGTTTTATAATTTAGTTGGAGAATTCGTTTTATAATGAAAAACTCGAGCCAAACTAATCGTGATCTATTCCAGCTTGTTTGATAAATGAACATATCTTCCCTCAGATGAATCTATATATCTCCCAGGTAAATGTTGCTATCTACTATTCAAAACAAAATTTCGGAAAGCGGAATATTCCCTCAATAGTATAGCGACCATAGCTTGCTCTCACCCCGATAAATTTAATAGAAATTCCGGCTCATTTACGATTTTTATCATAAAAAGTGAACACTTTTTGACGCTAGGTATTTCGTTTGAAACATAATTATCAGCCAAAGATGGAAAAATATATGTTTAATTAACCATAACATTTTCCAGCCTGCAGAGCGGTTCACAAAAATACTATCTGCTTCCAAGTGTGGGTACCCATCATAATTTCGGGTATTAAAGCTGCAGATCAAGATGTCGCCATAAGACGCCAATTGATAGCAACATTGGCCCGCAATAACACGATCGTATAAAGCCTGAGTTACCATGATGAAACATTATTCTATCTCCCTACAAATGAACAATATACTACTCAAATGTATATTTTTATAATTGAATGGGAGAATCTTTTTTGTAATGAAAGACTTGAGCTAAACTAATCAATTTGGCGAGGTCGTCAACTAAACCAGCTTGTTTGTCTGTCTCATGAGGTCTCGCGATAGGCAGATAATCTATTATATTATAACGCCTCCAAGCAATCCCCATTTGGGAAACAATATACCTGGCCATAAGACGCCATTTGATGCGAAAATTGGCTCGGATAGACACGAGCGTATAAAGCCAAAGATGCCACGATGAAAACTATTTCATTAGATGTCTGCTCGATGATCAATGGGCGATTCCGTGACACCCAATACGCAGACTATTCCCACAACAGACATAAATGATACACCTTATAACAATAATAGGTTTGTGTTGTTGATCCGCGGAGTATTAGATCAATTCATTATCAATGGCCGAGCCCGGAAGTCGCGACAGAGATTAAATGTGTGTCTGATTGCCATCTGAGACAACGCTGACGTCACCAGGCTCCACGCAGCGAGGAAAACAAAATAAACCAGCGCGTAGAAAACTGGAAGTGTCTCATCTCTGAATATCTACAAAGCCCGTCTGTTCTACGCTAAATCATGTTCGGTGATTGGTGGACTGCCTGTTGGGTCACCGTTTCATACCTCAATAACACAGACCGTAACACGAACACGACGTCACAGAGACAAGTTAGTGTTGACCTAATCTGACCTAATCACTAAAAGCGGTCAGCAGAATAATTGTTTTTTAAAGTTCATCCGAATTGTATCTGAAGCCAGTTGTTTATATCGATCACGTTATCGTTGCTAAGTGCTTGGGGAATCTTATATTGGGCCCACGTAATGTGCTGAGTGGGCCAGTCTCAAATACACACCCACTACATTCATTTCCGCGGGTTTGTCATGCCGAAACAATACGGTTTGGAAAGTTGCCTGCACATGAGAAGGCATCAACGTCCTCGTTCCCAAAGTGTACACCAGTCTGACTGAAGCAAGAGATAGTATATGGAATGGAATGGACAATTTTCTCTTGAATGCATTGCATACAGAATGTTGTATACCTGCACATGATAAACCACCAATATCCTCATCTCATATAGTTATACAGCAGGTTTGCTGAAACAAGAGTCAGCATGGAATGAAATGGCAATTGTTCTCTGGTGGACATGTCATACTGGAAAATACCTGCGCATGGGAAGCCATGCAATAACCATTTAGGGAAATCCTGTTGTATATAGGCGTGTCATACCGAAAAACTACAGGCATGCACACGGGATGCCATTAAGCTAGGCGCACGTGTTTGCGGTTGCAGCGACGATTTTTTCCGGATCCGTTCATCGGGTGGTTTTCTCTTGTGAAACTACCCACACATGTTTGCGGTTTCATTCCGTTGTGGTCATGCGAAAGCTGTCAGATAATTGTGGGTTTCAGTAATTTTCAGCGTTGAAGCCAAAATAAGCATGCCTATAGATCGAACCCGACTCCAAAAAAACCGAGATATATTCTTAACCTGACAGTCTGACGCCTATTCTCCACAATATTTCCCAAAAATATATATGCCAAACACGCAATACTAACACCCAACTCAAGCCTAATTGTGCATGCTACCAAAGTAGCCAAACGAGTAATACTATACCCCATCAAGCCTTATATATACACACCCTCCAATTGAACTCAACCCCATTTGTGTATACATGCATGTACCCACTAATACACCAGTTCGACCCAGTAATATATATATATAGGACCCCCCAACATAACTGCATTCCTATATATATATATAACTCCAGTTAGGGTAGCTTGATCTGAATCATAGTTGGTATGTGTATCTACGGGCAAGAACGTACTCTCTGTATTTCGTATCGTTTTACCACTATAATGCTTTGCCGTATACAGAGGAAGTTCGAGAGCGAGTTTAGTACAATTTATTTTTACATGAGTTACGGGCATTTTTGACTTAGAATTGAACAATTTTGTCAACATTTTTGGTTTGCGGCCAATAACTCTGTTTGGATTTATCGACATGAACCTGGCATTGATGCACCTTGATGACATATATGTCAAAAGTCCGAGCTGTGTGTGGTGACATTCTGATAAAGGGTTAACACACGAATCAAATCACGCCCAAATTGTGTTCAGAAAACGCATAGCCCGTGCACACTGGGACAAAAACAGAGCCCAATTCGCTAAAGCTGATATCTATGATAGTCACTTGGCCCTTGATGACCTATATGTCAAAAATCCGAGCTGCGTGTGGTGATATTCTGATAAAGGGTTCACACACGAAACACACCATACCCATCTTGTGTTCAGAAAACGCATATCCCGTGCACACTGGGACGAAAACCGAGCCATATGTGCTAAAACTGATATATATGATAAACACGTGACGCGTGATGACCTATATGTCAAAAATCCGAGCTGCGTGTGGTGAGATTCTGATAAAGGGTTAACACACGAATAAAATCATGCCCTTATTGTGTTCAGAAAACGCATATCCCTAGTAAACTGGGATGAAAACCGAGCCCAATGCGCTAAAACTGTTATATATGATAATCTCGTGACCAGCGATGACCTATATCTCAAAAATCCGAGCTGCCTGTGGTGACATTCTGATAAAGGGTTAACACACGAATCAAATCATGCCCATATTGTGTTCAGAAAACGCATATCCCGTGCACACTGGGATGAAAACCGAGCCCAATGTGCTGAAACTGATATATATGATAAACACGTGACGCGTGATGACCTATATGTCAAAAATTCGAGCTGCGTGTGGTGATATTCTGATAAAGGGTTAACACACGAATCAAATCATGTCCATATTGTGTTCAGAAAACGCATATCCCGTGCATACTGGGATGAAAACCGAGCCCAATGTGCTGAAACTGATATATATGATAATCACGTGACGCGTGATGACCTATATGTCAAACATCCGAGCTGCGTGTGGTAAGATTCTGATAAAGAGTTAACACACGAATCAAATCATGCCCATATCGTGTGCAGAAAACGCATATCCCGTGCACACTGGGGTGAAAACCGGGTCTAATGCGCTAAAACTGTTATATATGATAAACACGTGACGCGTGATGACCTATATGTAAAAATTCCGAGTTGCCTGTGGCAAGATTCTGATATAGGGTTAACACACGAATCAAATCATGTCCATATTGTGTTCAGAAAACGCATATCCCGTGCACACTGGGATGAAAACCGAGCCCAATGTGCTGAAACTGATATGTATGATAATCACGTGACGCGTGATGACCTATATGTCAAAAATCCGAGCTGCGTGTGGTAAGATTCTGATAAAGGGTAAACACACGAATCAAATCATGCCCATATTGTGTGCAGAAAACGCACATCCCGTGCACACTGGGATGAAAACCGAGTCTAATGCGCTAAAACTGTTATATCTGATAGTCACGTGGCCCGGGATGACCTATATGTCAAAATTCCGAGCTGCTTGTGGTGAGATTCTGATAAAGGGTTCACACACGAATCAAACCATGCCCATATTGTGTTCAGAAAACGCATATCCCGTGCACACTGGGACGAACACCGAGCCCTATGTGCTAAAACTGATATATATGATAAACACGTGACGCGTGATGACCTATATGTCAAAAATCCGAGCTGCTTGTGGTGAGATTCTGATAAAGGGTTAACACACGAATCAAACCATGCCCATATTGTGTTCAGAAAACGCATACCCCGTCCACAATGTGATGAAAACCGAGCCCAATGTGATGAAACTGATATATATGATAATCACGTGACGCGTGATGACCTATATGTCAAACATCCGAGTTGCGTGTGGTGAGATTCTGATAAAGGGTTAACACACGAATCAAATCTTGCCCATATTGTGTTCAGAAAACGCATATCCCGTGCACACTGGGATGAAAACCGAGTTTAATGCACTAAAACTGTTATATATGATAGTCACGTGGCCCGGGATGACCTATATGTCAAAAGTCCGAGCAGCGTGTGGTGAGATTCTGATAAAGGGTTAACACAAGAATCAAACAATGCTCATATTGTGTTCATAAACGCATATCCTGTGCACACTGAGGTGAAAACCGAGCCCAACGCGCTAACACTGATATATATGATAGTCACGTGGCCCTTGATGACCTATATGTCAAAAATCCGAGCAGGGTGTGGTGAGATTCTGATAAAGGGTTAACACACGAATCAAACCATGCCCATATTGTGTTCAGAAAACGCATATCCCGTGCACACTGGGATGAAAACCCGAGCTCAATGCGCTAAAACTGTTATATATGATAGTCACGTGGCCCGTGATGACCTATATGTAAATATTCCGAGCTGCGTGTGGTGAGATTCTGATAAAGGGTTAACACACGAATCAAATCATGATAATATTGTTGTCAGAAAACACATATCTCGTGCACACTGGGGTGAAAACCGAGCCCAATGCGCTAAAACTGTTATATATGATAGTCACGTGGCCCGGGATGACCTATATGTCAAAAATCCGAGCTGCGTGTGGTGAAATTCTGATAAAGGGTTAACACACGAATCAAATCATGATCATATTGTGTTCAGAAAACGCATATCCCGTGCACACTGGGGTGAAAACCAAGCCCAATGCGCTAAAACTGTTATATATGATAGTCATGTGGCCCTTGATGACCTATATGTCAAAAATCCGAGCTGCGTGTGGTGTGATTCTGATAAAGGGTTAACACATGAATCAAATCATGCTCATATTGTGATCAGAAAACGCATATCCCGTGCACACTGGGATGAAAACCGAGCCCAATGCGCTAAAACTGTTATATATGATAGTCACGTGACGCCCGATGACCTATATGTCAAAGGTGCGCGGGTGAGATTAACACGCTAATTAAACCGATGTCAATGCTGATTGTATGTCGAAAAATGTTGTAACGTAGGTAAAAATAATTGGACGGAACCCTTATTCGACGAACTTGGCATGTTGGCTGTTTAGCTGGTGAACTTTGGTTCAGTTCAAATAATCCAAATCGTCGTCAGAAATCACAAATGTTACAAAATCAGCAGAATTATAAGTAAAAACAAGGGCCATAACTCGTGTAAAATGATTCGACGGTCCCTTATATAAATTTGTCGTGTATTTCGATCCAGGTAATGCACACGTACGTATACCAACTTTTGTTCATGTCGATAAATCCAAACAGAGTTATCGGCCGCAAACCAAAAATGTTGACAAAAGTCAAAAATGCCCGTAACTCATGTAAAAAAAATAATTGTAAAACGGTAAAACGATACGAAATACAGAGAGTACGTTCTTGCCCGTAGATACACATACCAACTATGATTCAGATCAAGCTACCCTAACTGGAGTTATCGGTCGATTCATTACAAAATAGGGTGCATTTAAAATTTAAAAAAAACGCAGTTTACCTATTCTTCAAACCTGACGTGCCTGGCCACTGCCGAAATTTCCGCGCTGTTCGCGGCCGCGCCGCACCATGTGAAGTTAATAATCTCTATATATATATATATATATATATATATATATATATATATATATATATATATATATATATATATATAGAGATCTTATTTAGTGATAGGTAGCCGCGACCCGCGACCACCGCGACCCGTTACCTACGTTACTGATATACGTTACTGGCCGATTTGAACGGTGATGCGCTTGAAATGGATCCAAATTTCAAATATTCATTCTCCAGACAATATACAGATGCTCTTCGTCCAGAAATATTAACAATATGTTCATAAGGTTAACCCCTTTTATGCCGCTTCCATCGTAATAGGTAACCATATTCATCGCTACATGTGGGCGTAGGGTACCCGAGTCTCACACAGAGATGCGCACAATCGGAAGAAATCAGGTCACCCCTCACGTTCTATATTGAAACAACATAGACTATTTTATCGCAATCTAACTGCAATAAGACTCAATTTTTGCCTATACGGCTATCTAAATTTAACCACTTGCTGGCTAATGTCGCTATATGCGACCAAATGGTACACAGAAATGCGCACAAACTAAAAGACAAGGGCATCTACCAGCGCCTGGTATGATACAGAATATTCTACTCTAGTCTGATCTAACTGCAAATAGGCAGCCCTTTACAGTATAATGCAATAACTTAACAAGTATTCGTTAACAAGCTATGTAACCACATTTATCGCTGATTGCGGGAAAAGGGCACCCGATTGCCACACATAAATGCGCACATAGTACAGAAAAAGGGCCACTTATCATGACCTATTCTGATACATAATACATTATGCTATCATGATCAAATTGCAATTAGGCTGTCCTTATCCGTATAAGGCCATACAAACTTAACAATTGTTAGTTAGTAAGTAACAGCATTTGTCGCTATATGAGGGAAAGGTCACCCGATTACCACACACAAATGCGCTCATACTAAAGCAACAGGGTCACTTATCATGACCTGTTCTGATACATAATACATTATGCTATCATGATTTAAATGCAAATAGGATGCCCTTTTCCGAATAAGGCCACACAAACTTAACAATTGTTTGTTAATAAGTACCCGCATTTATAGCTATATGCGAGAAAATGGCACCCGATTGCCACACATAAATGCGCATACACTAAAGCAACAGGGCCACTGGTCATGACCTATTCTGATACATAATACTTTACGCTATCACGATCTAACTGCAATTAGACTGCCATGTGCCGTATAAGGCCATACAAACTTAACAAAGTAACCATATTTATAGCTGCATACGGGAAAAGGTCAACCGATTTCCACACAAAAATGCGCACATGCTAAACAAACAGGGCCACATATCATGACCTATTCTGATACATAATACATTATGCTAGCATGATCTAACTGCAAATAGGCTGCCTATTTCCGTATAAGGCCATACAAAGTTAACAATTGTTTGTTAATAAGTAACCGCATTTATCGCTATATTAGGGAAAGGGGGCCCGATTTTCACAAATAAATGCGCACAAAGTAAAGCACCCTGGGTACCAATCACGCATATTCCAATACATAATGTACTACACTATCATCCTCTAACTGCAAATAGGCTGTCGTTTACCGTACAAGGCCATAACAACTTAACAATTGTTTGTTAATAAGTACCCGCATTTATAGCTATACGCGGGAAAAGGGTACACGATTGCCACACAAAAATGCGCATATACTAAAGTAACAGGGCCACTGGTCATGACCTATTCCAATACATAATACTTTACGCTATCACGATCTAACTGCAATTAGGCTGTCCTTTGCCGTATAAGGCCATACAAACTTAACAAAGTAAACACATTTATAGCTGTATGCGGGAAAAGGGCAACAGATTCCCACACAAAATTGTGCACAACGTAAGGCCCCCTGGGTACCTATCACGACTTCTTCTAATACCTAATGCACTACTATATCGTGATTTAACAGCAAATAGGCTGTCTTTTACCGTATGAGGCGATAATAACTTTACAATTGTTTGTTAATACGTAACCGCATTTATAGCTATATGCGTGAAAAGGGCATTTGATTGTCACACAAAAATGCGCACATACTAAAGAAACAGGGCCACTTATCATGACATATTCTCATACATAATACTTTACGCTATCACGATCTAACTGCAATTAGGTTGCCCTTTGTCGTATAAGGCCATACAAACTTAACAAATTAACCGCATTTATCGCTAATTGTGGGAAAAGGGCACCCGATTCCCACACAAAAATGCGCACACACTAAAGCAACAGGGTCACTTATCGTGACCAATTCTGATACATAATACATTATGCTATCATGATCTAACTGCAATTAGGCTGCCCTTTGTCGTATAAGGCCATACAAACTTAACAATTATTAGTTAATAAGTAACCGCATTTGTCGCTATATGAGGGAAAGGGCACCCGATTGCCACACACAAATGCGCACATACTAAAGCAACATGGTCACTTATCATGACCTGTTCTGATACATAATACATTATGCTATCATGATTTAACTGCAAATAGGATGCCCTTTTCCGTATAAGGCCATACAAACTTAACAATTGTTTGTTAATAAGTACCCGCTTTTATAGCTATATGCGAGAAAATGGCACCCGATTGCTACACAAAAATGCGCACACACTGAAGCAACAGGGTCACTTATCGTGACCTCTTCTGATACATAATACATTATGCTATCATGATCAAATTGCAATTAGGCTGTCCTTATCCGTATAAGGCCATACAAACTTAACAACTGTTAGTTAATAAGTAACCGCATTTGTCGCTATATGAGGGAAAGGTCACCCGATTACCACACACAAATGCGCTTATACTAAAGCAACAGGGTCACTTATCATGACCTGTTCTGATACATAATACATTATGCTATCATGATTTAACTGCAAATAGGATGCCCTTTTCCGTATAAGGCCACACAAACTTAACAATTGTTTGTTAATAAGTACCCGCATTTATAGCTATATGCGAGAAAATGGCACCCGATTGCCACACATAAATGCGCACATACTAAAGCAACAGGGCCACTGATCATGACCTATTCTGATACATAATACTTTACGCTATCACGATCTAACTGCAATTAGACTGCCCTTTGCCGTATAAGGCCATACAAACTTAACAAAGTAACCATACTTATAGCTGCATGCGGCAAAAGGTCAACCGATTTCCACACAAAAATGCGCACATGCTAAACAAACAGGGCCACTTATCATGACCTATTCTGATACATAATACATTATGCTAGCATGATCTAACTGCAAATAGGCTGCCTATTTCCGTATAAGGCCATACAAAGTTAACAATTGTTTGTTAATAAGTAACCGCATTTATCGCTATATTAGGGAAAGGGGGCCCGATTTTCACAAATAAATGCGCACAAAGTAAAGCACCCTGGGTACCAATCACGCATATTCCAATACATAATGTACTACACTATCATCCTCTAACTGCAAATAGGCTGTCGTTTACCGTACAAGGCCATAACAACTTAACAATTGTTTGTTAATAAGTACCCGCATTTATAGCTATACGCGGGAAAAGGGTACCCGATTGCCACACAAAAATGCGCATATACTAAAGTAACAGGGCCACTGGTCATGACCTATTCCAATACATAATGCTTTACGCTATCACGATCTAACTGCAATTAGGCTGCCCTTTGCCGTATAAGGCCATACAAACTTAACAAAGTAAACACATTTATAGCTGTATGCGGCAAAAGGGCAACCGATTCCCACACAAAAATGTGCACAACGTAAGGCCCCCTGTGTATCTATCACGACCTCTTCTAATACCTAATGCACTACTATATCGTGATTTAACAGCAAATAGGCTGTCTTTTACCGTATGAGGCGATAATAACTTTACAATCGTTTGTTAATACGTAACCGCATTTATAGCTATATGCGGGAAAAGGGCATTTGATTGTCACACAAAAATGCGCACATACTAAAGAAACAGGGCCACTTATCATGACATATTCTCATACATAATACTTTACGCTATCACGATCTAACTGCAATTAGGTTGCCCTTTGTCGTATAAGGCCATACAAACTTAACAAATTAACCGCATTTATCGCTAATTGTGGGAAAAGGGCACCCGATTCCCACACAAAAATGCGCACACACTAAAGCAACAGGGTCACTTATCATGAACTGTTCTGATACATAATACATTATGCTATCATGATTTAACTACAAATAGGATGCCCTTTTCCGTATAAGGCCACACAAACTTAACAATTGTTTGTTAATAAGTACCCGCATTTATAGCTTTATGCGAGAAAATGGCACCCGATTGCCACACATAAATGCGCACATACTAAAGCAACAGGGCCACTGGTCATGACCTATTCTGATACATAATACTTTACGCTATCACGATCTAACTGCAATTAGACTGCCCTTTGCCGTATAAGGCCATACAAACTTAACAAAGTAACCATACTTATAGCTGCATGCGGGAAAAGGTCAACCGATTTCCACACAAAAATGCGCACATGCTAAACAAACAGGGCCACTTATCATGACCTATTCTGATACATAATACATTATGCTAGCATGATCTAACTGCAAATAGGCTGCCTATTTCCGTATAAGGCCATACAAAGTTAACAATTGTTTGTTAATAAGTAACCGCATTTATCGCTATATTAGGGAAAGGGGGCCCGATTTTCACAAATAAATGCGCACAAAGTAAAGCACCCTGGGTACCAATCACGCATATTCCAATACATAATGTACTACACTATCATCCTCTAACTGCAAATAGGATGTCGTTTACCGTACAAGGCCATAACAACTTAACAATTGTTTGTTAATAAGTACCCGCATTTATAGCTATACGCGGGAAAAGGGTACCCGATTGCCACACAAAAATGCGCATATACTAAAGTAACAGGGCCACTGGTCATGACCTATTCCAATACATAATGCTTTACGCTATCACGATCTAACTGCAATTAGGCTGCCCTTTGCCGTATAAGGCCATACAAACTTAACAAAGTAAACACATTTATAGCTGTATGCGGCAAAAGGGCAACCGATTCCCACACAAAAATGTGCACAACGTAAGGCCCCCTGTGTATCTATCACGACCTCTTCTAATACCTAATGCACTACTATATCGTGATTTAACAGCAAATAGGCTGTCTTTTACCGTATGAGGCGATAATAACTTTACAATCGTTTGTTAATACGTAACCGCATTTATAGCTATATGCGGGAAAAGGGCATTTGATTGTCACACAAAAATGCGCACATACTAAAGAAACAGGGCCACTTATCATGACATATTCTCATACATAATACTTTACGCTATCACGATCTAACTGCAATTAGGTTGCCCTTTGTCGTATAAGGCCATACAAACTTAACAAATTAACCGCATTTATCGCTAATCGTGGGAAAAGGGCACCCGATTCCCACACAAAAATGCGCACACACTAAAGCAACAGGGTCACTTATCATGAACTGTTCTGATACATAATACATTATGCTATCATGATTTAACTGCAAATAGGATGCCCTTTTCCGTATAAGGCCACACAAACTTAACAATTGTTTGTTAATAAGTACCCGCATTTATAGCTATATGCGAGAAAATGGCACCCGATTGCCACACATAAATGCGCACATACTAAAGCAACAGGGCCACTGGTCATGACCTATTCTGATACATAATACTTTACGCTATCACGATCTAACTGCAATTAGACTGCCCTTTGCCGTATAAGGCCATACAAACTTAACAAAGTAACCATACTTATAGCTGCATGCGGGAAAAGGTCAACCGATTTCCACACAAAAATGCGCACATGCTAAACAAACAGGGCCACTTATCATGACCTATTCTGATACATAATACATTATGCTAGCATGATCTAACTGCAAATAGGCTGCCTATTTCCGTATAAGGCCATACAAAGTTAACAATTGTTTGTTAATAAGTAACCGCATTTATCGCTATATTAGGGAAAGGGGGCCCGATTTTCACAAATAAATGCGCACAAAGTAAAGCACCCAGGGTACCAATCACGCATATTCCAATACATAATGTACTACACTATCATCCTCTAACTGCAAATATGATGTCGTTTACCGTACAAGGCCATAACAACTTAACAATTGTTTGTTAATAAGTACCCGCATTTATAGCTATACGCGGGAAAAGGGTACACGATTGCCACACAAAAATGCGCATATACTAAAGTAACAGGGCCACTGGTCATGACTTATTCCAATACATAATGCTTTACGCTATCACGATCTAACTGCAATTAGGCTGCCCTTTGCCGTATAAGGCCATACAAACTTAACAAAGTAAACACATTTATAGCTGTATGCGGCAAAAGGGCAACCGATTCCCACACAAAAATGTGCACAACGTAAGGCCCCCTGTGTATCTATCACGACCTCTTCTAATACCTAATGCACTACTATATCGTGATTTAACAGCAAATAGGCTGTCTTTTACCGTATGAGGCGATAATAACTTTACAATTGTCTGTTAATATATAACCGCATTTATAGCTATATGCGTGAAAAGGGCACCCGATTGCCAAACAAAAATGCGCACATACTAAAGAAACAGGGCCACTTATCATGACATATTCTCATACATAATACTTTACGCTATCACGATCTAACTGCAATTAGGCTGCCCTTTGTCGTATAAGGCCATACAAACTTAACAAATTAACCGCATTTATCGCTAATTGTGGGAAAAGGGCACCCGATTCCCACACAAAAATGCGCACACACTAAAGCAACAGGGTCACTTATCGTGACCAATTCTGATACATAATACATTATACTATCATGATCTAACTGCAATTAGGCTGCCCTTTGTCGTATAAGGCCATACAAACTTAACAATTATTAGTTAATAAGTAACCGCATTTGTCGCTATATGAGGGAAAGGGCACCCGATTGCCACACACAAATGCGCACATACTAAAGCAACATGGTCACTTATCATGACCTGATCTGATACATAATACATTATGCTATCATGATTTAACTGCAAATAGGATGCCCTTTTCCGTATAAGGCCATACAAACTTAACAATTGTGTGTTAATAAGTACCCGCTTTTAAAGCTATATGTGAGAAAATGGCACCCGATTGCTACACAAAAATGCGCACACACTAAAGCAACAGGGTCACTTATCGTGACCTCTTCTGATACATAATACATTATGCTATCATGATCAAATTGCAATTAGGCTGTCCTTATCCGTATAAGGCCATACAAACTTAACAACTGTTAGTTAATAAGTAACCGCATTTGTCGCTATATGAGGGAAAGGTCACCCGATTACCACACACAAATGCGCTTATACTAAAGCAACAGGGTCACTTATCATGACCTGTTCTGATACATAATACATTATGCTATCATGATTTAACTGCAAATAGGATGCCCTTTTCCGTATAAGGCCACACAAACTTAACAATTGTTTGTTAATAAGTACCCGCATTTATAGCTATATGCGAGAAAATGGCACCCGATTGCCACACATAAATGCGCACATACTAAAGCAACAGGGCCACTGGTCATGACCTATTCTGATACATAATACTTTACGCTATCACGATCTAACTGCAATTAGACTGCCCTTTGCCGTATAAGGCCATACAAACTTAACAAAGTAACCATACTTATAGCTGCATGCGGGAAAAGGTCAACCGATTTCCACACAAAAATGCGCACATGCTAAACAAACAGGGCCACTTATCATGACCTATTCTGATACATAATACATTATGCTAGCATGATCTAACTGCAAATAGGCTGCCTATTTCCGTATAAGGCCATACAAAGTTAACAATTGTTTGTTAATAAGTAACCGCATTTATCGCTATATTAGGGAAAGGGGGCCCGATTTTCACAAATAAATGCGCACAAAGTAAAGCACCCTGGGTACCAATCACGCATATTCCAATACATAATGTACTACACTATCATCCTCTAACTGCAAATAGGATGTCGTTTACCGTACAAGGCCATAACAACTTAACAATTGTTTGTTAATAAGTACCCGCATTTATAGCTATACGCGGGAAAAGGGTACCCGATTGCCACACAAAAATGCGCATATACTAAAGTAACAGGGCCACTGGTCATGACCTATTCCAATACATAATGCTTTACGCTATCACGATCTAACTGCAATTAGGCTGCCCTTTGCCGTATAAGGCCATACAAACTTAACAAAGTAAACACATTTATAGCTGTATGCGGCAAAAGGGCAACCGATTCCCACACAAAAATGTGCACAACGTAAGGCCCCCTGTGTATCTATCACGACCTCTTCTAATACCTAATGCACTACTATATCGTGATTTAACAGCAAATAGGCTGTCTTTTACCGTATGAGGCGATAATAACTTTACAATCGTTTGTTAATACGTAACCGCATTTATAGCTATATGCGGGAAAAGGGCATTTGATTGTCACACAAAAATGCGCACATACTAAAGCAACAGGGTCACTTATCGTGACCAATTCTGATACATAATACATTATACTATCATGATCTAACTGCAATTAGGCTGCCCTTTGTCGTATAAGGCCATACAAACTTAACAATTATTAGTTAATAAGTAACCGCATTTGTCGCTATATGAGGGAAAGGGCACCCGATTGCCACACACAAATGCGCACATACTAAAGCAACATGGTCACTTATCATGACCTGATCTGATACATAATACATTATGCTATCATGATTTAACTGCAAATAGGATGCCCTTTTCCGTATAAGGCCATACAAACTTAACAATTGTGTGTTAATAAGTACCCGCTTTTAAAGCTATATGTGAGAAAATGGCACCCGATTGCTACACAAAAATGCGCACACACTAAAGCAACAGGGTCACTTATCGTGACCTCTTCTGATACATAATACATTATGCTATCATGATCAAATTGCAATTAGGCTGTCCTTATCCGTATAAGGCCATACAAACTTAACAACTGTTAGTTAATAAGTAACCGCATTTGTCGCTATATGAGGGAAAGGTCACCCGATTACCACACACAAATGCGCTTATACTAAAGCAACAGGGTCACTTATCATGACCTGTTCTGATACATAATACATTATGCTATCATGATTTAACTGCAAATAGGATGCCATTTTCCGTATAAGGCCACACAAACTTAACAATTGTTTGTTAATAAGTACCCGCATTTATAGCTATATGCGAGAAAATGGCACCCGATTGCCACACATAAATGCGCACATACTAAAGCAACAGGGCCACTGGTCATGACCTATTCTGATACATAATACTTTACGCTATCACGATCTAACTGCAATTAGACTGCCCTTTGCCGTATAAGGCCATACAAACTTAACAAAGTAACCATACTTATAGCTGCATGCGGGAAAAGGTCAACCGATTCCCACACAAAAATGCGCACATGCTAAACAAACAGGGCCACTTATCATGACCTATTCTGATACATAATACATTATGCTAGCATGATCTAACTGCAAATAGGCTGCCTATTTCCGTATAAGGCCATACAAAGTTAACAATTGTTTGTTAATAAGTAACCGCATTTATCGCTATATTAGGGAAAGGGGGCCCGATTTTCACAAATAAATGCGCACAAAGTAAAGCACCCTGGGTACCAATCACGCATATTCCAATACATAATGTACTACACTATCATCCTCTAACTGCAAATAGGCTGTCGTTTACCGTACAAGGCCATAACAACTTAACAATTGTTTGTTAATAAGTACCCGCATTTATAGCTATACGCGGGAAAAGGGTACCCGATTGCCACACAAAAATGCGCATATACTAAAGTAACAGGGCCACTGGTCATGACCTATTCCAATACATAATGCTTTACGCTATCACGATCTAACTGCAATTAGGCTGCCCTTTGCCGTATAAGGCCATACAAACTTAACAAAGTAAACACATTTATAGCTGTATGCGGCAAAAGGGCAACCGATTCCCACACAAAAATGTGCACAACGTAAGGCCCCCTGTGTATCTATCACGACCTCTTCTAATACCTAATGCACTACTATATCGTGATTTAACAGCAAATAGGCTGTCTTTTACCGTATGAGGCGATAATAACTTTACAATCGTTTGTTAATACGTAACCGCATTTATAGCTATATGCGGGAAAAGGGCATTTGATTGTCACACAAAAATGCGCACATACTAAAGAAACAGGGCCACTTATCATGACATATTCTCATACATAATACTTTACGCTATCACGATCTAACTGCAATTAGGTTGCCCTTTGTCGTATAAGGCCATACAAACTTAACAAATTAACCGCATTTATCGCTAATTGTGGGAAAAGGGCACCCGATTCCCACACAAAAATGCGCACACACTAAAGCAACAGGGTCACTTATCATGAACTGTTCTGATACATAATACATTATGCTATCATGATTTAACTGCAAATAGGATGCCCTTTTCCGTATAAGGCCACACAAACTTAACAATTGTTTGTTAATAAGTACCCGCATTTATAGCTATATGCGAGAAAATGGCACCCGATTGCCACACATAAATGCGCACATACTAAAGCAACAGGGCCACTGGTCATGACCTATTCTGATACATAATACTTTACGCTATCACGATCTAACTGCAATTAGACTGCCCTTTGCCGTATAAGGCCATACAAACTTAACAAAGTAACCATACTTATAGCTGCATGCGGGAAAAGGTCAACCGATTTCCACACAAAAATGCGCACATGCTAAACAAACAGGGCCACTTATCATGACCTATTCTGATACATAATACATTATGCTAGCATGATCTAACTGCAAATAGGCTGCCTATTTCCGTATAAGGCCATACAAACTTAACAATTGTTTGTTAATAAGTAACCGCATTTATCGCTATATTAGGGAAAGGGGGCCCGATTTTCACAAATAAATGCGCACAAAGTAAAGCACCCTGGGTACCAATCACGCATATTCCAATACATAATGTACTACACTATCATCCTATAACTGCAAATAGGATGTCGTTTACCGTACAAGGCCATAACAACTTAACAATTGTTTGTTAATTAGTACCCGCATTTATAGCTATACGCGGGAAAAGGGTACACAATTGCCACACAAAAATGCGCATATACTAAAGTAACAGGGCCACTGGTCATGACTTATTCCAATACATAATGCTTTACGCTATCACGATCTAACTGCAATTAGGCTGCCCTTTGCCGTATAAGGCCATACAAACTTAACAAAGTAAACACATTTATAGCTGTATGCGGCAAAAGGGCAACCGATTCCCACACAAAAATGTGCACAACGTAAGGCCCCCTGTGTATCTATCACGACCTCTTCTAATACCTAATGCACTACTATATCGTGATTTAACAGCAAATAGGCTGTCTTTTACCGTATGAGGCGATAATAACTTTACAATTGTTTGTTAATATATAACCGCATTTATAGCTATATGCGTGAAAAGGGCACCCGATTGCCAAACAAAAATGCGCACATACTAAAGAAACAGGGCCACTTATCATGACATATTCTCATACATAATACTTTACGCTATCACGATCTAACTGCAATTAGGCTGCCCTTTGTCGTATAAGGCCATACAAACTTAACAAATTAACCGCATTTATCGCTAATTGTGGGAAAAGGGCACCCGATTCCCACACAAAAATGCGCACACACTAAAGCAACAGGGTCACTTATCGTGACCAATTCTGATACATAATACATTATACTATCATGATCTAACTGCAATTAGGCTGCCCTTTGTCGTATAAGGCCATACAAACTTAACAATTATTAGTTAATAAGTAACCGCATTTGTCGCTATATGAGGGAAAGGGCACCCGATTGCCACACACAAATGAGCACATACTAAAGCAACATGGTCACTTATCATGACCTGTTCTGATACATAATACATTATGCTATCATGATTTAACTGCAAATAGGATGCCCTTTTCCGTATAAGGCCATACAAACTTAACAATTGTGTGTTAATAAGTACCCGCTTTTATAGCTATATGCGAGAAAATGGCACCCGATTGCTACACAAAAATGCGCACACACTAAAGCAACAGGGTCACTTATCGTGACCTCTTCTGATACATAATACATTATGCTATCATGATCAAATTGCAATTAGGCTGTCCTTATCCGTATAAGGCCATACAAACTTAACAACTGTTAGTTAATAAGTAACCGCATTTGTCGCTATATGAGGGAAAGGTCACCCGATTACCACACACAAATGCGCTTATACTAAAGCAACAGGGTCACTTATCATGACCTGTTCTGATACATAATACATTATGCTATCATGATTTAACTGCAAATAGGATGCCATTTTCCGTATAAGGCCACACAAACTTAACAATTGTTTGTTAATAAGTACCCGCATTTATAGCTATATGCGAGAAAATGGCACCCGATTGCCACACATAAATGCGCACATACTAAAGCAACAGGGCCACTGGTCATGACCTATTCTGATACATAATACTTTACGCTATCACGATCGAACTGCAATTAGACTGCCCTTTGCCGTATAAGGCCATACAACTTAACAAAGTAACCATACTTATAGCTGCATGCGGGAAAAGGTCAACCGATTCCCACACAAAAATGCGCACATGCTAAACAAACACGGCCACTTATCATGACCTATTCTGATACATAATACATTATGCTAGCATGATCTAACTGCAAATAGGCTGCCTATTTCCGTATAAGGCCATACAAAGTTAACAATTGTTTGTTAATAAGTAACCGCATTTATCGCTATATTAGGGAAAGGGGGCCCGATTTTCACAAATAAATGCGCACAAAGTAAAGCACCCTGGGTACCAATCACGCATATTCCAATACATAATGTACTACACTATCATCCTCTAACTGCAAATAGGCTGTCGTTTACCGTACAAGGCCATAACAACTTAACAATTGTTTGTTAATAAGTACCCGCATGTATAGCTATACGCGGGAAAAGGGTACACGATTGCCACACAAAAATGCGCATATACTAAAGTAACAGGGCCACTGGTCATGACCTATTCCAATACATAATGCTTTACGCTATCACGATCTAACTGCAATTAGGCTGCCCTTTGCCGTATAAGGCCATACAAACTTAACAAAGTAAACACATTTATAGCTGTATGCGGGAAAAGGGCAACCGATTCCCACACAAAAATGTGCACAACGTAAGGCCCCCTGTGTATCTATCACGACCTCTTCTAATACCTAATGCCTACTATATCGTGATTTAACAGCAAATAGGCTGTCTTTTACCGTATGAGGCGATAATAACTTTACAATTGTTTGTTAATACATAACCGCATTTACAGCTATATGCGTGAAAAGGGCACCCGATTGCCAAACAAAAATGCGCACATACTGAAGAAACAGGGCCACTTATCATGACATATTCTCATACATAGTACTTTACGCTATCACGATCTAACTGCAATTAGGCTGCCCTTTGTCGTATAATGCCATACAAACTTAACAAATTAACCGCATTTATCGCTAATTGTGGGAAAAGGGCACCCGATTGCCACACAAAAATGCGCACACACTAAAGCAACTGGGTCACTAATCGTGACCTATTCTGATACATAATACATCATGCTATCATGATCTAACTGCAATTAGGCTGCCCTTTTGTCGTATAAGGCCATACAAACTTAACAATTGTTAGTTAATAAGTAACCGCATTTGTCGCTATTTGAGGGAAAGGGCACCCGATTGCCACACACAAATGAGCACATACTAAAGCAACAGGGTCACTTATCATGACCTGTTCTGATACATAATACATTATGCTATCATGATTTAACTGCAAATAGGATGCCCTTTTCCGTATACGGCCATACAAACTTAACAATTGTTTGTTAATAAGTACCCGCTTTTATAGCTATATGCGAGAAAATGGCACCCGATTGCTACACAAAAATGCGCACACACTAAAGCAACAGGGTCACTTATCGTGACCTCTTCTGATACATAATACATTATGCTATCATGATTTAACTCCAAATAGGATGCCCTTTTCCGTATAAGGCCATACAAACTTAACAATTGTTTGTTAATAAGTACCCGCATTTATAGCTATATGCGAGACAATGGCACCCGATTACCACACATAAATGCGCACATACTAAAGCAACAGGGCCACTGGTCATGACCTATTCTGATACATAATACTTTACGCTATCACGATCTAACTGCAATTAGACTGCCCTTTGCCGTATAAGGCCATACAAACTTAACAAAGTAACCACATTTATAGCTGTATGCGGAAAAGGGGCAACCGATTCCCACACAAAAATGCGCAAATGCTAAAGAAACAGGGCCACTTATCATGACCTATTATGATACAGAATACATTATGCTATCATGATTTAACTGCAAATAGGATGCCCTTTTCCGTATAAGGCCATACAAACTTAACAATTGTTTGTTAATAAGTACCCGCTTTTATAGCTATATGCGAGAAAATGGCACCCGATTGCTACACAAAAATGCGCACACACTAAAGCAACAGGGTCACTTATCGTGACCTCTTCTGATACATAATACATTATGCTATCATGATTTAACTGCAAATAGGATGCCCTTTTCCGTATAAGGCCATACAAACTTAACAATTTTTAGTTAATAAGTAACCGCATTTATCGCTATATGAGGGAAAGGGCACCCGATTGCCACACACAAATGCGCACATACTAAAGCAACAGGGTCACTTATCATGACCTATTCTGATACATAATACATTATGCTATCATCGTCTAACTGCAAATAGGCTGCTCTTTTCCGTATAAGGCCATACAAGCATTTCATATATGGAGATTTTGAATTATTCGTGACTTCCATACATCGAAAGCTAAGTAAAACAACGGAAGCGGACATTGTTGATCCAATATGACAGCGAGTTAATGACAGGGCATATAGAATGAATTCGGATGTAACAGCCCCCACACAGTGACATATAGCAAATTATTGTCAGTATAGCACAAACATGGACACACTGTCAGAAAAATGATGCAAAGGTTACTGAATATTTTATTCAAAGTAACATTACATATACAAACGCGTCAGGAAACTGATATACATTTCGATGCAACACAGAAACAAAAAAAGAATGTACTGAAATCAACATGAATAATTTCCATAGCCTGTATAACTCAAGACAAATCAGAATATAACCACCCCCTTATTTTCGTACGGGTGTTTTGTAGTCGTACGTCGGATTTCAATTGCATATGACTAAATCCCGTTTAATGCGAAATCAAGCAATTCAGTCATTTTACTTCATATTCGTAACAATCTTGTGCTTTACAAAATCAAGTAAATACATAGATATTAAAGGTATTCAATCTGATCAGATGGTTCCCATATCATCACGTTAAAAAAAGACAACATTTCTTCGAAATACGCTTTCGTTATCAGAATCGATTAAATACAGCAGAATATTGCTATCCACTGTCAACTTTGGTTTTCTAAAACGTGTTATAGATCAACATGTTGTTCTACAAAATATGGCCCTGATGTCACTTGATTATCACGAAAGTTGGCCATATTACCACCTGATTTTTCAGTTATCCATCTTTATTAGCAATTTTGTCCGAGACGGTCGCTTTGACATGTTTTGCAGCCCAGAAATAAGTACACATCTCAATTTATCTAAATTGTTGTACATTCTCCATTTGAACTGGATCATGGGTACCATGTGTTTGGTAAAGTCAGATACCAAGGAGTAGGGGTGTTAGTCTCACAAATACAAGGTGACACAATGAAGGCAGTATCATCCACATGCATTCAGTATTCAGTTAGAAAGTAATCTGGGTTGTATAAAAACGGTGCTGTGGCTATGCTTGGTCCGCTGTGTTTCACAATACTAATGGATTAATCGTGTATGTCGTGGCCACCCTTATGTTCCCGAACAATATATAGACGTACGTCTTTCAAGTAAGAACATGTTGATCCATTGGTATGAAGACTGCGATCAATTGTTTGAGAGCTATTTAAACATAACGATACACTCATCTATTGAATGCATCGAATTACAACCGACCAAATGACTTGCAAATGAACTGACTAAGTGTGGGTGTTTTCGTGCTCTCTATGGTACTTGTACCAAGTTTCCGACAATTGATGTTTATTGCCCATCTTAATCAGTATACTTACACACCTTTTATATATGGTTTTCTTTTTTTTGTTTCTGCGTTGCATCGAAATGTATATCAGTTTCCTGACGCGTTTGTATATGTAATGTTACTTTGAATAAAATATCCAGTAACCTTTGCATCATTTTTGTGACAGTGTGTCCATGGCTGTGCTATACTGACAATAAATTTCTATATGTCACTGTGCGGGGGCTGTTACATCTGAATTCATTCTATATGCCCTGTCATTAACTCGCGGTCATATTGGATCAACAATGTCCGCTTCCGTTGTTTTACTTAGCTTTCGATGTATGGAAGTCACGAATAATTCAAAATCTCCATATATGAAATGTTTGTATGGCCTTATACGGAAAATAGCAGCTTATTTGAAGTTAGATCATGATAGCATAATGTATTATGTATCAGAATAGGTCATGATAAGTGACCCTGTTGCTTTAGTATGTGCGCATTTGTGTGTGGGAATCGGGTGCCTTTTCCCGCAATTGGCGATAAATGCGGTTACTTTGTTAAGTTTGTATTGCCTTATACGACAAAGGGCAGCCTAATTGCAGTTTGTGCGTGATAGCGTAAAGTATTATGTATGAGAATATGTCATGGAAAGTGGCCCTGTTTCTTTAGTATTTGCGCATTTTTGTGTGGCAATCAAATGCCCTTTTCCCGCATATAGCTATAAATGCGGTTACGTATTAACAAACAATTGTAAAGTTATTATCGCCTCATACGGTAAAAGACAGCATATTTGCTGTTAAATCACGATATAGTAGTGCATTAGGTATTAGAAGAGGTCGTGATAGGTACCCAGGGGGCCTTACGTTGTGCACATTTTTGTGTGGGAATCGGTTGCTCTTTTCCCGCATACAGCTATAAATGTGTTTACTTTGTTAAGTTTGTATGGCCTTATACGGCAAAGGGCAGCCTAATTGCATGAGCCTAATGATGATAGCATAATGTATTATGTATCAGAAGAGGTCACGATAAGTGACCCTGTTGCTTTAGTGTGTGCGCATTTTTGTGTAGCAATCGGGTGCCATTTTCTCGCATATAGCTATAAAAGCGGGTACTTATTAACAAACAATTGTTAAGTTTGTATGGCCTTATACGGAAAAGGGCATCATATTTGCAGTTAAATGATGATAGCATAATGTATTATGTATCAGAACAGGTCATGATAAGTGACCCTGTTTCTTTAGTATGTGCGCATTTGTGTGTGGCAATCGGGTGCCCTTTCCCTCATATAGCGACAAATGTGGTTACTTATTATCTAACAATTGTTAAGTTTGTATGGCCTTATACGACAAAGGGCAGCCTAATTGCAGTTATATCATGATAGCATAATGTATTATGTATCAGAATAGGTCACGATAAGTGACCCTGTTGCTTTAGTGTGTGCGCATTTTTGTGTGGGAATCGGGTGCCCTTTTCCCACAATTAGCGATAAATGCGGTTAATTTGTTAAGTTTGTATGGCCTTATACGACAAAGGGCAGCCTAATTGCAGTTAGATCGTGATAGCGTAAAGTATTATGTATGAGAATATGTCATGATAAGTGGCCCTGTTTCTTTAGTATGTGCGCATTTCTGTGTAGCAATCAAATGCCCTTTTCTCGTATATAGCTATAAATGCGGTTACGTATTAACAAACAATTGTAAAGTTATTATCGCCTCATACGGTAAAAGACAGCCTATTTGCTGTTAAATCACGATATAGTAGTGCATTAGGTATTAGAAGAGGTTGTGATAGCTACACAGGGGGCCTTACGTTGTGCACATTTTTGTGTGGGAATCGGTTGCCCTTTTCCCGCATACAGCTATAAATGTGTTTACTTTGTTAAGTTTGTATGGCCTTATACGGCAAAGGGCAGCCTAATTGCAGTTAGATCGTGATAGCGTAAAGCATTATGTATTGGAATAAGTCATGACCAGTGGCCCTGTTACTTTAGTATATGCGCATTTTTGTGTGGCAATCGTGTACCCTTTTCCCGCGTATAGCTATAAATGCGGGTACTTATTAACAAACAATTGTTAAGTTGTTATGGCCTTGTACGGTAAAAGACAGCCTATTTGCAGTTAGATGATGATAGTGTGGTGCATTATGTATTGGAATATGTCGTTATTGGTACCCAGGGTGCTTAACATTGTGCGCGTTTATTTGTGAAAATCGGGCACCCTTTCCCTCATATAGCGATAAATGCGGTTACTTATTAACTAACAATTGTTAAGTTTGTATGGCCTTATACGGAAAAGGGTAGCCTATTTGCAGTTAGATCATGATAGCATAATGTATTATGTATCAGAATAGGTCATGATAAGTGCCCTTGTTCTGTACTATGTGCGCATTTATGTGTGGCAATCGGGTGCCCTTTTCCCGCAATCAGCGATAAATGTGGTTACATAGCTTGTTAACGAATACTTGTTAAGTTATTGCCTTATACTGTAAAGGGCAGCCTATTTGCAGTTAGATCATACTAGAGTAGAATATTCTGTATCATACCAGGCGATGGTAGATGCCCTTGTCTTTTAGTTTGTGCGCATTTCTGTGTACCATTTGGTCGCATATAGCGACATTAGCCAGCAAGTGGTTAAATTTAGATAGCCGTATAGGCAAAAATTGAGTCTTATTGCAGTTAGATTGCGATAAAATAGTCTATGTTTGTTTCAATATAGAACGTGAGGGGTGACCTGATTTCTTCCGATTGTGCGCATCTCTGTGTGAGACTCGGGTACCCTACGCCCACATGTAGCGATGAATATGGTTACCTATTACGATGGAAGCGGCATATAAGGGGTTAACCTTGTTAACATATTGTTAATATTTCTGGACGAAGAGCATCTGTATATTGTCTGGAGAATGAATATTTGAAATTTGGATCCATTTCAAGCGCATCACCGTTCAAATCAGCCAGTAACGTATATCAGTAACGTAGGTAACGGGTCGCGGTGGTCGCGGGTCGCGGCTACCTATCACCAAATAAGATCTCTATATATATATATATATATATATATATATAACCACACAAGCACTCCTAACGGATTCTTGTTCCGGTCAATCGACGGGACGGTCGCATTTGTGCTAGACGCACGAGCCGTTGATTGGCCGTGAGTTTTTTGTCGGGCTTGGCTGGACATGGATAGCTTAATCCCAAGCCAAGTTCGCAACGTGCTGAGCGATTACCACTCGGCTCATTGTGTGCGTTGGAATATCCATGCAAATGGCGGCCGGGTGGATGTGGTTTTGGAGTACCGAGTCGCCCCGGCAGAACCCTCTGCCGGCCGCGGCTCGGTAGGACCGACCTGAATCCACCGGTCCGGGGCTGGCCAGACCACCACAGACGGGACGGAAAGAAAGAGGAAAAAGAGAATGACCCCGTCATGCCGCCGAAGGGACGCCGACAGGAAGGCCAGGTGGAGATAGGGGAGAACTGAGAGGCGCCCAGTTCCCCCCACCTGGTCCCGATGCAACAACAGCAGCAGCCTACCGTCGACGTGCCAGTAACCACCATCAGCGGAAATGACAAGGACGTCGATGTCACCCCGGCCGTCCCTGTCACCGACTTTGTGGTGAGAATGGAGGACTTACCACCACTTCCATCGCCTCCTGACCCAGATGCTAGATGCAGCGGAGGATTTTAATCCACCGACACCGAGACCTCCGGTGTCCACCGGCATGCATCATGTAAGAGGAGCAGGAATCACCACCCCCTGCTCCCGTCGAAGCAGTCGAAGATGTGGAAATTGAACATGAAAAGGTCATGGAACAACAAAGGAGAGAACAACAAGAGTTGATTAGCGAATATCACAAGCAAATGAGAGAACAAAAACAGCTGGTCGAACAAGTTATACGACAACAACAGACATCTCCACCATCTTCGACAGAAAAACCAAATGCAAAGAAAAAGAGAAAAAATAATCTTAACATCAAAATGTTTTCTTTCTTTTTAGCTACATTATAATTAAATGCAAAAATATGAGGGGTGAAGGAAAGGGCCCTTTCGACCATACCGGGGCTAGCCCCCCCCCCCCAAATACTATCTCGCACTCCTAACGGTGTATGTTCATACATAGATACGTACCTTCCAATCGAACCCAACCCTAATTAGATTTCGACATGTACCCACTAATATAGCCATTAGCCCCAAAAAAATTGTATCACGTTGCAACTAATATTGTTTTCTCAAGAAAATGCATGCAGGGACGTACCAAAGCTATAAACTTTAATAATTAAATCAGAACAGTTTGTAATACCGAGTACGCCATTCTAAAACTTCAGATTTGTGGAGGGTATTCGGACGAGTTGCATGGGCACTTGCTTTGTCGTCGAAATCCTGCAGTTGTCCTGAAGCACTGCGTCCGAATTACATGCGAAATAAACACCACGAGCGCCCTCCGGACGCTTGTGATTTATCTTCGCTTATAAATCGGACGCCGTGCTTATAACGTTTATATTTTTATACTGAACTGGAGAGGATTTCCCACTAAAATCACGGAATCCCCCTCCCTGCGGCAGGAATCGGAACGCCAATATTTGCCGCATAGAAAATACCAATATGTTCTGTCTGATGGGATTCGCAACGACAAAGTCAGTTTCGTACCAAACCGCATATATATACGTGTGCGGGTGGCAGTGCATTCCTATTATATTTTCTCTCGTGCAAACGAAACCGGTAAAAATAACGCGTCGGACCATAGATTCGCTGCCGCAACCGCAAACATGTGCGCCCAGCTTTATCCTCATCGTCCCCCGACTTGAACGCCAGTCCGACTGCACCAGGAGGAATCGATATATATAGTATATATATGAAATCGTTGGCATCAGCACATCATATGCTTTCATTTCACGGATAATGAGAATGATGCTTTCAACATAAAACAAATGCTAATCGAGTGGAGATGTATGCATTAAATATGGTAAATTCAGAATTGGTCTATAAAACTTAGGATATACTAACTTTGTCAATATTATAACTATATTATGTTCGCATTTGATCCGGGGAATATTAGATAAATTCATTATCAGTGGCTTAGCCCAGACGTCGATCGCGACAGCGATTAAAGCAGTGTTTGTCGCAATCCCAGACAATGCGCTGGCATCACACAGGATCCCCGTATCGGGGGAAACGAAACCATGAGTGCCTTGCACATAGAAGCGGATTGCTCAGTTTGGCAGACATGTGAGCTAAACGAGACCTTCTCGCCCCCAAGTTGTACCCAAGTATGATGGTACCGATAGTCAGCATGGAAAGAAATAAGTCAATTTAACGGATTACTCAGTTTGGCAGACATCTTAGCTAAACGAGACGTAGCCGGGGGAGTCGAAACGGCATTGTGTGTTATTTGTATCGACATATGTGCACTCTCAGTATTGAGAGCAGTAAGGATATTTCTTTACCTTCTCGTCCCCAAGTTGTATTCAAGTATGATTGTAATGAGAGTCGGTATGGAAAGAATATGTCAATTTCACGGATTGCTCAGTTTGGCAGGCATCTGAGCTAAACGAAACGCAGCCGGGGTTCGAACCGACACTGCATTGTGTGCCATTTGTTTCGACATATGCACTTCCAGTATTGAGAGTATTACCCATTTGTTTTTGGTTTTTTTTGCAAATTTATGGTTTTATCCTTTATCGACCTACAACTGTTGGTGATTTGAGGTAATCCGAGAACCCTTAGTGAACGTTCAGACGACCACGATTCAATTGTAAGTGGAGGCCCGACAAAATCATGGATAGTTTGTTCACACGATTGCGATGTCGTCGTACATGATGATATCGTAGGTTGTTCGTATAAGCATGTGATTGACTATGATGGACGATCTTTTCAGCTACGATTTTTACGTACACACAACTGCGATTACGTCGCAAGTGGAGGTATCCACGGATACGCCACGATTTCGAATCTAAAATCAAACTGTGCTTGATATTATTTGTTTACTTGCGATATTGACTTGAGCATGCGCAGTCCAGTCCAACTATCGGTTACTTCCTACGACGGAAATCCTTCCACTGACGATTGAATCGTGGTGGTCTGAACGTTCACTTAGAGACATAGGACACAACTGGAAGTGTATCAGCTCCTTATATTCATAGCATATCCCGTGGTGGGTGTGTCATGCCGAAACGCTATGGTTTGAAAGCTGCCTGCACTTTGGAAGCCATTAACCCTTTCTATACTAAATACTCAGTGCATGACGACTAGTTCCCATAGGAAATGGTCAGATAATATGTCATGTTTGTCGATAGATAAACGCGTAACTTGTTATTGAACATTTCCAACAAATGAATATGAATCATTCTGTGAGTGTGTTATCTGTTATCTCTTTCTGCCTGTCGTCTGCTTCCATTACCTGAATACCTGAAAATGAATAATAGACCGTACCAATATATGCTTTTATAACTGAACGGGAGAATCCTTCTCGTCCCCAAGTTGCACTCAAGTATGATTGTACCGGAATCAGTATGGAAAGGAATGAATAAATTTCACATTGCACCAATAGGGAAGAAATAACAATTTATTCTGGATTCAACACACCGAAAATTCATTCGAAGAATTCAACGTTTAAGCATTGTATCATATATAACAGGCGCTTCTCTATCGACATCCACGACAAGACCAAACCTGTGTCATACAGTATACAGTATGGTGTGATTGGAGCAACCACATTTCTTCCTTACCTTCTTTTTTGCTGAACAACTTATTATGGATTCACCACACTAAACAAACCGTGGAAGGAAACAACGTTTAATCAATATCAAAACACGCTCTGGCCTATCGACCAAACATTGTCTCACAAAACGGACACTTTTACAAATCGCTACCGCACACGCAGCCAATCTTATCATACTACTATATCGTGGGGTTAGAGCAACAATGTACCATGTAGGTTTTTTTAAGTTCTGAGATAATCGCAAAACAAAGTTTAAAGTTATCGATTAACAAATACCATTGGTCTGCGTATTGAGTCTTTGTTGCCATATTATTGACCCTGATGGACTTTAGTTTACACCAAGTTTTGAAGGTTAATGGTCAAGGGCAATACGTGAATTCAAGGTCATTTATAAGATAGTACCTTGTTGCATAGCTCGTTTTGGAATATTCTGAAAGCAACAAGGTTCCATCTCATGACATGACGCCTGTTGCATTCATATATTTGCAAAAATCTCATCACATAATTGAAGCCAAAAAGATAACCAGGGCAATTAGTATTCATTAGCATAATTATTTGTTAACCATGCAAGTTTCATGCAAAATATTTATATTATTGTGTTCTTACCAGATTTTAGTCCCCGTTTACTTATCAGCAGCATGGATAAGTATAGAATACACAGTTTTTCACTCTATAAAAATAATCTAGATTACAAACAAACTATTTCTCTTGAACAGCGAAATTAGCTAAATCCAATGATACAGTAAGAATAATGTACACGATAGAAGACCAGATACTAATCAGAAGCATCTGGTTCACATTCCGAAAAGTTAGGAATTGCCAATCGGTCTTTGGTTGATTTGCTGGTGGGTAAGTTGCTGTAGTATTGGTGATATTCTTCAGGAATTACTCCAAGTCATTCTTCTTTGCAATGGAAATTGGGAGTTTAGCTGCATAACACTGTTTGATTGAATATTTTCCCACGTTTGACCGAGGTCTTGGATATTATTTTCATCAAAAGTTTGGTTAATGAATATGCTTTCTGCTGAATCGTTACGCACCTGGATCTATCGCACATGCAGCCAATTTATTCTTTCCCCCCTTGATGTTGATCTTCATGCCCCTCATGTTGTCTGATTTAAGCGCTTTCATATCAGAAAAATCAGTATATTTCATGGGTATTACAATGTATGGATTCGATTTTCGTGACATTGCTATTATTGTACCCCATTGGCTCGGAACATACACCTCTGTACCCTTTTCGCCCTCTCAACTGCAGAGTGTATCGAGTCAGATTCCATGTGAGAATGTCCGGGTACAAAGAATTTATGATTGATTTTTGTTATATGGTTGTGAATGTTTAAGCCATACAGCATACCGATTGCAACATATTTGTTGCGATTTTGTCCTCCGCAAGTGTCTGAATAATATGTTATTTCCTTAACAGTCTTGTTTTGTTCTGCCACTCAAATTATGTTATTTATCAGGCAACTACGAATTCTGTTTGAGTCCCTAGCTTCTTGTACTTCATCCCATAGGTAACACGTACTCTTTTTGTCAGCCAAAGAAAAGAACGACAGGTTTATAGCACGAAAGCTTCCGTTTGTAATATAGCAAGCCCACCAGTGAACATGGAGTTGTCAAGACTTATTCCAAATCGGATGTCAACATGGAGAGATTTGGCATTTTTGCCATTTTCCTTGTCCTTCTCTTTCTCTTGTCTGTCCTTCATTTTTCTGTGGTTGTTATATTTCTCAGTGCCTCCCTCTTCTAGCAATCCACCTAATTTTTTTCGGTCGTATGTCGAGCAGGCTACACATTGATCCTTTTTGGTTTGTGAACAGATAAATTATAAATTTCACAAAAGGTCCTCCTGTATAATGACTCAGAGACTGGACATTTAGTGTTTCTGAAATAGCTATCCTTGAAAAGTCTGTACATAATCTTTATATAAAGCTCCTGACCCAAGTAAAGCTTTCTTAAAATCTTTGCGAGCGTAGTGTGACTCCATTGTTGGAGGAAATGATTTGATATGCCAATGAATTAACTCCAGAAAATTATGATGGGTTTTGTTGGCTGAAAACATTAACCCTTTTCTATCCTTCCCAGTGAATTGACCATGACATTTTTTCTTGAGAGAATACTCGACAGTTTTTCGTCCAACATCAAGTGTTTTTAGAAAGAAAGATTTGCACACATGCCGCCTGTTGCTTCCTACTGTGAAATAATATGCATTGGCTGTCAACCTCAGCTTTGCCTTCTTGCTGACAAATGAATGCTCGCTGTCTTTCATAATTTCCAAGTCTCCAATATGTTTCGAAAATTAATTGGCTTTCTTCCATAGATATCTTCAATGAACATTTAAATCTACACTTTGTACCATCAATGTACTCCGTTGATCGTGCTTGAATATGTTTTCCCCTTGAAGATACGTATTCGCCGCCAATATTCCGAAGATTTTTCCGCTTGTTCCTTTTCCACTCAGCCGGCGTGGATATATTTCTACGAAAATGGTCCTGGTGAACTCCTTGTTAAGTGAACAATGTCTGTTACATTCCAACAAACACTCAGATTTTATATGTACAGGCTTCCTTATCATTATACAAAAACAAATGTTGTGATATATGTTAACAAGCCAACAACAAGGTGCTATAAGTTTTAAGTGATAGAAATTGATACCAATTTAATTACTTCTTATCAGCAGCAAGGTGCCATATCAAAGATAGCACCTTGTTGCATGCAACAATACCCACATGGTACATTGTTGCTCTAAACGTATTGGCAATAACCGAGATAGTACCTTGTGGTAATTAATGAGTAGACTAATTAATTAGTCAAATTGATCTCCAGTATTTTTACACATGAAAGTATAATTAATTTGCGTCCCAATTAACAAAAAAAATAATTTTCACCAAAAAGTCGACATGGTACCTTAAAAGTCGACATGGTACCTTGTTGCTCTAACCCCACGATGTGGTGTTGTAGACATTTAATACCGAAAACTCGTACCCAAAGTATACGCCTCTCTTGTGAGCTCGTCATACCGAAAACTACCTGCTCCCTGTAAGCCGGAAAGAGAATGCAAGTGGAGGTCTTTCAACTCCGAAAATAGTAAGTCTTGTTTTAAGCGTGCAATACCGAAACATTAAATGTACCTGCATTCACAGGGGTAGCCATATAAGCATTCTACTATACAGGTGTATGTAAAACGTGGTGTAATCATATTCTGGTATTCCAAATAAATAGCAATGTAATATATGTAATAGTTTGTTCGTTAGGCGGTTAGACCCGGAATAAATTGGTAAAGAAGCCGTTTTGGTCTCAAAATATGCGGACTGGTTTGCAGAACAACATATTCAACATCCGCTATAATCCGCTTTGGAGAAAATTCACAATTCAACAAGGCATCCAAAATGACAGATGGTATCGAAACATGCTGAATTTCCTTACATCAATTGATGCCAAATTAGTAATAAAATGAAATATACACAAACAATTCTTAGTCATAAACCATATTTGTGTCTGTCCCAAAATGACAGCCAAAATGGACAAAATCTAATGAAATTTACGTTTTTTGCAAAATTGAATAGCTAGTTCTTTAAGAGTACACAAACGCTCCAATTATGCGAGGAAGAATGATCGCAAAGTATGAGAGGAACTTTGTATCTGAAATGTGCGAATTGTCTGTAATGTATACAGTAATGCCCTAGATAACCAACCCCTTAAACACAGCAGAGTTAGGGGTAATTTTTCAGGATTTAGTCGGAAATATGGCTTGTGAGAGCTTTCTGATGAATGGCAACAAGCCATATTTCCGACTAAATCCTGAAAAATTACCCATTATTCTTCTGTGGTTAAGGAGTCGATTATTTAGGGCATTACTGTATCTCACAAGAATGAAGCGAAAGCATGGCACATATAACGTTAAATGTAATTTAAAATGGATGTATTGCACGGTGGGGAAATCACGGGTTTCGAGGTTGGTGAGTACCACGCATTGAATATTTGCAAACGCACAAAAACATAATATACGAGGAACTGACACAAAACTTAGCAGTTTGACTGTTACGAGCATATGCTAGTTTACTTTTGAAACAAGTTGATACCTTATTTGTTCGGAAATACTTAGTGGTTTTCTATAACAGTCTGACCAAAGTTGCCAGTCGGAGGTGCGTGGAATACACCAGTCAATACATGTACATCTTGGAGAATTCTTCGACTGACAATTTTGGTCAGAATGTTAGAGTAAACAAAATGAATTTGGACATAAATGAGGTATCAGCTTGTTTGAAAAATAGTATAGCATCTGCTCATAGCTGTCAAAATACTATGTATATGGAATATGTCATATCTTATTTTATTACCTTTTTTCCTCGCGTCTGGTCGCGTTTTAGATCGCCTCTGCCACTTTGAATGCGCGATACTCATAAACTCGAAACCACGTGATTCCCCACCGTGTATTGTTCTGTGACCTTTTCTAGAAGCCGAAATATATGTACTCAGAGCAGTCTTACGAATGTGACCAACGGTTGTCACCAACCATCTATTATTTCGATATATACAACACCAAAACTTTCAAAAGGCAATGATATAGAACAGTATGAGAGATATTCACAGAGTACTGGGTGAAATATGCAGATCCTATTGTCCGTGTTTTTAAAATAGTAGTGATAGCTGCCGCCAATCAAATGATAATGCACTTACATTTCGCTGTTAACACAAGAATTATTGGTGGCTTAGTATGCATGCAATGATAATCAAAACACAAATGAGTACCATAGACTATTTTCAATAAATTCTAAACTTGACCAAAATTGCCTACATACTATGTGGCAGAGACTGTGTTTATACCTGGAACATATATTTGGCCATATTCACCAAGGCCACATATATCCGAGAGGTACTACGTTTCCTGCAACCGCATCACCGCGTTTACCCCTTCGCCCCGATGTTGCATATCTCATATATATTTTGAAGACCTCTGTATGTCTGTCTGTCTGTTTGTCTGTCTGTCTGTCTGTCATTAATACAAATCTACGATTCTCGACCGATCGGGACGAAATTTGGTATGTGTGTGTAGTTTGACCAAGCGGTCGTCGTTGTCGTATGGGCGAGCCCGTGCGACGCCCGTGCAGCGCATGTGCAGACGAGATCTCGGAAACGGGTGGAGCTATCGACTTGAAATTTGCTATGTGAATGTATCTTGCCCCGGATACGAATTTTACCTGGTCGCCGAGCCCGTGCGACGCCAGCTTCCCGCATGCGCAGACGATATCTCGGAAACGGGTGGAGCTATCGACTTGAAATTTGCTATGTGAATGTATCTTGCCCCGGATACGAATTTTATAGGGTCACCGAGCCCGTGCGACGCCAGTTTCGCGCATGCGCAGACCAGATCTCGGAAACGGGTGGAGCTATCGACTTGAAATTTGCTATGTGAATGTATCTTGCCCCGGATACGAATTTTATCGGGTCGCCGAGCCCGTGCGACGCAAGCTTCGCGCATGCGCAGACGAGATCTCGGAAACGGGTAGAGCTATCGACTTGAAATTTGGTTTTTTAATAGCCCGGACAACGTCGGGCTCATCGGCTAATCTCATATATATTTTGAAGACCTCTGTTTGTCTGTATGTTTGTCTGTATATATGTCATTTATACAAATCAACGATTCTCGACCGATCGGGACGACACTTGTGTACATGTGTGTAGTTTGACCAGGCGGTCGTCATTGTCGTATTGGCGAGCCCGTGCGACGCCAGCTTCGCGCATGCGCAGACGAGATCTCGGAAACTGGTGGAGCTATCGACTTGAAATTTGCTATGTGAATGTATCTTGCCCCGGATACGAATTTTATCGGGTCGCCGAGCCCGTGCGACGCCAGCTTCGCGCATGCGCAGAGGAGATATCGGAAACGGGTAGAGCTATCGACTTGAAATTTGGTATGTGAAGGTATCTTGCCCCGGATATGAATTTTATCGGGTCGCCGAGCCCGTGCGACGCCAGCTTCGCGCATGCGCAGACGAGATCTCGGAAACGGGTGGAGCTATCGACTTGAAATTTGCTATGTGAATGTATCTTGCCCCGGATACGAATTTTATCGGGTCGCCGAGCCCGTGCGACGCCAGCTTCGCGCATGCGCAGACGAGATCTCGGAAACGGGTGGAGCTATCGACTTGAAATTTGGTTTTTGAATAGCCCGGACAACGTCAGGCTCATCGGCTAGTCTATTATATATTTGGGAAATCTGTATGTCTGTGTGTCTGTTCGCGGTGGACTCGAAAACGGCCTAGCCGATTTCGATGAAACTTGGTATGTGGGGGTACTTTCGGCCGGGGAGTGGAATGGGCCTATTGGGGATACTTTCGTATGGGGAGTGTCGTAAGCCTATTCGTTTGCCCGTGCGACGTGACATTGACGTTGAAATCGGGTCATTTGAAGGTCAAATCCCCAAATATCCCGGGATTTCGATGAACATTGGTGTCTAGGGATACTTTCGTATGGAGAGTGTCATAAGCCTATTCATTTGCCCGTGCGATGTGACCTTGACCTTGAAATCGGCTCAATTCAAGGTCAAATCGCGAATTTTGATGGGATTTCGACGAAATTTGATACATAGGGATACTTTTGTCCACTGAGTGTTTTGGACGGGTCAAATCGTGACCCCGACCTGACCTTGACCTTCAAAATGATCAATTCAAGGTCAAATCGGGTAAAACCGGATGGATTTCGACGGGTACTTTTGTCGGGTACTTTTGTCCGGGCAGTGTTTTGGACGGGTCATATCGTGACCCCACCTCACCTTGACCTTCAAAATGGACAATTCAAGGTCAAATCGCGCAATTCGCCGAAAAGCATAGGGGAAACAGCCCGGACGAAGTCGGGTCCACCTGCTAGTCTATTATATATTTTGGAAGATCTGTGTGTGTGTGTGTGTCTGTAATCGATGGACTCGAAAACGGCAGAGCCGATTTCGATGAAACTTGGTATGTGGGGGTATTTTCGGCCGGAGAGTGACACAGGCCTATTAATTTGCCCGTGCGATGTGACCTTGATCTTGAAATCGGGTAATTCCAAGTCAAACGCCCGAATATCACGGGATTTCGATTAAACTTGGTATGTGGGGGTCCCTTCGGCCGGGGAGTGGCATAAACCTATTAATTTGCCCGTGCGATGTGACCTTGACCTTGAAATTGTGTCATTTCAAGGTCAATCGCCCGAATATCACGGGATTTCGACAAAACTTGGTATGTGGGGGTACTTTCGTATGGGGAGTCTCATAAGCATAATCATTTGCCCGTGCGACGTGACAATGGCCTTGAAATCGGGTCAATTCAATGTCAAATCGCCAATTTTGATGGGATTACTTTTGTCCACTGAGTGTTTTGGACGGGTCGAGTCGTGACCCCGACCTGACCTTGACCTTCAAAATGATCAATTCAAGGTCAAATCGGGTAAAACCGGATGGATTTCGACGGGCACGTTTGTCGGGTACTTTTGTCCGGGCAGTGTTTTGGACAGGTCAAATCGTGAATGAAGTACTTATACCCCAAGGGTATGAACTTCAGTTTCAGGGTTACGTTCAATAATTAATCAACATGCCGAATGAAACTACCACGCACTCTGTGGCGAAATATTACTGCGTATGTTGCATGCCCGAAATTATATTTTGTTGGCTCGACTGTTGGATGTATTCTAAGCATAACACACAAACGTTATATACGTATTACCAATACATATTTGAACTCCAACATGGTTATCCAATATGTTGCTTTCGTGGTGACTTGGTGTTGAGGTCATCTTGACAGCCATTCATGGCTACGGTTTTATTATTTCCTATCTGTGTCATTCTATTCGTTCATGTACTCTAATTTAACACAAACTGGTATAACTGCGTAAATACTATGCCACAATATGTAGTAGACTGACTTATTTCGAGAACGAACTTATGCGATATGGACAACCATGTTGGACGCCATCTTGGATAACAAAGTTTCCGCAAAGCAGATCGATACTTCAGCTGTGTTGTGAAATGTTTGTTACGGACGGATGGAAGGACAGACGGACGGAAGTCATCAATATATCCCCACGAATCCTCCTCCTTCGGAGGGTCATAATAACATGAGTTTGATTTCGTGCCGGCCTGCCGAAATGTTGCCTATATATGACCCGTACCGACTGCTTCGTGGTAGATTTATTTAGCTTCATTTCGTGTCGACCTGTCGGTTTCTTGCCTACACATGTTCGGTACCGAGTACATTCGTATAAATTAAATATGTTTTAGTGTTGATCTTAAGCACATTTCTGTCCAAATGACATATGACATGTGTGTGATTATGTAAGTATGTGAGATATGCTCTATTTGCGACACAAACCTCTTAAACGCTACCATATTAAAAATCTGGCAGCAGCTTTAAAACTGTGTGCTACATAATTATGTGCTGTTCAGTTTTGACACAAACACAGCGTATAACAAATTTACAACCGCTGCCAATGTTTTGTTCTGTGGTGCATGTTTAGCCTTTGCGAGGTGTGTGTTTCCAATATAACACATCTCATCTAATAACTATGATACACTCCAATATTCACTCATATTCAGTTTTGAGGAAATTCCACCGATAGTGTCGTACTGCACAATTTTGTTTAAGATCAAAATTAAAATATATTGTGCAGAATTTATACACATTATTTATAATTATGTGTACCGTCCTGTGCAGACTGCCTGCTGCCATGTCGGTGCCAGCACTGCCACCATGTTCCACAATGCGCCCGGTTCCCGCTAGGACTGAGAATAAGGTGCCTGTCATTTACAAAATGAGGTCCCCAGAGGGTGAGTTTACTGACGCTATCCCACTATACTAAATTCACCCTCTGGGGACCTCTGCATAGGTCTTCTCTGGAAAGTTTCTTTATTGTCAATTTTGTATAGAAACTTCTTCACATAGATTATATTTCTTTTTTAGTTTAGTTTCTCTTTATCCCAAAATTGGCAGACGACAAATTGCATACTCGAGGTTCCCAATCGGTGTACATCACAACATTCACCATTTGGAAACTTCAATCTCAGGTAGCAATACACGTTTTCTGGCCATTTTTACCATTTTGAGGGGGGTACTGTACTACAACCTTCTGCTGCACCATGGTCATTGATAAACAGCACATGAGTGCTTGGTTACAAGATACAACAATGGTCAGAGCATAATCCGTCTGTCTTTTGGCATGAATTGCCTCATCACAAGTTGATATATCTCCCTTAGACTGACTTTGAAAAATCTTCATTGTAACCATTTTTTTGGCCGAAATTGGCGGTCTTCGGTCGCATAGCTAACCATGACAGAGCTAATGTCAGTCTATAATAACCTTATGAGCTGATAGAACCTAAATATATCACTGCATGAAAACTGGAATTTATTCATTGCATAAATTCCGGATAAATGTGCATAAATCTGGATAAATCAGAAATTTATTCACTGAATAAAGGTGCATAAATCCGGAAATTTATGCACATTTATTCACAATTTATTCATGAATAAAGGCCGATATTTATACTCAATTTATTCAGTGAATAAACGCGCATTTATTCAGCAGGATAAACTCGCATTTATTCGCACGTTTATGCATTCATAAATACAATTTTATTCACTGAATAAAGTTGCATAAATGTATGTAGTTACATTTATTCTGGTTATAAACTCATATTTATACAAGTTATTCAGGGAATAAACCTGCATAAATATATGTAGCTACATTTATTCTGGCTATAAACTCTAGTCTATCCACATTTATACCCGGTATAAATTTGGATTTGAACATATATATATATATCCATATATATATTTGTGAAATCTACTTTTGGGTGACATTTGGCTTGTAACCAGCATATACGGCGACACTAACTATACATATACATAAGTGTCGCCCCGATTCTGGTATCTCCATGTGTAGTATTGCTACCTCAGGCTTTGTTTCCCATTGACGAGGACATGCAGAATGGGGTCCCCATAGGATGCATAAGGTGATTCTAGAACGCTATGCGGATAGCGTCACTAAATTCACCCTCGGGGGACCTCATTCTGCAAATAACAGCAAACTCAGGCTTGGTACCGACAGACACATGCATGTTCATTGGAACAGGCACAAGCATGGGGTTGAGAGACAACGGTTTTGAGTAATCACGGTCTCAAATTTAGAAACAATAACTAACAAAAATTAAATAAAAATTGCCTCCGTTTGCTCATGAATAAAAAATATAACTTTTCGCCCATCCACTGTCATTCTCAACACCTCTTGGTCATTTCTGGTGCAGACATATACAAACTGTGACCACATGCGAAACTAGTGCCAACAAATTTCTATATGAAACTGCAGGGGCGATTATAGGAGCACTTGTCCTCCAAATTGCTCCAATCGCTTTGTCAATTGTATGTAAATATTGTTGACAATAAAATATCGTTAAATTAAATATCGAGTTACGCCCTGTGACTAACTCGCGGCCATATTGGATCCACCAGTCAATTGAGTTCGCATATATACTTTTAAAAATATGTAAACACTGCGGAAACGTCTTTTTCTCATTAAATTACCGCTTTCAATTGACAACTGATGTGGTGTTCAGAACAAATATCATGTCTTCTACGGAATAAACCCGTTTATTGTCGCAATTGTGATATTTGATTACATTTATTTGTGGTTTTATATGAGCTGGTCACTAACCCGTAAAACCCGTTATATAGAAATGATACATGTATCGGGACGGTCTCGGTCGTAAAACAGCATCTCGCTATCCCAATATCCTAGCCTGATTATGTACGAGAACACATAGACTACACATAGACGTGCTTGTTACCAGAATTTGCCACAGGCCCCAATTACTCGTGCACCGCGCAGCTTCTATAGCGCATTGGGGTTCACTCTTTCCAGCCAAATCCCCATGGGTTGTATATCAACTGGGTGTAACGAGTTCAACCGATGACAAGTCGACATGATTGTATCAAACACGCCCAAAGGGCAGTGGTGGATTCGACAAACTTTAGGTTATCAACCTAGCGGAGAGTACGCGTTCTGTTGGGTAGCTAGAGGCTCCACGGTTTCATGTAAAGTGGTGTGAAACACTCCGGTGTGGTGATCAAATAGAAATTGAGACTAATCTTGCTCAAATAGTTATTTGTTACGAATATTAATCCAAATTGACGATACACAACGACTTTCTTATATAGTAATGACTCTCGTTGGCGAAATCATTTGTGTTAGATTATCGTCGATAGTTGCGTCCCGAATCGAGATGTAAATATTTACAATTGGGCGTAGTACAGACGATGTTTTCTATGCAGTGGTTTGGTCGATTTCTTTGAAATTTTAGCCTATGTTAGTAGAATGCTACATTCCCCAGGTTGGCATAGCGCCTGAGTACAAACTTATCAATTTCACGCACCCGAACAAGTCCATAAAATAAAAAAAAAATCGAAGTGTCGAAACGCTACAGAAAGCTTGCCCGTGCATCTTGCATCTTATACTCAACCCCACAAAGTGAACCGCCCTTTTCCACCACCATTAACACTGACAAATTAATGTCGTGATACATACGGCTTAGCGGCTGAAACGGCAACAAGAAAACCATAGTCAGAAATGGTAACACCCTCAAGATCATATTATTAGGCATATATAAAATATATAATATACTGGTTTCATGAATGCACCATCTCAGAATTCCGTTAAAACAACTAATCCTTCAAATTATTACAACAACTACTCTTCGGGTTAAACCCCCCCCCCCGATACTTCGCCATACGACATTTAGTCTACATTCCAACTGAGACATACGTCATCAGTAATGTTAGCTGTTATATTATGTACTGTGTTCCCGCAATAAAATATTCAATAGTGGCCTAGCTATTGTTCACATCTAAATATCGAAAGCAATTCACGCGGTCAACAAAAGTTACATACTGCTGCAATGAGACATCCGATAAGATACACCCGCGAATACATGCATCCTGCAAAAGTCTAAACGACCGGGACGCAAATAGCTAGTACGTTTTTAACCACATTTCTCAATAGCTCCTGTGACATCGCCAGATCTACCTCGCAGTACACACCACATAGGGCCAACAACTCCGACCTCCCGGAACAGGTAGCAAATTATGATCTAAGAATGGCCTCATATAAAGCACTCCTGTTAGAACATTTCCATGACGTCATCCATTGTCTGTAGCAGGTGACTATCCTGATGAATAGATACATAATGGTAATTGACACAATCGTTGGATATCTGGGTGTGACAATTGGATATCACATACAGTATATCCAACCGTTGGATATTACAGATATATAATTGTTGAGACAATAAGTCAGACACTTGGTTCGATTCAAGTCGCCGCGATCAATATGATGGGTTGGGGGGGGGGCTCTCACACACAAACACACAGCAGTATCGGAGTATCCATTAAGAAAATATATTGCAACGCCAATGTAAGTTATCCGTTGAAGTCCGGTGACCGACCGTTATTTACTGCAAAGATTTTTGTTTAAGTCGTCGCATGTGCTGCGTACTTCTCAGCAAACAAGCTTTAAAAGATGCGGAATGTATCGAGGATATCTACACCTTTTGGTTGGATATGGTAATTATCTCATATCGTGGAAGTTCATTTTTTTGTCATCACGAATGAGATAATTACCATATCCAACCAAAAAGTGTTAAAAGTGTAAATTAATATCACAAAAGGCTAAGCTTTCATATTGTTATCCAAATAGTATGAACTTTTTGTATGAGTTATTTTGTTTTATAGTTTTAAACCAGTGGAATATAGTGGAATTGTTATTTTTGTTTGTATCATCAAATTTATCTTGATAACAAATAATATCCATTATGTGGATTAAGAACAGAAGATGGTAATCATTTCATAATTATGCTTATATGCAAGCATGCGACTGATCGTGTCTGAGCATATAATTATGTTATAACAGTAAACAAATTTGTCAAAAGTAATTGCAAAATTCATCACAGAATTCATCAATATAAACTCAGCTTTATATTTTGTTCAAACCCTTAAAGGGATACACATGTGTGTATATATATAGCTATAACATACACTTTGACATCCAATTGAAAGGCTATCTTGGATATGCATAGTATAAATGTTTGTTCTTGTGTTTTAATGTTTGTTATATGATTTGTTTATATATATATCATATATCTTTCATCCGTCGAAATCTGGTACATTAATTTTGACATACATCAGCATACATACACCCCTAAATGGTAGTTAGTTCTGGTTAGTATGTTTTAAATAGCCTAGTGTGTCATATGGTTGATATTAACAGATTACATGAGGCCAAAAACAGTGATTTTAAGTGGAGGAAAACATTTGCAATTTTGGTCATTTACGCATTTTTTCCGGGTCCAAATGACCCACTCACCCCCGCCCTATATATGGAATTTTTGTGCGCGACCCCCCCACCCCCCCTGGTTTATGGCGGTTTTTGACGGAGGTGAATATCTTAACAACATACCCACCACCAACACCGCCCGTATCTGTATTGCCTGTCAGAATGATTGGGCTGGTTTCACGTTCAGTTAACAAGTTGTTATGTTGATATAAAGTCACGTTGAGTGGGTAATATATATGGGACGTTCATAGCCGGGAACATACGTACACGCGAATATACATAACTTCGCCATTGGGAGTGGATAGGTGACGTCATACACTGCGCAGAAACACTCATCATTATGCTGATGTAATTTTTCGTGAATAATTTTGGGACTTTGGTCATAGGGGTACGTTTTTCCTGATAATGCAAACGCGGCGCCCAGATGGCATACCACCGGGACCAGTACCACTGCCAGTAATCGGAAACGCCGCTCTGCACCTTGTCGGCAACCCACTGGGGGCGATTCCATTCATTACGGTAGGCTACTTCGAGTAATGGAATTACAATGGTCAATGAATGGAATGATCGAGCGTAAATTCAGCGTAAATATATACTCCGAGTACCCTGGCTACACTGTTAGAAAATACTGTCGGTTCGACGGTTTCGCGCCGTCATAATCGACGGTCCCATACCGTTTCATCAGTTTGACGGTTTTTACCGTTATTTTATGTGCCCATGAAAATTGTCTAAATTAAATATTTTCGTGATTCAAAGTCATGCCGTCAAAATTCAATAGTATATTTATCGGCGACCATATTATATACGGCAATGACTCCATACAGTATGACTGAATCTTACTCTGTCGATATTTAATATGTATATTAATCCGGCATTCATTCTGTGTTATGCGGGTCGGTACGTATATTCATGAGTACATTATTCTCATTCCGGGTTTAAGTTCCCGCTTCAGCACTCACATCATTTATTCGCCATTGATCGTTGGCGTTGCGTATTTGATCGCAAACTATTGTTTTTTGGGAAACCGTTACCTTTTCGATTGTGGACAGTTGTTAAGACGGTCTGATTTCGGTTCCTTTGATAACTGGACAAGTGTCAATTCTGCGAAAACCGGCTTAATCATTGACAATTTCCACTAAATTCGAGAGTAGAGATTCATGCCAATCAATTTCTGGCATGATCCGGGGTCTGACTTCATTCGACTCAGTGCTGATGTTGAAATTGACAGTGCTGTGACTTAGTATCAAAACACTGACACATTTACTGACACAAGAGGATACAGGTACAATTAACACGAGCTTTGATGTCAACCGATAGTGATAATAATAACAACAACGACTCAACGAGCAGCTATTACTTTAGAATGTTGACAATCCAGTTGACAGTGTGCTGAATATGATTGTTTCAAAGCACATGCATGTACATTTACAAGAGAGGGTATACATGTACATGTACTGTATGCACCAGTGTAATTCACAAGAGATTCAATGTCAACAACAACATCGTAAACAATGAACTGACGCCGCGCAGTGACGGATGATCACACATCTACAATTCCAACTTTACATTTACACGGGCAAATTCATCCCGTGTTCATCAATTTTCATTGAAACGTGTGGATATGAGACATTGTCATCATTCGCCATGTTATCGTCAAGTTATTACGACAATTTACCGGGAGTACACTATTGGTTGGATGTTCTTATCAAACTATCTTTGGCTGACTCACTGATATTGATACTAAATGTTGTGATACCAGTATACAATTTGATGTATCATGCTTTAAAATATCATGGAAAATGTGCGACTACAGGAGAACATTGTCGCCAAGTGATTGCGCACAGTTATTATGGGATCTGCTGTTGTCTTGAGGGTTCCAATCCCAACTAGCTGTAATTGATATACAGTGCCAGTCAAAGGAAGTGGTATATTAAGCGCGCTATTTTCGCACCCAATATCGCAATAATATTGCAAGTGGAAATGCTTATAAGCATGTCGCTTGTGATATTATTGCAATATTTTGCGCTTAATATCTCAATATTTTGTGCTTAACATTGCGACATCTTGCGCTCAAAATTGTAAAATTATTGCTTCTCCTATATTGTTTATTGTATAAATGGAGACATTGCTTTAGATATCTATATAATTATAGTTGTAAATGCTATATGTACACTATATGCACACTATATGCACAGCATGTATCTAATATAAATATAAGACTATCGGGTCTGTATGAAATTTAGCGCGCTTAGTATCGCAATATTTTGCGTTCAATATTGCAATAATAAGCGCGACAAATGTTTTGTATTGTAATACAATCACGCCTTTTTCTACATTAAGCACGCTCAATATCGTAATAAAGGTGCGCCTAAAAATACCACTTCTTCTGACTGGTACTGTATTGTTTTGATGTACGGATTCACCTGTTAAAACAAAAACTGTGTTTACAAGTGACTGGACAATTTCACGCCTTACATGTTACCAAAAAGTATGCCATTAAGATATTTTACTTTTACATGTACATTAATTTGAGTTTTAACTGTGAAACGTGTAGCTTTGTTCTTTTTATGGATTAAAAGGGCATGCCGATTCATGTTTTAGAATGGTCGAAATTAGTATTACTCATAACTGAATAGTGATGGGTTGGCTTATCAGCTATTACTAGTATCGTTATTTATTTATAGCCATATTTATACAGTAGTTAGTGAAAAGCGAACACATTACGCGTGCGCAGCCTTTTTCCAGATTAAATTCTATGAGGCAGATAACAAGCTTGATCCTCTGCAAACTGCAAAGTTTCATAAGTATTGTCTATCACTTTATGCATTGAGGATTTACATTTCATCAAAACTATGATCGTAACATAAGAACTAAGATGTATTTTTCAGTTACGAATAATACTAGGTTCGACCATTCAAAAACATATAAATCGTAATGCCTACCGCGAAATCATATTGTCAACATGGGAACCTGGCAAATTCAATGGTAAATTAGCAAATTAAGAGCGAAAAATTGGTGTTGACCCATGAAAAATACCATTGGTCTGACCTTTATTAGTTACGGTCTTGATATTAATTAAACGGTGTTGAACCGTAAAAAATACAACGGTCTGACAGTTACTGGTTACGTTAAACGGGTTTATACCGTGGAACATGCTACGGCCTGACCGTATGTTTAACGGTCAAAGGTTGGCAGCGATGTTGCGCGGTCTCAGACCGTTAAAGCGACGGTCTTTTTTCTAACAGTGTACACCTATGGCCGAGGAGGTGTAATTTCGAGAGTATTGTAATGTGACGTCACTTTCCGCGAAAAGATCGGTTGTCAACTGAGAAAGCACATGGAAAATATTTATGTAATGGACTCAATGAATTTAATTTTTAATAATTTGTTTTAGATACTTAGTGTCAAGGTTGTTCTAAAATTAGGTATTTTGCTTGTTCCATAAAAGTCAAAATTATCGTTAGTTTCATTGTAAATATCAGTTATTTTTGCACATTTACTTAAGTCTTCGTCTGATCGACACGTCCAGTGTGAGTTTTGTCAAATTTCCTGAATAAAACAATATGTTTTGCTTGCAGTTGTAACTATGATATTTTGTTAGATTACTCCGGTCACCAAAAATCATTCCATTCATTTTTGTTCAGGGTATTTCACCCATTGCAGCCAAGCGTAATGAAAGGAATCGCCCCCTGGAGAACTTCGGGAAATTGCGATCGGACAACGGAGATGTCTTTTCTATCTACCTCGGGAATCGACTCACCGTCGTCATTAACGGATACGACGCCTTGCATGAATCCCATTCGGCAAACCTCGTCAGATTACATCACCGTTTCAGACTCGGCTTCAATACAACACAATGATTGGTTCGAACTATATCACGTTATATTTAGCTGGGTGACTGGGTCAAGTACAGGCTCGCCAAATTGAATTTAGTTGTATTCCGTCGGTTCGAGGGTACAAAAACATTTACATTTAACGTCGAATTAAGCAAAATAAAAGTGTTGTTTTACAACACTGATATAGAATAGTCCAAAAAATATCTATATGAAATTACCGCATGACCTAGATTGACTTTTGTAGACACGTCCAATAGCACAATTGTTGCGAGGTGACACAATTGGCACGATATGCCGTTGTCGACTCATCATAACATACATCGTAAATCGGTGCTAAGAATGGCATTAAAATCGGATAGTTGGCCCATGTTTCCGGATATTTGGTGACAAAAGGACACAAGCCATACATAATTATTGGATCGAATAACTCGTCAAAATAACACTACACGCACTCGGACTATTTTATGCGGAATATCGGCTATAGAGTGGTGACACATTTCTTCCAAATCAAAAATTACTTCTAATTGCACCAGAGAGCTTGGCCACAGAGGTCATAGGTCGATGAGTCCAGAATGGCATGAATCCTGGTAAAGCAAGCAGATGTTTTCTCTGGACGACGCAGAAATACGGAGAAGGAAGCGAAATGCATACCACAAATACTGGCAGACGGCATAGATATAATTTTGATTTATAAATGCACACATACTATTCTTGTTCTAATTATGGTTAAATGCACATATATAGCATTCGTATTACGAATATAATTAAAGGCACACATATCATTCTTATTCTGACTACGGCTAAATGCAAACATAGTATTCTTATACTGGCTATGATTAAAGGAACACGTATCATTCTTATATCTAACTATATGTATAGGCACACATAGTATTCTTCATCGCAGTCTGGCTAGATGATATCGGCGCTGGTTTTACCGATTTTCGCGCTTGGTGTGATTTGAGGGACCGTTCAACGAACCATTCTGATCAATACATGGTCATTTCGATAAGAAAGCACGTATGAAGCAATGAACATTCATACTGAGTCTTTGTCTCCATAAATATGATATATTATTTGGCCATCTAGGGTGTTTTATGTGATCGTGTTCTGGGGATGTCAGTGGAGACATGGAGGTTATATTTATAGAAATGTGATTAAAATGTACTAGCAATTTCCGTACCGGTTAGACTTTTGCAGGATATATGTATTCGCCTATGTATCTTCGCGGATGTCTCGCTGAATATTCGCTCAATGAGTCTTCCAAAGTTCTTGGTTTGGTCCTTGCATAGTTCGCTTTGTTTATTCCAGATACTTTCTCGCAGCTGCATTTCCTCCATCATTTCCGACACAGTTCCATCGGCCCACATGATAATGTTAGCGGAATTATGCGTAGAACTAAACGTCAGAAAATAAAAAACGCAATTCGGTAACTGTCTTAATACGCATGAAATTAATATAAGTGGATAAACAAGCATTGAGATCATATCAATAATACGTACTACGTGCATGATATGTGAGTGAATGAGGGGTTGCCACGGTCAAATACAATTCTGGGCGATAGATCGTGCAATTATATATATATAGTAGAAAATACAATGTAGCAAAACGTAATGAGTAGAGATCAACCTTGGTGAAACGTGATGGGTTAATTGGTCCAGTCGACTCATTATGCGGAAACTCAGAGGAAATTGTCACACCAACTATGCCATCGCCACTGTGGTGCGTGCGTCCGCAGCAAATGATGCCAAATATTGCGGTCGTTTCCAAATTAAGCAGACACACCCAAATCCTTCACTCTAAAACAATTGCGCCAACGTTGTCGATATGATCCTTTGCTTTGCGACAACGTATAGTCATATTACCTGATTTTCTTGACTTGACTTCATTTCAGCGCACCACAAGACTCGCTCAGCAAATACAGAAACTACACAAAACATTAAAGGGACGCCTCGTTACACCCACACACCCCGTATTAAACTCGTGGGCTCTTCCCCATACAACGTTCGGTTCAACTTCTACCGCGTTCGGACATGACGATTTTTCTATGTTCAGATATCGTCAAAGCAACAAATGGTGTGGTGAAGGAGAAGATCACTCGATCTTTTCGACCATCCCGGGCGTTTCGCGCCCAACCACTCTCCTCTCTCGGCTTCATTTTGCCAATGCGGTGATCGTTGTGAAGACGCATATATCATTATTTTTTTCAGTGTTCAGGCAATTAATTTTGGGAAAATTTACTAGACCAAATATGTTACTTCTGTAATCGACCTGTTATTCGGTATACCGAAGATGAGCAATGAATTAAAGGTACTCAATCCGTAAAGAGGGTCCCCATCTCAACAGATTCCAACAACAACAATCCGATCAGAGGGTCCTATATTACTATTTCTTTGGCTTTGGGGGTAAAAAATATTTGATTCAAGTCGAGGAACCCATCAAACAAAGCTCAGAGTTATTAGATATTGATGTTTGAAATTTTTTAATTTCTCGAGATGAGTACTAATAATTGCCGTCAATTTTGAAACCTGCTCGAGATGATTACACCAAAACTCTATTCAAACAGACAAGGATGGATAACTCTAAAATCAAGTGGTAATAATCACGCAATTTTGACTACGTGCTGGGGCCAGAAAGAATTCCCGATAATGAAAAATAATAGATTTCTAAAATCGATATCTAACAACTCTGAGCTTTGATGGGTGACTTCCTTGACTCGAATCAAATATTTTTGATCCCCGAAGCCATTGAAATAGTAATTGAGATGAGTTTTGTCGGATTGAGTACCTTTAAATAGTGGTTTATTTGAAATAGTACAATCTTATATTTCGACATCTGGTCGTTTCATCTGAGGCCTACCATAACAAAGTTACTCTATGTATACGACTCCTTTTTTCTGATGCCTTGTAGCAACACACCGCCATAATGTACTTAAAGGTGGATTATCTCTTTGTAAACATGTATTATATAGTTACCGGGGTATAAAATATTAGATTTGAATCGAAGACTCCTGTCCGGAAATGCTTCTATCGATTAATATTCATTTTATTTCGAATATGTTCTGGTCTAAAAAGGTGTGTTTGTTCAGCTAACGAACAATGGTGGTTACTGTTAACAGAGACCAGAAATTATATTGTGCAATTTTGTCACAAATAGATGTTAATTATACTCGTTATCGCTTATATCGTTGGAACAAAACAATACAAACAACCAATCTGTGACATTTGACATTCGTTGCGTAGCCGTGGGAACAGCCCAGTGCTCTATATCGCAATAAGGTCTCATCCGAATGGTCGGTTCTAAAAATAGTAACATAAATGGGCCCGATTTTATATTCGAAATAAAATCAATATTAATTGATAGAAGCTTTTCCGGACATAGGTCTTCAGTTCATATCTATTATTTTATACCCACGCAACTATTTAAAATTTGTTATTTAAAGAGATAATCCATCTTTAAGGGTGTATCCATGGCTCCGGGCTTATTGTAAGGAAATTTACCTTAATAACAATTGATGTCTAGTGTAAGGCATGCAACATATTTCACATATCTCATTTGTCCAACCAACATTTCCCCAGAGAAGAATGCAACATCGCATTAACCTGGATATTACCTTTTTCTTAAAATTTGGAGGTCCGAACCCATGTACACATCGTTGACTACTTTAACCACTTAAACCTGATATATCCTTTTCTAATCAGCACTACCATCTCTTTACTATATTTTCATGAGCGCAAATTAACACGGGAAGAGGATCATCAATAAGTTACATAACTTGCACTCCAATCCCCTGTTGCCATATCACATGTATAAATATAGCCTATATAGTACTTTAAGCTATATGTGACCCGCCATATCAAATCCAGTCGTAAGTCGGGATTTTGTTACCCTGTGCCAATGCATTCTCTTATATATGCGAGTCGACTATAGGTCGCCTCGCATATATAAGAGAATGCATTTGCCTAACAATTTTTTATCATTTTTTTTAAATAAATGTTTCTTACAATTTTTATGACATAAAATAAAAAAACATCCATTACCCTGCGTGGAGCTCCACACATATATAGAAGCATATAGAAGAGTGTCGTCTGCTCGTGTTTGTCTGGGGCTCTGTATGGATGAAATTATAAAATTGTTAAAGAATACAAGAAAAAATTATTAAAATTGTAAAAAATTGTTAGGCCAATGCATTCTCTTATATATGCGAGGCGACCTATGTTCGACTCGCATATATAAGAGAATGCATTGGCACAGGGTAAAAACAAATCCCGACTTACGACTGGATTTGATATGGCGGGTCACATATATTCATGGCACAATAAATATGTTACTACTATACTACTTGATTTTCGCAGCTCACGAGCTGGGCAGAATTATACAGGATCTATTTATGGCGGGGACCGAGACTACATCAACTTTTTTGTATTGGGGGAATCGTCTATAGTGTCAACGATCCCAATCTCCAAGAGACACTGCATTCTGAAATCATTGTTGCAGTTGGTGCTACCTGGAATGGAAGATAAACTTAAGATGTCAAATGTGGAAGCGACCATCTTGGAAATTCTGCGTCATGGCGATATCGCCCCGTTTTCCGTTCCTATTGTGGTGACAGAAGCAACTACATTAAGGAATTACAGAATTCCAAAAGACACAGCGGTGTTCCCTGTCATATATACGTCACTCAAGGACCCAACAGTTTGGTCTGACCGTTCACATTCAACCACAAACGATTCCTTGATGGAAACAATGTGACGAACCTGGAACAATTCATCCATTTTGGCAAAGGTTTGTAAGTGCATTTTGGGAAGGGGGTGAATATAGAATCAATGGTGTATATATATTCCGATGCAGAATAACCTAGATCACGTGCGTGGCCATGATACCACAACTATAGTCCATTCCACTGGGATATCACTTCAATGCACGTAGAAACAACCGACTCCGTTAACAAATTTATCAATAATATATTGACAAAGTTAAAGGGGTAATGTAAGCCAATTTCAATAAATTCCCGGTGATAACATCGATCTAATATCGATAATATATAGAAAACTAAGAAAGTTAAGTCGAAGATGTATTATGTAAACGTTCAGGTTAATAGGTTATCTTAAAATCAAAGTAGGTTATTTTATATAAATTTAATTTATGGCTGGAGACATAAATTATTTTACGAATTCCCGTGTACAAGACGTAATCAAAATTATTCACGGATATTGGATTGGGCAAAGCGTGGCACACATGGTCACGTAAAAACATTATGTTGATACTGGGCGTAAACTCAAGCCACTCACTGACTAGCTACTATACAATGACGTAATGAGTATATGGGACTAGTATGCATATAACATAACATTTATTTGATATATTTGCTTGAAAATTGTCAAAAAATTACTCGAAAACGACAATTGGTATTTTCGCATTCAGGCTAATCTGCCATCCGTTAAATTACTTCGTACTCAACAGACTTTCATATAATGGGAATCTGGTTACCTTATTCAACAACTCAGAGTCTAAAGAAACCAACAACAACATTTAGGTACAGTATTCCTTTAAATAGACGGTCACCGAGAATAAAACTAGCTTCGCCATTTGTGGGCGGCGTATGACCGCATAACGATTGAGCCAACATATGGGCCCTAATTGAATGGTGAAGATTGGAATTTAGCAATCTTGCCATAAAATTATTGTCGTTTCATGTAAAAGAGCATGCGTAGGAGAACCGCTGGCAAGAATGGAACTTTTCATCTTCTGGTCTGCCTTAACCCTTTACCCAACAGAAGGGCCCTGTGCCAATGCATTCTCTTATATATGCGAGTCGACCATAGGTCGCCTCGCATATATAAGAGAATGCATTGGCTTAACACATTAAAAATTATAAAATTGTTAAAGAATGTAAGAAAAAATGGTAAAAAGTGTTAAAAAAAGATTTTTTTTAGGCCAATGCAGGGGGGGCCAAATTTTTTTTACGAGACATCAGGTGGGGGGGTGGGGGGGGGTACCCGAGGCCGGAAACAGTTTTTGACCACCTTTTTTGCATTTTTTTTTCATTGACATACTATCAACTGTTTTAAACATATTAGTTTATTTGTTGTGGCTTGTTGCAATATGAGAAGCACTAATACATTCAATATTGTTATAATTACCCCCATAAGTTGAAATAAAATGGAAAAATAGTGAATATAGTGGGGGTGGGTCCCAAAATTTTCATTGATTTTTTTTGCGCGCAATTTTTTTTTATTGTGTCTGTTTCAGCTTGCTTGGCAGTTTTTATATTGAAAATTGTCTAGTTCACGGTGTAGATCAATAAAAAAATACCTCAGATAGCTCTAGGGTAGGGTGAACTTAATGCAGTCTGACAATATCAGCTAACAACTCATGACAGAATATTACAATAATTCTATTACTTTACTCATACAGTTAGTTGATGCATGAGTGTAATGTATGAACTAAATATTTGTATCAGTGTTTGTATACTAAATTGATTTTTAAATATACTTTTGTCAAATAATTATTTGAATTGTCAAATTATTTGTTTCAGTGTTGTTGACAACCATCAATAAGTAAATAAGTAGACATGAAATAAAGTTTTAATAACATTTATTGAAAGAAACAAAAATATAACCTTCCTTGGATAGTCTTCTCAAAAGTATAAAAATATTATTTAAATAGATGTGAAGAGGGGCCAGGACACATTACAGTTTTGTTCACTTGTAATTATTATATCCCATAATTACCTGCATATACTAGTATGTAAATGACACTTAATGTCTAATTCAGGCTAATTTGAAAATTATCAAAGAAGAAATATTAATTTACTTAATTATTGTATATTTATAAGATGATGTGCATGCAAGGAGGTCTAGTTTGAAGGCACACATAAAGGTCATGTACAGAATGTGTGTGAATTTCTTATTGCACATGAACTCCATCCAGTACATGACCGAAGTTCAGCTCTGATTGTTCAAATGAATCTCAGTAATATACATCTGTGTATATGGATTTGGCACTAAATTGACCATCAACGTACAAACTCAAAGGGTTAAGCATTATTTTAGGCCTAGTTCTAAGTCGTAATGCCAGGTCGGGTCGGTGGTCATGCAGGCATACATAAAAGTTAATTCGTACATTGGTTCATAAGCACATTTTCCTGTTTGGTATTACTATAGGCTCTAGGCCTACTAGTTGATGCTGGTTGATGTCTGAAAAAAGATAAATTTAAGTTTGTGTAATTTTTTATTCTACTGTAGGCCCTAACACTGGCCCTAGTTATTTTTTGTTGTCATTCCAGGGGATTCAACATATTTTTCATCTACTCACCAGCTGTACTCACACAGATGAATAGGCTGGGTTATAAATTTACCAATATAATCACATAATATTCTACCTTTGTTGATTGCTTAGAGTTCAATTTTGCACATGTTTGTTAACAGGAAGTAACATTTAATTTGGTCTTTCAAAGAAGGGACCAATATAGAGCGGTTGGTCGTTTTTACAGAGGGGACCAACATAAAGCTTTGATGTTTTGGGGTGGGTGTCTAAAAATTATGAAAAAAAAATGCAAGAAAGGGTGGGTGGGTGTACAAAAATGGAAATGTAAAAAAAAAGACCCCCACGTCTCGCAACTTTTTTACGACCCCCCCCCCCTGGCCAATGCATTCTCTTATATATGCGAGGCGACCTATGTTCGACTCGCATATATAAGAGAATGCATTGGCACAGGGCATAACTGTAACTATCACAATGTGGTCAAGGAGCCGGTTCCAAATATATCCATATTTGTATGGTTCTATTGAGACAGACCGAAGATATTTTAGGCTGTTGAAGCCTTAATGCAAAATATAGATTTCTTGCCAGCAGAGGAAGGAAAATTAGGAAGGGAATTAGCAACGCACCACTACAATTCAAGGTTAGAGCTGTTCGCAGGAAAAAGTGAGCAGATTTACATGTATCAGCATTTACACAGAACTAAAACATGACAATCAGAACGACAAACATTCTTGATAAATCCACGACAAACCCACAATAAGATGAATCGACGATGGGGCTCTGTACTATAGTTTATTATATGTTTCCCTATCAAATTCTATTGACTTCTTGTTCGAGTAAAAAGCTATATTTCGCTAGTCGAGCGCCCAACTGTGCGCCAACGTTATATTCCACTGTAGATTCCTTATATTACACGGTAGCTTCCTTATATTAAACGCTAGCTCCAATCGGGGCGAATCACTTGTAATGCCGTTAAATTTTGAATTGATATTCATGCGCCTGGAGCGATACGGACTATTTGCACTTTTGAATTACATAACTGCAACGATAAAATCAATATATAAGCAGCTGGTATGGGGTCGATTTGGACGGTCAACACACGCTTAAGATGGAGATACACGTTTTCCATAAATATAGCCAAATTTGGCAAGAGATTTTCAACAAGTGTTTCTCTGGATCTATCTGGCGAAAAATCTTGAATTTCACATATCACCATCCTCATTGTTTGCAGAATCTGAGCAATTATTGAGAGGTGACAAAAATAATGGATTATAATACATTTGGGAGGTTGTAAATATAATTTTCTTTGGTGTCCCTTTCGGTACCAAGAACTGCTAGAATAATTAATAATTTCACACAACGCTCCAATCACCAAACAGCTTATTGTCTTGGCTCCATGAGATGAGGTTTCATTTGTATCATTATGTGGAGCTAGATTTTTATTTGCATAATATAGTGTCATACCCCCATATATCATAATGAAGAATAAAGCAGTCATAAATATTCCAGCCCAATTACTGTTGATTTGCTGTGTGATCCACTCAAGCAGGGAGCAATGCACAGAAATTACGCCACAGTGTTAAAGAGATATGGTGGTCAGCTTTAACTTGGTTATGAAGCCATGACCCAGAACTCACTTCAGCCCAATTTTTCATTGAACAACATGAATGACATGAAATATCAAATATAGAAAATTAGTTGTGGGTAGTTGTCTTTCAAAGTGAAAATAATCATAAAATTTCTAAATCAAGAAAATTAAGTCTCCTCTCGTGATCTTCAGATATGACATCATGGATATATGATCAGCACTTTTGAAACAAATCTAATTTACAGAAGTTCTTGGTACCTGAAAACGATTAAATTTTAAATATTTTCCATTCAATAAAACTGAAGTAAATGAGACTATAATAACTAATTGTTCGATGGTTGTTAAATATTGTATCACAATAATCTCTTGTACCAACTTTCACGAATAAATTTAGAAATACCAGGAAATTTTGGCCAAATGTGCATCTGACCCTTAAGATGAGTCTCAGATGACAGATGAGCAAGTTTAGACAATCAAATATATACCGGTTTGGATGTTTCTGGCATCAATTATATGGACTATATAATGCTCATCAAAAACATTAATCGACGTTTCTTGTATTAACCATACATGCAACATCTGACTCTAACATTTCCAGCTTGAACTTTGCTGTGTTTTCAGTATACGTATATGCCACAATCTTGCGTCGGATCACATGTGGTGCATGCATGGTAGTAATCTTTAAAGATGTTATCCCTGCCTCACATTTGGATGTTACATGTATATGCGTAGTCTATATATACAGCCAAAGCCTAATTCAATACACAATATATATGTGATTATGTCTGAATTTTGGCATTTTCGTGACACAGAATGATTGTGTACTTGTTTCAAAGCGTTACCCAGCTACATGCATGTAATATATATACGTTTTCTGACAACCTTCATTTTCTTTTATTGCCTGACTAAAATTAGCGTCAAATTTGATGACTCGTGATATGATAGCTATATATTTACATACTATGTGTGATTATCACTAAATCCAGCATTCTGATTGGTCGGCGCCCACGTGGCTAGTTGCAGTTATTTCTCGGTGAACGCGCAACACCTCATAACACCAGGCTCATAATTACATCGACGCGTCATATGTTTGGGAAAGACGAACGCATAATGTTTTGGGCGCATTTGGACTCGCGCAGGATTGACTTAATAAATCATCGGGTTTCAATATAAAGAGAAATTGTTCCTGTTAACTTTTGCCAAGGGTGCTATGGTATATTTTGGGCTGGTTTTGTCACGATACACTTTTCGATTTAAATACATTTACAAAAGTGGCTTTTTCGCTAAATGTATATAAATATAAGGATTAACTGTCATGTGGACTGTTTTTATGGAGATGTAGCCGTGAGGTAAGTGGTCATAACTTGTATGTAAAACCCTTCGGGGTTTACACAAGTTATGACAACTTACCTAACGGTTACATCTCCATAAAAACAGTCCACATGACAGTTAATCCTTATATATATGTAGGATGTATACTGCATATTATAAATGCACATTTTCACAATTGCTTTGCTCAAAATGTTCAGAAGGAAATAAATTCCTAATAAAACTGAGACTGGCTGCTCAACGCATACATAACGCTATAACTTCAGTTTTCAAGTTTTATTTTTAGTATATATTGCGAATTTCAGTTAACCTCACTAAAAATTCCCGGGACGTCCCAAAGTAAGTAAAAATAAAAAAACAAACATGTATATTTATTACATGCTTCCCCATTAAATAGTAGGAAATTGCCGCACGTAAATATCCTATTTAGTGTCTAGACCGACATAAAAGAGATCTTCAATGTCGCTTACTTCCGGTTAAATCGCCGAATGGACGAATATCAATGGGCGACGAAAATACTTGTATGAACACCCAATTAATTCTGAACTGAATGTAATTATTTCGTGAATAGAATGTCATCTTATTGTTATTTGGGATATTAAATTGGTATCCGTCCATAATTATTTGTCGCTTTTAGTGATAATTTGTGGGAACTATTTTCTTAAGTGGAAGACTAATTTCTCGCAATTTGAAAGTGGTTCGTTTGCTGTCAGCTGGCGAACAACAATCAATTTTCAACTGAAATTTTGTGTACGCTTTGTGAGAAATTATTCGTCATTAATTAAGGAATAGTAATACATTTAATTGATGTGAAACACTCCGGTTCGGTGATCAAATAGAAATGGAGAATAATCTTGCTCAAAGTAGTTATTTTTATTAATATTAATCCAAATTTACAACACACACCGTTAGTCTGATATATTTATTAAATGCAATGAGTATCGATGGCGAAATCATTTGAGTTAGTTTATCGCCGATTGTTGCGTCCTGAATCGAGATGTAAATATTTACAATTGAGCGTAGTTCAGACGGTGATTTCTATGGAGTGGTATGGTCGATTTCTTTGACATTTTGGGCGGTATTAGTAGAATGCTACATTCCTCCAGTTGGCATAGCGCCTGAGTTCTAATTTATCAGTTTCACGCACCCGAACAAGTCCATAATATGTCTTTAATAATAATTATCGAGAGAGAGAGACTGTGTGTTGTGATGAGTGTTATAAGTGCATGTGCATGAACAATTTAAAAACAAGATGGATCCAGTGCCCATGTTTTTTTTAAAACAAATTTCGGAAGAATTGGGTAGCTTCCTTCTATAGGCAACACCAAAGAACCATATGAGATGAAGTTTGGATGATGGATGGGGGATGTGGCACATAGGGTGCACTAAAGGATTCAAAGAGTAAAATCCAAGATGGCCGCTGGCGACCACGTTTTAACGAAATTCGGAAAATATCGTTGGCTCCCATCTAGAGGTCACCCTGAATATCCTTATGAAGTTTGGTGGCGATCGGATGAGGGATGTGGTCTGTTGGTTGTGCCGAAGGATTTAGTCATGCAAAAAGTAAAATCCAAGTTGGCCGCTGGCAGCCATGTTTTTCAACGAATTTCGGAAAAAATCGATGGCCCCCATTTAGAGGTCACCCTGAAGATGCATATGAAGACGGACGAGGGGTGTGACTGTAGGGTGTGCCAAAGGATTTAGTCTTGCAAAGAGTAAAATAAAATATCACTGCCAGCAGCCATGTTTTTAATCGAAATTCGTTCAAATTCGATAGCTCTCATTTAGAGATGATCCTAATCATGCCTGTAAATTGCCAAAACATTTCATAGATATATGCGGGCTGCATGGTGTGCCGATGGATTCAAATATGAAATCCAAAACGGCTGCTGGCGGCCATGTTATTAATCAAATTTTTGAAATAATCGATGACTCCAATCTAGAGGTTAACCCGAAGATCCGTTTGAAGTTTGATGACGATTGGATGATGGGTGTGGCCTGTAGGTGTGCTAAAGGATTTAGTCATGCAACGAATAAAATCCAAGATGGCTGCTGACGGCCATGCTTTTTAACGAATTTCGGAAATAATCGATGGCACCCATCTATGAGACACCCCGAAGATCCATATGAAGTTTGGTGGCGATTAGATGAGGAATGTGATATGTTAGGTGTACCAAATTATTTAGTGATGCAAAGAGTAAAATTCAAGATGCTGCCAGCGGCCACGTTTTTCATCGAAAATCGCTAAAATTCGATAGCTCCCATCTAGAGGTGATCCCAAACAAATAAATGCGGGCTGCAGGGTTGCTAATGAATTCAAATATTTGAAATCCAAAATGGCTGCTGGCGGCCATGTTTTTTAACGAATTTCGGACAAAATCGACGGCTCCAATCTAGGGGTCACCCCTGTCTATATCTGTAGTTGTTACGTCCTAGTGACCAAAGCCGGCTTTTGCAGGACGGTGTGAGGAGCGCTATTTTTGTTCTCCCAGAGCCGCCTTGAATGTTTCTAGGTCGGTGGCATTGACTGTGCTGTTGTCCAATTTGTTCCAGTCAAGTACAGTCCTCGGAAAGAAGCAATATCCGTATTGGTCTGTGTTTGTATGAATTGGTTCGTAGGCACTTTCGTTATTTGTGGTTAGTTTCTCCACGATGTTGTCACTAACAAAGTCCTTGAATTTTGTGGGTTTCTTTTTCCTCTTTGAGCGGTAGTTTCTTAGGTAGTGTTCGGAGTTGATACCCTGGGCTGATCCCTTAACCACTTTGTAAAATAGTGTCAGTCTCTGTTCCTTTCTTCTTGCTTCTAGGGATGGTAGTTGAAGTTCACTGAGCATTGATGTTACACAGCCTTTCTCTCTCGTTCGGTAGTCCTGTTTTATAAATCTTGCTGCTTTGCGTTGCACCTTCTCCAGTTTTGTCTTGTCCTTTTCATAGTGTGGATCCCAGATTGTTGCTGCATACTCTAGCTGAGGGCGGACTAATGCTATGTATGCCATTTTTCTAAGATCCATTTGGCAGTACCTGAGATTTCGCAGAAGGAAGCCGAGGGTGGAGTTTGCCTTCTTCGTGGTGGACTCGATGTGGTGCTGCCACTGCATGTCATTGGAAAATTGGACGCCAAGGTACGGGTTGTTTGTGACTTCTTGGAGTATCTGCCCTGCTAGTTGGTAAAATCTGTGTGTCTTCTGCTTTAGGCTCATAATGTAGCACTTAGTTGGATTAAAGCGCATCCCCAATTTGGTGGCCCATGATTCCAGTTTGCGCAGATCTTGTTGCAATATTTCGTGATCTTTGTAGGTGTTTATCTGGCGGAACAGGAGGCAGTCATCTGCGAATAGGCGGACTTGTGATGTTACTGTGTCCGGTAGGTCATTTATGTGACAGAGAAAGAGCAGCGGTCCCAATACTGTTCCCTGTGTACCTCCTGATAGCACGTCAACTTCTTCTGAGTAGTATCCCTCGAGTGCAACTCTCATCTTTCTTTCTTTCAGAAAGGATGCTAGCCATCTGTTGACCGGGCCTGTGATACCGTAGTGATTTAGTTTGGTCAATAGGCTGTCATGTGGCAAGGTGTCGAAAGCTTTGGAGAAATCAAGGATGGCCACGTCGATCTGCTTCTTGTTGTCAAATGATTGTAAGATGTCTTGTGTTGTCACTGCTAGTTGTGTTTCGCAGGAATATCCCCTTCGAACGCCATGGTTTAGCTTTGTTATTATGTTGTGCTTCTCCAGATGTTCATGGATATGGCGGCATATGAGGTGTTCTAGTAGCTTGCACGGTACTGATGTTAGGGACACAGGACGATAGTTTTCCGCTTGATGTCGGTCTCCTTTTTTGTAGACTGAGGCTATGTTGGCGCTGCGCCAGTCCCTTGGCAATGTGCCTGTGTTTAATGAGAGTTGGAATACTAGTATGAGCCTGAAGGCAGGTGCCAGTTGTTTTGCGTACTTCTTTAGGATGGAGTTTGGGATACCGTCTGGGGCCGAAGCTTTGGTGAGTTTAATCTCTTCAGCAGAGCTTCAACGCCATTCACTGTCACTGTCGGTTTGCCGATGTTTTCGCATTTGGGTTGAAGGTCAGGAAGTGGTGGTTGGTTCTTGGTGAATACTGACTGGAACAGTCTTGGTGTCTCGCGATAGGCAGATAATCAAATTTTACTGCGAAAATCGTGAACAAAACTACCGCTCTAATTCTCCTTCTGTCAGTAAGTTTTTATTGCGGGAATTGTTCTCAAAGCATATAGGAAATTTGACATTGGGGCCATCGGTTCCGTCATTTCAACCTGTCATTTCAACCTGTCTCGTGGTGACCCACGATATGCAGATAATCAAATTATATTATAAAGTCTCCAAGCAGACCCAATTTGCAATATACCTGGCCATACGACGCCATTTGATGCGGAAATTTGCTCGCAATGACACGATTTGATTATCTGCCTATCGCGAGACACCAAGAGTCTTGGTGTCTCGCGATAGGCAGATAATCAAAATTTACTAGTATTATAAAGTCTCCAAGCAGTCCCCATTATGCAATATACCTGGCCAAACGACGCCATTTGATGCGGAAATTTGCTCGCAATGACACGGTCGTATACAGAAAAAGATGCCATGATGAAACATATTTCATTATATGTTCCAGTGGAACTGCTTTACCAGGATTTCTGCTTTGCCTTTTGGGTCGTCAATCAGCTTGCCTTGTGATTTCAATGGCGACACTCCGATGTTATCTTGTTTTCTGCTCTTGGTGTGTCTCCAGAATGGTTTCGTCGTCTTTTGTTATAAACCTTCTTTAATCTTAGCGTTGATGTAATCTCACTCAGCCTTCCTCATTTCCCTTTTAGATTCTTTCTGCATTGCTCGATAGTTGGTCCAGTTGTTGTTCTTCTTTGCCTGTGTATATAGGCGCTGTTTCATTCGTAGCAATTTTTTGATAATAGTTTACCCATGGAGTGTTCTGCTTGGGTGATATCAGCTTAGAGGGTATGTGTTGGTCCATAGATCTGTGTGTGCCCTCCTTCAGACGTTTCCACATATCCTCCACGGTTGCACTAGTTAGTGTACGTAGGCCTTCTCCCAGTATCTGCAGATCCAGTTGTGTCCAGTTGTGTCCAGTTGTGTCCAGTCTGCTTTTTTATATAGATAGCACTTCCTCGGTTTTGAATGTTGGTATCTGGGCTTTACAAGTTTTACAAGTGATGCATTGTTGGTGAAGACCAGGTCTAGCAAGTTCTTTTCCCGCGTTGGTTGTTCGTGGATTTGTTTTAGCCCTTTTTCTGACATGATTTCTAGTAGTTGAGTTTGTATATCTTTGTCTTGGGCTCCTCTGTTTACTACTGAGCTGTTCCACTCTATATCAGGGCAATTAAAGTCCCCACAGATGATCATGTGTTTTTTGCTTTCCGGATGTCGCTAGGTTGATGGACTTCTCCAGCTCTGCGATGTGGTGGTTCTCTCTGGGTGGCATATAGTAAGCCCTATCAGTATGTCCTTGCTGGATGTTGATCTGACCTTGACCCAGTTGATTTCGCTATCTGTCACCAGTTGTGGTTGCTCCGTTGATATTAAGCTCTTGTGGACAATGATGAAGACGCCCACTCCAGTGGATACTGTCATTTCGGTAGCACGCATAGTTCTCTGGGAAAATTTCGCTTGACTTGATGTGCTCAGATGTTGGGTTTTCCCCCGGTTTGACTCCCTGTAGCCATGATTCAGTGCCTATTACGATATCTGGCTTGGTGTATTCCAGCGATGCAGCTAGTTCGGCATGTTTGTCTCTTATGCTGCGGCAGTTAACTGTCATTATCCTCATATTTCTCTTGGGTGGTAATTTGTACGGTCCAGTACGAGATGATGTTGATCCGGTGGTGTTCCGTGTGCCATTCGATCTATTTCGTGGTACTGGTGTACTTGCCTCCATTGGGTTGAAGACAGACTCTGATGAAACTGAGTCGATGGTTGAGTCCAGGTTGAGGTATGCATATATGTTGGGGTCAGCTTCATATGGGTGGAAGGTGAAGCTATCCAGATTTATGCTTTCGCTTTTGCAGCAAATCCAAGAGACGTTCTTTCTGTGCAGGTTGCTGTATTCTCCTGCTGACATCTCAAGGCATGATTGGTGGTACCAGATGCTGCATTCGTCACAACAGACTCCTTGTTGGTTCCACTTTACTAGACATTGCCAGTATCCACATGGGAACTTCTCTTCAAGCCCTGGTCCGGGTTTGACTCTATGTCGCATGCAAGCATCAAAGTCAGGAGGAAGATGGTTTTAGATGGGTTCGTGTTTGCTGGCCATGTGATCGGACCTCTTCGTGCTGTTGATAGTCGAGGGTTTGTTAGATTATGTGCCAGCTGCTGGTGATACCACGTCTTCTGGTTGTCTGAGTTGAGGTACGTAGTTATGGATGTTAAGATGAATAGTTGTAATATCAATCTGTATGCCAGATCTGATTTTTAGTTCTCGGTCTCATTCGGCGTAGCTTGGTAGCAAGTCCATGCTGTCTGAATGATCGCGAGAACTTGCTGGGTGGCATTTGATCGTTATCGCTGCCCAGTGGCAGTAGGTGGGATTTGAAAAGACAGTTTTTCTCAGAGTAGCTTGGTGACAAGTCCTTGCTGTCTGAGTGGTTGTCAATTAGTGTATACTACACAGTTAGTTGTTATCGTTATGTTAATACTGACCTGTATACTATACAGGTAGGTGTTAACAGTTATTGATATGTTAATACTGACCTGGGGGTTAGAGTTCCCAGCAGTCCTTCTCGCTTTGGTCTGCTATACGGCGAAGCCAGGTTTTTGCTAGCAGCTTGTCGGGGTGGATGCCGTCTGTGTACAGCGAGAAGTTGTAATAATGGCGAGACACCTTCTTTCTTTTGTTGCTTGATCGGACGTATAGGTCGTTGGAGAATTTAGGAGAATAGGTCCTGTTTGATGTGTTTATCTTCCTTATCTTTTGATTTAATGTCTTTATTAGTGAAGTGAGTATGTTGTCGTCTCCCTCAAATCAGTCTGGTGATTGTGGCCTCTTGATTTGTTGAAGAGCTTTATGGAGTAAGCTGGGATCTCCAATATGGTTAATCTGCACTCTGTGAAGCTATCGATGAGATTTTGGATTATGGATAGCTTATCTATGGGAGGCCAAATTCACATTTATTAATGAATTGCGCTTAAGTGCAAATAATTGCGCTTAAGCGCAATCAATTGCGCTTAAGCACAAATACCACATATTGTGCTTAAGCGCAAATAGGGCATTTACGCTTAGGTGTAATTAATTACGCTTAAGCGCAATTAATTGCGCTTAAGCGCAATCAATTGCGCTTAAGCGCAATCAATTACGCTTAACCATAATTGTGACTACTATCTAACCTACCCATAAACTATTAGCATGACCTGGTGTATCACCTAGCAACACAAGATGAGCATTGGGCTAATTTTGACCTGTACTCAACAGTCAACTGTGAGTATGTGTTCAACAAGGAGAATCCCTAATTACATATTATCAGCATCCCTCTATCCAAAGAATTGATGTCGCCTTCCCGGAACTCTTAGTAATTTTTTGTATGATGTTTTTAATGTATTTTTGCACAGATTTTAGCCTATACATGCATGCGGTGTCACTGCATGAGGGCTTTCTTATCCCATACAGTAATTCTCTAATTAATCGACTTCTTAACCACAGCAGAATTATGGGTAACGTTTCAGGATTTAGTCGGAAATATGGCTTGTTGCCATTCATCGAAAAGCTCTCGAGAGCTTTCCAATGAATGGCAACAAGCCATATTTCCGACTAAATCCTGAAAAGTTATCCATAATTCTGCTGTGGTTAAGGAGTCGATTAATTAGAGCATTACTGTATGGTTTACTTATTGACTTAAATCAGGGGGGAAAAAACCCTATTTTCATATTATCAGCATCCCTGTCCAAAAAATGGTGTGTAATCACTGGAGCTTTGGTGTCTCAGTCCTGGAGCTCTAGTTTTTCTTATTAAATCAGCATCTCTTGCACAAATCTATAGTATTTCCATGATCATATAGTGTGAATGTGGTGTCACCGAGGGCTTGCTTCCCTCATATGGTGTGACTGTATACTCGAAAATTTAAGAAAATCAATGTCGCCCCGACTAATACAGAAAGTAATGCTATTGCAAGTAGCCCCAACTAATATATACCGAAGATAATATAATGCTATCACGAGTCGCTCCAACTAAAACAGAAGGTGATACTATTGCGAGTCAGCCATTTTGATAAAGAAGTTGGGCTAGCTCCCTACCCAATGAAACCAATGAAACCAAGAGGTGACATGTCAATAGGAGTTAATGCTAAGTTATGGAGAAACCTATTTATTCACCAGGGGTGTTTTGTTACATATAACCATGAATTGCGCTTAAGCGCAATTGATTGCGCTTAAGCGCAATTGATTGTGCTTAAGCACAATTAATTATTAAATGTGAATTTGGCCTCCCATACTTATCTAGTACCTCTGGTATTAAAAGTTCAGCCTTCGGGTGTAACTCGATGAACTTTCCCTTCTTGTCGGTGAGATCACAAGTTCCTAACCAGATGTAAAACCATACCCTGCCGTTGTAGTGATTTGCTATGGTTTTCAGGTGAGTTTCCAGCCACAGGATTGTGTGGTCAGTTCTGTAGCCTGGAGTAGATTTCCAAACAATCGATTTTTCCGTAGATGATGATATCTGATTTTGTAGGTAGTTTCCTTTACTGCCAGATATGATATATGCTTTCCTTGTTTGCAAACTCCTATTTCTGGTGTGTCGGCTTTTGATAAACTTCTTGAGTTTCTGTTCTGACATTTACGCAAGAGCAAGTCGAATGTTTATACTGACAACAAGATGGCGGCGCCCGTGGGAAATATGGGTCAGCCCACTTACCTGTTTACACTCATAAAATACATTATAAATACACAAATTAACAATATCAAAGTTCTAAAACAAATGTTGGTATGATAAATCATCAGTATGTTGTTTCAGGTTTGATGATCCACGATGAGTTGATGGTGTAATTTGCGATATTTTATAAATTTTCGGACGAGACAATAATTGCGTTGTTGACACTATACCGCGCATGCGCTCCCCCGAAGACCCATAGTAAGTTTGGTGATGATCGGATGAGGGATACGGCCTGCAGGGTGAGCAAAGGAAATTGTTGACGGACGCATGCACAGACGCAAGCACGGACGCACACACAGAGGGCGGACTCCAACACATGACAATAGCCCAAATTTTACAAAGTAAAGTTGACCTAAAAAGAACGGCCTTCATCGGAGAAATGAACAGTCGGTGCATGGTGGCAACGAGTGTTGTCGTCGGTTCGCGTACCGTTTCTCGAAAAAGAAAGACATCTTCTACGCCATTGATGTTTACTTATTCCATACTCATTCAATGGAATTATTGTATACCTGTAGTGGAATACAAGCTGGAACTATTTTTGTTGACGTTGTGACGGTTGCCGCAAGGCAAGGTGACGCACATTGTGTCAACGATTCGTTTTGGGTGATGCCCCGACAATTACTGGCTATTCATCAGACTTAAATCACAATAGAGGTAGCTATAGTATCAATGAATGTGACAGTCATGCATTGAACTTATCTGATACAACGATGTAGAATAAATACAGAACACAAGTTAATCTCGAATCTTTTATCGAACTCGTTGCGGACGGCGCACAGTTTCATTTCTGTCGCGATCCATGCATGTGCCATCCGCAACTCATTCGATAAAAGATTCTCGATTAAGACGCGCGGTATGTTCTCTAAAGCAATCGATAAAGGTAAATGTGAAAAAACATAAAAGTTGGTACAACCATCGTCACTAAGAATAACATGGAAATAATACAGATAGCGTTTATTCCTAGTTATATTATTGGCATATCTTTAATTGACGTGACATCGTGCGTATTGAAACATTTTGCATGTAGTCATTACTTTGGCAGTGCCAGCCATTTTTTCAACAAGCAGTTGAGCAAATTCTGTTCAAATCTCGAAGGTTTAATTAACAAAAGGTCAGAGTAATGAAATATTCTAGAAAATACAGATTTTAAACATATCGTTTCCAGTGGGTGTTAATAATACTGACTTCCACTGTAACAGTAATGTTTACATAACAATGGTTTCAACACTCGAAATCTCGTCTCTGGAGAGTACTCAATAATAAATAATAAGAACAGGGTCTTAATAATAAATAATACGAACAGGGTCTTAATAATAAATAATAAGAACAGGGTCTTAATAATAAATAATAAGAATAGGGTTTTAATAATAAATAATAACAACAGGGTCTTAATAATAAATAATAAGAACAGGGTCTTAATAATAAATAATAAGAACAGGGTCTTAATAATAAATAATAAGAACAGGGTCTTAATAATAAATAATAAGAACAGGGTCTTAATAATAAATAATAAGAACAGGGTCTTAATAATAAATAATAAGAACAGGGTCTTAATAATAAATAATAAGAACAGGGTCTTAATAATAAATAATAAGAACAGGGTCTTAATAATAAATAATAAGAACAGGGTCTTAATAATAAATAATAAGAACAGGGTCTTAATAATAAATAATAAAAACAGGGTCTTAATAATAAATCATAAGAACAGGGTCTTAATAATAAATAATAAGAACAGGGTCTTAATAATAAATAATAAGAGCAGGGTCTTAATAATAACTCAGTGGACAAAAGTAAACCCACGTATCAAATTTCGTCGAAATCCCATCAGAATTCACGATTTGACCTTGAATTGACCCGATGTCAAGGTCACGTCGCACGGGCAAATGAATAGGCTTATGAGACTCCCCGGCCGAAAGTACCCACACATACCAAGTTTAATCGAAATCCCGTGATATTCGGGCGTTTGACCTTGAAATGACCCGATTTCAAGGTCAATGTCACGTCGCACGGGCAAATTAATAGGTTTATGCCACTCCCGACAGAAGGTACACCCACATACCAAGTTTCATCGAAATTCCGTGATATTCGGGCGTTTGACCTTGAAATTACCCGATTTCAAGGTCAAGTTCACGTCGCAGAGGCAAATTAATAGGCCTATGTTACCCCCCGGCCAAAAATACCCCCACATACCAAGTTTCATCGAAATCGTGTTGGCCGTTTCCGAGTTCATCGATTACACACAAACAAACAAACAAACAGATCTTCCAAAATATATAATAGACTAGAAGGTGACCCGACTTCGTCCGGGCTTTGACCTTGAATTGACCATTTTGAAGGTCAAGGTCAGGTGGGGTCAAACACCAACACCCGAAACATGGTGGAAATCGGCCCAGCGGATACCGGGAAATCGGCCCAGCGGATACCGAGATACCCTATGCATCAAATTTCGTCCGTAAAAATCCGCCAGTTTAACCCGATTTGATTTACACTCAAGTATATAAACGCGCCTCATATACACACGCTCATTAATTATCAAGTTTCAACGTAAAGATAAATTACCATCGGTGCCCGAGATATCGCCAAGACGTCTGAAACAGTCAAATGCATCGACCGGTTAAGCGTTAACGTGATCTAGCGTTATGACCTCTAACGACGTCATGGAAGTTACGCATTGTTTTTATCCTGATGGAAGATAGTACCACTTCTTCTTGATAATTGAGGCAGATAACTAAAACGGATACATACGCATTATATATCGTTTGAAAGAGGAAACACGAAAGATTCTCACAGTGTCATTATTATGACTGGCATTTTATTATTCGCGCTGTCTCGAATCGATTTGTAAGCACCGAACTCAAATGAAAGTCCCGTAACACAGCGTAAAAACAGATTTGACCGCGGCACGTGAAAAGTTGACCTCGGATCTGAAAATCAATAGGCCTATGTCACCCCCCGGTCGAAAATACACCCACATACCAAGTTTCATCGAAATCGGGTCGGCCGTTTTCGAGTTCATCGATTACACACAAACAAACAAACAAACAGATCTTCCAAAATATATAATAGACTAGCAGGTTAGCCCGCCACTGGCGGCATTCGTCCCATGGCTTTGTTTCAGAAACATGACATTTTTGTAATTATATTGTTTTTATTTATTTTTGTTTTTTATTTTTGAATATGAATTTAATGTTTTTTAAATTTAATATATTTTGTTTCTGAATTGTTTTTTTATTGTTAATTTTTTTTAATTTTAAATTGTTTTAATTAAATTGTAAATTGTTTTAATTATTTTTTTTGTTTCTGGCGGAAAAATTTACCCGTATAAATACCCCCCCCCCTTCCTAGGAACGACAGACAACGCATTCTTTGTTTCGTGAAATCTCTCTACGATAACATTGCATTGAATTTAAAACAAACGCTTCCCGTCGGGAAATCTGTCTTCGGGTCGTTGTTGTTGGCATCACGGCTCCCCGAAAACTCTCACATTGCCGAAAACGTGTATTTAGTAATATCGTTGTTGTTGATATTTACGGCTTGGTGGCTATTTTCTTATTTAGCAAGTTTGAGCTCTATCGGTTAGAGTCTATAAAGGACACACTCATATATATGACACTTCCCGTAGGTAGCAAGTTTGAGCTCAATCGGCATTCCCTGGAATTTCCCGTAGATTGGCAGATTCCAGTAGCTTTAAATCTGATGCTATATTTGTGATTATCTGGGATGATTTCGGTATATACCAAAGGTATATACTGTAAAAACAGAGCGCGCCATCCGTGCTCGCAGGGAATAAATTTCGAGCGATAACGTTTGCGTTCCCGTATAACTCTGCAGATGCGAATAACGTTGAATGGGAAACAGACGCTCTTTATAGAGATGCGTCAAAAACAAACGCTCATTAAATAATCACTTGATTAACACCCGCCGTGCCTTTGCGGTGATTTGAGATTGGAGAACGGGTGCTCTGAGCTTCTCTAAACCGCGACCACGGTCGTGTCGGTGGGATTTGACACTTACATAGGAAGTTTGAGCTCAATCTGTACACGCGTTTTGGATTCTATGAAGTACACACACACACACACACACACATATATACGAAGTCTCAAAATATATAGTATAGACTAGCAGGTTAGCCCGCCACTGGCGGCAATCGTCAAAAACATGACAATTTAAAAAAATTTAAATTAATGTTTTTAATTAATTTAATTTTTTGTTTTTCAATGAGTTAATGATGAGCCCGACGTTGTCCGGGCTATTCAAAAACCAAATTTCAAGTCGATAGCTCCACCCGTTTCCGAGATCTGGTCTGCGCATGCGCGAACCTGGCGTCGCACGGGCTCGGCGACCCGATAAAATTCGTATCCGGGGCAAGATACATTCACATACCAAATTTCAAGTCGATAGCTCCACCCGTTTCCGAGATCTCGTCTGCGCATGCGCGAAGCTGGCGTCGCACGGGCTCGGCGACCCGATAAATTCGTATCCGGGGCAAGATACATTCACATACCAAATTTTAAGTCGATAGCTCCACTCGTTTCCGAGATCTCGTCTGCCGGGATTTCTGAGAAGCATTATGCCTATATCCACACTAACTACCCCCTAAGCCCTGACCTAAGTGTCATACATACTATAACAATGATGCTGAACACTTTGAGGCAATTATATTGCAGAAATGTTGTAAAAGTACTATGGCATCCAATAAATCTCCCCGCATAGGAAACCACTCAAAATCCCGTATATCTCTCTGCAGATACTAATAACGTTGAATGGTAAACAAACGCTCTTTATAGCGATGCGTCAAAAACAAACGCTCATTAAATTATCACTTGATTAACCACCGCAGTGCCGTTTTTTTGTGACTGAGATTGGAGAACGGGTGCTCTGAGCTTCTCCAAAACGCCGCGACAACGATTCCCGTGGGATTTTACCTTTAGATAGGAAGTTTGGTCCCGATCGGTCAACCCGTTTTCGATTCATGAAGTACTCATATATATACGGAAGTCTCAAAATATATAGTATAGCCGATGAGCCCGACGTTGTCCGGGCTATTCAAAAACCAAATTTCAAGTCGATAGCTCCACCCGTTTCCGAGATCTGGTCTGCGCATGCGCGAAGCTGGCGTCGCACGGGCTCGGCGACCCGATAAACTTCGTATCCGGGGCAAGATACATTCACATAACAAATTTCAAGTCGATAGCTCCACCCGTTTCCGAGATCTGGTCTGCGCATGCGCGAAGCTGGCGTCGCACGGGCTTGGCGACCCGATAAATTCGTATCCGGGGCAAGATACATTCACATAGCAAATTTCAAGTCGATAGCTCCACCCGTTTCCGAGATCTGGTCTGCGCATGCGCGAAGCTGGCGTCGCACGGGCTCGGCGACCCGATAAACTTCGTATCCGGGGCAAGATACATTCACATAACAAATTTCAAGTCGATAGCTCCACCCGTTTCCGAGATCTGGTCTGCGCATGCGCGAAGCTGGCGTCGCACGGGCTCGGCGACCCGATAAATTCGTATCCGGGGCAAGATACATTCACATAGCAAATTTCAAGTCGATAGCTCCACCCGTTTCCGAGATCTCGTCTGCGCATGCGCTGCACGGGCGTCGCACGGGCTCGCCAATACGACGACGACGACCGCCTGGTCAAACTACACACACGTACCAAGTTTCGTCCCGATCGGTCAAGAATCGTAGATTTGTATTAATGACAGACAAACAGACAAACAGACAAACAGACAAACAGACAGACAAACAGAGGTCTTCAAAATATATATGAGATGTTGTACACTCTCTGGGAAATAAATGTGTTGTAACACGAACATGATGTCCCAGTGGGACTTTACCAACCACTCAACAAGCTGCATGCAAAGTTCAGTCGCTAAATACTGACATGTTCTCAGCTAAAGTTTATTGCTTGTTCGTATACCGAGTGTAATGATGTTGTTCCCGCATTATTACTATTATCATTAAATTAATGGAGAAAGTAGAGCCGACGAGTCACAGATCGACGCCCAAGAGATCAATGAACCTAGGTGCGGTATTCCGGCTGAAATGATTGGAATCGAGTCGCTCTTACAACACACTCAACACCACACGCCGAAAGTCATAGCAGCTTTTATACAAATTGCTATAAGATAAATGGTTGAGAGCAATTATTGTATTTAAATAAATTAGTGCCGACGAGTCACATATCAACACCCTACGAGAGCAATGAACCTATGGGTTCATAAAAGCAAAAACCACATATGTGAATGTGCAACACGAGGCCACCAGTAGCTCAGTTGGTAAGTTGTAAGGCGCTTTCGGTCGACATAAGCCGCACCATCGATGGCGAAGATTGTTCTAGTCTCGATAATCTCAGATTTGTCAACCACGCACAAGGAAGGTTACACTGGTGTAAATATTTTCCATAGGCCTCAGTGCTAACGTTTTAGCGTATATTGTTGGCAATAAATATTTTGGGTCCAAAATTTTCTTAAAATCTGAAAATTTGACATTTTGGGAAACTTTTTACACAAAAAAATCATGTCCGTCTAGCAGGGAACTCGCCTTTAAATCTTGTGTGTTCGTAACTAGTGTCAGAACCGCATAAAAAAATACTGTCATAGTTTAGACCACACCAAACAATTCAAAGTTCACTACAAAGGGTTAATTACTGGGCCAATGGCTATTTTACCTATGGGAAATCATAGGGAAGAGGTGTGATGATTTTCTGTTATGCAAAAAGCACACAAGGCTATTGACCAATCAGGGCCCAGTGTCTATTTTATTCTCTCCTATATATTCCTCCAGCATCTGCTAGATGTCACTCCGAACCCTATTTACACCAGTGTAACCGGAAGGTAACATGATCAATGGGTATAGGAAAGTTTATCTGTTGCTTGACTTGAATCATATTTTATTTGCATAATATACTAAATGGATTGGGGCACAAGTTTTTACAACTTATGAAACCCCTCACGCGATACAATATAATAGAACACATGTAATCAAGATGGTGATAAGTTTTGATATGTATAATTTGTATTCCCTTCCAGAGGTTGTGGAAATTTGTGTTTAAAACAATGTCGCTACATTATGAATGTTTGGTGCGATTAGCGAGTGCTATTATAACAATAACATGATTTTTGAGGGTGTTATGGTTTATTAACGGCCCGGCTGGAATGATTAACAGCCCAAGGGCCTATTAGCGGCCCGAGACGAAGTCGATGGACGCTAATAGCCCCGAGGGCTGTTAATCATTCGAGAGGGCCGTTAATAAACCATAATGGCCGATGAAATCATGTTATTACTATTATTATCACAGTTTTGGACATTTGACCCATTTGAGGATTTAGTGGAATAATGAAGTAGATTAAGAGAGAAATATTTTCAAGAACATTTAAATTTGATATCATTTGACTTGTCAGCTGACACGGACTGACGGAGTCTCGAAAATAGGACAGGGGAAAAACCAGCATTGGAGACGAGTAACAACCAATGCGAGGTTGACAGATAAAATTATCAATGCATACTTACGCTTGATACAATAATTCAATCATATAGCGTGAATTCCAATCATAAAACCACTATAGTGTCGAGAAAATCGGATGCATCTTCCCATTATTTTCTTGAAATAAACACGCCAGATCGGAAGTTGAAGGGACGTAACTCTCGCGATAATAAACGAGATCTATAGTTTCCGGGCGGCGGGCCGATAATGAACTAGGCTTCTCATTATCGGCCCGCGGCCCGCTGTTTTTGGTAACAATACGCTATTTGGAATGCCCCGAAAAACATTATCAATGGACTAGAGAACGCCCTATGAAGTGGTAATAATATATAATCTACTAACATGTGTATGTTCGGTGGTAATATATAATAGTAGACAATCATGTCATCTGTCGGTCGGTGGTTTCTATGCGCAGTGCAGTGATTTCCCGGTAGAATGAACCTTTGTGGCGTTTCCTTCACCGTAAAACTGACATTTACCTATAGCTGCTGAAATGACGACAAACTCCAAACAAAACCAAACAGTATACAACTTGATATGGCAAGAATCGTGGTCAAATGTGTGTTGGTAGTCATAGTGTAGGTGATATGTGCTAAACTTGTCAAATTTAGTGTTCTAATGCAGAACTGAGAACAGCACTTGGTGTTCTAATTATGATCTTTGTCTGACCAGAAGATTTGGCATTTATTGGGCTCGACAGAGCCTCGCCCAATAGATGATCATATCCCTCTCACAGACATAAACAGTTTAATGCATTTAATGAAATAATTAACCTCAACCACGATCATGGGGTTGTGATATATACAGAAAAATTACATTTTAACAGAAATACCGCTATTGTATACTGGAGATTGTGCCGAAATAGATTTACTGCAAATTAATACAATTTATTATAGGGATTGACTGTACAATTATATAAACTGAATTTATCGTAAATGTTGCGGTACATTCCAAAGATATCATGGCCGCCGGTACTTTATGCTTTAAAGTTTTACGGGATTATTTATAGCACTTAACGGCGTTTACCGTACAATTATATAAACGGAATATACCGTAAAATTTACGGCTGATTCCAACGATATCAACGTTACCGGTACTTTATGTCGTAACATATTACGGGCTATTTTCACAGTGTACAGAGGTTGTTAGTATAATATCGTACATATGTTTGACATATTTATTGAAAAATATATACATCGCTCGTATATCGGATGTGAAGGCGATTGGTTGCTGATGACATAATTATATTATATGCATGGATTAAATCACTAGTATGACCACAATGGTGTATGTATGCCAATGCCATTGCACTTCAGCGGTTAAAAAAAACATCAAAGACAATTTCAAATACCGACACAACTAAACGACACGCGGTCATTGGTTAGTCTTTGATTAAAAATATGCCAATGTCCACATGCCCTTAGGGTGTGTTTACACTGTGTATATATCTGTATACAGATATGTATGAAGTCACGTGACGTGCATTACTGTCATCACAACATGATGACTAATTAATTTATTTATTGACCTCCATGTTTGGAGAGCGACTGGTAATATTTACAAATCAGACAACACGAAGTATGACATGCAAGGGTTACATAACAAATACATGCATACAAAAATAATAATAATAATAAAATAAATATATATATTAAAAAAAAAAAAAAAAAAAACCGCACACACCCTCACAAATAAATAACATATTGATATTAACAGAGAGAGTCATATGTCACATGCATACGGCTCAACGAGCGCTTCATTGTCCCAGACATACATCGCACTAATGCGGTCCTATTCATATACAGTGGAAGAGCGATCAAAAATCAAATAAAATATCACTATATACAGAGAGTCATATGTCGCATGCATACGGCTATACGACATATCGATGTGCTCTATTGTCCCTGGCAATTGTCGCACGCATGTGTTCGTATTTTATATAGGCTGACTGAAGTGTAACGGAGAACAGTACGAAGTCCATAGTGGTGTCAGAGCTTCAATGGCGCACTAGAACATAGATCTTGTGCGAATTAGTCTACACGCTATAAGAAGAAATGTAGCAGCGTCCAGAAGTAAGTCTTCCAAGCAATCCAGGAACTTCTCGGTGAGTGTTTGAAGTGTGCTACCAAGAAATAGAGCGAACAGATGAATTTCGTCAAGGGCAAGCAGCTCCATCGAAGTGACCACGCCATAGCGTGTCAGTATTCCGTCCCAGAATTGGTTCCGAAGAAAAAGCAGAGGTAATGATTGGCAAGTGAATAATATGTGCTGAATTTCATTGTTATATTTTGATTGGCAAAGACGGCACTGAATGTTGCTCGGGTATGTGGTTCTGTGCAGTAGGAAGGCAAGATTTTTTATCGCTGAACTATGACGATCATTACCATGCAGTCGTTTCCAAAAAGACCAACATGTCAAAGGATACTGGTGTGTTTTCCAGAGAACAGCTAGAGCAGGATCACTAGCGACAGATGACTGCCAAGAAGATACATATGTGTGTTGAACGGCAGTCTTGACAATGTTTTTCCACGCGGATTTTACAGGAAATATCCCTTCATCCAAGAATTCATCCAAGTAGTGACGCAATTTATATTTGGTATTTGGTCACTCTGGTAAGTGACAACTCCCTAGGAGTCGTTGCAGTTTAGGCCAGACATAAAAATGGATCAACTACCAGCAGACAACAGCGATTTGGTATGTGCCGTGTCAGCATATATATATAGGTCTCCTGTTTGACACCATCTGGGAGGTGGTAATTTTGGATTGGTATGGAGTGGGTATCCATGACTACAACACCCTGTATTTGACCAAATGTAGCAAAATTTCCAACTGATGACAATTCTAATGACAATGTTGACCAAATGTAGGACAATATTGTTTTTATTAAATTAACTAGCAGTTTTGACTGGCCACGGGAGGGACCAGTGCACAATCTTTCCATATAAGGTAGGAAATTATGCAAATATTGGTCAGAAAACAATACTACAAAATGTTTGAAAATCAAACTACAATATCATTTTCAACCTATTGTTGGTTTGGAAATTACAACTAATGTTTTGTCAGGTATGAAATTTCCAACTGTTGAAACTTTTGACCAAAGTTGGGGTGAGACACCCCTCACCCCCGGTTGACATGTCCCTGTCCATCTTGAATATACGAAATACATGGGTTGAAATGACAACGAAAACTGTAACACATTATTCGCCAAGCCAGAGTAACAATTAATCAAAACAGATTTGCCTGTCGCAATGATTCGGCGTTGACCCTGGCGTATAGCGGACACGATTTTTGCTCACAGGGACGAATACCGTTTTCTTTCGGTGTGCATTTCTATATCAACCCGTTCGCACTAGTCTGCGTGTAGATCTGTGTACAGTTCCGTAGCAGTGTAAATGCACCCTTAGTAACTGATATCCGGAAAAATAAAAGGGCTCCGTGGCCAATGTCACGTAGAGTGAACAATCCCGTAACATTTTACGGCCCAAAGTACCAGCAGCTATGACACCGTTGGAATCAGCCGTAAACTTAAAGGTTAATTCCGTAAATGAATTTATGCCCTGACTCACTTTAAAGCTTTGACACGAATTTGGACACATAGGTTATGCCCTGACTTATTATCAAGCCTTGACATAACAAACCTATAACCCCCTTTTGCTGTTCATGAATTTTAGGAATTGCTTTTGCATAAAAAAATTTGTTTGTAACCAGTTATGTAACCCTAATGTGGGTGTAAAACGCCGCCTTTTGTTGAAACATTTACAAAATAGCAATGTACATTGTTATTGCTGTTCATGAATTTTAGGAATTGCTTTTGCATCAAATTTTTTGCTTGTAACCAGTTATGTAACCCTAATGTGGGTGTAAAACGCCAAAGTTGTAAACCCTCTGTAAAGCCAGAGAGTTAATCGAAAAGAGCCAAAAGAATACAACCAGTAGGTCTGCCAGCATGCAAAACCAGGTGGACTGCCTGGGAAAAGCTAGGCGGACCTGTAACGATCAGCAGAAATATGAAAAGAAACATACATATACAATCAAAAATACACTAGATGGATATAATCAAAGTTATAACATCTCAAAAATATATATATCTATGTATACATGAAATATAAGTGCTTAACAATTAATATTAACAAAAGTTTAACAATCCAAAACTGGAACATTCTTATATTTCAAATGAGTGATGTGCAGCATTGAAAACAAGAGAGGTTAAGGTAATGACCCAACCCTGCTTGCAATAGATGATTTCAAGTGCCCTTGCCACAAAACCTGGGAGGGAGGGTAGGGAAAATTATTTGTTTTGGATTGTTGTTTTTCGTATTTGTTATTCCTGGAAATGCTGAATAATAATTAGCGTCCTGACGCTAAGTTACAGAGACTACGCTTTCTAACGCGTGATACGATTGGTTAACAGCAAACTCTGTTAAGCAATGCGCACTGTGATTGGTTACATATGCACACCTCACTTACTATGCACACGGTACTTCGGTGCGTCATTTATACCATATGATGTTTACTTTCTGTCGACACCTAGCGGAAAGAACGGTCCGATGTCGCCTGCAACAGAATTAATTGATACTGGTTCGTCCTGACATAAATAGTTTTACTTTGTAAATATCTGTTATGCCCTGACTCACTTTAAAGCTTTGACAGGAGTTTGTACCCATAGGCTATGCCCTGACTTATTATCAAGCCTTGACATAACAATCCTATAACCCCCTTTTTATTTGTTGGGATAAATTGACACTAAAACATAATTACCATGTTTGACGATTTATTCTCGCCTCTGGTTGAAACATTTACAATATAGCAATGTACATAGTTATTGCTGGTCATGAATTTTAGGAATTGCTTTTGCATCAAATTGTTTTTGCTTGTAACCAGTTATGTAACCCTAATGTGGGTGTAAAATGCCATATGGCTGAAATTGAGCCTACAGAGTTGCGAAATTTAAGACATGCACCCAAAGAGAAAGGAAAGGAGCGGACAGGGAAACCCTTACTTCCAATGCTGCCCATAGAAAAAACAAGATTATCACATAATTATATACAATGAAAACACTTCATCGAAGAGAGCACCCCGTATAGAAAGACCTCTAGGTATTTTTTGGCACTTAACGCATGAGGTAACTTAATTAAGTATCACAGTGGGAAACAACACAAGTCACACCAACAACTGTATACATCCGCATATCTAGCCTTTCATATATAAAGGATCGCTCACTCTCGACTTGACTAAATGAAACTACGGCATGCCAAATTCTCTATACTACTGTACAATACATTTATTTCTGGCCCTCCCCAGAGGATAGCCATTTGTAGCGTCAGTTCGACAAAATTCTCATATGATAGCAAGGCCTGGCCCCCATTGGAATTGACAACATGCTCTGGACAAACGAAGATCAGGCCTCCCCCTGAAAACTGTACAGTAAGCTCATCATATCGGAAAACTTGAAAACCAAAATTGATAACAAGGAAAAAACCTTGCATGACATCTACAGAGTATGCAGCCACTGTCTTGGTTCTCTTGCTTGTGACGACAAGCTCCAACTGACGATCAAGACTCGACTCCAAAAGTTGAAAGAGATTGCAGAAATCCTTTGGCCCGTAACGACAGGCTCCACAAAAGAAAACTTCCACCCCCAACAAAAGTATTCACTTATGATAAATGGTCATTAATAAACATCCTACTGATTGAATATATGGTTAAGGTAGCCAGGTCCCTCAGGATAGAAAAAATCCAAGTTTATAGCTCAATAAAGAACTGGTGGACGGATATACTTTTTAAATGCGTCTGACTGCCATCGACCTAAAGACCGAATCTGTGCATCGGATAAGCCACGTGCTGCGGCAAGACACGCACCGCCAATACGGAATGAATGCGCTTTAAAGACTTGCCCATCTAAATTAAGGTATGTCAAAACTTGTGCCAAAACTTGATCAAACAAACGGCGAGAAATACCTTTGTCATCCGGGTGGCAAAATATGGGGGGCTTCGGCATGACCCCGAGTCTGCCTATACTGCTGCATAATCCGAATGGGACAAACGAACTCTGCCAATCGAGGCCGGATTGCGATAAACTGTGGTGTCCCTGAAACAGTGTGCTTGAAATGACGAAACCGTATTACGATCTCGTCTTCTTTTCAAATAACATCATTCGCTGTTATAACCATATGAGAATGTGATTCGCGTGTAACACAGATTTCTCCGATGCGAGACAAGGTAAAAAAAGGCAAAAAACAAACATTGCTCTGAAGAGCCTAGATTGATAGTTACTCGATACACACTGCGGAATTGCTTGTAGGAAACGCTCAAGTAAGGACAATGTGACGGGAATGCGAATGTCGCAGGAAGGACGAGACTTTTGAAAACCAATGATTAACTTCTGGAGATAAAAATATTTAATTGGGTCACCGACACCTTGTATTTGTGAAAGAAACTAATAACCGACAACACCGTGCGTACTGTTGCCACCCCATAAGAAGCATTATATAAGTGGGCCACAAAAAAACAAACCGTACCAACCGAGATAGGTATTTCGGTTGAAAGATTATACTTATGACAGAAAGCTAAAACATTGCCCCAATATTTGCTGTACGTTTCTTTAGTTGTCGTGGCCATAGACTGATCAGCTAGATGCTTCATATTGGAAATAAGTTGCCGATGGTCATCTGAGGTGGTATCGCCGTAGGTTCGGCTACTGTACATGGCACTTGCTGTCTGAACTCGTCTATCTGCAACCTCGAGAGCAGATCCGATAAGCGATTATCCTTACCCGCGATATGCTGACATCGAATAACGATATTAAATTTGAGTGTAATTAAGACAAGCCAACGAAGAAGTTTTAAAAGACTAGAATTGGTAGCTGTTTAAGCATTAATGATAGCCACAACTGCCGCATTATCCGAATGGAGTATGAGCTTATGATTTTTGAAACGATGTCCCCAAATGTTGAGGGCTAACCAGATAGGATAAAGCTCCAAAATGGCAATGTTAAGCTTCTTGGCTGCAGGTGGCCATCCCCCATAAAACCAAAACTTGCCACAAATACCCCCAAACCCAAGGGTGGAGGCAGCATCTGTGTACATGTCAATTTTATCTGCAGAAATCCAATGTTCCTCTGAAAAGAAAGTTTTTTCCATTATAGCCCTGCAGAAAGGAATGCCATAATTGCAAGTCACGCTTTACCTCCCTCGTCAGTCGTGCCCGGTGGGATGAGTGCTTGAGCTTCATAGATATGTTAATAAGCCGTCGCAGAAACACCCGACCAGGAACGACCACCGAGCAGGCAAAATTCAGAGTACCAATGATTGATTGAAGTTGTTTGAGGGTAGCCTTCTCCATATTAAGAATTTGCCTAATTTCTGCTTGACATTTCTTAATTCTGTCCAAAGGCAAAGTAGCGTCCATGCGACATGAATCCAACTGTATGCCGAGAAATTCCAAAGTTGTACTTGGGCCCAGGGTTTTCTCATGTGCTATCGGAACCCCTAAAATATCACAAATGTCCAGAAATAACTGTAATGCCAAATCTGCTTCTTTATAGCTGCTAAGAATCAGACAAAAATCATCAAGATAGTGTACCAGTGGTATGTGAAGTTTTGTGGTGGCTATCCACTCAATTGCAGTGCTGAGGCTCTCGAACAAAAGACATGACCGACTGCAACCCATTGGCAGGCACTAATCGTAGTAAAATTGCTCATTCCACTTAAAACCCAGCAAATGATGATCCTCCATTCGGACTGGCACCAATCGAAAGGCAGAAAATACATCAATACGCAAAAGTACTGCCCCAACCCCAGTTTGTTTGATAATTGTAATGGTATCCTGCACGGAGGAGTAGTGAACCACTGATTGTTCATGTGGTATACCATCATTATGCTCAGATCACCCGTTGTAAGTACATGACATGTGAGAGCCAGATCAAAATAAGTTTTAAACTTCACCTTCCTATATATATTCAGTCTACAAGATTTATATACTTTAAATGTTTCAAATTGATGGTTTATAACGGTATTATAATTGATTATGGCTGAAACGTTTACCAATAGCACTGTGGCACTCGACCAACTTGAAGAGGGTCTAGAATTTGACTTGAAAAACATAATTTCTGGCCCTGATGCCCTGGATATAAGTGAACATAACGATGAAACAATCTTACAAATACCTGATTGCCAATACTTTACTCCAAAAAGGTTTCGTGACAATATAGATACTAACAATGATTGTTTATCAGTATTCCACTTAAATTGTCAAAGTCTCAATTCTCACTGGGATGACTTTAACACATTAATATATGAAATGCAGAATAACAAATCAAAACTTGGTGTTATTGGGGTAACTGAAATCTTCAGATCACCTGATATTATTGATTTCCCTCTAAATGGTTACCATCCCCTGATTAAAAGATGTCGCCCTGATGGAGACGACTCTCATGCTGGTGTAGGGATTTTCATTCGGAACGACCTATCCTATAAAATCCGAGATGATTTATCGACATTCATTCCACATGTATTTGAATCATTGTTTGTTGAAGTTGTAACTAATAAAAACAAAACATATATTGTTGGAACTATTTATAGGCCAAACACAGCACCAAAGGCAGACTTGGACAAATTTATTAAACTTATGAATGAAAAAATTGTTCAGTTTGATAATGATCATAAAAAAAACAATTTTAATGGGTGATTTCAACATTGACTTATTAAAGATACGGTTGGCCTTGGTGGTGGGTATCCTGTGAAAATATTTCCACCCGTCAAAAACCGCCACAAACAGAAAGAACATCAAAATGTAGACAGACTTTGTCCGTATACAAATAAGAAATATCGCATAAACAGTATGTTATTGTCATATATTTGACCATTGTTATGTAAACAAAAGCTTAAAAAGTTACTTTTCTGGTGTTTGTTTATATTATGATGGTAAATATAAAGAGCGTTCTTTGTTGGTGAATTCCTGATATGGAACTAATAAAGAGCGTTTATGCCATTTGTGTGTGATTAGCCAGTAGCATTGTGCTATCTTCTGTAACACAACCAGGCTCTTGTTTAGGTAAAATATAGTAGGTCTTTATGATAACATGCTGTTTACGCGATGGTCATGGTATATATGGACGAAACTGTATGCGTTTTAATGTTTTTCTGTTTACGGTGATTGGAACAAATATGAATATTTTCGACAACTAAGGCCGCACGTGCCTTTAAAGTATGGTAGACATGAAAAAACGAATAATTTTATCAATTATATCTTTGCTTCTAGTTTCTTACCAACAATAACTAAACCAACCAGAGTTACAGAATTTACTGCTACTCTGATCGATCAAATCTTGATTAATGACCACTCAGTTGATTATGAAACTGGCATAGTACTGACTGACTTAGCGGACCACTTCGGTTCTTTTCTCTGTTTCAAGAGTAAACAAAAAGTGATATATCATGAAAAGAGACCCGAGATACAATACCATCGTATATTTAGTGATGAAAATATATCTTGTTTTAAAAGACTGTTAGTATCCGCGAACTATAATAATGTTGTTGGACAAAGCTGCCCACATGAATCATATAATTCATTCATGGAAATCTACTTGAACGCCTTTGAAATAGCTTTTCCGCTAAAAAAGCTCAGAACAAAATCTATTAAACAGAAACCATGGATTACCAAAGGACTTATTAAATCTTCAGAACACAAAGCTAAGCTCTTTCATATAAAATTAAAGGAACCATGTGAAGTGAATGTAACTAAATATAAAGAATTTTGTAAATACTTTAATAGAATTAAACGAGCAAGTAAAACCTTTCATTATAAACATATGATTAATGAATACAAATATGACATGAAAATCACATGGAAACTAATTTCAGAGATAATCCAAAAGAGATCTAAAAAAATGGAATATCCTTTGTCATTTAATATAGATGGCATTGACAGATCAGATCGTAAAGATGCTGCAGAAGCATTTAATAATTATTTTTCTAACATTGGAGCCATTGAATCTGAAAAAATACAAAGTACAGGGGAACATTTTTCTTCATACCTACCTACACCATGTAATGAAACACTTTTCTTCCGCCCTACTACACCAGAAGAATTACAAAGAATCGTCTCTTCTTGTAAAGTAAAACATAGCACGGACTGTGATGGTCTTACTTCTTCACTAATGAAGAGTGTCATCAATGAAATTTCCAAACCTCTAAGCTATATTATTAATCTATCTATGGAAACTGGAATTATTCCTGACAACATGAAGATAGCACGGGTCATCCCTTTATTTAAATCTGGAGATCCAAAACTGTTAGAAAATTATCGCCCTATTAGTATTCTTCCTACATTTTCAAAAATCTTAGAAATAAATGTCTGTTTAAGACTTGTCGAATTTATTAACAAGCATGATGCCCTCTATCACAATCAATATGGATTTCGTAAAGAACACTCCACAATTCACCGATACTGAAGTTAATTAACGACGTGGGTTTAAATAATGATAAGAAAACAAAAGATTGTACACTCTCTGCTTTTATCGACTTCTCCAAAGCTTTTGATACAATAAACCACAGAATTCTATTAAAAAAACTTGAAACCTATGGAATAAGAGGCAAAGCCAATCATTGGTTTATAAATTATTTGAATAATAGATTTCAATTTGTGGATCTAGAAGGTAGGGTTTCATCTAAACTTCCCATTACATGTGGAGTCCCCCAGGGATCTGTGGCTGGGCCGATTCTCTTTCTGATTTATGTAAACGATATGCACAAATCTACTGCCTTGTCATTGTTATCTTTTGCAGATGACACCACTGTGTACTCCTCAAACCACAACCTTGATTATTTGTATGACAACTTTAACAATGAACTTTTCAAAACTAAGTAAATGGTGTCGAACTAATAGGCTATCACTAATCACTAAAACAAGAAATTCAATTAATTGAGGAAAAACACCCACCGTCCTGAGTGGTATTGATAAGCTATTTGGGGGGGGGGTCTACCACTTCGCATGCAAAATAACACGAATGACACCAACAGCTTGGATGTGAGAATAATTCACCATATATGGTAGATATTCAACCAGACTGTGCTTAAGTTTCTCAATTGGTGACTGATGTACATATACAGTACACACAAATAGTAATAACAATTAACGTTGTGATTTTGAAATTAACCATGCTAGAATATTGACGGTAAGGTGGTATTAACTACTACGAGCATAATAATAGTACTATTCTTTTATAATATATGTGGGCATGATGTATGGAAATATTAAAGGTACTCAATCCGATAAAACTCATCTCAATTACTATTTCAATGGCTTCGGGGGTCAAACATATTTGATTCTAGTCGAGGAAGTCACCCATCAAAGCTCAGATTTGTTAGATATCGATTTTAGAAATCTATTATTTTTCATTATCGGGAATTCTTTCTGGCCCAGAAGACATTCAAAATTGCGTACCCTGATTATAGAGTTATCCATCCTTGTCTGTTTGAATAGAGTTTTGGCGTAAAATCTCGAACAGGTTACCAAATTGACGGCAGTTATTAGTACTCATCTCGAGCAATTAACAAATTTCAAAAATCAATATCTAATAACTCTGAGCTTTGTTTGATGGTTTCCTCGACTCGAATCAAATATGTTTTACCCCCAAAGCCAAAGAAATAGTAATATAGGACCCTCTGATCGGATTGTTGTTGTTGGAATCTGTTGAGATGGGGACCCTCTTTTCGGATTGAGTACCTTTAAAGGACAAACCAATAGTTACAATACAATTATAACTGTTTTTTTTTTAATTAAGAGCAAGAAGAGCTAATTGTGCTTAAGCACAATAAGGGATATTCCTTATTGCGCTTATAAGCTCAATAAGGGAATCTCTATTGTGCTTAAGCGCAATAAGGGAATATTTAATTGCGCTTAAGCGCAATGAAGAATATTCAAATTTCGCTGATAAAGCCTAATAATGAATATCTTATTAAAGAATAATATATTATATATAGTACATAAACTCCTTATAATACAGATGGTGTAGTCCATCTCCATTCTCCATGGCACAATGGGTGGAACAAATATAGGATTATTCTACTATTTGCAGAAGGGTGATCTAATGAGAGATATATTAATTGTGTTTAAGTGGAATGGGAAGTAATTGCGGTTAAGCATAATAAGGAATGTCTTATTGCATTCTCATTTGGGCTTAAGCGCAATTAGAGATTCCTTAAGTTATTGCGGTTAATCAAAATTCTCTATTAAATGTCAATTTTGATTCCCATAGAGATCATCAATGATGTCTATGCGCAAGGGCGACGTGCCAATCTTCTCTATTGGGATTCCAATTGTTGGCTCATTAAATATGCACATATGCTTAAGATACAGTCGCGCATGAAGCGCGCTCCCGTAAGTCGGGTTTTGGATCCCAGTTAATGAAAATATTATTGAAATCATCGGTTTTCCCCAATAAACAACCATATATTCAATATACATGTTTTGGAGCAGAATTAGGCAGTCCATATTGGACGCCATCATGGAATTTATTTTTTTTGGTTTAATTTTCACACATATTTATTAGTTATGTGGATGAAGTTCTAATTAAACCTCACATCCTTATATTGGTTACAGTAATGCCCAAAGTAATTGACCACTTAACCACATCAGAATTATTGGTAATTTTTCAGGATTTAAAATCCTGAAAAATTACCAATAATTATGCTGTGGTTAAGTGGTCAATTACTTTGGACATTACTGTACGAGGATTGAGTTATCATTACACCTCAAATCCTTATATTGGTTACAGTAATGCCCAAAGTAATTGACCACTTAACCACAGCAGAATTATGGGTATTTTTTCAGCATTTAAAATCCTGACAAATTACCCATTATTATGCTGTGGTTAAGTGGTCAATTACTTTGTACATTACTGTATGAGGATTGAGTTATCATTACACCTCAAATCCTTATATTGGTTACAGTAATGCCCAAAGTAATTGACCACTTAACCACAGCAGAATCATGGGTATTTTTTCAGCATTTAAAATCCTGACAAATTACCAATAATTATGCTGTGGTTAAGTGGTCAATTACTTTGGACATTACTGTATGAGGATGGAGTTAAACCTCACATGAGTGTGTTGGGGATTTGGACCTTGACTTGGGACCTTTTGTTTTTAACGCGACAAACGCGCATACACCTTATACACAAATGACCAGAGTTTTTCTTGGATAAGATGAGTTTGAAGCCTGCTTACATTTCAAAATGTCGTCAGTTTTATATTGTCTGCAGCGGAAATTATCTATCTCTATAGATAGCACCAGGATTATATAGAAAGGAATAGCAATTGATATACGTATACGGTATACTATAGTAATACCATAGACAAATAAGTACAAGTATCACATGATAAAATATTACGTAACGTGACTATACCGATGAAAGAAAGAAATAAATTGGACCGGGATTAGAGGTTGGGTTGGTTATATGTTGATAATTGGATATGGAATTCATACCGATGAAACGATACAAATTAGTGGAGTGATAAAGACCAATGTTGACATTTAGTCAGGCTACGCGGGAGAAAATAGGGGTTGATACGATAGACCGAAATAAATTTGTCGGGTGATAATGACCAATGTTGACCTATAAAGTAACGCGACTGTACTGTCGGATAATTATCAGGTGTAACCGGTCAAATATGAACTCTAGTGACCAATTTAGAACAGCTCAGGAAACATTGGCAGGGCCCTAAAATTTATTTAACACCGCATTTGCCATTAAAATCGATTTATATCGATAAAACTGTCATGGTTGGCAATTATCACGATACACAGGAAACACGTTGACGTTCGTACTCATATTTCACCAATTTTTGTACCTGGCTTTCCAATCCTAAGTTTCAAGGGGAAATGTCTAATTTTACTCTATTTGTCGTTATATACATATTATACATATTTATCACACCATTTATTATTCATTTTCATAAAAATAAAAAATAAAAGCCGAAGATGACATGTTTAAACTGTTTGAAGCACGAATTTGGCGATAACTTATCAGAGTACGTTATACTTGTGATAGTTACGTTACGCACACGTGTTCCAATATCCTATTGCGATAATCGCTTAACCCTTCAGTTTTCAACGGCATTTCAATTGGTTGAAATTAACATTTCTCAAGTTCCAGCTCAACACGAATCTAGTGACCTAATTGGTAGAAATACTTTAGCAGTAATTCTTAGTTTTATAAGTCATAACTCTAATTTTATTGACGATACGAGCTCAACATCATAATATGTCACTGTTTATGGCGGTGTTATCCAAACGTGTGCTTTGATAATGGTTATAATTTTATTTTGCGATCAAACGTCAGTGCAGCCAAGCAGAAACGCATAGGCACTAGTTCAATTCAGCAGAAACGCATAAGTCCTACGATTATAGTACACCCACTGAACGCGCTTCGCGCGTTGGTCAGTGGGTAAAAAAAAACAACCTAAAAATGGCCCATATATAGTTGGAAATCACACACTACCTATAAATGGAGAGCAAATTATAAGAATTGGAGTAGACTGTCAGGAAAAATCATTTAAGTTTCTTGGAATACACATTGATGAACACCTATCATTCGAACGCCACGTGAAAGCTGTTTGTGCAAAAATTAGTAACTCCTTATATGCTATAAATCGAGTAAAAAATTTCCTTCCGTTTGACTGTCTCCGTATGCTGTATCTTACATTAGTACACTCCCATATTCTCTATGGAATTGAGCTATGGGGCAATGCCGGTACCCACAACCAAGTTGTTGTTTTACAGAAAAAAGCTATCCGAGCCATTAACAAAAAACGCTACAATAGCCATACTGAACCTTTATTTAAAACTAATAACATCTTGAAATTACAAGACCTTTACATGCAACGTGTATGCCTTGATATGCACAACTGGATGAATACCAACCTCCCCAAGTCATTTAATAACAGCTTTAGCATATACATACACCCGAGTATGAATACCAGATCAACAGGCAAAATTCGAGAAACAAAATCACGAATTAAATATCACAGAAAAATTACCTCTCCATGTTTTTCCGAAAATCTGGAATAATCTTAATAAGGCTACCCAAAATATTCGACCTAAGTCGGCCTTTGTGAACCACATTTCTAAGACAAGTATTGGGAATTATTCACTGACTGTTAAATGCACAAACAGTTTTTGTCCAGATTGTTCAACATTAACACAGCTCACTCTGTATTTTGGTACTAAACGGAAAAAATAATACGTCAATATAAGTCGTACCTCACTTATTTGCGATATGAGTTCAGATTTTTTATTTCTTACTAACTCTCATCTTATTTTAATTCAATAACCTAGTACTGTTGTCTCATTCATGTCGCACGCTCTGACAGGTGCCTAGTTCAGTGCTATTACGGTGGAAATATATATATGGAAAATATATATTGATTTTATATATTTACTAATACATTGAAATATACCATATATATACTTGATTATGCTAATGATATATGTGCATGTGGACTTTCAGTATAACATTTTAATATTATCTTGCAAATTTAATCAAAGAATTCACTTATGGAAAAAGTTCGATGATATAAACGAAATATCAAACAGTCCACTTGCACCATTAAATAAATTGAATGCTGTAGTAAACCGACAAATTCTAATCTAGACGAAATATTTAACTTAATCCTGAACAAATGGATAAACGACGATGTAACCAGCTCTCACATGTCATGACCGGATCTATTATTATCAAAAGAATCAATAACAATATCTTTATTTTTAGGGTGGCGACAGGAAGACGACCCGATAGGTCATGTCGCCTCCACGTGACTTGTCTATTTTTGTTATATTTACTTTTTTATGTACTAGATACTATATATGATTTGTCATGAAATAAACTATTCTGATTCTGAACGGAACAACCCTCCGGAAAAGATAAGTGGTGTTTTCTTGGGGACCACTCCGAGTGGTGAAACGTGAAATGATGCTAATGGAGGAGCAGGAAATGGGCCTGCTGTACGATTAGCAGCTAGCTCGGTCTTCAACTTCTTTTCAACAATATGTGGCAGCTCAAGAGCTGATTTAAGATTGTTAACATGTAAATTCATGACCGACATATGACATTCTAAATGAAACCATGCCGGAAACCATTGACTAGGAAATTAACTTGCTGTTGATCATAGCCTTGAAGAAGACATGCTAGCGCTGGAACATTGATTGGTGTAACTGCTGTACAATTAGATTGAAGAGCATGTAAATTGCCAGGGTTGCAGTGGATCACAACATTGTTCATTGACTCACGATCGAGAGCCGAATGGTTTCGGGGCACCTCTGGTCCGAAAGGAACTGTTCCTCCGAAAGCTGCCCCGAAACCACTCATTCTTTCTGGGGCATTTTTGCAAGGAATGGTCCTTGTCGCACACCAGACATTTATGTGGGAATTCACATCCATTGCAGGACCCTGTCTCATGAAATTTGAAACATGTTCCGTGAGGAAATCGACGACGTTTTGTTGGCATTGAATTTGGAGCGGTGCGTCGAAAAGTGTTGCCACGCTGAGATTGCTGAGGCTGAAATTGGCGAGGTTTGTTGGCTCTCGTATATAGTATAGAATGTAATGAATCCCAGGTCAGATTCTCATCAGTCTTGCGGAAAAGCCGAAATTGCCTGTCATACCAAGCCCAATTTGCGCCGTCCCTGGCCATTGATCGAATGAAGCTCTGATATTGATTAAGAGTTTTAGAAATGGATGGATATTTTGTGAGATAAATATCCTTAAAAATCTCAAATGCAGAGAGCCATTGGTCTATATCATTAATTTGGCGAACCGGTTTGGGAACGCAAATTAGAGGTGAGCCCTCCCCAGACGGATTGACATCAATGGTATATTGGGTCTGAGAACTGCCATGATCAAGCAGAGAGGATAATTCCACATATTCATTGGCCCATACTTTTCTTTTCAATGCTGGAGTAACATGGGCTGCCAATGGAATTGCGGAATTCACCACCTTTGAGGGGCCAACCACGGGCCCATTGGCCAAAGACGGCAGGCGTACAAAAGAAGAGGGCCCCACATTGGATGTTACTTCCATTATAGGGTTTTGGCTACCCGCGGATATCAGAGAGGGCATAATGTCCTCACCAAGGTCAACACCTGTTGGCATGGACTGCATCTGGAACAACTTCTGCTGCAGCTCTCCAATCACCTGCTTTGTTTGGGCTGGCGACAGAATGCACACTAAATTCTGTGTCTGAGTTTGCCTGCCTGAGTTCAAGGTCATTGTATGGTTTGCCTGATTGTCACTCTGATTTCATGTCATCTGTGGTAGACCATCCTCGATTGTGTCGTCTGCACTAGCACTGTCACCACGACCCTGTCTGCCAATCGCTGGAGGCCGGCAGGGGTGGTCATCATGCTCGATTGCGGGCCCCTATCGGCACGTTTCGCTGTAGCTTTTGGCATCTGAAAGCAAACAACAATGAAGCGAGTAACAGAGTTCTGATGAGCCAGCGCTCCCTGAGTGGATGAGAAATGTTACGCTCTACATCCTATTGTATCAGCTTCAATTCATTTGTGTATTTATGATGTGTTTAAATAAAATACATGTGTACAATCAATGCCTTATATTGCTATCTAGCACGTACCTATGACATTGACTTGAATAAATAGAATTGACTACCATCATATGCCTGATTTTTAAGCATAAGATGAATAAGAAATTGGAATTAATTTGGTTTCTAGCAATGGATGAACAAGTATAATTGCCGGTATATGTTCATGTGAACATCACGTTCCATCCAGGTTATTTAATCAAATTCTACATCAACGCAGATGTATTAATGTACACCGGAACATAATGGAAATTGAGTAATACGGTATATACATGTCATGAAACCAAATTTGGCACAGGCTACTGACAAAATGTAGAACGCAAAATTAATAAATGAACCGTCAATAATCTAGATTAAACCAAAATATACCCTATGAAACAATATCGCTACATTATGAATGTTTGGTGCGATTAGCGAATGCTAATATATAATCTACTAACATGTGTATGTTCGGTAGTAAGATATAATACTAGACAATCATGTCATCTGCTGCTTTCCTCGGTCGGTGGTTTCTATGCGCAGTGCAGTGATTCCCCGGTAGAATGAACCTTTGTGGAGTTTCCTTCACCGTAAAACTGACATTTTACCTACAGCTGCTGAAATGACCACAAACTCCAAACAAAACCAAACAGTATACAACTTGATATGACAAGAATCGTGGTCAAAGGTGTGTTGGTAGTCATAGTTTATGTGATATGTGCTAAACTTGAAAAATACGGACGCGTCGGACGTGTTCAGAGCAGTGTATTCTGTGCAGAACACTTACATGTTCTATTTGTCACATTGAGTGTTCTAATGCAGAACTGAGAACAGCACTTGGTGTTCTAATTATGATCTTTGTCCGACCAGACGATTTGGCATTTATTGGGCACGACAGAGCCTCGCCCAATAGATGATCAAATCCCTCTCACAGACATAAACAGTTTAATGCATTTAATGAAATAATTAACCTCAACCACGATTATGTGGTTGTGATATATACAGAAATTTTACATTTTTAACAGAAATAACGCTATTGTATACTGGAGATTGTGCCGATATAGATGTACTGCAAAATAATACAATTTATTATAGAGTTTTACCGTACAATTATATAAAGTTAATTTATCGTAAATGTTGCGGTACATTCCAAAGATATTATGGCTGCCGGTACTTTATGCTTTAAAGTTTTACGGGATTATTTATAGCACTTAACGGAATTTACCGTACAATTATATAAACGGAATATACCGTATTTTTTCCAACGGTATCAAAGTTACCGGTACTCTATGTCGTGACATTTTACGGGATTTGTTCACAGTGTACTGAAGTTCTTGGTATAATTTACTACATGATTCTACCCTTATTCCATTCAATAAATTGTGATATTAAACGTTCGTTTAATAACAGGAAATAGTGCCAGGTGACCTTTGACTTCCGGTTTGTCGTCTGTTTAAATTGCAGTACGTTAAGTCTAAAAAATACTAGGCCTTCCAAAATTTTGCCAATGAACTCTAATGCATGAAGAATTTGAAAAGTTATTTCATTAAATATACGCCATTAATATAAATACGACAAATGGTCTTTATTTGTATGGGACTATTTGTTTATGTGGGCAAACCACGCATAATTACGTACAACGTCGTCGAATGCCTTATAGAAGCCCGGTTAGTTTCGCATCCCGTTTGTTGATTTAAGTATGTTTAGTTAAGGTTTTGGATCATGTAATACATAGAATCTACAACTCCTCCCCAAGTTTATAGCGGAATTTACAAAACTCGTCCAGTAAATTAAGTCTGGACCTAATTTACTGGACTCGTTTTGTAAATTCCGCTATAAACTGAGGACTCGATGTAGATCCTCTATATCGTTCATATATGTTTGTCATATTTATTGAAAAATATAGACATCGCTCGTATATCGGATGTGAAGGCGATTGGTTGCTGATGACATAATTATATTATATGCATGGGTTAAATCACTAGTATGACCACAATGGTATGCCATTACACTTCAGCGGTAAAAAAAAACATCAAAGACAATTTCAAATACCGACACAACTAAACGACACGCGGTCATTGGCTAGTCTTTGATTAAAAATATGCCAATGTCGCCATGCCCTTAGTAACTGATATCCGGGAAAATAAAAGGGCTCTAGGGCAAATGTCACGTACAGTGAACAAATCCCGTAACATTTTACGGCCCAAAGTACCAGCAGCTATGACACCGTTGGCTTCAGACGTAAACTTAAAGGTTAATTCCATAACTTACTATATACAGTTAACAACCCGGTAAAACAATAACGGTATCTCTGTAATAAACAATACAATAATATTGGCTGCGAACACACGTCTCACAGTAGCGATGGCATAGTAGGTGTGTCAATTAATTATGGTGCAATTTTGGTGACAATTGGTCGTCATATTCCTGTGCCATAGCGAGACATGTCGCCCGCCGCACATTCACACAATGAGTCTTTTCCTAGCTCTATCAGCGTCGAGATCGACATCTCAATGATTTATCAAACCGAATGTCTTGTCGCTGTTGATCGTTACCCAACACGTAATGTTATATTTTTAATGCTAACACACAAGACAATTCGGGACGATCGGTCGTGCAATTTTATGTATCGTGGAGAATACAATGTGGCTAAACGTAATGAGTAGAGATCAACCTTGGTGAAACTCAATGGGTTAATTGGTTAGTCGACTCACTGTGCGAATATGCGGCGCGCGACACGACTCCATATGGCATATAAATTATGTTGACCAATTGTCACCAAACTCTACCATAATTAATTGTCACACCTACTATGCCATCGCTACTGTGGTACGTGTGTCCGCAGCCAATCCCCCATAATCGTGGTTGACGTTTATGAGCTAAACAAAATTCATTATTATTTAAATCCTTGTCGCCAATGTGATATATTGGAGATAATTTAGAGATGATTTATAAACGAACACGGTTAAAATTTCGTAAGATGCGAGTGCAGACATATTGATTGATATAAAAGTTATACATGTCCGGATATTTGCCGGAACGAAATAACGGGTAACACTAAAATGCGTATATTGCTCGAATAATGTAAATGTACTCATCACCTTATTTTATATAATGCTGTATATCAGAGCCACAAAACGAAAGAAAATCAAATATAAAACTAACAATTTCTTAATACGAGCTATCGTCGGTAAATTCCACTGTAATGGCCGCGTCTGAGAATTTAGACCCATTCACGGGTGCTTTCATCGTAAAATTTACGTTATATTCTGACAGTGAATATTGCGAAACCTCCCAAAATTTATAATCCTGTAATTTGTGAAGCTATCACACGAAGCAAACATATACAATGATGTATTTTCTTCAACTCAACTAACTTCTCCGAGTTTCCCCAAACAGTGACATTTTGCTGAATCATGTGGTGAGGGTGCAATAATCTTATATACCGTAGCATTTATGACAGCGGTTGACACTTTGACCCTATTGTCATTCGCGGTGTATATCTCCGCAGTTTTCTAGACTATATACGATATCCTAGGTAAAAGAAATATTCAGTATTTATCGAACATTAAGAGGGGCAAACAAAATGAAAAATTGCGCCTTTTTTTGTTTGTATATTTTTACCACAAATTTCAAAAATCTTGTAATCTACCAACGAAATCGTGACAATCGATATGTAGAAGTTTGTATAGAATACCTTAGCGCAAAAAAGATCATGTTTCTCTACTTTTTTTGTCTCATTTTGGCGATTTTATTTTTATTAAAAAAACAGCGATTTTGCTGAATTTTAGTTCATAAAACTCTCAAAATCATCTTTTAAAATATTTTTTATATATTTCACATCGGGTCCTATCTGTCGCGCAATGTCATAACATTCAATATAATGCGTCAGAAGTCTGTATTTGGTGCCGATGGACTAGATTCCTATTTCTGGTGAGCGTTTTTAGTAGTCTGCTCCACGATACGGCCAGATATTGACGCTGACGACGGTCGTTGCATTTTAAATGAATCTTCTTGTCTTGTGAATGTCCGCTTCAGTGCCGAAGATGGTGTTTATCGCAAGACAGATTGCTGGATCTGATTACAATCCCGGAAATTAATTTCAATCTAATTGACCATCTTCCGGCGTGACATGGGGTCATAACCCTCCGGGGGAAGTTGTTTGCGGTTTCAAACAATTAAATACCTCCACGTATGCGAATCCGTTGGCTGTATTCCCCGCAGTCTACGAAATAAGGTATTGCCCCCACGACGACGTTCGAATACGGTTATTAGCATTGGCTCCTTAAACGAGCCGATTGTTAATTCAATGATTAGATGTCCCGTACGACGTCAACAGAACGGAAATAATTCGCCTCATTGGCACATCCACTGCAAAGAAACTGTGGGCGAGAATAGTGCCGATCAAGATATGTTGGTTGGTTGCAGTGACGTGCATGGCAACTTACCAAATGGGATGGGTTCTTGGTGTTCTAATTGGAAAATTACAACAGCAACAAATGTCGTTTAGCTTCAAGCAGTCTCTTTAAAAAGCGGACGAAAATTTTACAATAATATACGTCTCTGGATATCTCCTTCATTTCATTGGAGAATGACGAAGCATTGGTGTATGGAATAACAGATCACTTCACATAGCAGAGGTCAATGACGTGTTAACAGGTTTCCCAGGCATTATCAAACTCAACTATAGTTGGAAAACTGAATACAGGCGATATATCCATAACTCATTTTACTCATCGCAATATAGGAGACATCATCTTCGAGTTTTTATCAGACAACGATATTCGTGACTGATTATTCTTTCGCATCTTCTTGTATTTATAACTATTTATAAATATTACGATTGTCACAAACATTTACTACACCAGGAATGTCACGGTTGACTCGATGCAGAATTTTCGGCGATGCCACAATTGTTGCGAACTATCCCTTGTGCTGTAATCTTCGAACTATCTATCCGCCTGTTGGCGTCACGGTTGTCGGTGCTAGAATTATGTCATATATAATAAAACACATATTGACTGCATCAGGGTGGCATAGAGACACTACCCCCCCCCCCCTCGATGGTGTCTACGACATCGGTCAATAGTCCTGGATGCTGTTCAAAAGCCACATATACATATATACATTTTAAATATTAAAGGCCCACTTAATTTTCGAACCACCAGCTCAAAAACATTGTATTATCAACTGATCCGGTCGAATAAGCTGGGAACATATTGTTTTGTCGAGTTACTGAGGTGTGTTCTGTGATTAATTCAGATCCACAGTCTATAAAGTCTATTATTCTCAATGGAAGGGGAATAACTCTATCTCTTAGTTTGAATTCTGATGCATTCTGGTTTGACAAGGGAGGGAAGTCTGAGAATCTCTATCACTTGGTGGACACTTCAGGTTACAGTGAAGTAATTGAGGGAAGGCCCCCTCCAACGGATTTTGAATCAAAATGGAAGAGAGTACTAAATACACACTGCTCCCTGATTGGTTAATTGGATATTTTATATTTATGGATAAAAAATGAAGGAAATCATTCCTGCTTGAATTAAACAAATTAAGAAAAACATTGACTTATGACCAATGTTGTGCTTTCATGTTTGAAATTTTCAGTGTGAGGTGTAAAATATCAATATTTTTTTTACTGCGATCCTGACGCTACTTTCAAAAACACGAAATTTAAATGTAAAAGTCATGCTCGACGATATCATTTTTTTTTTTTCAAAAAGTTTGCACAGATGACAGTCTTTCATATAGTATATGCCTTCCACATTTATGGTATATATTGACATCAGTAGGCTGTTAAACGTTAGTATGGAGGCCTATGGGAAACAATTACTTCACTGTAACCTCCAAGGCCGTAGCTGTTCCATATGCTGATGGCATATATTTATATTTTTGGTTCCTCTTCCAAATGGTATATAATATGGGATATGGTGTATATAATGTTATCTGGCATTCAAAAATTAAGTGGGCCTTTAACAATAACAATCTTTTAAAATTATGGTGAACTTCATAACTTAATAGTATGTAAGCACCTCACAGGGTGGGCGTATTCATCATAACTTAATAGTATGTAAGGGCCTCACAGTGTGGGCGTATTCATCATAACTTAATAGTATGTAAGCACCTCACAGTGTGGGCGTATTCATCATAACTTAAAAGTATGTAAGGGCCTCACAGTGTGGGCGTATTCATCATAACTTAAAAGTATGTAAGGGCCTCACAGTGTGGGCGTATTCATCATAACTTAATAGTATGTAAGCACCTCACAGTGTGGGCGTATTCATCATAACTTAATAGTATGTAAGGGCCTCACAGTGTGGGCGTATTCATCATAACTTAATAGTATGTAAGCACATCACAGGGTGGGCGTATTCATCATAACTTAATAGTATGTAAGCACCTCACAGGGTGGGCTTATTCATCATAACTTAATAGTATGTAAGCACCTCAAAGTGTGGGCGTATTCACATGGTGAACATCATAACTTAATAGTATGTAAGCACCTCACAGTGTGGGCGTATTCACATGGTGAACATCATAACTTAATAGTATGTAAGCACCTCACAGTGTGGGCGTATTCATCATAACTTAATAGTATGTAAGCACCTCACAGTGTGGGCGTATTCACATGGTGAACATCATAACTTAATAGTATGTAAGCACCTCACAGTGTGGGCGTATTCACATGGTGAACATCATAACTTAATAGTATGTAAGCACCTCACAGTGTGGGCGTATTCATCATAACTTAATAGTATGTAAGCACCTCACAGTGTGGGCGTATTCACATGGTGAACTTCATAACTTAATAGTATGTAAGCACCTCACAGTGTGGGCGTATTCATATGGTGAACATCATAACTTAATAGTATGTAAGCACCTCACAGTGTGGGCGTATTCACATGGTGAACTTCATAACTTAATAGTATGTAAGCACCTCACAGTGTGGGCGTATTCATCATAACTTAATAGTATGTAAGGGCCTCACAGTGTGGGCGCATTCATCATAACTTAATAGTATGTAAGCACCTCACAGTGTGGGCGTATGGTGAACATCATAACTTAATAGTATGTAAGCACCTCACAGTGTGGGCGTATTCATATGCGACATAAAAAGACCCACATAAGCTTTGTGCTTCATGTCGAATCCCCTCCATACAACTAATATTCATACATCATATTTGTAATATACTTATTGAATTATATGGAATAAATGATGTTTACCACCCCTGGTTAAGTGGTCATGTCAATTTGCTATGGAGTTGATATGGCAAATTGTTGCCGTTACGGAAAAGTACCGTTATTTTCGCGATGTTTGGCTAATCCGAGCGATGTGAGAAAAAGCCACCCTCTGTGTGAAACATTCAAGAAGAATTAAAGGTACTCAATCCGATCAGAGGGTCCCCATATCATCGAGATACAACAACAACAAACAACAACATTTCTTCCAAATACGCTTTAGTTATCAGAATCGATTAATTGCGACAAAATATTGCTAACCACTGTCAATTATGCTATCAAATTTCCCAAAACGTGTTATTTCTCAACATTTTTTTCAACGAAATATGGCCGTATTATCGCTTGATTATTAACAAAATTCGTCCGTATTACCACTTGTTTTTAGAGTTATCGATCTTCATCCGCAATTTTGACCGGAACAATCCTTTTGACAGCGTGTTTCTGGGCCACAAACAATTGAAATAACAAACTCAATAATCGATATCTGATCACTCTGAGCTTTGATGGGTAGGTTCCTCGACTCGAATCAAATATTGTTTACCCCCGAAGCCAAAGAAATAGTAGTTTAGGGGTGTTTAATCGGATTGAGATATATTTTTGAAAAATTTAATAATGGCGGCGCTGATGTTTACAAAACGACGTGAATAGCCATCTTGATTATAGTCGATTTAAAAACTAATACAACCAGTATTAGAATATTTCGCGATATATATGTTTTTTAATGTTTGATACACATAATGTTTTTCCCTGAATATGTTCAGATTATCCGAACCCCGCGAAAATGACAACTTTAGAACACATAATGATACTTTCTCTTAACAGCATCAATTTGCCCTAACAACATCATACATGTAGCAATTCGGCAGGACCCACCAGCACCATGCACATTAGCAGAACCACTTCAACATGGGTGTTTACATCAAGCATTGGCACACGGGCTTTGTGTGAAATCATACGGCCTACAACCGATTATGACCTGATAGCAACCTAATTAAAGATGCATTATCTGAATTAACGCTCCTAAGTTACTATTTCTTTGGGGGTAACAAATATTTGATTCGAGTCGAGGAACCCACCCATCAAAGCTCAGTGATTAGATATCGATTTTTGAAGTTTGTTATTTCTCGATATGTCCAATTAATTGTGGCCCATAAACGCGTCGTCAACCGGACGGTCTCTGACAAAATTGCGGATGAAGATGTATAACTCTAAAAACAAGTGGTAATGCGGCATAATATCGTGAATACTCAAGTAATAATACGGCCATAGTTCGTTGAACAAAATGTTGCTAAACAACACGTTTGGGAAATTTGATACCTGCATAGTTGACAGTGGCTGGCATTATTTTGTTGCAATTAATCGATTCTGATAACTAAAACATATTTTGAAGAAATGCTGTTGTTGTTGTTGTTGTTGTTGTATCTTGATGATATGGGGACCCTCTGATCGGATTGAGTACCTTTAATCAGTAGTTCATTATGCGAAAGGTGTCGATTAATGGCTATATATATGTGAAATGTGAATATATGTTATGCATTTGTTCGAATACCAAGCATTCAGAAACTATCGAACTCAATATCCTACTCGACCCTATTAAAGGTACTCAATCCAATGAGACGGTCCCCATACCATCAAGATACAACAACAACAACATTTCTTCAAAATACGCGTTACTTATCAGAGTCGATTTATTGCAACAAAATAATGCTAACCATGCACTGTCAACTATGGTATCAAATTTCCCGAAACTTGGTATTTATCAACATTTTGTTCAACAAAATATGGCCGTATTATCACTAATGTATCAGGTAATTTGACCTTATTATCACTTGATTTAAGAGATCCATCCTCGTCTGCAATTTTTTATCCCGAGACTCTCCGTTTGACCACGTGTTTCTGGGCCACATATTATTACACATCTCGAGAAATAACAAACTTCAAATATCGATATCTGATCACTCTGAGCTTTGATGGGTGGGTTCCTCGACTCGAATCAAATATTTTTTGTTGTTGAGTTGATTCCGACCGAAGGCCGGGTAGGATGTTCGGACTGCAGTGTGCAAGTCCCTTCAGCCTTCAAATAATTTTTTTTACCCCAGATGCCAAAGAAATAGTAATTCGGGAGCGTCTGTTCGGGTTGAGTACCTTTAATATGAAGTACCGAGTAACTACCGCCCAAGAGTTCCATGGGGACAACACGAATGGTTGCTTTGGTCACGCAAACAACCTTTAAGCCGGAACAATAACTGGATGGACGATCACCAATCTATTTTAGGGTCCCCATGTGATCCTATTGCCATTAGTGAAGGACACATCTAATTGGAAATGGACGCTCAGTGAGTTTCATGATCGTCTTGTTATACAGGGCACGACACCCGTGAGACGGGGTCTGTCCGAATTACCCTAACTCGTAATCTATATTAAAGATACATAATCCGATTGAACGCCCATAAATTAATATTTCTTCTGGGATAAAAAGTAATAGATTTGAGTCGAGGAACCACACATCAAAGCCCAGAGTCGTTATCTCGTGGGAATCCGGATTCAGAATCTGGATTCAGATTACAGATTAGACCCCGTACGACTTGGTTCGGTAAACGAACAGACCAGAAATTGGCAGAATCAGTAAACGAACAGACCGTAATCTCAATCTCGTGGTAATCCAGATTCGGATTCGGATTCCGATTACGGACTCAAATGTTCGTAATGTAAACAAACCGAGATTTCGCCACCTCGGAGTTTAAAAACACAATAAAACATAAGAATCTGTTTCTTGTGTACAAATTATTGCAGAATATAAACGATCTGTATCAAAGAATTTTAAATGCGGAGACAAATTTGTTTTATCGAATGTAAACTGGGGGAATATTACTGAAATTAGCCAAATAATAACGCTATTGATAGTAACGCTGGGGGAGCACTTCGGTTGATGGCGAAGCAAATCATTGTCGATTTTATTGTCACTTTTATATGTCCATTTCATAATTCCATCCATAAAATACCGCCCGAACGCATGTCGATTTCGAATTCGGCGGATACGTCACCATTGACCGAATTCATATGAACCTGCATGGATATGTCTTCTGCTGTGTTCGTTATTATAACGATTCTTCTTATTCAAGAAATAGTAGGATTATATGATATCGATGGATTATCAGATACACGTATGTACTATCCAGTCTTATAGCAATTTCATGTTTAAAATGTTTTGTTTCGTTAAATGCAGTCGTTTTGCACAATAGTCTCTGTATAGACAACAAACACAGGCATTTTTTGGCCAACGTGCTGTACATTAGTTGGAAAATAAAGCTTTGCTCGTGAAGCTAATGTTGTGGTCTTGTGATCGCAGGTGAAATGCATCTCCCAATCGCACAAACAAAAATGTAAAGCTTATTCTAGGATCTCAGGACTATAGAGTGGAAATGTCAGTCAATTTATTGATTAAGTACCCACACGTACAAGGTCTAGGGACGTGGCTAGAGGTTTCCTCAAATTTCCGGCCAGCTGCACCCCCCCCCTCCCCCCATTGAACCAAACATTAATCTCACAGGTTCGCAGAATTCCTTTTGCACCCATTGGAAATAGCCAACCTGACACACACTAAGATTGGAAAATTACCAACTTTTACTGGTTGAAAAAATCAAACAATGAGAACAATTCCAACCTATATATGGTGTCAAATTAATGTCCAACTAATGTTGTGTCATGCATGAAATTGCCAACTGCTGGAAATGTACCAAAGTTTAGTTTAAACATATTTATTTCAAATATTTGTAAAATTTAGATAACACATGATATATAACACATATATTTGTTTATACATACAATGGGATTGGAGGACAATTGCTGACTCACTGAATGGTACCCCCCTCTCCCATATGTTATTACACTGAAAACATAAATAATTAGTAATGGCAAAGCAACATGACTACCAAAACAAGTTGAACATATATACAGATCATCGGTCACCCCCTCTCCCGAGTTAGTCATAAGTTTGTATATGTATTTATTTAAAATAGGGTTTGTTTGTTGCGTTTGCTGGCTTGTACCTATCATTATTTGGAACAGTTAGTCAAAAGAATCTTGATTTTTTCCTCACGTATGAATGACTGCACAGCTAAGCAAATTGTACCAAAGTTCGGGGGGGGGTCGAGACACCCAACCAATCCCTGTCGTCACGTCCCTGTGCAACTGACATGTTTCGTGTGTTCTTCACAACATCTTCGGAATTTGATTCAGGAGGCCTAGAGCTGTTATAATTAAATGCTTGCCCTCATCAATAAACACACTTTAACTTGAAGGAAAAAATGCGATTAAGTCGGATTGGCAGCAAATTATGTGCCGTGTATATACGCATAGAAGAAAAGCATGACTTTCACAACAAACGTGAACTCTATAAATATAAGATACAAATGATACTTGTGTCAAATACATGAGCCATGTTTGACGCTGGGAGAACATTAAACATAGTTTCGGAGACCACGTGGATTTCAAAATCTGACCTAGAATCGGGAATTAGCCCCGCCCCCGTAATCGGCTTTGGATTCTGAATCCGGATTCCCACGAAATAACGACTCAGAGTTATCAGAGTTTTGAAATCTATTATTTTCATTTGGCGGCCAGTCAAATATTCAACGAATGCCGTGGCGGCCCGACATACTGTTGATACCAAATTGAGTTGAACGGTATGTTGATATATAACACTTGTTGTGCAATTTTATACTACATTTGACAGTGGTTAGCACTATTTTTGGCAATTAATCGATTCTGATAACTGGATCGAGTTGTTGCTGCTGCTGCTTCTGCTGCTGCTGTTGCTGTTGTTGTTGTTGTTGTTGATGTTGTTTTGTACATGGGCCATGAGCGTTTTATTTACAGAAATGGGAATTTTTGGGACGGATTAAAAGTCGAACTGCGACCCGGAGGCCGAGTCCTGTAAAAGGTGTATTTGGGAATTATGGTGAGATGCATGAGAAACCTTCAGAGATAAGCCGTACATAGTTGTTGTAATAATTTGAAGGATTAGTTGTTTTAACGGAATTATGAGTTGGTCATTAACCCTTTGAACCCGTAACACCGATATTTAGGTGCAAACGAACCGTGACTATATCCCGTAACACCGATATTTCGGTGCAGCGACGACATGATTCGGTAGCAAATTTATATATAGTATAACGAGCGTCTGAGCCACTGATTTATATTTAAATTGCCCCCACATATGTCAGCGGCGCCCATGGTGCGTATGGAATGGTTGACCGCTAGTATCGGGTAGAAATATATGCGCATGCGCATAGCATATAATCTACAAAAACATACGATATTTTAAGCGAACTATGCCGCTATATTTACGGCATATAATTTCGTGTTCCCCGTGTGTGTACAGAACAGACGTAATTTAGACACACAATTTCAGTTTAAATTACCCTCGTGTATATTAACCAGTGTTCTGCTACATATGGGGAAGGGTCTATCGCATATGAAGTTGATTTATTCGCGCATGCGCAGACTAGCGCAATGACAAATAAATGGTTTATAACGTACTACTTATACACGACATACCCACTAATATATATATTTAAATTGGCCTATTGAAGTCAGCGCTGGCAAAGGTGTCTATATGGATTGGCTGCCCGCTAGAAATGGCTAGGAAAATATGCGCATGGGCGCAGACTATAATTCATTTTTTAAAATGCGTTTAAGTTAAATGTGGCGCTATATATGACATTTTGTTGCATGTTTCACATGTTAGTATAGTAGACACAATCTTGACAGCTTACTTGAACAATGGGGCCACGATATGTTACGGGAAATTACGTTGTTTCTGGTCTCTGTAATATCAGTCTCTGTTGTGCCACATGCAGCAAAAAGTCTATCGCATATCAAGTTGACTTACTCGCGCATGGTCAGGTATATCTTAATTTCACATTAGGATATTGGTTGCATCGAAACGCAATTCGCTGATGTATAATTACAACGTTATAAGCTAGAATTCGTTTATCCTGCAAATTTCGGGTAGTTGCCTAGTAACCGTTTCTAAGGCGAGATCGGGTGGCAAAGTCTCCCGATCTTACAATGATCAGTGGTCCGTGCATGCATATATCATGCCTGCACAGTTTCAGGTAGGTGTCCCCTTTCAACATAACCAACACCATGCGACTAGACACTGTCTAAATTAAGGCAAAACATACCACTGAATGGTTAGTGCAATTATGTCAGTCGATCAGTTGTGGTATTTGCTTAGCAACCGTTGCTACCCTTAAATGGGATATTTGGTTCACTATTCTGGTCGGGTATATCTCAAATTTCACGTTAGGGTAGTACCTGCATAAAAAAACGCAATCACTGAGGTTGAATTACGACGCTATAAGCTATATTTACATTTTCCAGTCAATTCCGGGTAGTTGCATAGCAACCGTTACCAAGGAGTTGCCGCGAGGCAAAGTCTCGCGATCTTATAATGATCGCTGATCCATGGGGGACAAACCTGTAAAGTTTCAGACCGGTGTCGCAATTTGAACATAATCAACACCATGCTACTAGAAACTATCTAATTTAAGCGGACATACCACTGGGAGCCCCGGGTCAGGGTGTCGATCACTGTGGGGCGCCAGGGTTCAAAGGGTTAATGAAACCAATATAATTTATATTCTATAATTACAATCATGGGTATATAATGTATGATCTTGAGCGCGTTCCATTTCTGACATTGGTTTCCTTGTTCTTCTTGTTGGTGGCTAGTGTTGTAACTCTATGGGAAATCGGAACCCGGGGTCTCCTATGCAAACGCGTCCACGCGACTCGGTTTCCCATCGATACATTAACCCTCTATACATTGTTCAACCGAACATCAATCGAAGCAAACACTGTGGTAATCGGAACCAGTGGTCTCCTGCGCAGACGTATCCACGTGACTCAATGTTCTTCGTGAACCCATCAATGGCCATCGTAGCCATGGAAACTCATATTTACCAAATGTGTCCCAATTGGATTTTCCTAAATAAAAGATATTCTAACGCAGTAGATATTCAACCATCCAGTTTACCAAAAGTCGTCTGTATTGCAAACAGTTCCACTAACTGACATATTGCATATGACAATTTATGTTCTGATTTTTTTATTCCACAATCGACTATATGAATATCACAAGTTGTGTCGCCATATATTTCAAATTACTATAGTTTCTAATGCAGATATCGATATCCATTCAAATGGACCTTCCCATGGAGCCCCAATTCCGCAGTTTATAAATTAGTGTTGATGATCGCAATTTGTAAAGGATCATAACCTGGTCGGTCAAATATATGACTGCTAAATAATAAAAATTCTATTTTTAACAATGACCTTGACATTTATACGTGTCCTTCACGTTTTAAGGTGACGTTTTAGATGTCGGCTATTACAGGTGTTTCCATAAACCAATGTAAACTTTTAGGTAGTTATTCAATTATTCACGATACTAATATTTAATGTAAAATCTCCAAATACCCTATTATTAGCCATCCGTTGCCATGGAAACTCAAATTTATCAAATGTGTCCCAATTGGATTTTCCATTATAAAAGATATTCTAACGCAGTAGACATTCAGCCATCCAGTGTATCAAAAGGCGTCTGTGTTGCAACAAGTTCACACTAACTGACATGTTGAATATTGCATGTTATGTTGTTAGCCGTCGTTGCGATGGAAACACAAATTTATCAAATTTGTCCCAATTGGATTTTCCTAAAAAAAATATTTTCTAATGCAGTACATAGAGACAATGAAAACTGATTGCTTTATTCATTAAAGTTAAATTATTGTCCAACTTCGTTGCACTAACGAAAATAGATACAACAACAAAGAGGCAAATTGGGGGACTATATTTTCCGTCGCTAGCCCCAAAGCGCGAAATACTGTCGTATACGGTCGTGAAGCGTCTCAGCCAATACTGTAAATATATGCATTTTGCAGCTTCTTTTAAGGATTCGTTGTGAATCAAATTTATCAAACTCGTTTCATAAAATCTTAAATCCCAACATAACTCGTTGGAGTTCCTCCTCTACATGTATATCTCCCAGTTTTTAATTTTTAATAATTTTGGGTAAATAAAAGGGAGAGTCTTCGGTTGAATCTGAGAATCTCTATCACTTGGTTGACACACCTATATATGTCAAATCTGTATTCTGGTAGAATATATATATTTTTGGTTTTATTCCATGCCAACAATAGTCAAAAACACTGACTAGGTATATAGAAATAATCAGGGATTCAAACATTAAAGGCCCACTTAATTTTCGAACCCCCCAGATTACATTATATAAAATATATGCCATATTATATACCATTTGAAAGAGGAAGCTCCAAAACATTGTATTATCAACTTATCCGGTGTAATAAACTGTGAACATGTTTGTGTTGAGTTGCCAACGTGTTTTGTCATCAAGATTGAAGTAAAAGCAGTATCATTTTCAATGCAGGGGGAATAACTCTTTATATTAGAGATAGAGTTCTTCCCCTTCCATTGAAAAAGTTTGAATTCTGTTGCATTCTGGGTGCCAGAGGGGGGAAGTCATTCTAGGATTTCGGCAGTTTTCTATTTCTCTGTGGGCATCTTCTGAGCCACAGATGTTTCAAATAGTGATGAATTATAGTATTTTTATCATATTGTATGTCATAGATTGTTATTAAAACCGTATATCAAGTCACTATAAAAAAATAATCGGCTATTCGATAATTAAGTGGGCCTTTAAATGGGCCTTTAAACACCATAAATCTATAATGTGTGCTTTATCTATACCGGAAAATAATTAGATTGTGCCAATGAGCCCACTTAGAATTTTTGTTAGGCTAGCAAAAATTCTAGAGATCGCTCTAACAAAGAGCGCATAGACATGATTTAGTTTCTCAAAAGCAATAGACAAAGGGCGTTCTCAATTTTGATTGTTCGTTTTAGGTTTCGACGTAAACTTGATGGATTCGTGTGTCGATTGTCGCGATGCATATGCAATACCAATTAAAGGTACTCAATCCGATTAGACGATCCAAAATTACTATTTCTTTGGCTTGGGGGTAAAAAAAACATTTGATTCGAGTCGAGGAACCCACCCATCAAAGCTCAGAGTGATCAGATATCAATTTTTTAAGTTTTGTATTTCTCGAGATGTGTAATAATCAAACTGAGGGTCTCGGACAGAATTGCGGATGAAGATGGATAACTCCAACATCAAGTGGTAATACGGCCAAATTTCGTGATGCTTAAAGGCACGGGCGGCGTTCGTTGCAGAAATATTCATATTCATATCAAATCGCCATCAACAGAAGGAATATTAAAATATATATAGTTTTGTTCATATGCCAAACATCATCAGCGCGTAAATAGTATATTGTCGTCAAGAGGTACGATGGTGGACGTAAATAACAGCCTGCTCGTGTTACAGAAGTTGTGAAGTTAAGCACACACAACTTATACAAACGCTCTTTATTATTACCATATCAGGAAAACAGTAACAAATAACGTTCTTTATGTTAACCATATCCGGATCTAAACAAAAGCCAGGAAAGGTAACGTTTTTTGCTTTTGTTTACATAACAAAGGGAAAACAATTGACAATAACATACAGTTTTTGCCATATTTCTGAATGGTATAAGAACAAGGTCTGTATATATTTTACTATTCTTTCTGTTTATGGCGGTTTTTGACGGAGGTGAATATTTTAACAGCATACCCACAGCCAACGCCGCCCGTATCTTTAAGTGATAATACGGCCATATTTTGTTGAACAAAATATTGATAAATAACAAGTTTTGGGAAATTTGATACCATAGTTGACAGTGGTTAGCATTATTTTGTTGCAATAAATCGATTTTGATAACTAAAGCGTATTTTGAAACCAATTCCCTTTGCCACAGGCCATGCAAGCAATACAGGCGTTGTGGTGCACTAAATATTTAATAAATATATAGAGCATGGATTGGGGTTGACTACGCGGGTATAGTGCCCAGTGGGTTGGTATAGTTCATGACGCGAATCGGAGTGAACTATGCCACCCCACTGGGCACTATACCCGCATAGTCAACGACAAAATATGCTCTTTTTATTATATTTCACCAGCTATTCGAACTTTTACCATACATATTACATAACCGTATCATACCAACATGCACCAACTGCTTAAACCAATAACTGGTTTAACTGATAAATAGTTTAAGAGAAACACCATCATCGCAAGAATGTGTTGAAATCAAGTTCAATAAACCGATACGCGCCGTATTTAGGTTTTGTTTTGAATGCACGAAAACTAGAAACTGTATTTCAAGGTGAATTTAACAAAATATTGCCACTTCGAAAGTTTACGTCATTGCTTCGTAAAAAAAATGTTTCACACTAATGTTTTAATTTCATTGGACACGCCTTAGTATATTGGTGGACACATATATGTATAGTATATGCTTTCGAGATTGTTGCCTCTGTTCATGGCTTTCTTGCATTCAGAATGCGCCATTTATGGGTGAGGTGAGATATAGAGGATATCCACACCTTTTCAGTGGATATGGGTTATATCTCATGAGTGATGACAAAACATTGAATTTCCACGAGTGGCTTTAGCCACGAGTGGAAATTCAAATGTGTTGTCATCACTCATATCCACTGAAAAAGTGTGGATATTCTGTTTATTATATACTTTAGTTACTTGCCTATGGCCCCCCAATGAATGTCAATACATCAGAAATTTCAAGCTGACACATTACGCCCCAAAAAATAGTCCCATATTTAAAACACTCAAAAAGTATAGATTTGGTATTTATTATATACGTTCGTTACTTGCCGATGGCCCCAATGAATGTCAGTACATGATGTGTGCAGGAAATCATTCACTATGAAGTATAACATGACTACACACATGAGGATCCATACGGCGCAATAATACCAGTGAGATATCGATATCTCACTAGTGGGATATCACTTATATCTCATTGCTAAAACCTTATAATTCATGGGCAAGTATATAAAAAATATATGTATTATACATATTGAATGTTATCCGCTGTTACATGGACTTACATGGTGCTTATTTCAGATGAGACAGCTAGCGATCATATTTGCATTCCATTGTAATGTTGAATTATATGGGTTAAAATGTTTAGTATAGTTTGGTACAGTAGTTGCTAAATTTAGCACGATACTATACAAGTATAGTGGTATGCTAAATTGAGCACAACACGATATAGAACACAGCTCTCGGCCATTCAGAATGCGTCATTTATGGGTGAGGTGAACTATATATGTATTATAATACATGTATGTTATCCGCCGTTACATGGACTTACATGGTGCTTATTTCAGATGAGAGAGCTAGCGTGTTCGATTATATTTGCATTCTATTGTAATGTTGAATTATATTGATTAAAATATTTAGTATAGTTTGGTATAGTAGTGTGTTAAATTTAGACGATAGTATACAAATAGTGGTGTGCTAAATTGAGCACAACACTACACGATATAGAACACAGCTCTCGATCATTCAGAATGCTTCATGTATGGGTGAGGTAAACTATATATGTATTATAATACATGTATGTTATCCGCCGTCACATGGACTTACATGGTGCTTATGTCAGATAAGACAGCTAGCGATCATATTTGCATTCTATTGTAATGTTGAATTATATGGGTAAAAATGTTTAGTATAGTTTGGTACAGTAGTGTGCTAAATTGAGCACGATACTATACACATAGTGGTGTGCTAAATTGAGCACAACACTGCACGATATAGAACACAGCTCTCGGCAATTCAGAATGCGTCATGTATGGGTGAGGTAAACTATATCTATTATAATACATGTATGTTATCCGCCGTCACATGGACTTACATGGTGCTTATTTCAGATGAGACAGCTAGCTTATTCGATTATATTTGCATTCTATTGTAATGTTGAATTATATGGATTAAAATGTTTAGTATAGTTTAGTATAGTAGTGTGCTAAATTTAGCACGATACTATACAAATAGTGGTGTGCTAAATTGAGCACAACACTACACGATATAGAACACAGTTCTCGGCCATTAAGAATTTGCCATTTATGGGTTAGGTGAACTATATATGTATTATAATACATGTATGTTATCCGCCGTCACATGGACTTACATGGTGCTTATTTCAGATGAGACAGCTAGCTTATTCGATTATATTTGCATTATATTGTAATGTTGAATTATATGAATTAAAATGTTTAGTATAGTTTGGTATAGTAGTGTGCTAAATTTAGCACGATACTATACAAATAGTGGTGTGCTAAATTGAGCACAACACTACACGATATAGAACACAGCTCTCGATCATTCAGAATGCTTCATGTATGGGTGAGGTGAACTATATATGTATTATAATACATGTATGTTATCCGCCGTTACATGGACTTACATGGTGCTTATTGCAGATGAGACAGCTAGCGATCATATTTGCATTCTATTGTAATGTTGAATTATATGGGTAAAAATGTTTAGTATAATAGTTTGGTACAGTAGTGTGCTAAATTTAGCACGATACTATACACATAGAGGTGTGCTAAATTGAGCACAACACTGCACGATATAGAACACAGCTCTCGGCAATTCAGAATTTGCCATTTATGGGTGAGGTGAACTATATGTGTATTATAATACATGTATGTTATCCGCCGTCACATGGACTTACATGGTGCTTATTTCAGATGAGAGAGCTAGCGTGTTCAATCATATTTGCATTCTATTGTAATGTTGAATTATATGGATTAAAATGTTTAGTATAGTTTGGTACAGTAGTGTGCTAAATTTAGCACGATACTATACAAGTATAGTGGTATGTTAAATTGAGTACAACACTACACGATATAGAACACAGCTCTCGACCGTTCAGAATGCGTCAGTTATGGGTGAGGTGAAGTATATATGTATTATAATACATGTATGTTATCTGCCGTCACATGGACTTACATGGTGCTTATTTCAGATAAGACAGCTAGCGTGTTCGATTATATTTTCATTATTGTGATGTTGAATTATATGGATTAAATTGTTAACAACAGATAAGACAGCTTCATTTATACTAGCTAATACAGTGTGTTCGAAGATTTTATTAAAATTTCCTCGTTGCAACTGGAGGATATTCAATCAAGAAGAGGGAATTATACATTGTATTGACGCTTGCATCTTTGTATTATACTCTATTATATTAGGTGTGATAAAGCAGTCGCGTGAGAGCTTTACAATAAGATATTTACATAGCCCGTGTGCTACACTAAATCATGTTCGATGATTGGTCAACTGCCAGTTGGGTCATGCGTTTCATATCCCAATAAAACACACCATAACACGAACATACGTCACATTTTATTGACCTACAGGGCTAATGCTAGAACAAATGGGCGTGTTGGTTTAGTGCGTGGCTATGTAGACTAGACGGCCGATGACTCACAGGTAGAATATTGCGGTAACGTATAGTGCAGCGTGGTAAAATAGACAAACTGCTGTGACATTTCAGAAAACAAAATTCAGCTGAATGTAGTATGGTTGTGTTTTATTGAGGGGTATATGTCGCCGTTGTGGTACATATAGTATGTGCTCAACGACCACAGCGGTATACCCTTCCAATAAAACACTAATTCATTTCTTAAGTATATATATCCAACCTTGGAATCTACTAAAGTATTTAAAACAATACCATGACGGAGTGTCGTGTGTGATTACTTCACTGTTGAGTACCTCGAGCACGAGAGTCTGGATTGTGGTCCCAAGCTTCAAGACAGAGTGCAGTCCCCTCGCTACGCTGGCATGACCTGAACGCTGTCATCTTATATATATTTTGAGACTTCTGCCTGTCTGTCTGTTTGTTAGCAATGGCCGGGAAAACTGCCGGACGGATTTCGTCGAAATTTGATGCATAGGGGTACTTTTGTCCGGGGGAGTGTTTTGGACGGGTCAAATCGTGACCCCGACCTGACCTTGACCTTCAAAATGGTCAATTCAAGGTCAAATCGCGCCTTTCGACGGATTTCGATGTAAAATACCAAAAAAATATAATGCTGCCAGACAACCCATGCCTGTCGGTCCCAAGCCCGGATGAAAGCAGAGGGGAAACAACCCGGACGAAGTCGGGTCACCCTGCTAGTTATATATATACTTTCGTAATTAAATCTAACATTTTTTATTCTCGTGTTTTGTCAGTTACAATTAATTCTGGCTTGATCTAGCCAATATTCAAATGGATGTGACTTCGGTTCTCGTGATAATGCCGAATGAATTGTAACCGACAAAGTCTTAACAAAAAAATTGCGATTTCATCACATTATGTGTACGTGATGGGCATTGTTCAATCCAGCGTAGCAGGGGATTGAACTTTGTCCTTGCGGTTTGGTGTGGTCCCAGTATGCTCGTACCTCCATTAGTGGCGACCAAAGATAATTGGAAACTAAATCCCACAATTTGAAATGATGGTCTTCCTACACGTGGCACGACACCCCATGGGATACAAACAAATCAAGAGATGTTCACAATGTCCGGAATCGTTATATGTGCTGTATGGCTAACAAAATTAATCACGTTAGCGACATATAATCATCAAACCTCAACTCAATCGTGTGTCCTTAAATTTGACATTGGTTGGTTGTAAAAATACGGGCTTTTGGTTTTCAATGAAATTTCATAAAAGGAAGTAACGTAAATAATACATTGAAAATGAGTTACAAAAGTAAAAAAAAGTTTCAGTTTTCATTTGCCAGGTAAGCTGGATATTGGCTCGGGGACTAATTTTGGTGTCAAATGGGACTGTGGGTGTTATTAAAGATGCACAATCAGATTAAGCGCCCCTTTAATTACTATTTATTTGAATCCGGGGGTAAAAAACATATTTGATTCGAGTCGAGGAACCCACCTATCAAAGCTCAAAGTTTTTTTTCACCATCGAGACTTATTGGAAGCCCAGTAAAAAGTCGATGAGCCGACGGTCTCGGACCAAACTGCGGATGAAGATGGATAACTAAAATCAAGAGGCCAAATTTCGCCGAACAACGTGTTGATAATAACTATAGTTGACAGTGGTTAGCGTTATTTTTGGAGCAATTAATCGATTCTGATTACTGAGCGCGGCATTTCTAAAATGTTGTTGTTGTTGTTGTTGTTGTTGTTGGAATCTGATTATATGGGGACCATCAAATCGGATTGAGTACCTTTAAGCAAAAAGAGCGAATTATATATTTATGGGCGCTTGTGTCCTTGTAATATGCTGTATTTTATGTGGATTAATAAAGCAGCCATGTAGAGGCTTTACAATCAAGTATACCAACATTGGAACGCCAATACACTAACATATTTAGAACAATACCATCACGGAGTGTCATGCATGAATACTCGTAGCTCATGTCATGAATCTCCACTCATCGCCCATAGAGATCATATTCCACCAGTACAAAACCTGGGAACTTTTTGAAGTTTTGACAGGGAACCTTATAATAAAGTCGAAAAATAACACGGAGAATTTATTTTATTTAGTACCTGTTCCTTAATAATACTTCATTGTACATGTTAGTGAAGGTCCAAAACTCGAAATTTCACGATTTAAGTGAATTTGTGAGCTATTTTCCTTTGGCACCGCTCACAATTCTGGAATTTCTCCAGGGTAATTAATTCAATGTTTATTGCGATATCGGCTCAAAAAATTCACCAAAAAGCATGCAATCTCGAGCTTGTGCACCCCTAGTGTGAAATAGATTATTGAGGAACAAGTATTAACACAGAAATATCATCCCCTGCCTTGATTGTTCAATATTATAAAGTTCCTGTCAGAACAATACAAAACTCCAACGTTTTATATACTGGTGGAATATCGTCTCTACGCGCGTTAGCCAGAGTAGAGAGCCATGGCATGATCTAGATTACTCCGCCCCCTAAGCCGCGGGCGTCTGATGTGTGATCCCAATATGGTCGTACCGCGATTAATGGCGACCAAAGATAATTGGAAACTGAATCCCACAAATTGAAGTGATGGTCTTGCTACAAGTGGTACGACACCCATGGGACACAAAACAGATCCAGAGCTGTTCACAATGTCCGGACTCGTATAATCTCGTAATATGTTTAACAAAATTAGTCACGTTAAACCAACATATAATGGCCAAGCCTTAAATCCTTTCATGACGGGAGCCTGGCATATGTCAGAGAATGCACTGGCTTACAGTGTCAAGGTAATATCGCCGGTTAGGCCAGGGGGGGGGGGGGTCGGAAAAATATTTCAGGCACGTATGGCATTTTTTTCCCCTTTCGATGATTTTTTGTACCTCACCCACCCCCACCGCCAAATTTCTTTTCCGTTTTCGGCAGTTTTTTTCCCGACCATTTTTTTACACCCACCCCCCCCCCCCCCTTTTAACACTAAAACAGAGAGTTTGCGGGGGAAATTCACTGTAAACAACTGTATATGAATTTCTGTGCATACTATTTATCATGGACATGTAAATAGGAATGAGTCATTTGGAGGTCATTCGGCCAAAAAAACATGGCTGCCAGCTGCCATCTTGGATTTCAAAATTTGCAACAAAATACATAACGATAACTGCCCTGCAGTCAGTTTACCAGTTAGAATTACATTATTTCTCTCATTCAAAGTGGTTTTGAAGCCCAACTCATTGACAAAACACTAAAAAAACAAGCAGGAAATTTATTTTTAGTTGCGGAAAAAATTGCCTGTTGGTGGCTTTGGACCCCCCCCCCCCCCCCCTCCCCCCCCCCCCCCCCCCCCTCTGGTTAGGCCAAGAATTCTCCTATATATATGGACGCCGAGGCTCCTTATGTGAAACCCGCATATATAAGAGAATGCATTTGCACATGGTTTTCGCCAAATTTCCTGGAAGCTCCAGTCAATAAGGGTTAAATCAAATTAGACCTATAATATACTTTCAAGCCCTAATTTGCCGTCAATTATATAATGTGTCGTCTCCGTGGGGTTCAAATAAATAAAGATCGATAGATGTGAGAAAATGCTTATATATGCAGACCTATTGACAAGAAAGAAGTTTTCGCATCAAAGCGACAGATGAGTCCAGTTTCTCTGATACGCGTAACAAGAGCCGCCGTCCTCCAATCCCGTTATCATGTTCATTTGGTAAAAAATAAAATATGTATAAACCAACAATAAAGAGCGTCAGCACTTCCAGATGCGATGTAATTGAAAGGCATATCATATCTCTAAGATTTAGTCAGATTTGATATAACTGCGTGATAAGGTAAAATCTGCGTCTTTTTCAATTCAGTTTGAGCCATGCACACAGGATACAATAATATATTGCAAAACATTTCAAGTATGATGAGTATAATAGATATAAATAAATAAATAAATAATACATAGAAACAATTCATTGTAACCTCTCATGTGGATATAAATATTTATCAAACGAACAGTTTCTACATCAACATTCCCTTAATAATTATATCAAGTTTTAAGTTTCCGTCGAGGGAAGAACAATATGTCGCTTAAAATATTCTGCCATGCTGTAATTATCATAAATCGAATTTATCACATTAATGAGGAACTTCGAATACAGGTGTTACAGTTATTGACCCTTCCATGACTGGAGCTTCCTGAAATTTTGCGAAAACCCTGTGCCAGTGCATTCTCGTATATATGCGAATCTGTCATATACATGCAGGGAGCCTCGCATATATAAGAGAATACATTGGCCCAACACTATTTACCTTGACCTTGTAAGCCAGTGCATTCTCTTATATATGCGAGGCACCATACAGTTCACCAGATTCTAACCGGCACTGTTAAATTCAATTATAACAAAGATATTAGGTTGCAGGTTGAGTGAGATCTTATGAACGGCACGGTGAATGGGTTTTGAACTGCTGAACTGGTATATGGCGATCAGTCAAATGAGGTTCCCTCACTTTACATAGTTTATAGCCCATCGACTGAAAGTCATTTATATATACACAACAAGCAACTTAGTATCTTCGTTATAATTGCGTTATATTGCGTTTGGGAGAATCTGATGAATTTCACCCGATGAACTGCTTAACCGGTTTTTGAACTGTTGAACTGGCATGGCGGTCGGTCAAATGGTGTTCCCTCGCAGTATTTGGTTATGGCACAGCGATTACAAGTAAGATGCACAACTAAACCATACTATCTTCGTTATAAATCTGCTGAACGACATGTAGCCGATGAAATGCTGAAAGGGATTTTTGGACTGCTGAACTGGGGTGGATGTCGGTGCCCCTCCACTGTAGTTGGTGATAGCGCTTCGATTACGTGTGATTTTCACAACATACGACCGACTATCTTGAAGAATCTTCGTTTTAATTGAGTTAAACTGCTTTTGGTAGAATCTGCTAAATTGCATCCGATGAACTGCTGAGCAGAATATTTTGAACTGCTGAACTGGGGTGAAGGTATAGGTCTATGTGGTATTCACTCCCTCTATATCGGTATACCCATCGATTACAGGTCATTTACATGCACATCATACCAAGTCTTGAAATAGTGTGTCTGTCATTTGCAGAATGAGGTTCCCAGAGGGTGAATTTAGTGATGCTACCCCGCATAGCGGGTTAGCATCACCAAATTCACCTTCTGGGAACCTCATTCTGCTGAGGTGTAAGCAGAATGAGGTCCCCCAGAGGGTGAATTTGGTGATGTAGCCCGCTATGCGGGGTAGCATAACTAAATTCACCCTCTGGGGACCTCATTCTGCAAATGACAGACACCCTATTTCAAGGCTTGGATAGTTCGTTGATATACGGTTTTAGAGGCCCCACTTAATTTTCGAATCCCCAGATTGCTTTATATAAAATATATGCCATATTATATACCATTTGAAAGAGGAAGCTCCAAAACAATGTATTATCAACTTATCCGGTGTAATAAACAGTACTGTGGGCATGTTGTTTTTGTTGAGCTGCCAGTGCGTTTTGTCATCAAGATAGTAGTAATAATCAGTATTATTTTCAATGCAGGGGGATTAACTCTATTTATTAAAGATAGTGTTCTTCCCCTTTCATTGAAAAAGTTTGAATTCTGTTACATTCTTGGTGCCAGAGGGGGGAGGGGGGAAGTCTTCAGCAGTTTTCTATTTCTCTGTGGGCATCTTCTGAGTCACAGATGTTTCAAAATAGTGATGAATTATAGTATTTTAATAATATTTTATGGCATAGATTGTTATTAAAACCGTATATCAAGTCCTATTAAAAAAATAATCGGAGGCTCGAAAATTAAGTGGGCCTTTAATGACAATCTATGCCATAAAATATGATTTTTAAAATAATTTAATTCATCACCATTTGAGACGTCTGCGTCTCAGAAGATGCCAATGGAGAAATAGAAACAGCTGAAATCATAGAAAGATTTTCCCCGTTATGGCTCAAAGAATGCAACAGAATTATAACAAAAAAATGTATTTTCCGTGGAAAAGGAATGACTCTTTATCTTAAGATATATTATTCCCCTTCCATTGAAAATACTTGACCACATGCAGAACACCAAGTCGGAATCTCAACAAAAACATGTTCAGTTTATTACACCGAATAAGTTGATAATACAATGTTTTGGAGCTTCCTCTTTCAAATGCATGGTATAAAATATGGCATATATTTTATATAGAATTATCTGGGGTTCGAAAATGAAGTGGGCCTTTAAACTGCGTTTGTGTGAATCTGCTGAACTGCACCAGATGAACAACTAAAATGGATTTTGAACTGTTAAACTGGGGTAGAGGTTGGTCAAATGGTGTCTGCGGCACTGGATATTGAACTGCTGAACCGAGGTGGAGGTCGGTCAAATAGTGTTCCCTCACTAGCCTGAGGCCCGTTCCAAACGACGGATTTTTGTCGACTCGAATCTAATACCAGACCCACAATTGTATTAAATGCGTCAAAAATGCGACGTTTGAAACAATTAGATCCGTGTCAGACGCATCACAGACGAATCTCCGTCCAATTCAGACGAATCTTCGTCGGTGATGCGTCTGAAATCCGTCTTGGTTTCAAACGACGGATTTTTGACGACTCGAATCTAATACATGTGACGAGAAGAGCCGAAAGTTGCCGAAGAACGAATGCAAATGATATGATAATGATATGATAATGGGTAATAATGAGGGGGCTCCCCTTATCTGAGGAAATACCCACATGACGTCATTTGTCGCACGCTCTCTTTGTCATAAAGAAAGATATATCTATAAGCATAGCTTAGGTAACATTGTGCAAATTGTAATTATTTTGGTAGTTTGATTCCTCAACGAACATGGCATGTCACTGACTCACATCTTATAATGGATATAGTATCAATGTTTTAGAATAATCCATTATATACCGGTATAAGGGGTAGGGGTTGTAGCAACTGATTTATAATTATTCATATAAACCGATATTCCTTATTGTAAGGAATAGGGGTGGTAGTCTCTGATGTATAATAATTAATATATTTACCGGTATTACTTATTATAAGGGGCAGAGGTGGTACTTCTGATTTATAATAATTCATATATACCGATATTACTTATTATGAGGGGTAAAGGGGTGGTAACCTCTTATTTATAATAATTCATATATTCAGGTATTACTTGTTATAAGGGGCAGAGTGGTAGCCTATGATTTTATAATAATTTATATATACCGGTATTCCTTATTATAAGGGGTAGGGGTGGGTAGCCTCAGATAAATAATAATTCATAAAAACCGGTATTACTTAGTATGAGGGGTAGGGATGGTAGCCTATGATTTATAATAATTCATATATACCGGTATTCCTTATTATAAAGGATATATAGGTGGTAGCCTATGATTTATAATTTATAATTAATATATTCCGGTATTCCTCATTATAAGGGGTAGAGGTGGTACCACTGATCTTATTTATAATAATTCATATATACCGGTATTACTTATTATGAGGGGTATAGGGGTGGTAACTTCTTATTTATAATAATTCATATATTCCGGTATTCCTTATTATAAGGGTAGGGGTGGTAGTCTCTGATTTATAATAATTCTTGTATACCTGTATTTACATGCATGGTATACACATATATGGCAATTGGATGCACGATCTAACATTTATTTGTAGCGCCTTTTATATTTTATTATATTATATTATATTATATAACTATATGTACTATAAACATACTCATATACATATGCACATATATTCGCGCTGCAAGCACGCATATATTTATACATAATTTATATACTGTATTTTAGTATATATATGTATAACATACCGGTATATATAGGCCTCTATATCTACGCGTGACCATTTTGTGAAGGTTACATGGAGTACACCTTTAAATAAATCGACCGATGTATTAGATTCGACACGACAAAGATGCGTCCGTCTGAAACAAAATTGGCCGCAGACGCATCACCGACGGATATAATACAATTAGATTCGAGTCGACAAAAATCCGTCGTTTGGAACGGGCCTAATGGGCCCATCCATTACGTGTCATTTCACACAACCTACATACGACCGACTACCATCGTAATAATTGAGTTAAACTGTGTTCGGGAGAATCTGCTGAGCCAGCTGTACCCGGTGAACTACTGAACTGGTTATTGAAATGCTGAACTGGTTTGGAGGTCGGTCAAACTGTGTTCCCGCACTATATTTGGTAATAGCCTATCGATTACCTGTCATTTGCACAACCTGTATACGACCGACTATTTTCGTTATATTTGAGTTCAACTGCGTTCGGGAGATTCCGACGAACTGTACCTGATGAACTACTGAAAACATGATTTTTAGCTGTTGAATTCGGGTAGAGGTCAGTGTTTAATGGTGCCCCCCCTCACTGCATTGGGTTATAGTTCATCGATTACATGTGCACAACATGCAACCCAATATGTTCGTTATAATTGCATGTGCTAAATTGCGTTGGGGGAAATCAGCTGAACTGAATTACTGATGAACGACTGAACGGGACTTTGACCTGCTGAACTGGGGTAGCGGTCGGACAAATGGTGTCCCCTCGCTGTATTTGGTAATAACCCATTGATTATACAAGTCATTTGAATAACACTATCTTCGTTATAAATCAGTTTAAAGGTACTCAATCCGATAAAACTCCTCTCAATTACTATTTCAATGGCTTCGGGGGTCAAAAATATTTGATTCGAGTCGAGGAAGTCACCCATCAAAGCTCAGATTTGTTAGATATCGTTTTTAGAAATCTATTATTTTTCATTATCGGGAATTCTTTCTGGCCCAGAAGCCAGTCAAAATTTCGTTATTATTACCACTTGATTATAGAGTTATCCATCCTTGTCTGTTTGAATAGAATTTTGACGTAAAATCTCGAGCAGGTTACCAAATTGACGGCAGTTATTAGTACTCATCTCGAGCGATTAACAAATTTCAAAAATCAATATATAATAACTCTGAGCTTTGTTTGATGGGTTCCTCGACTCGAATCAAATATTGTTTACCACCAAAGCCAAAGAAATAGTAATATAGGACCCTCTGATCGGATTTTTGTTGTTGGAATCTGTTGAGATGGGGACCAACTTTACGGATTGAGTATCTTTAACTGCGTTCATGACAATCTGCTGAACTGCAGCCGATGAACCGCTGAACTGCATGCAGAGCAGGCATGTCGTGCGGTCAACTGCTGTCCCCTCCCTGTATTTGGATATAACACATATATATATGTATATATTACGTGTCATTTGCACAACCTGGGACCGACTATCTTCGTTACAAATGAGTTAAACTGAATTCGGAAAATATATTAGGTACACCAGTTTCAGGCGCAGTACACATTACTCAATAATATACACTTCGCTTGCATTGTTCCATATGATAATTATATAACAATGACTGGAGCAAGTCTGGAATAAATAGACAATCAATCAATTTTCTCCGACATGATGTCCGACACTTTTCATCTTGGTATACTTCCGTTCTTGGTAGTTTTCATGACATATAGCTATGAATCCATACGACATAACGAGCAGCAGAGAGTCCATATATCTGGTTATGAAATGGATATTTTATGCATAGAAATCCCATTGCCATAATTCACTATTGGCTTTGTTACACTGAACATAATGTTGACGTTAACTTGGGGTATATAAACTATAGAGATACATGAAATATACATACAAAACAAATAATTCTGTTATTGAAAAGTTAATTCGATAAGTATTGCTGCCCATCTATAATACATCGAGATTAGATCAAATAAATAGATTGTAAATTACATATAACAGATATTGGATTTCCAAAGTTGCGAGGCAGGAACGCAGCTACGTGGGGTTTATGTGCCCCCGCCCCCCACAATGTTCAACACTTGGAAATGTCATGCCTGTCATATAACGTTAGCTAGAAATTTAAGATAATAAGTAGGTTGATTTTTTCCTCGATAGTTTAATATTCAAGTCAGTATAATTAGTATGAGATTGATTGCATGCTTTCATGCCAAAAGCCCAATATGTTCCGGCAATGCATGGGTCAATTGGTTGGGCTGAAATGGCGATCAGATGGACATTTCCAACATAATTCTACCTATATGATTGGAAATTATTGCGATTTCAGGTCAAACATTTTACTGAAAGTAGGAAAATATCCAACCATATGTAAGGGCTGTTATACATGTAGGTACCAAGGGCTGTTATACATGTAGGTACCAAGGGGTGCAATTTCTCTGACTTTGGTCTGCTTCAAGGGTGGGGTGCAGTTGAAATTCCAATGTCTGTTTAAACCGTTACCACCCGTAAAGAAGGTTTTGGAATAATTTCTGTCTGTCAGTCTTTCCGTTTGTCAATAAAATCTCTTATCTGTAGATCAATACCTCTGTCATCATTAGCCTTAACAACCTATCTTTGGTGTGATCATGAACCACAGGGAGAGGATGTTATCTACACACAGAAATTGGGTTTTCATTATATACATTTGTGTAGAGGTTAGCCCTTGAAGTGAAAATTACATCAGCTTTAAAACGACTGCGACAACAATTTATCAAAGGGAACATGCATGGGTGAACTTTGTTTATCTCATCATTGACAGACACCACCTTAAAGGCACGGGCGGCGTTCGTTGCAGAAATATTCATATTTGTTCAAATCGTCACCAACAGAAGGAATATTAAAATATATATAGTTTTGTTCATATGCCAAACATAATCAGCGCGTAAATAGTATTTGTCGTCAAGAGGTACGATGGTGGCCGTAAATGACAGCCTGTTCGTGTTACAGAAGTTAATTGTGCTTCTGTTTACATAACACAGCGCAATTATATTGGTTAAGCACACACAAATTATATAAACGCTCTATATTATTACCATATCAGGAAAACATTAACAAATAAAGCCCTTTATGTTTACCATATCCGGATCTAAACAAAAGCCAGGAAACGTAACGTTTTTTTATTTTGTTTACATAACAAAGGGAAAACAATTGACAATAACATACTGTTTATGCCATATTTCTGAATGGTATAAGAACAATGTCTGTCTATATTTTACTATTCTTTCTGTTTATGATGGTTTTTGACGGAGGTGAATATTTTAACAGCATACCCACCGACAACACCGCCCGTATCTTTAAAATATATTGCAATGACATCTTTCGAATTCAGCAGCCAAATTATAATAGAAATTATTGGTATGGTATATACATAAGTGAAAAACACACCTTTGCGTCGAATAATCAGTGCATTCGGCGCAACTTTGACTTACGCTTGCCTGTGGCCATACATTGTACTATTGCATGAAATTGCATTCATGAACGTGACTATATCATGAATCTTTACTCAAGTTACGCCATGGCATGATCTAGAAAGTGACTAGACGATCTCTGTTGGGGCTGTGCAAACCTTAAATATTCCCAACTGCACCCCCACGTTCGAGAAATTCCATTTTTAACCGCCCCCGCCCACCCGTCTCCCTCAGGTTAGAGTTTTAAATTGATACTTTAAGCTTTCCAACTGTTGGATATTTCAAACTGACATTTCCCTATGGTTGAAGATTTGCCAACTGATATATATTGATTGAACATATTTATTGTGACCCACAAATGTATATACAAATTACACATATTATTATTGACATAGATAGTTGTGTGGTCACAGAGGATCGGAGCACAAGTTGCGGAACTTATCAGAGCCCCTCTCCTCTGGCATTCGGCTGCTAATAAAAGTATTAAGAGATAGGTTCAAAATTTGTGTTTAAAGTGGATGCTGCATGCTAATATATAGCCACTGCATGTTATTTAAAGAATTTAAGTAGTTAAACAATCATTCAACTTTTGATCTCAAATCAACACATTTCACACTAAATGCTGGTTGGAATATATAATGATTAACTGTCATGTGGACTGTTTTTATGGAGATGTAACCGCGAGGTGAGTGGTCATAACTTGTGACCATAAGTTATGACCACTCACCTCGCGGTTACATCTCCATAAAAACAGTCCACATGACAGTTAATCCTTATATGTATATACATTTAGCGAAAAAGCCACTTTTGTAAATATATTTAAATCGAAAAGTGTATCGTGGCAAAACCAGCCCAAAATATCCCATAGCGCCCTTGGCAAAGTTAACAGGAACAACGAGGCTCTTTATATTGAAACATGCATGACGATTTATTAAGTCAATCCTGCGCGAGTCCAAATGCGCCCAAAACATTCCGCGTTCTTCTTTCCGAAACCGATGACGCGTCGATGTAATTATGGGGCTGCAGTTATGACCTGTTGCGCGTTCACCGAGAAATAATTGCAACTAGTCACGTGGGCGCCGACCAATAGGAATGCTGGATTTAGTGATAATTACACTTAGTATGTAAATATATCAAATTATCAGAACAATTTCAACTTATTTTTTATTTGAAATTTCGAACTGACTGATGCTACTCCTCCCCCTCCCCCTTATGTCAGTATGTCCCTGAATGCGTTAGACTGTTTTTTTTTTCTCGCCAATATTAAAAGATGTTATAGATTGGATTTATGAGGCGAGACGAAAACATCGAAGTCTGCATGTAATAACGGGCTTCTTCTGGACGTCTTTATCTTGGGGCATAATCTGTCTACATAGCTGTTCTTATATGGGTTCAGTCTCGTTGACTCCATTTTGCTGATTGTTTTTTTTTTGGATATCGCAGGTTTCTCTGCAGCGAATAAAGGCAGATATACGATTAATTTGTTCCACTTCGTGACAGCCCAGGGGCATTTGTAAGCTCACATTATAAACGGAAATCGTCTGTCAAGAGCACTGACTTAGCGCTTTGATCTTTGGCGAGATGCAGATTAGATCCACCTAGTTTACTGGACGAGTTTTGTAAATTTCGCTATAAATTGAGGACGAGCAGTAGATTATATTTATTACCCGATCCAAAACATCAATAACGCATACTTAAAGGTACTCAAATCGATCAAGATACATCAAGAACAACATTTCTTTAAAATACGCTTTAGTTATCAGAATAGATTTATTGCAAGGAAATAATGCTAACCACTGTCAACTATGGTTTCAAATTTCCCAAATATTTTTATTTATCAATATTTTGTTCAACAAAATATGGCATATTATCACTTAAGTATCACGAAATTTGGCCGTATTTCCACTTGATTTTAGAGTTATCCATCTTCAACCACAATTTTGTCCGAGACCTTCCGTTTGAACATGTATTTCTGGGCCACACATTATTACACATCTCGAGAAATAACAAACTTCAAAAATTTATATCTGATCACTTTGAGCTTTGATGGGTGGGTTCCTCGACTCGAATCAAATATTTTTTACCCCCAAAGCCAAAGAAATAGTAATTTAGGAGGATTGAGTACCTTTAAGTTTAATCAATAAATATGCGACGTGAAATTAACAGCGGCTTCTACAAGGCATGTGGTGTCGTTTCACGTTACTGTGCGATATAGTTATTGATGTTCGCCAATACAACGTGCGCATAGTGCACGGCCGGTAACGAGTTAACGAAGTTGTCCAGTTTGTTTTGGTCATTCAAACTGGGTCAATACTGCGCCGTCTGAACGATGTTCAAGGCAATCGTAACGATGAGCTCGTGTGAGGTTAGTCACACGACTGATTTTGCATTGGTTTAACTCGCTTGACACGGTGGTCAAGCTTCACTCTGCTCTTAGTCCAGGAGATCGGGAGGTAGTGTTGCTCATATTGACGGACAAGCTGCGACCATGTTATTTTTAATGTTTTAGGTATGGTAATGAAGAAAAATTATGATAGCAAGAACAAATTTGTAGCCTTCTTTGTTTTTTGGCGATTTTTGGGCATTTTTCTACGTTTTTAGCCCAAATTTTTCAAATATTTTTTCAATTTGTAACCATTTCATTTTAGTATGATTTTGGTGATTAAGTTGAATAGTAATTGTGTTAATAATGTTAAATAACTAATCGTGCTAAAAAAAATTGAAGAATTTCATATATTTTTTTTATTTTTTTTTACCATTTAAAATTGTTTTTTTTATGCAAAATCGTCCAAATTGCAACCATTTCATCTTAGTATGATTTTAATGGTTAAATTCGCCATTAATTATTTTAATAGTGTTAAATAATTTACAATTTGTCTTCTAAAATGTTTTTAAATGGATTTAAGAAGGTTTCTACTTGTTTTCTAAGTTGAGGGGGGTCTAATTCAAATTCAATTAAACATTGAACTGTTCAAAATTAGATCAATTTCTTAAGGCGTATGGTAGATATACGTAACTAGTTTTCAAAACTTATACATATGCCTTTCTATCATGTGCGTTATGCACGCGAGTCGGATTTTACAAATTAAATTATGATGAAAAACCCTGAATTTTGGGTGTGAGCACATTTGTGGTCATAATATTCCCATTAGAGAGTGAATGGACATGAGGCATGCGACACTGTGCAGTATATATGTATATGACAAGCATGACATGAGACATTAGTATCTTTCTACTAAACTGTGCTTCCAGAGTTATCAGGAATAGAGTATCGGTGTTATTTCTTACCCAAATAAATTTTAAAACGGGGTATGTGGGTTAAAGGACCACTGGGAGATAATAGGATGTCCAATGACTCCTATATATTTCTATCGTATCACAGTAAAGCTGTTTTTGTAAAATTGGCGCGGTTTACACGATCAAAGTTCGATTTTCTTTACAATATGTTATAAGCAACTAATTATATAGAGTTACGCTTCTTGAATTTGTGTAGGGAAACTCGAGTCAGCCTAACAAAAAAATCTGGCTGCTGATTGGTTGATTATCATTGAGGGAAATATGGAAGGGGTCTGGATATTTTTATGCTGCTGATTTATGTGCAGTAAATGGAGTAGTTGTAGAAATTCAAGATTATCGTTTGAAAAAAATACCGAAAAGTGCGCATTTGTTGTCACATACTGGTGCAACGGGTGACGTTCTAAGGAAAAATTGACCATTGAAGTTCAAATAGGCTTAACCCATGGCCGGAGGGACTTTTAGTTAACACTGTCATCTATGGAAAATAATTAGGTGTTTGTAACCTATAGATACGAAGCTTCGGTACATTAATTATTATTCGTATATTACTATATTTAAATCAGATGTATGCATACAGTCGGCGTCGAAACAAAAACACGAATGTACCGATTATTCGTGACATTCAAGTTAAATGTTCAATAATAGAACATTTAACTGTGACTGCTTCATTCAACATGATGTTAATCAAGGTGTATCGTTATTAATAACAGTATACAGTAATATCGAAATAAGAAGAATCATGTGACCCTGGGTACTTATCCCCCAGCGCTGTGGCAAAAAAATTGACAATGTATTCTTAAACCCAAACCTTTGGCGGTTTTTCATCCAATGTACCGAAGCTTCGTGCCATGTACCGAAGCGGTTACGTAGCGTTTTTCCGAAGACCCATAACTCCGAAGGTCCGATTCTCCGACGCCCCGATTCTCCGAAAGCCCATAACTCCGAAGTCCCGATTCTCCGAAATCCCATAACTCCGAAGACCCATAACTCCGAAAGCCCATAACTCCGAAGGCCTATAACTGCGAACGCCCATAACTCCGAAGGTCTATAACTCCGAAGGGCCGATTCTCCGAAGGTCCGATTCTCCGAAGATCATGTTTTATCGCTTATTAAATAGTGTACAGTCCAGTGGCGGGGTCAATGGGGCCCTATGGAAGACCGCAACGTGTCAAATGTCATATAAACGTCAGGAAATCCCTCCTAGGCATTCAAATATTCACAGTGTTCCTGCCCAGGGGACCCCCCGGACCAACGATTGGGGCGACCCTCTCCCATGTATGCGCTCCCCAAATTAGGCCTTCGTGATATGCTTTCGGCATATCATATGCATGATATATCCCCCACATATCCCCCACATATGCTAATTAATGTGCACCCCTAAATGGGAATCCCTGGCTCGGCCACTGGTGTGCACCGGGTATATTATAACGAAACGCTGCAAGAATGTCAGAGTAGCCTAACATGCACAGGGGCGACAAGTTCTTCCCCGTTCACCCCTGTACATTTTACTCTGGCATCTCATGGGCCAACGTAACGTTATAGTATCTGGTGTATAGTCAGTGGCGGGCCAGGATTCCCATTTAGGTGGGGGCAGTAGGAAAAGTTTGAATATTTTGATGCCCCATGAACGATTTCCGGGCGTTTACATGACATTGGACATGTTTTGGTAGGGGCCCATATTGTCTGAAATAGCAAGTAGAGGTTTAATGGGGCAGTGGGAATTTTGGGACCCCTTGGCTTCGCCACTGGACTGTACACTATTTAGTAAACGATATAATACCCCGATAAAACAAAATCTTCGGAGAATCGGACCTTCGGAGAATCGGACCTTCGGAGTTATGGGCCGTCGGAGAATCGGGCCTTCGGAGTTATAGGTCTTCGGAGAATCGGCCCTTCGGAGTTATAGGTCTTCGGAGTTATAGGTCTTCGGAGAATCGGCCCTTCGGAGTTATGGGCTTTCGGAGAATCGGATCTTCGGAGTTATGGGCCGTCGGAGAATCGGGTCTTCGGAGTTATGTGCCGTCGGAGAATCGGGTCTTCGGAGTTGTGGGCCGTCGGAGAATCGGGTCTTCGGAGTTGTGGGCCTTCGTAGTAATGGGTCTTCGGAAAACCGGTCTGACACCACCGAAGCTTCGTGACGTGTCAGAACTCCAGGAATATACCACCACAGGACATCATATGGCACCGATAACAAACGTTGAATGGTGACCAGAAACCCGGATATTAATAATTTCAGATCATAATTAGCATCGATATTAACCCATCGAGGAATATGTCATAATGACACACTATATTACACCCACCCCTATATAACTGCCCCCTCTCTGACACAGGGCTACATGTAAGAAGATTATCGATGTCTACTTAATGAGACTATACAGTTCCGTCAAAATCTGGTGAAAAATGTGACCTCGCATCGTTAACCCCAAATCTGTGGCGATTTTTCATCCAATTTACCAAAGCTTAGTGACACGTACCGTCAAATGGCATCAAACGTTGAATGGTCACCATAAACTTCGATATCAGTCATTTCAGATCGTAACTATCATAGAAATATATATTAATCCATGGTGTAATTATGTCAAAATGACACACTATATTACACCCACCCTATTTAACTGCTTTACTTCAGCCCTGACACAGTGCTACATACAAGACGTTTATCCATGTCTACTTAATGAGAGTATACAGTTCTATCAAAATCGGGTGAACAATTTGGTCTATAAATACCGCAGTGTGACACATTTAAGATAGACCAAAACAATAAACACCTTTCAACCCAAAGATAGTTACATTTTAATTGAAAAAATAGTCCAAGCATGAAAAGTTAATTTTTGCCGATATTTAAGTCAAGTTTTTGAGAGAATAGTTCAATATTTTTGGTGATGTCAGTGGTGACAATAGTAACAATTAACCATGGTACATCAGACATGTTAGTATTCAATGTATAGAAGGCAGAATAGCCAATTTTGTACATCATCCACAACTTGTAATCGATTGCAGGACATGCTGGGGCAATATTTACCATTTTCCATATTTTGGCAGCCATTTTGGCCAAAGTAAGAATTTTGGGTCCATTGAGTTGGAATATTCATAAGTAATCATGTGCATCACTTACATTACAAAGTTATGTTCATTTCTTGTTAAAATATGACTAGAATCCCAATTGTGATGTTTTTGTGTGAAATTTTATACCGCGTTCTGTAAATTCGTATTTTTGAGGGAAGGGAAGGGGTTAGGACCCCAAAAAATGCATATTGAATTGCCCCAATGATCAGTTAATATACAAAATACAAAATAAAGTCACATTACTCAACCAGTTCCAAACAGCATGAATCGATCTAGAAGATATTTGTAAAAAAAAAAGTAATATTTTCAACTTCCGGCGGCCATTTTGGTAGCCATCTTGGATGGTGAGTTTCAATTTTGACCCAAAAACGTGACATTATGTCTTACCTTCACGAAAATATATACATTTGTATACATTTTACAAGATTGTTACCGCTATAATTTGCATAAAACTGACTTAGAGTCTGGTCTGAAAAACAGCGGCCATGATGGACGCCATTTTGTCTGGAGTCTATATGGCAACTTTTTGTTCTTGTTAACATTGCTTAAAAGTTGAAGGACATAATAAGGAACAAAATGAGTGGGGAGAAGTTAAGTCCCAAGGGGTGCAAGGGTACCAATATTAGCTCCCAGAATACCAGTAGTACTATGACGTCGCCGGAAAATTCTTCTATTTTCGGTCGTCGGGTAGGTCAATAAAAACATGTTTTTCGCCAATTAAGCTACAAATTCACCACTGCTATCATGGATTTTTGTAATCTACATATATTTTGCTACAAAATGTTCCGGCAATGCATGGGTAAATTTTTTGGGCTGAAATGGCGATCAGATGGACATTTCCAACATAAGTATACCTATATGATTGGAAATTGGTAACTAAATTATTGCGATTTCAGACCAAACATTAATAAAATCAATAAAAATCTCTTATCTGTAGATCAATACCTCTGCCATCATTAGACTTATTAGCATATCTTTGGTGTGATCATGAACCATAGGGAGAGGAATCAGAGGATGTTATCTACACAAAAAAATTGGGTTTTCATTATATATAATTTGTGTAGAGGTTAGCCCTTGAAGTGAAAATTACATCAGCTTTAAAACGACTGCGACAACACTTTATCAAAGGGAAGCTGCGTGGGTGAACTTTGTTTATCTCATCCTTGACAGACACCACCTTAAATGTACTCAATCCGGTTAAACACCACTTAACTACTATTTCTTTTGCTTCGGGGGTAAATAATATTTGATTCGAGTCGAGGAACCTACCCATCAAAGCTCAGAGTGATCAGATATCGATTATTGAAGTTTGTTATTTCAATTGTTTGTGGCCCAGAAACACGCTGTCAAAAGGATGGTCTCGGTCAAAATTGCGGATGAAGATGGATAACTCTAAAAATAAGTGGTAATACGGACGGTATTTGTTAATAATCAAGCGATAATACGGCCATATTTCGTTGAAAAAAATGTTGATAAATAACACGTTTTGGGAAATTTGATAGCATAATTGACAGTGGTTAGCAATATTTTGTTGCAATTAATCGATTCTGATAACTAAAGCGTATCTGGAAGAAATATTGTTGTTGTTGTTGTTGTTGTTGTTGTTGTTGTTGTTGTTGTTGTTGTTGTTGTATCTCGATGATAAGGGAACCTCTGATCGGATTGAGTACCTTTAAAATATATTGCAATGACATCTTTCGAATTCAGCAGCCAAATTATAATAGCAATTATTGATATGGTATATACATAAGTGAAAAACACACCTTTGCGTCGAATAATCAGTGCATTCGGCGCAACTTTGACTTACTCTTGCATGTGGCCATACATTGTACTATTGCATGAAATTGCATTCATTAACGTGACTATATCATGAATCTTTACTCAAGTTACGCCATGGCATGATCTAGAAAGTGACTAGACGATCTCTGTTGGGGCTGCGCAAACCTTAAAATATTCCCATCTGCACTCCCACGTTTGAGAAATTCCAGTTTGCACCGCCCCGCCCACCCGTCTCCCTCAGGTTAGAGTTTTAAATTGGTACTTTAATCTTTCCAACTGTTGGATATTTCAAACTGACATTCCCCTATGGTTGAAGATTTGCCAACTGATATATAGTCACTGCATGTTATTTAAAGAATTTAAGTAGTTAAACAATCATTCAACTTTTGATCTTAAATCAACACATTTCACACTAAATGCTGGTTGAAATATATAATGATTAACTGTCATGTGGAATGTTTTTATGAAGATGTAACCGCGAGGTGAGTGGTCCTAACTTGTGACCATAAGTTATGACCACTCACCTCGCGGTTACATCTCCATAAAAACAGTCCACGTGACAGTTAATCCTTATATGTATATACATTTAGCGAAAAAGCCACTTTTGTAAATATATTTAAATCGAAAAGTGTATCGTGACAAAACCAGCCCAAAATATCCCATAGCGCCCTTGGCAAAGTTAACAGCAACAACGAGGCTCTTTATATTGAAACATGCATGACGATTTATTAAGTCAATCCTGCGCGAGTCCAAATGCGCCCAAAAATTCCGCGTTCTTCTTTCCGAAAACGATGACGCGTCAATGTAATTATGGGGCTGCAGTTATGACCTGTTGCGCGTTCACCGAGAAATAATTGCAACTAGTCACGTGGGCGCCGACCAATAGGAATGCTGGATTTAGTGATAATTACACTTAGTATGTAAATATATCAAATTATCAGAACAATTTCAACTTATTTTTTATTTGAAATTTCGAACTGACTGATGCTACTCCTCTCCCTCCACCCTTATGTCAGTATGTCCCTGAATGCGGTAGACTGGTTTTTTTTCTTGCCAATATTAAAAGATGTTATAGATTGGATTTATGAGGCGAGACGAAAACATCGAAGTCTGCGTGTAATAACGGGCTTCTTCTGGACGTCTTTATCTTGGGGCATAATCTGTCTACATAGCTGTTCTTATATGGGTTCAGTCTCGTTGACTCCATTTTGCTGATTGGTCTTTCTGGATATCGAAGGTTTCTCTGCAGCGAATAAAGGCAGATATACGATTAATTTGTTCCACTTCGTGACAGCCCAGGGGCATTTGTAAGCTCACATAATAAACGGAAATCGGCTGTCAAGAGCACTGACTTAGCGCTTGGATCTTTGGCGAGATGCAGATCGACCTAATTTACTGGACGAGTTTTGTAAATTTCGCCTATAAATTGAGGACGAGCTGTAGATTCTATTTATTACCTGATCCAAAACATCCATAACACATACTTAAAGGTACTCAATTCGATCAAGATACAACAAGAGCAACATTTCTTTAAAATACGCTTTAGTTATCAGAATAGATTTATTGCAAGGAAATAATGCTAACCACTGTCAACTATGGTTTCAAATTTCCCAAATATTTTTATTTATCAACATTTTGTTCAACAAAATATGGCATATTATCACTTAAGTATCACGAAATTTGGCCGTATTTCCACTTGATTTTAGAGTTATCCATCTTCAACCACAATTTTGTCCGAGACCTTCCGTTTGAACATGTATTTCTGGGCCACACATTATTACACATCTCGAGAAATAACAAACTTCAAAAATTTATATCTGATCACTTTGAGCTTTGATGGGTGGGTTCCTCGACTCGAATCAAATATGTGTTACCCCCGAAGCCAAAGAAATAGTAATTTAGGAGGATTGAGTACCTTTAAGTTTAATCAATAAATATGAGACGTGAAATTAACAGCGGATTCTACAAGGCATGTGGTGTCGTTTCACGTTACTATGCGATATAGTTATTGATGTTCGCCAACGTGCGCATAGTGCACGGCCGGTAACGAGTTAACGAAGTTGTCCAGTTTGTTTTGGTCATTCAAACTGGGTCAATACTGCGCCGTCTGAACGATGTTCAAGGCAATCGTAATGATGAGCTCGTGCGAGCTTATTCACACAACTGATTTTGCATTGGTTTAACTCGCTTGACACGGTGGTCAAGCTTCACTCTGCTCTTGAAGTTTTGCGTTGTATCCCACGCATTGATTGGGAGATGCTTATAACAATTGCAACACTATAATATTCATCATTTCATGTATTATTTGTTATATGACTGATAGTCTGCGAACGATATTTACCGCTACACTTCACGTTTGTCCATTAAAGTTTACATTTAACATCATGCATTCGTTGTAGTTATTCCATAAATACTTTATATTCGTTCGAGCTGCAAGCGAGTTAGAACATAACGTAAATTTAATGAAACAGTAATTCTAACTAAATCAACAATTATAATCACAAACATCGATTTAGCGTATATATGTAGCGTATTGAATGTAAACATACGATAACTCGGAAGTCAAGGGTCACGTTTGAGCAACAATGATACATTTGGGTACACCTGGCACTAGTTCCTGTTATACCTTACCTTACGTTACCTTACGTCTGTAGTGGACGCTGGCGGTCTGCCACTATATCTACCTCACATTGTGATATTTCACCGTATTCGGCTGCATCTCCAGACATATTTGGGTTGTATGTTTGAAAATCAGTCACCAATTCCGCTTTATAGTTATATTTAATATCCTGATTCTTCCAATGATGATCTAGTCTGTTTTTGAATTGGTTAATATCTTCAGCATACACCACTTCGTCTGGTAGATTGTTCCAAGTTGTGACCACTCTCTGGCTGAATGTATATTTTCTAACGTCATAGTTAGATCTTTCCTTGTACAATTTATAGTTGTGGCCTCTGGTCCGAGAATCGGTGTTTCTTGTAAGAATGTTAGATACTTCCGGATCGTAGCAGTTGAATATCTTAAAGCATTCGATCATATCACCTCGGTGGCTTCTGTACATCAGGGTTGGTATTTCCATTTTTCTTAGTCTATCTTCGTATCCCATATCTTTTAGTCCTGGTACTAATTTTGTTGCTCGCTTTTGAACTTTTTCCATTGGAACTGTGTGTTTTTTTAGATATGGTCTAAAGCAGGTTGAGCATATTCGAGTAATGGTCTTACCAGTCCTTTATATAGTTTTGCCATTGCAGTATAGTCTAAGTAGGTGAATGATCTTCTGATGGCTCCAAGAACACTGTTGGCTTTCTGTATTTTCTCGTTGATGTGGTCCTCAAATGATAGGTTTCTGTCTGTGGTTACTCCTATGTCCTTTTCTTTTTCCACCTGTTTTAATTTAGTTTCACTCCCATTCTTGTCTTTCAAGTTGTAATTTGGCTGAAACTCCTCTTTTCCCACATTCATGACAACACATTTTTCTGGATGGAATCTTAGTAACCAGTTGTTTGACCACTTTTGGAGTTCATCAAGATCGCTTTGTAGTGTGTCCATATCATTTTTGTCTATTATCTCCTTAAAAATCTTTGTGTCGTCTGCAAACAGCATCACTTCTGATTTTACACAGTCTGGTAAGTCATTTATGTACAGGACAAACAGTAGTGGGCCAAGTACACTTCCTTGGTGACTGTTGTATATCATTATTACAGAAAGAGTTTAATGCATGTATATCATTATTACAGAAAGAGTTTAATGCATGTAACAAGGGTGGGAGCATGTAATAAATAAGAATACAAATAATCATACATCATATATACTACCTTTGGGGCATACTACCTTTTGGCTATAGAGGGTATCCGATGGAAGTCCAACATCCAGACGGTATCCAACGCTTACCAAATGTTAAAACTTTACAACCTGCGTGACACTCTCTTATGGTTGGAAAATTTCCAAATAATGCCCATTTCACATCTGACCTCGTATTAAGGTATTAAGGTGGACACTCGTGGTGGGGTTGTCGCACCAGGGGACCTGTGCTTAATACAAGGTTTGTATCTATCGGACCTGTATTGAGCATAGACTCATTTACGATCAAAATTCATCAAAATCCCCTGTGCTTGAGATAATGCCACATAACCATTTCTTTAGACCATATTCGCACCTCTTTTTTTTATACTTTTTCCAGAAATTTGTTTCACAGGAAATTTTGTCTCGCCCTACTTAAGACGCTGCCATGGTCATTTGCCACATTTTCCCAAATTTTTTTAATAAGGAATAAGTAACGAAATTCACGCTGCTCTCTGTACTTGCGTTTTGTTGTCTCTTACATAGGAATAGAATTTCGAGAGAGTTATTTTGTTTTAATTTATAAGGGTGAGCGCGAACGCAGACCCCAATACGCATAAATTATACAGTCGAGTTACCCACATTTGGGGTAATCGCTCGGGTCATCCAAACCGAAGTGCAATGGTAAGGACTCGCCAAGGGGCCACCGCCTTTTGGATCACGGTTAGCCCTCTGCCAGGTAAGTATGCTTTACCGAGATCAGCCAGATGGGGTCATTGATACCGAAATTTGATATTCGAGGTGTCAATTGATTTTCTTAGACATTCCACAATCCACTCCACTCATAACTGGCTCAAATTGATGAATACAAATGCATGAACTAAATATACATTAAATTGTCATATAAAAAAGTGTTTAGCGCAAAACAAAGAGTTATGAATGCGTGTATTTATTTAATCATACCATTTGACATGAAACAAAAGCTTCATGTTGAGGAAAGAATATAGAGTTACCTTCCTCGTTATAATTGTATGTGCAAAACTGTGTTGGGGGGATCAGCTGAACTGCATTACCGATGAACGGCTGAACGGGATTTTGACTTGCTGAACTGGGGTAGCGGTCGGTCACATGGTGTCCCCTCACTGTATTTGGTTATAACCCATTGATTACAAGTCATTTGAATAACACTATCTTCGTTATAAATCAGTTTAACTGCGTTTATGATGATCTGCTGAACTGCAGCCGATGAACCACTGAACTGCAGAGCAGGCATGTCGTGCGGTCAACTGATGTCCCCTCCCTGTATTTGGATATAACACATATGTATATATTACGTGTCATTTGCACAACCTGGGACCGACTATCTTCGTTACAAATGAGTTAAACTGAATTCGGAAAATATATTAGGTACACCAGTTTCAGGCGCAGTACACATTACACAATAATATACACTTCGTTTGCATTGTTCCATATGATAATTATATAACAATGACTGGAGCAAGTCTGGAATAAATAGACAATCAATCAATTTTCTCCGACATGATGTCCGACACTTTTCATATTGGTATACTTCCGTTCTTGGTAGTTTTCATGACATATAGCTATGAATCCATACGACATAACGAGCAGCAGAGAGTCCATATATCTGGTTGTGAAATGGATATTATATGCATAGAAATCCCATTGCCATAATTCACTATTGGCTTTGTTACACTGAACATCATGTTGACGTTAACTTGGGGTATATAAACTATAGAGATACATGAAATATACATACAAAACAAATAATTATGTTATTGAAAAGTTAATTCGATCAGTATTGCTGTCCCGCTATAATACATCGAGATTAGATCCAATAAATTAAATAGATTGTAAATTACATATAACAGATATTGGATTTCCAAATTGCGAGGCAGGAACGCAGCTACATGGAGTTTCTGGGTCCCCCCCCCCCCCACAACTTTGGTAAAAATGTTCAACACTTGGAAATGTCATGCCTGTCATATAACGTTAGCTAGAAATTTTAGATAATAAGTAGGTTGATTTTTTTCCTCGATAGTTTAATATTCAAGTCAATATAATTAGTGTGAGATTGATTGCTTTCATACCAAAAGCCCAATATGTTCCGGCAATGCATGGGTAAATTTTTTGGGCTGAAATGGCGATCAGATGGACATTTCCAACATAATTATACCTATATGATTGGAAATTGGTAAATAAATTATTGCGATTTCAGACCAAACATTTTACTGAAAGTATAGGAAAATATCCAACCATATGTAAGGGCTGTTATACATGTAGGTACCAAGGGGTGCAATTTCTCGGACTTTGGTCTGCTTCAGGGGTGGGTGCAATACCTCTGCCATCATTAGCCTTATTAGCCTATCTTTGGTGTGATCATGAACCACAGGGAGAGGATGTTATCTACACACTAGTGATGCGGACCGGACCGCTTTGGACCGGTCCGGTCCGCGGTCCATGGTGGACCGCGGTCCGGTCCGGACCGGGTGTCACTGGACCGGACCGGACCGCTTTTTGTCGCCGGTCCGGTACTCTCCGGTCCGGTCCACTATTTTACTTCAGTTATAATAAACTATCGCGAATATTATTGCGTATTTGCCGTCATATCAATTAGCAACGATGTATTGACGCATTCAAGTGGTTAATATCTATTACATCTGGCCCTAGCTATATATCTGTCCAATACATTTAATTAGTGCATGTTCGCATTACTAGAAATACTATTATCGTGCATCGTTCCCAGTATATCCCACCAGAGACAGACAATGATGCATACAATCGGCAAACAATGTAAGTTTTGACATATATGGACATATATGGACTCATTGCAATGCACTGAACTCAGTAACCTTATAGTTTGTACTATATACAGAGTAAAAACTTTGAGAAAACAGAGAATTCATTAACATATAGCCTATTATAGGTGGACCGGACCGTTTTGGACCGGTCCAGGCATGTGTACCGACCGGAATGGCCTGGACCGGACCGGACTGGACCGCCTTGGCAGTGGACCGGACCACACAAGGTGGTCCGGTCCGGTCCGCATCACTACTACACACACAAAATTGGGTTTTCATTATATACATTTGTGTAGTGGTTCTCCTTGAAGTAAAAATTACATCAGCTTTAAAACGACTGCGACAACACTTTATCAAAGGGAACATGCATGGGTGAACTTTGTTTATCTCATCCTTGACAGACACCATGCACCTTAAACGTACTCAATCCGATAAAAGCGCCCCTAAATTACTATTTATTTGGCTTCGGGGGTAAAAAATATTTGATTCGAGTCGAGGAACCCATCCATCAAAGCTCAGAGTGATCAGATATTGATTTTTGAAATCTATTATTTCTCACCGCCTGGAATATTTAGTGGCCCAGTAAAACTCGTCGAGAAGGCAGTCTCGGATCAAATTGTGGATGAAGATGGATAACTCTAAAATCAAGTGGCTTTTTTGTGTCAGATATTTGACAAACCGGCAAAATTTCGTTTGAACAGAATGTTGATAAATAACAGGTTTTGGGCAATTTTATACTGTAGTTGACTGTGGTTATAGCTTTATCTTTATCGATTCTGATAACTGAAGCGGCATTTCAAAAAATATTTCTGTTGTTGGAATCTGATGATATGGGGACCATCGAATCGGATTGAGTACCTTTAAAATATATTGCAATGACATCTTTCGAATTCAGCAGCCAAATTATAATATCAATTATTGGTATGATATATATATACCTGAGTGAAAACACACCTTTGCTTCGAATAATCAGTTTATTCGGTGCAACTTTGACTTACTCTTGCCTGTGGCCATGAATACATTGTACTATAACGCATCCATGAACGTGACTATATCATGAGATCTCTACTCAAGTTACGCCATGGCATGATCTAGAAAGTGACTAGACGATCTCTGTTGGGGCTGTCCAAACCTTAAAATATTCCCATCTGCACTCCCACGTTCGAGAAATTCCATTTTGCACCGACCCGGCCCGCCCACCCGTCTCCCTCGGGTTAGAGTTTTAAATTGGTACTTTAATCTTTCCAACTGTTGGATATTTCAAACTGACATTCCCCTATGGTTGAAGATTTGCCAACTGATATATAGCCACTGCATGTTATTTAAAGAATTTAAGTAGTTAAACAATCATTTTGATCTCAAATCAACACAATTCACACTAAATACTGGTTGGAATATATATCAAATTATCAAAACAATTTCAACTTATTTGAAATTTCGCGTAACTGATGCTGCTTCAGTCCCTCTCCCCCCCCCCCCCTTATGTCAGTATGTCCCTGAATGCTGCTTCAGTCCCCCCCCCCCCTTATGTCAGTATGTCCCTGAATGCTGCTTCAGTCCCTCCCCCTCCCCCTTATGTCAGTATGTCCCTGAATGCTGCTTCAGTCCCTCCCCCTCCCCCTTATGTCAGTATGTCCCTGAATGCTGCTCCCCCCTTATGTCAGTATGTCCCTGAATGCGGCAGACTATTTTTTTTTCTCGCCAATATTAAAAGATGTTATAGATTGGATTTATGAGGCGAGACGAAAACATCGAAGTCTGCATGTAATAACGGGCTTCTTCTGGACGTCTTTATCTTGGGGCATAATCTGTCTACATAGCTGTTCTTATATGGGCTCAGTCTCGTTGACTCCATTTTACTGATTGTTTTTTCTGGATATCGCAGTTTTCTCTGCAGAGAATAAAGGCAGATATACGATTAATTTGTTCCACTTCCCAGGGGCATTTGTAAGCTCACATAATAAACGGAAATCGTCTGTCAAGAGCACTGACTTAGCGCTTGGATCTTTGGCGAGATGCAGATCGACCTATAATTTACTGGCCGAGTTTTGTAAATTTCGCTATAAATTGAGGACGAGCTGTAGATTCTATTTATTACCTGATCCAAAACATCCATAACACATACTTAAATGTACTCAATTCGATCAAGATACAACAAGAGCAACATTTCTTTAAAATACGCTTCAGTTATCAGAATAGATTTAGTGCAAGGAAATAATGCTACCACTGTCAACTATGGTTTCAAATTTCCCAAAAAAATTTTATTTATCAACATTTTGTTCAACAAAATATGGCGTATTATCACTTAAGTATCACGAAATTTGGCCGTATTACCACTTGATTTTAGAGTTATCCATCTTCAACCACAATTTTGTCCGAGACCTTCCGTTTGAACATGTATTTCTGGGCCACATATTATTACACATCTCGAGAAATAACAAACTTCAAAAATTTATATCTGATCACTTTGGGCTTTGATGGGTGTGTTCCTCGACTCGAATCAAATATTTTTTACCCCCGAAGCCAAAGAAATAGTAATTTAGGAGCGTCTGATCGGATTGAGTACCTTTAAGTTTAATCAATAAATATGCAACGTGAAATTAACAGCGGCTTCTACAAGGCATGTGGTGTCGTTTCACGTTAATTACTATGCGCGTAAATATAATAAAACAGTAGTTCAAACTAAATCAACAATTATAATCACAAACATCGATTTAGCGTATACATGTATATGTAGCGTGTTGAGTGTAAACATACGATAACTCGGAAGTCAAGGGTCACGTTTGAGCAACAATAATACATTTTGGTGCACCTGGCACTAGTTCCTGTTATACAATGACTGTTGTATATCATTATTACAGAAAGAGTTTAATGAATGTAACAAGGGTGGGAGCATGTAATAAATAAGAATACAAATAATCATACATCATATATACTACCTTTGGGACATACTACCTTTTATCTATAGAGGATATCCGATGGAAGTCCAACATCCAGACGGTATCCAAAGCTTACCAAATGTTAAAAATTTACAAAACCTGGCACTCTCTTATGGTTGGAAATTTTCCAAATAATGCCCATTTCACATCTGACCTCGTATTAAGGTATTAAGGTGGACACTCCTGGTGGGGTTGTCGCACCAGGGGACCTGTGCTTAATACAAGGTTTGTATCTATCGGACCTGTATTGAGCATAGACTCATTTACGATCAAAATTCATCAAAATCCCCTGTGCTTGAGATTGGGATGCCAGATAACCATTTCTTTAGACCATATTCGCACCTTTAATTTGATGTATCTGCCGCATCGTTATGTGGAAGATCACCAAAGTTATATATGAATATGTGCACACTTTCGAAATCGGACAAACCCTTGAACAGATTCCCATCAAATAAAGCATAGCTAGCATAGCTACAGTCTAATATAATTTTACTTGTCACAATGATTCACCATGCATGTGTTGTCCTGTCTGTGTGACCTCAGCAGAGTAAACAAGAAAACCATAGTCAGAAATGGTAACGCGCTCAAGATCATATATTATATACCCATGCTTGTCAGTAAAATATATTGGTTTCGCGAATGACCAAATCAGAATTCCGTTAAAATAACAATAACAACCAGCACCTAATTAACGAACCGGCGGCCGTCTCCGACCACAACCATCAGTGGGCTGCAGAACGAAACATATCTATAAAAGTTGAAATATAAGACTTACAAATTATCTTTTAAAATTTCTTTTATTGGTAATTGACATAGCTTGTCACAAACCAAAAATCATCATTATTGACTTAATAATGTAAAGGACAATAAACGAAATTGAAATTCCCAACTACACCTTTTACCGGAATCGGCCTCCTGGTCGCGCAGTTCGACTTTTAAACCGGAAAAAAAACAAAACAATTATCTATAAATAAAATGCCCATCGGACCACAGCTTTCAATAATTTGCAGAACAGTATACACGCGGCGCGCGATAATTATGCAGTGCTACTATGCTACATTTGATGGGAATCTGTTCAAGGGTTTGTCCGATTTCGAACGTGTGCGCCTATCCATATATATATATTTGGTATCTTCAACTTATCGATGCGGGAGATACATCAAATTAAAGGTGCCAACATGGTCTAAAGAAATGGTTATGTGGCATTATCTCAAGCGTAGGGGATTTTGATTAAATTTTTTCGCAAACGGCTATGCTCAATATTGGTCTGATAGATACAAACATTGTATTAGGGTATTAAGTTGGATACTCGTGGTGGGGTTGTCGCACCAGGGGACCTGTGATTATACTTTCAAAGCAATGTCGCTAATCGAACAAATCCCTATACTGACACTGACTGACGGTTCTTATTTCTCGTCCCTCATTAAATCAATTCCAATCCATATAAACGATGTATACTAATATCATCATATAATTATATAGGGTAAAGAGACGGCGCTATACCGAAAAGGCTTTCCAATAACTATAAGTAAATCTTCTTGATTAAATTTATTAAATTATCTGGTGCTCCTTTCTTTCCGCTGCCCTCCTTCGGCCTAACATTGAAGATGTTCCTAATTCCAGAGCGGCGACTACATCCGAGAAGCGGAAATCGAATTCACTCGTCGGCCGATCTCATTCACATTCCAATCACCACTGATCAGTGATCACTGAACCAAAGGAGTACGGGGATATCCTCACCCATCGTGGTGGGAAAAGAGAGTCATGCATGCACTCAGCGATACCTCTCATGCAACGCAGTGCTGGAATAAAAGCACTTTATGGACTTCATGATGATGATGATGATGATGATGATGACGACGACGATGACGACGACGACATATGATAATGACGATGACAATGATGATGCTGATGATGACGACGATGTCGAGGCTAAGGCGATGATGACAACGACGATAACGATGACGATAATGATGGATGACGACGATGACGACGACGACGGCGGTGATGGTGATAATGGTGATGACGACGTCGACGACGACGTGATGATGCTGACGATGATGAAATTACACAAACAAAGTACCCCGAATTCGATGGCCAAATGTCACTTTATGTACATGCACTGTAAATATGTTACATAACTCTATATTTGTGCATAATAGTTTCAATAAAGCATCACATCACATCACAAAGTAAGTCAAAGTTAGAGGGTTTGAACTCAGATGCTTGTATGTCGGGTTAACGACGAAAACTCGATCCCAACCTAGGGAGGACAACTGTATATGTGACCCGCCATATCAAATCCAGTCGTAAGTCGGGATTTTTTTTACCCTGTGCCAATGCATTCTCTTATATATGCGAGTCGACCATAGGTCGCCTCGCATATATAAGAGAATGCATTTTTATTGGCCTAATATTTTTTTACAATTTTAATAATTTTTTCTTGTATTCTTTAACAATTTTATAATTTCATCCATACAGAGCCCCAAACAAACATGAGCAGACGACACTCTTCTATATGCTTCTATATATGTGTGGGGCTCCCTGCAGGGTAATGGATGTTTTTTTTTAATTTTATGTCCTAAAAATGATAAGAAACATTTATTTTTAAAAAATGATAAAAAAATTGTTAGGCCAATGCATTCTCTTATATATGCGAGGCGACCTATGGTCGACTCGCATATATAAGAGAATGCATTGGCAAAAAAATCCCGACTTTCGACTGGATTTGATATGGCGGGTCACATATAGTTAAAATCGAAGCACAGCAACAATAGAGTGGCTTCTCTTCCCATACAAACAGTAAAGAATCATCTCAAACTAAACGATAGAGTTCACTCCCTCGCTACGGTCAATCATAGACTAAAATTTAAATATTTAAAGTCCCACTTAATTTTCGAACCCCCAGATTACTTTATTTAAAATATATGCCATAGCATATACCATTTGAAAGAGGAAGCTCCAAAACATTGTATTATCAACTTATCCGGTGTAATAAACTGTGGACATGTTGTTTTTGTTGAGCTGCCAATGCGTTTTGTCATCAAGATTGAAGTAAAAATCAGTATTATTTTCAATGCAGGGTGAATAACACTATATATTAAAGATAGAGTTCTTCCCCTTCCATGGAAAAAGTTTGAATTCTGTTGCATTCTGGGTGCCAGAGGGGGGGGTGTCTTCAGCAAATTGTGATGAATTATAGTATTTTAATCATATTTTATGGCATAGATTGTTATTAAAACCGTATATCAAGTCACTATAAAAAAAAGTAATCGGAGACTCGAAAATTAAGTGGGCCTTGAAGGTACTTACGGGGAGGGGGTGCTGTTTGCAGTTTGGAAATTGTGTCGATGACAAGCTTTCGACGGTATATTGTCTTATCAGGTGTGGCACACCAAGACTCAATCTAAATCGATGAGTTTTCAAGTTTTCAGACTCTGTGCCAACATAGGAAGGGCAACTCTATACCTGAGTGAGCATATCTTTTTGAAGCATGATAAAGATAGAGTGGCTTCTCTTGTTATCAAAACAGTTAGGAAACAGTGCGATGAAGAAGTTTTAACGATTACAAATTGTCTTATCGTGTGCGGCATGTCCACCCCTGGTCAAGTAGTCCTGCTAATTTGTTATGATGTTGGTGGGTCCGGCTAAACTGATATTATGCTGGTATGACAAACTGATGATGTTAAGAAAAAGTACCGTTAGTTTCTCTAAAATTGTGACACAACATTATTTGGAATTTTCACACCAACAACAAGTTGAAATTGTTCTCGTAGTTTGTTTTTCCAACAATTTATTAGTGGGCTATTTCTTGTTTTAGACCAACATTTGCATATTTGATGTCAAAATTAGACCACTAGATGTTGGTATTTTGCAATTTTCGGGTTAACATCTCAAGATTTAATGTTCTCGCAATGGGCCAATCGCCTACCATCCAAGTCTAGCTGTGAGGTGCCAGTTGGAAAATCAGAGCACAAGGGGGGGGGGGGGGGGGGGTGAAAATGGAATTAGGCAAACCTGTGAGTTTGGTCTGGTTCAAGGGGGATGTTGCAGTTGAAAATTCCAACACCCCACCCAACAGAGACCCTCTATCCACGTCTCGGATTTGACCATGGGTGATATAACCACACCCCAGCATAGTTGGTTAAGATCCCATGGCCCTGCCAATTTGCTATTTTGCTGGTGGATCCACATTAGACCACATAATCATATCAAGATCACTTCGAAACGAGCATATAAGAGAACATTTTAAACGTGTATTCAGAGTTCCAGCAGCTGGTTCCAGGTCATTTGTTTTATATAACCTATTATGAGTTTGTTTTTTTTAGATTATTGTGAATAAAATGTGTATACAGAATTATATAGACCTTTTCTGAAACGAAATTCCTATACACAATGCAGTGCACGTGACCCCTCATAAACATGCAGTTCAATGCTGTCAAAAAGTTTGGAGGACTTCATGTACACTGTAGTGTTTACCATATATGTTTATATTTCTTGCACTACCACCATTCCGCTGTTTGGGGGTTGTATTAAAGGTACTCAATCCGAATTAACGCTCGCAAATTACAATTTCCTTGTCTTCAGGGGTAAAAAATATTTGATTCGAGTCGAAGAACCCACCCATCACAGCTCAGAGTGATCAGATATCGATGTTTGAAATCTATTATTTTATTTTTAGGTGGCCCAATAGACTGTCAAAGAGAAGAATTTCATGGACCAAATTGCGGGTAAAGATGGATAACTCTAAAATCAAGTGGATTTTTGTGTCAGATATTTGACAAACCGGCAAAATTGCGTTGAATAAAATGTTGATAAATAACAGGTGTTGTGCACTTTTATACTATAGTTGATTGTGCTTTTCATTATTTTTGGGAAATTATTAGATTCTGATAACTGAAGCGGCATTTCAAAAAATGTTGTTGGAATGTGATGATATGGGGACCCTCTGATCGGATTGAGTACCTTTAAAATATTACAATATGCGAACAAAAAAGTTTGGTGGAAAGAACCATGCAGGCTGGATCATTTTTTTTTATTTGATTTGATTTATTTACAAATTTTTGGTTTGGTCTTGAAAGTTTGACATCGGAAATTAATTTTTTAATTTGGGGTTGGATAGGGATTGAACAATATTTGTTTTGACCCTGTGACTGCAATTATTTTTTAAATACCCCCCCCCCCCCAGCCTGATTGGTGAATATTTACTATATGCCTATACTTATTGTAGAACCACATGGTTCTGACTAGGAACAATACATATTCCCGGACTTTATAAAGTCCTTCCAAGGAGACGGGTGCAATTGATTTCCACCCGTATGAACTCGCAAGCAATTTTTAATTCAGGGGTGCTAAAATTTGCACTCGTCTCTCTTATCAAAATGTTTATGGTCACCGATTACACCCTGTGCATGACGTGTATGTCTGGCAGACCTCGAAGCTTTGACATAATTATGTGTGCATGCAGGAGTCCTGACACAACAGTCACTGTCTGAATAAGCGAGATCACCGAGTCGCGGCCATATTGGATTCATTCAGCCCCCGTTCCGCGGTTTAAAATTAAGTGCTACCGGTCAAAGTTCTGAAGGTGCATTCCATTTATGGAACTTTTGAATATTCATAATTTCATATATGTAATTCATGAATATTGAAAATATCCATAATAGCATGTGTGGTTGCTCCACTACGTGTCACGTATGATTCATATAATCGAGGTCACTGGTCGCGGGCGTATTGTATTCATCCAGGTCCGTTCCGTGGTTTAATTGATTCTTCCATTCCCGGTTCCTTGGTTTTAGTGCTACTGGTAAAAGTTTTGGAGTGGCATTTACATATATGGAGCTTTTGAATTATTCATGAATTCCATATATGGAATGCTACTCCAAAACTTTGACCTGTAACACTAAAACCAGGGAACCGGACCTGGTGGATCCAATATGGCCGCGGGTTAGTGACAGGGTGTATTATATGGAATGTTATGCAGAACTTTGACCTGTAGCCTAGTACCCAGGCCAGCAAACGTATTTGAGTCTATCGGTACGATTGAGTCAGGTACGAGACTATTGACCTGGAGCACTGAATGCCAGGAACGGGTCTGGATGTATCCAAGATGGTAGCGACTCAGTGATCTCGCTTTATATAGCGTCAGTAACAATGTTGAAAAATCGAAGCGCATTTGAAAGTCAGATATATTAGCTAAGTGTGAGCACAGACATGTGCATGATAATTTCTCCTTACATGTCCATATTTTGTTCAACTTCATAAATAACGCCGTTCAGAGCAACCTACGGCGATTGTATGTCATTGTATGTGTTCCGTTTCACATAGTATCCCGTTAAATTCTCACTATGCCGTCTTTTGGAATAGTCCGCCATTAATATTACCACGTGCTTCTTACAGGATGTCGTTTCAATGTGGTGGGTGGTCACGAAAGGAATTAAATTGAAGTACAGTAAAATGGCTGACAATACAATTTCAATAATGTTAATTCTAGATAACGTAATAATATGGGAAGCCAAATTGACATTTAATAAATAATTGAGCTCAAGCCCAATAAGGAAGATCTAATTGCGCTCAAGCGCAATAAGGGGGCAATCTCATATATATATACGACTTCCCCGTCAAGAACATTTTGGGCTGAAGTTTGTTAGAGCTAATAGTACTCAAGTGCAATTAAAAATCTTTCTTATTGTGATTAAGAGCCATTAGCCACATTACATAAACTCCCTGTAATTCAAATGGTGTAGTTCATAGTGCAATCCAGGGACGTGGCTAGAGGGTCTCCGTTGGGGCAGGGTGTCCACCTTGATAATTCCAACTGCACTCCACCCCTTGAATCAGACCAGAGACAAGGTTTTGCATGCATAATTCCATTTGCACCCCCCCCCCCCTTGAATCAAACCAAAACACCCCTTGAAACCGACCAAAGGTTTTGTATCTACCCTGTATGATAATATTCATATATTTTGAAACTAAAAATTGCACAAATCCTAACATCTAGTGGTCTAACTCCAGACAAATGCACATTACTACGGGCAATAGACCAGGGCACACAGACGGGCGTGAGAAAATTTTGAAAACTAAACAAGAAAATCGCAAAATCCTACTAGTAGCATCTGGACTGACCTCAAGCATTCCTAGTGTTGGAAATTTCAAACCTCATAGTTTGGAAACTTTCCAACTGATGACCATTTCAGTTAACATTTTTAAACAAATATAGTAAAATATTGTTTTCTTAAACTCATTAGCAGTTTTTTATTGGCCACGGGGAGGGACCAGGACACACCGGGCTGACCATGGTTCGGCCCAGTGTGAGAAAAGTTTGTAATCTGAACAAGAAAATCACAAAATCCTAGCATCTAGGCTAGCCTCAAGCATTCATAGGGTTGGAAATTTCAAACATGACACCCCCCGACTCAGGTTGGAAAATTTCCAACTGATGACAATTCCAGGGACAATTTTTACCAAATGTAGGACAATATTGTTTTCTTAAATTATTAACTAGAAGTTTTTTGACTGGCCATGGGGGAGGGACCAGGACACAAGCTTTCCAAGTGTTGGAAATTTCCGAACCTGACACCCCCTAAGGTTGGAAAATTTCTAACTGATGGCCATTTCAGTCCAAAAAAATTACCAAAAATTACCAAAAACAATAAATTCCCCCCCAATAAATTGTTTGAAAATCAAACTACAAGAACATGTTCAACCTATATTGTTGGTGTGAAATTTTCAACTGTTGAAAATTTTGACCAAAGTTGGGGGGGGGGGGGGGGGGGTCAGACACCCACCAAACCCCCCCCCCCCCCATGTCGCCACGTCTCTGGTGCAATGGGTGGAGTTAAGCGCAATAAGGAATATCTTACTGCGCTATAAGGAATCCCTACTTGCGCTTAAAGCAATAAGGGAACACCTAATTGAGCTAACAAGAAGATCTAATTGCGCTTAAGTGTAATAAGGAAATAACTAATTGCGCTTAAGTGTAATAAGGAATATCTTACTGCGCTTAAGCCCAATAAGAGTTAATTGCGCTCAAGTGCAATTAAAAATCTTTCTTATTGCGCTTAAGCGCAATTAACCACATTACATAAACTCCCTGTAATTCAATAGGTGTAGTCCATAGTGCAATGGGTGGAGTTAAGCGCAATAAGGAATATCTTATTGCACTATAAGGAATCCCTACTTGCACTTAAAGCAATAAGGGAACACCTAATTGAGCTTAAGCGCGAAAGGGACAAAATGTTTGCTATTAGTCGTGCAACAATTACAAAATGTGCACCATAATGTCACACCACAGGAGCTTGGAACTTGATCTATAACTGCCTTCATGCTTAATTACGGTAATTACTAATTGTCTGCCCACCCCTTCATAAGAGACCTTTTCTGTTTTCTTATAAGGCTGAGCCAAATAATTAATAATTAATTAAGGCAGTTATTGATCAAGCTCCTGTGGTCGCACATATTTTGACGCAACAAAATGTGTGCCGTTTTGATGCTTGTGTCATACACCAAAACAAGCGAAATTTCACATGTTTTGGTGCACGACACAAGCAGCAAAACGTGCAACATTAGTCGCAACATTATTCACATCAAAATGTCTCATGTTTTGTTGCTTTTGAAAAACAGTGGAAAATTGTTGTTATCTTGGCAAGTATTCCCTATTAGTTTTTCAAGCAAATGAAGCCTGTATATCAATATTTTGTGTATTTATCAACATATCTTTAATACCTCGTTCCAAATTACGAAGACAAAATTTGGAAGTTTGAATATCATGTATGGGATATAGAGTTATCCACCCTCCGTTGAAAATAATACACTTTGCACTACAAAACAGATACATGTAAAACAGATGAAACTTAAGCACAAAAACACATCAGTAACTCAACAAAAACAACATGTTCACAGTTTATTAAACAGGATAAGTTGATAATACAATGCAAATTCACATTTAATAATTGTGCTTGAGAGTAATTATTTTGCTTAAGCACAATTCATTATTAAACAGGGATGCCGGAAGCACCAAAGGGCAAGGGGGCAAACCAGTCAGGAGGGCACTTTTCGGGTACCCACTGGACTCCCTTGGGCTTGCCCCCCTTCTCCAGCGTCCCAATTAGTGAATGTGAATTTGGCCTCCCATAGCCATGTCCAAAACTGACTAAAATATTAAATATGAAAATAAAATTCCCATCCCAATGTTCAAAAAAGCACTGAAAGGCATGGGGACACAATCTTACATTGGGCTTTTCCCAATTTATTGTAAATTCATGCATTTGTAGAGGTGTCAATTTAGGATCCCCTGCTCATGCATAATCCAGGGACCAGCAAGCCTTGAAATAGTGTGCCTGTCATTTGCAGAATGAGGTCCCCAGAGGGTAAATTTAGTGATGCTACCCCGCATAGCGGGCTAGCATCACCAAATTCACCCTCTGGGGACCTCATTCTGCTTACACCTCAGCAGAATGAGGTTCCCAGAGGGTGAATTTAGTGATGCTAGCCCGCTATACGGGATAGCATCACTAAATTCACCCTCTGGGAACCTCATTCTGCAAATGACAGACACACTATTTCAAGGCTTGGGGACCAGCCTAGAGGGCAACTTGGGAGACATCACCCTATGTCTGTCCCAGGGAGAAGAGACTTCTATCCTATATATACAACGAATGGTATACATATTTAAAAACAGCATATTTGAAACATTTACTGATTATAATGGTACGTACAGTAATGCTCTAAGTAATCGACTTCTTAACCACAGCAGAATTATGGGTAACTTTTCAGGATTTAGTCGGAAATATGGCTTGTTGCCATTCATCGGAAAGCTCTCCCCGAGAGCTTTACAATGAATGGCAACAAGCCATATTTCCGACTAAATCCTGAAAAGTTACCCATAATTCTGCTGTGGTTAAGAAGTCGATTACTTAGAGCATTAGTGTACTTAATTACTCAACACAGTGGTAGTATAGATGAACTCTTGCATTGCATAATACTTATCGGATTTGGATCATATAAAGATGAAGATGGAGAGTAAAATTGAACTTCTGTTCCTTTATGACTTCTCCCTGATAAAAGTGATAATATATGTAGTCCATTTCTCCCTAATAATCTAATAGGTAGAATTGACTTCTCCCTGATAAAAGTGATAATATATGTAGTCCATTTCTCCCTAATAATCTAATAGGTAGAGGTGAATTCTCCCTGGTAACAGTCCATTTCTCCCTAATAATCTAATCGCTTAGTATATATTTTAATATCGCGGAAGTCCACCAAATGTGGGTAAAATGTCGCCGGTAGCAGCGGTCTTATCGAGTCACCAAGGGAGGTAAACCCGGCATGGGGTTTGGGATACCACATGGTAGCGAATAAACCCTTTGTATAGGTATAAGTGACTTCTCCCTGGTAACGGTCCATTTCTCCCTAATAATCTAATAGGTAGAATTGACTTCTCCCTGATAAAAGTGATAATATATGTAGTCCATTTCTCCCTAATAATCTAATAGGTATAAGTGACTTCTCCTTGATAAAAATGATAATATATCTAGTCCATTTCTCCCTAATAATCTAATAGGTATAAGTGACTTCTCTCTGGTAACAGTCCATTTCTCCTAGTGTTCAAACGACTCTGGGATTCGGGAGTCGTCTAGTCGAACCCCAAAAGTTGAGTCGACGTCGACTAGTCGGCCAAATACACCACCAACCTTATACTAATGAAACACATGTGAAAGAAAATTACAAATTCCGTGCCATTATCACAATATTTACACTCTACTGTGAATCACGTGGTTTTGTTGCAAATGAACCGGTGCTCTAGAAACACACCGATCGCAAATAAGTTTCTTACGGATCTACGATGATAATGAGAATAAATAATTGAGGGATTTTGTTTAATCATGAAATCAAATAAATACTTCCCTGCCAGGGTATAGAAAATAAACGATACTCAGTCTCGGAGTCAGCTCAAAATAAAAAAAAACAATGTGACACACATTATAATGAATATATACACGATGATGCATACATAGACCTACTTTGTAAGTTGCCATAACTTCCGTAAGGCGTACTTAGCAAGCGGAGAGTTAGACTCAGTTAGTATCGACGAACACTTTTGTGGAAGCCCCTCCCTCTTTACCTGTGTTGGTTAGAAATGCGCACTACAAATTTTTGCGTCCGCGGTATAGTGAGTATATAACAGGTGTCAGACCGATTCTCCGAAGACCTATTACTACGAAGGCCCACAACTCCGAAGACCCGATTCTCCGACGGCCCACAACTCCGAAGAGTTCAAGACCCGATTCTCCGACGGCCCATAACTCCGAACATCCGATTCTCCGAAAGCCCATAACTCCGAAGGGCCGATTCTCCGAAGACCTATAACTCCGAAGACCTATAACTCCGAAGGGCCGATTCTCCGAAGTCCTATAACTCCGAAGGCCCGATTCTCCGACGGCCCATAACTCCGAAGGTCCGATTCTCCGAAGATTTTGTTTTATCGGGGTATTATCGTTTACTAAATAGTGTACAGTCCAGTGGCGAAGCCAAGGGGTCCCAAAATTCCTACTGTCCCCATTAAACCTCTACTTGCTATTTCAGACAATATGGGCCCCTACCAAAACATGTCCAATGTCATGTAAACGCCCGGAAATCGTTCATGGGGCATCAAAATATTCCTACTGCCCCCACCTAAATGGGAATCCTGGCCCGCCACTGACTATATACCAGATACTATAACGTTACGTTGGCCCATGAGATGCCAGAGTAAAATGTACAGGGGTGAACGGGGAAGAACTTGTCCTTTTTCATATATAAAATGAACTTGATTGCATCAAATCACCCCAATGCAGTCGGATGTGCACAGTTTAATCATATTAATTGTATTAAGACGTACATTGTGGCAAAATAATTGTATTTCTTACATAAATTTAAGCATTCTGTGGAAAATTAAGGCTTGTCGCACACTACTGATGGTGTAGATATCACCTTATTATAATACATAGTTAACGTTTCCAATATATGAGGGCCCCTTTCCCCCTTTTCGCACGCCGGATTCCACCCATTTGGACCCATACGCCGGATTCCAGACGTCAATTTGAAGCTGGACACCGGATTTCAGGGTTAATTTGAAACTGGACGCCGGATTCCTGTGTCAATTTGAAGCTGGACGCTTGACTCCATGGTAAATTTGAAGTTGGATTCCGGATTCCAGGGGGGGATATATTATCTACATATACATGTTCCATACAAAATATAACCATACGCGCATTCCATACTTATCAATACACTCTAAGAATTGTGAAATTCCAAACAGTATTAGACCACCATTTTACCTCCAAAAGTCACTCGTAGAACCATTTAATTCTTCACAAGCCGCATGTTACACATGTGTTACAGTATATTCGACCCAGTACAGCGTTATACACATTAATTAGCATATGTGGGGGATATGTGAGGGATATGATATGCCGAAAGCATATCACGAAGGCCTGATTTGGGGAGCGCATGCATGGGAGGGGTCGCCCCCAATCGTTGGTCCGGAGGCTCCCCTGGGCAGGAACACTGTGAATATTTGAATGCCTAGGAGGGATTTCCGGACGTTTACATGACATTTGACATGTTTTTTGGGGGGCGGTCTTCCCTAGGGCCCCATTGACCCTGCCACTGGACTGTACACTATTTAATAAGCGATAAAACATGATCTTCGGAGAATCGGACCTTCAGAGAATCGGACCTTCGGAGTTATAGACCTTCGGAGTTATGGGCGTTCGGAGTTATAGGCCTTCGGAGTTATGGGCTTTCGGAGTTATGGGTCTTCGGAGTTATGGGATTTCGGAGAATCGGCACTTCGGAGTTATGGGCTTTCGGAGAATCGGGGCGTCGGAGAATCGGTCCTTCGGAGAATCGGACCTTCGGAGTTATGGGTCTTCGGAGAGTCGCTACCTAACCATATAACATGTATATAAAAAGAATAATTTTCTCAGCAAGTTAATTGTCACCGTTTCATGACTATTTGAACCAAAATAAATGATAACATCGTGGCATTAACCTGGAACATGCGTGAGACGTCGGTAAAGTACGCCGCGACCTAATACTCACTGTTTATGGACCACGTGCTTTTTAGAAGTCAAATATAGAGTTACTGCTCTTGTATTGAAAATGAGTAGTGCTTAACTTGAATCATCGCATTGGCGAATTTCGGCGTAGTTCTATGTCAAGCTCGACATTATTACATATGTTCGGACTTTGGAAAGCTTCTTGAACATAGACTACATGTAGCTATGTTTGCTGCTTTTCTGACCCACATTTAGTGAAACCATGCATTGTCAAGGCCAGCTGATGATATTATATACTGTATTCCGACTAGTCGACTGGAAGTTAGAGTCGATTTTCAGACAAACCAACGTCGCCGATTATTTGTCGATTAATCGTTTGAACACTAATTTCTCCCTAATAATCTAATAGGTATAAGTGACTTCTCCCTGGTAACAGTCCATTTTGCCCTAATAATCTAATAGGTAGAAGTGAATTCTCCCCGGTAACAGTCCATTTTGCCCTAATAATCTAATAGGTATAAGTGACTTCTCCCAATTTGAATTATCTAGGCTGATCCCTGTCCTAATCCCCTGGTTTGTTGCCTCAATCCTGGCCATAGTTTTTACCCTGTAATTCTATCCCAGACTGCTCCTCTAAATGAAAGACAATGATAGGTTTGTAAGGCCATGGTTAATTAATTTTATGTTTAGCATCAATTGTTGTGCACATTTCCTTATTTGGCAGAAAATAATCATGAATTTGATTAATTATTGGCACAATGCACAATTCAATCATCTGGAATGTAATGATGACACATAGATATGGATATCAGTCTTTAAAGGCCCACTTAATTTTTGAGTCACCGATTATTTTGTTATAGTGTCTTGATATACGGTTTTAATAACAATCTATGCCATAAAATCTGATTAAAATACAAAAATTCATCACCATTTGAAACGTCTGTGTCTCAGAAGTTGCCCATAGAGAAATAGAAAACAGCTGAAATCATAGAAAGATTCCTCCGTTATGGCTCCCAGAATGCAACAGATTATAGAGTTATCCCCCTCCATTGAAAATAATACTGCACTACAAAACAGATAAAACAGATGAAACGTAAGCACAAAAACACGTCAGTAACTCAACAAACACAACATGTTCATAGTTTATTACACAGGATAAGTTGATAATTAATACAATGTTTTGGAGCTTCCTGTTTCAAATGGTATATAATATGGCATATATTTTATATAATGTAATATGGGAGTTCGAAAATTAATTTTGAAGTATAAGTATAAGATAAGTATAAGATAAGTATAAGATAAGTACAAAAGCAATTTATACAAAATAAGTGACCCGAATATTAGATGATACTTGGACAGGTATAAGAACCTCAAGATGGAATGAGTCAAGTCAAGCATCATGTAATGGGGAATTGTAGTTACTTATATACTATTTCGGGTGAATACTAAATGAGGAGTTTGGTAATACACAATGGGATTGGTCCTACTGCTATGACCATATTTGGGAGCCGACTTTATTGTGTGCACTGAGGTCTTGGCTGGGAGTAAGAGTGTGAGATTTCTGTAAGGAACCGAGCATGGATTACAATTGATTGATTTACAATTGAAGTACCATGAATTATCTTCATTGCTATTATTATAGTTGTACCATATGAGGCAAGCATACCACAACATACGATGGAGCATAATTATGTGTTCACAAAACATATGTAAGCAAATATCATTTCAGAGGAGCAATGAGTCAAAAAAGTGTTTGATTACTGCAGGTAGGGGCAGGAAGACAACCATAAGGTCATGCCACTACCCAGCAATGTATATAAATTTGTTGTCACCCGAAAATTAATTTCGGGGGACTATAGAAATCAGCACCATCCATCCGTCCGTACGTGCTTGCATCAGTCCGTCCGTCCGATCCGGTCATAAGCGCAAAAACTCGAACAAATATTGACCGATTTCAATAATTTTTTGTTTATGAGTTGGTTGCCTCAATATCTTGGACGAGTTCAAAAACCAGTTTTATAATGCCCCTTTGTTTGACGAAATCTCGCCATTTTTTTGTCGTAAGCGCAATAACTCGAACAGATATTAACCAATTTCACTCATTTTTAGTCGAGTTTTTCAAAAACTCGACTTATGGTTTGACGAGGGACGGTTGGCGGGTGGGCGGGCTGGCGGCGGGCAGACCTAAAGAATGCCTTATAACTTTGACATTTGTGAACAGATTTGGTATGTGAGTTGCTCCCAATAACTATTTATTGCCTGTAGAAAATGGGTCATGTCCAAATTTTTTTACACGAGTTATATCCATCTTTGATGACTTTTTTGCCATTTTATCACCTGTTAGCGCGATAACTCAATCAAATATTAACTGATTCAAACCATATTTGGTATATAAGTCTTTTGCAACAATATCTCGGACGAGTTCGAAAACCAGGTTTGTCCGAATTTTTTCCCTGGAGTTATGGGCCTTAGTTTGTCTATTTTATTAGCATTTTTTTCACCGTTAGCGTGATAATTCAATCAAATATTAACTGATTCAAACCATATTTGATATATGAGTCTCTTGCAACAATATCTCGGACGAGTTCGAAAACCAGGTTTGTCCGAATTTTTTCCCCGGAGTTATGGGCAGGGTTGGCCGATTTAAATCAATGTTTTTTTTTTTTTAAATCATTGATTTAAATCAAATTTTTTCAAATGTTGATAAAAAGTCAAGAAATGCAATATTTAACAGGTTTTCTGTGAACTAAGACATGAGTATGATTAAACAATATACAAATTGGATAATAGATATGAAACTGTACAGTAATTACAGGCATACAGCATGCATGGTACCGTATTTACTGTTCCAGTAATGGCCTGTTCTGCTTTATAGCATTGTTTGTGTTTGTAACTACAGTGTATACACTCTGATTCAGCATGCCTCACTATACACTGTTTAATTTTCTTTCCCCCTTTTCTCATTGCCTACATGTAAATGCTAACTGAGTATAGCTCTACCATATACTCTGCCATCTAACTAAGCTATCTGTCTATAGTGCCTATACTTGATATATAGTGTGATTACCGTATGTCCTCAAGTCACCGAGAGCAAATGTGATTGATAAAATATTCAGTTTTCATCTAAATTTGACTAAATTTATTAGTAAAAGTTTAAGCACAGGTCTACCTTTCCAGATATCACAACATTGGAACCCACGTGGACCCAAGTGTATGCATAAAGGCATGATAAAGCACATGGTCACTATATCTGTACTGCCATGATATATGTGTTTCATTAATTGGTATACAAAAAATAATTTAAAAAATCACAGAATTATGATTATGATTAATCCAGCCTTGGATATAACAAGCAAGACCTTTCAGAACCTTCATTTATCAGAGAAATTGCACAATTACATATTTTCATAACATTTAGAAAAAAAATCAAATAAAAAAAATCTTGATTTAAATCAAATAAATCAATTTTTTTGATTTATTTAAAAAAATCAAAAAATCACCAACCCTGGTTATGGGCCTTAGTTTGTCTATTTTTAGCATTTTTTTCACAGCTAGCGCGATAACTCAATTAAATATTAACTGATTCAAACCATATTTGGTATATAAGTCTCTTGCGACAATATCTCGGACGAGTTCGAAAACCAGATTTGTCTGAATTTTTTCCCCGGAGTTATGTGCCTTAGTTTGTCTATTTTTAGCATTTTTTTCACCGTTAGCGCGATAACTCAATCAATTATTAACTGATTCAAACCATATTTGACATATGAGTCTCTTGCAACAATATCTCGGACGAGTTCGAAAACCAGGTTTGTCCAAATTTTCATCCTTGGCTTCCATTATCGCTGTTAACTGATCTTGGCGATTTTGCGCGAAATGTTGACGCTGGGTCTTCCTAAGTTGTTTTTTGGCTTGCTTCATGTGGAGTAGAGTTATATTGTCATCTCCCTGGGGTCTCCCAGCTTGCTTCCATCTGAAGAAGGCGGCTTTGCTAATTTTTACTGCTGTGGTGATTTCTTCATTCCAGGTTTTCTTTACTGGAACCCTTCTACTTTTGGAGATTGGGAGACTTGATATAGCTGCGCACTTGAGAACTTCTGTTAAATGGAGGATAGATTGTTGTGTCTGAAGTTAATTTCCAGCTGAGGGGACTTCCTGATATAAGTTGTCATGTATATGTCCATGACATTTGGTTTTGTCTAGTTTTGTCCAGTCTATCTTTTTCTTCTGGTGTTCCACGGCATCAGAGAGTGGGAGGGCTATTGATAGAGTAGCCGAGACAGGTACGTGGTCTGAAGTATTTGATGAGGATTTATTGTGGACGCTGATGGACTCTATTAGACGGTTTCCTTGTTTTGTGGCTAGTAGGTAATCTATTTTTGATGTACTAGTGCCCGAGTCATGGAAGAAAGTTGGCTTGTCTGGCTGTAGGGTTGAGAGCTTGAAGTTAGCGCAGAAATCTCTAAGTTTGGCGTCGTGTTCGTTTCCGGGACGAAGTTGCAAGGAGCCGTTCACGTCACCACATAAAAATATAGCATGGGTCGATCTAAATTTTGTCACTATTTCTTCCGCTTCAATTATGGTGGCCGTGTATTCAGATATTGAGTTGCTGGCTCTGGTCGGGAAGTATGCACATATGATGCAGAGTGGAGGGGAAGTGACTACTTCAAGAGCTGCTATTCTGGAGCTGCCATCCGGGAGTTTCCTCATCTTGACATTCAGGTTGTTGTATAGGATAGCGACTCCTCCATAGCCCCGAGGTACTTGCAATGGTGATATAGGGTCATTTGAGTCAACTGCCTTTGCATGGACTGAATGGTTTGTGGAGATCTTTGTGAGGATGTCTAGTTGGAAATCAAAGAGCCAATGTTCCTGGATGCACATGATGTCAGTGTCTTTGAGTAGGTTTTGGAGATAGACAGTGTTACTCTGGACGTTTTTGATGTTGAGAGTAGCTATGATAATCTTCTTCTCCTCCCCTCTGCGGTTGAGGCCCGGCCGTACTCTAAAAAAGACTGTGTACTGGTACTGGAATCTGGGCTGGTCATGGATACTGGTACGTCTACTTTTCTACTTTCTGGTGTGTTCAGAGGAGATGGCACAGGATAGGTTTCTCCCTTTAGTAACTTCTTGGGTGTAGAGTGTTCTCTTGGAATGGGAGCTGTGCGAACTTATTTGATGTTGGATATTCTGTTGTGAATGTCACTCTTCTGGGTGTCGGGTGATCAGGTCCGTTGGTTGTCTTGTGTGCATCTCTAAATCTCGGGGGTTGTCGGTGCTTATACGAAGTTCCCAATTTGGAATCTGGGGCTTTCCTATAGTTAACAGTTGGATGACGTCGATCAAGGGAGCAGCTGGGATAGGCATGTACCTTAGGATAAGTAGCATGCGTCTGGTAGTTTGTTGCCTGACTTTGTGGCGGGTAGATAGGGGGTGGCGGTATCTGCCAGAAGTGAGTAGGATGACTGTGGTGGTAGTTATGTCCAGCGAAGTTATGTGATGGTGGCTGCACTGGCGGCGGTGGGCCCATCGGTACTTGCCAGTTGCTGGTATGCATTCCATTGTTGTTCACTTGAGGTGGTACCATACTGTTGAGTGTGGTTGGAAAGAGGTCGGCCTTCAAGGCCTGCTGCTCTAGTTTGTTCATTCTTGCCTTTAAGTGCTCGATTTCGAGCACCCGTACTTGGTATTGAAGGGAGAAAATAGCATCTTCTGAGTCAGAATCATTGCAAGGGGTATGTCTTTGTTGGTTTTGTCGTTGGGGTGGTGTCGTTTGGCTATTTCCACATATGTTGGCAGTCGCCTGCAGCCTTAAGATACGGTTTGAGTCCTCCAATTCACTCAGGCGAGTTTCAAGTTTGGAGATGATGGAGTTTGCGAGGTTTAGTTGTTCCAGTATTTCCGATGAGGAGGGGGTAATTTTTGCTTTGGGTTTTGGCTTCGTTGCGGGTCTATTTTACTTCTTGTTTGGAGGAGAAATGCTCTTTTGTATTTGGTGGATATATATTGTCTCATCAGATGTCTTCAATTTTTGGGTTTGCTGGGTCTCTTGTACTACCGGTATACTGTGTGTGGACAAGATTTCCTCTTCTATAAGGGGAGTGGAGAGGATGTCAGGAACATCTTCTCTATGTGTAACATCAGTATCATGTGTTGAATAGTTTCTAGAAATTTCAGCAGGATTCCCTTGAGTTGTGTAGGAAGAGTTGTTATGAGATTCATTGGAGGGAGCTGACGATATGTGCGTCTGGTAGAGTGTTAGGTGTCGACAGGTGAGACAGCTATACTTGGGTGATCCCTCATAAAATTTCGCTAGGTCTTCATCGAGATACTCGCAGGTGTCATGATACCAATGCTGGCAAATATCACATTGGAGACCCTTCTGGTTGTTCTCAACCTTCATGTTGCATTGGGAGCATGTTTCACAGATTGAGATGTTGTGATTATCTTCTGGGATCTCTTCAGAGGGAGGTCGGTTAGGAGAATATGGTAGCGATGTTAACTTGAGAGGGTCACCGCATATGGAAGTGCTTTTTCCAGGGTCATCAATACTTTCCTTCACACATCGATCAATGAGTGCAGCTATGTATCTGTCGAGTTTCGACATTTCCGGCTTCTTCTTAATATTTTCAATGAGTTCAGGTAGGATATTGTCTTGGAAGATGGGTGTAGCCCTGCCATTCACAAGAAGGGAGCACTGCGTATGGTACATATTTATGGTGAATTTTATACGTTTTCCGGGTAGGCCGGTGGCTAGTCTGCTTTGGCATTGGATGACGACTTCTGGATTGAAGTTATTTTTGTCAAGGGAGTTTCGGATGGATGGAATGATGTTGTGCTTCGCAACCAATTGGGGTTGACTGAAGGTATGTAAGATTTCTTCTTTTATTAGATGGTAACAACCGGCACTGCATTCAATCTTTAGTTGGGTTCCTTTATCTTTGGGAATTATATTGATGAAAGGTTTATTGCATGTTTGTCGGATCTTCTGGATAGTTTTTTGTGGGTTGAGTGAGTAGTTCTTCACTATGTAGGGTGGATTTGCATACCCATCGATGGCATCAGGCCTCTTCATAGCTTGTCGAGCTGATGAGCGAGTCGACCCGTTGATTGGTGTGGCAATTGACCCTTGGATGGATATGGTATTGGTCACTGAGGTGGGTCCGTGGCAAATAGAATCTAGCAAGACTCGCTGCGGGCTCAAAGTGGTATTTGAAATCATGGTAGGTTGCAGAATTTATAATCTTTGTAAGTTATTGATTGAAAGTTGGTACTGCTGGATGAATGTTCATAAAAATATAGATACTGACGATAAAATGTTCATTAGATTGGTAAAATTACACAGGAATACCACTGTAATGAGTGGATTAAAAGTTCATAATATTTGATAAAATTTTAAAATCAATATTTTAAAATCAATATGGCCGCCGCAGCTCCTTCGGAGGGCGGGATAAAAAACAAGTTTATAAAATAGTTTATAAAAACGCTAGAGAGTTCAGGAACTGACAAAATGAAGGTCTATGCTCGAGATAAGACACTACGATTATATAAAACAGCGTTCACTTAGATGACACTAGTAAAACAGCACAAAACAACACAAAAACGATAAAATCTTGGAGCAGCCTTCGAAATCAGTCCGTCCTCATCAGCCTCGATCTCGATGTGTGGACCTTATTGCCAAGTTATTGGCAGAAGTTTTTTTCGACTGCCAATATAAACTCGACATAGCATCTTAGATGCGTACCCCTTGTTTGTATATGAATTGGTTGCCGCAATATCTAGGACGAGTTCGAAAACCAGTTTCGTCTGATTTTTCTGATATTATTCCAAATTGTAAAGAATTTACTGTGATATGCATTACTTAGTAAAATATACTACAACTATACTTTACACTAAGTCCCAAGACAATTCTAGACATGCATGTATCATGTATGCTTCATTCACATAAAAAATTCACATATTAAAATTACATTGTACTAGTATATATAAGTAACTTCAGAAACCTATCAAGAATCATTAATAATGAATAATCACCACATTCCGCATTTAATTCTCAGAATACTGGATGAAGCTAAACATAAACTTAATTAACCATAGCCTAAGCATTATTAGTACCAGATATTGGCAGATAAGATGCACATAGAAGGGTTCAGTTTGAACTATACAAGAATTATAGAGCAAATTAGTGTGGACATTACTGTCATCGGTAATGTCAGTTTTCTGGGCAATATGAGAGTGGCACCTAATTTGCAGGGAAATTTTCGCACATTATCCAATTATGGAAAATTTCATGATCAATTATTGCATGTTCGTGTGGGCCTCAGTCAGGGAATTTACAGACTTTGTGACACGACTTGATTAATATGACTTCCTCAGTAAATTGGGGTCGGCTAATTGTCAACCTTTGATCCCTTTTGATGCTTATTTGTGTTATTTTCAAAGAATTGATCAAAGTTCTCTATCTCTTCCTGGAAATACTTTCAACAACAACAATTTTTTTTAATGAATCTCATTTTTTGGGTTCATGTTTTCAAAGATCATACCATGAATATCTACTCTGGCTAACACCCATAGAGATCATATTCCACCAGTACAAAAGCTTGGAACTTTTTGAAGTTTTGACAGGGAAAATTATAAAGTCGAAAAACTAATGCGGGGAATATATTTCTTAGTTATTATCTGTTCCTTAATAATATACTTCACGGTAGGTGAAGGTCCTAACTTGAAATTTCACAACTTAAGTGACTTTGTGAGCGATATTGCTTTGCTTCGCTTAAAATTGTGGAATTTAATTATCCTGGTTAATTAATTCAAAGTTTATTGCGATACCGGCTCATAAAAGTCACAGTCAAGCATTCAATTTCCATTTGCGACCTTCACCAATAGTGAAGTTCCTTAATAAGGGACAGATAATAACTAAGAAATTTATAATGGAAGCTGCAGAGAGGTTAGTTGGAATCATTTCAACACAGTTCTTTTTTGAAATCCAAATTTGTGAATAATGCTACTACCCTTAATGTAGTCCAATTGCAATGTGGGGGTGGAGGGTATCATTCATCTCACTTGGAGGGTACGTCACACCTCTAGTTAAAATTGTAGGGTATACAAGTGTAAAATGGTTCATGAGATAGACCCCTGGTGTAAAAAAATTACTTTTGATATTGACAAAGCATTTTGAATTACTCTTGAATACTAATCAATATTTCTCCTTTAGATATCCAAGAGAGATGATTAAGATTGACACGGCTCACACTAAGTGACTAAAGGCTCGTCCCATGAACTGATTACTATCGTTAATAACATGGATTTTCTGCCCCTAATCAACTTCCATGTTCGTCTTCCAGTCGGCAGATGATTGGCAAATAAGGAATACCGTCACACAGCAGTGAATGCATCAGCATGCGGAGACAAATTGATCGAACTGTTTGTATTGGAACGTCGCAGCTGATTGAAGAGTGTTCCGGAGCCGACCTGTAGCAGTGGTCATCTGTAAGACATTCTCAGTTGGAACGTCGGATGTCAGCTGTCAGATATTTCGCTGTTTGATGACAAATTGTCATTTCTTGTGGTAAGTGAACTATGTGCATATAATTTTCCGATTATTTATTTATATGTACCTTACTTTGACTTTAACCCTTTCTATACTAAATAGATTCCTCCATTCAGTTATAAAGGTATACATTGGAACAGTTTATTATTCATTTGGAGGGGAGTTCATGTAACAAAAGCACACAACAAAGAAAAAAACAGATAATACAAGAGCAGAATGATTCTTATTTATTGGTGGGAAATGTTCAGATAATAAGTTCAACAAATGACCTATAGAGTCGTTTGTTGAAATTATTATCTGAACATTTCCTACTACTGGTCAATGAGAACTGAATTTACTATAGAAAAGTTTAAAGGGACTCAAGGCCTTCGCCATGGGACAGGATTTAGTCGAAAGTATGGCTTTTTGGGTTGAAAAAAGTTGATACAGGAGGAAAAAAAATCAAAATCAAATTATGCATCACCACCACAAAAATTGACAGATAGTGAAATTGTCAATGAATCACACAGGTTTTTTTAATACAATAAGTTTTACTCAAATTATATAAATAAGTTGAGGTACAGTATAATGCCCTAAGTAATCGACTCCATAACCACAGCAGAATTATGGGTAACTTTTCAGGATTTAGTCGGAAATATGGCTTGTTGCCATTCATCGGAAAGCTTTTGCCGAGAGCTTTCCGATGAATGGCAACAAGCCATAATTCCGACTAAATCCTGAAAAATTACTTATAATTCTGCTGTGGTTAAGGAGTCGATTATTTAGGGCATTACTGTAACTTAATTGTTCCCATTTTCATTATCAATAATCCTCAATAACGAGATATCGCATGTTAAAACCATTGTTATGTAAACATCAGCTGTTACAGTGACATTATTATTATCACACTATCCTATACTGCAAATATCGCTAGTGGTTTTGAATAAGACAAATAAATCATGAAAAAAGGTCAATCTGTCCATATGTATGTACATCCGTCTGCTCATATATTTCAACCATGGGTTATCAGATCTCAATGAAATTTGGTACGCAGGTCTGGCATCAGGATGGCTTTCAAAACAGGGTTCATTGACGTTGTTCACATTTTCCGTTCAAGAGTTATCCCTCTTTGCTTATCTGTAAATGTTGTATTTCCATCCGTCTGCTCATATATATATCAACCATGAGTTATCGGATCTCGATGACATTTGGTATGCAGGTTTGTCATCAGGAGGGCTTTCAAAACAGTTCCCATTTTCCGTTCAAGAGTTATCCCTCTTTCTACATCTGAAGATGTTGGATTTCTGTCCGTCCACTTATATATCTCAGCCAGGGGTTATTGGATTCTATTGAAATTTAGTATGGAGGTTTGGCATCAGGAGAGCTTTCAAAAGAGGGTTCAGTTATGTTGTTTGCATTTTCCATTCAAGAGTTATCTTTCTATGTTCATCTGAAAATGTTGAATTTATGTCCGTCTACTCATATATCTTTTAAAATATTTAAGTTTCCATCCTGTCCATGTTTCAATTGGCACCATAGAGCCCATGCAGCACCCAAGGTGCAACCTAATTCTTACTCAACTTAGAATTTTCTGATTATTTTGTTGTCCGGAATGTTAACTTGAATAGTATATATACAACCGATTGTTGATGAAACTTGGTACTTAGCCTTCATATGAGAATGTCCCGATTAATCAAGTTCAAATTTGGATCCGATCCGACCATTTCTGGCAGAGTTTTGCCACTGATCAACTTTGAATTTGCTGATTATTTTGTGTTGGTTGGATTATAACTCAAGTTATGATGATTCAATAGCTTTCAAGTTTACTAGTACTTAGTAGCATAAAGATTAATCTCATGAAAATAAAGGTCAAGCTCGGATTTGGGTCCCTTTTGACCATTTCTGATGGAGTTTGTCCCCTGAATTGTTTTTCCAGAGACAATAGAAATAAGCGGTACATGTCCATCTGCATGTCCGTCTGAAACGTTTGTTGTCTGGAAGATAACTTGAATAACATAGGACAGAATTTTATAAAACTTGCATGGTATGTACGTGGCCTTGATATGAGAAGGTCCCAATCAAGTTCGAATTGGATCTGCGGTCCGACCATTTCTGGCAGAGTTATGCCCCTTTTTGACTGTCCGGATGATAACTCAAGTTATGAATATCCAATAGCTTTAAAATTTAGTACATTAATCACATGAAAATACATGGCAAGTTCGAATTTGGGTTTGGTCTGACATAGTGCTGGGCGGTATTTCGGTATACCGATTATAGTCGGTAAGATTTTCAATACCGTTACCGTCATTCTTTCCCATAATCGGTAAACCTTGAAGACGGTATTATCGCGGTTACATATTACACAGGCCCATTACCGAGTATATTGTGGTTTTCCTTTGTCGGGATACAAAGAAATTACTTCGTTTCTTTACACCGTATTTCATCGAAATCACAATTAAGAGGTAGCGAGTTTGTGTCAGGAGACAGCGTTACTGTAAATTGGGCTGGAGTAGCTACTAGCGTTGCGGATTCTGTTTTCCAAGTCATCCCCGAAATTGCCGCGAATATATTTCAAGACTTACGTTGTGTGCCCCATGCACGTGCTGATCGACAATTTTAAAATGACCAGTCCGTTTCAATGATTGGCGTGTGCAAGTTTATGTCATTTCCAAACAAAATGCTTTCCTTCCCCACCTGGGACAAAATCCAGCCCAACATTATATTGCAAGGTATGATTGCATCATTCTGCGCTATTTTTAATCGACTGAATGCATGGGGCAGCTCATTATTTCAGGGGTGTTATCGAGTGGGAATAATTGATCACATTCATAAACCTGGATTTAAAAGTATGATTTATAATAATGCAACGGGAAGTCAATAATAGTTCTAGAAGTTAAATACTTTGGAAGTAATACACTTCATTTCCCAGCATTTAATAAAATCATCGTACTTATTCTTAAGTTATTCACACCCGGCGGAACATTCCAATATCAACGTCACAGCACGTGCTCTGCAAGTCGGCACTGTCAGTTGGGGATTGTTTCAAAGCTCTTGGGTGTATCCAACTTCGCTGAATGATGCTTGCATTAAGTTGTATAAATCGCAATTATTACCTGTATTTAAGATCAGCTCATGAATCCATGCATGCATGCAGATAATGATACATTCATTGATTGCATTCCATAATTTAATAAAACGGAGCGTAAATTTCCTTATTTTATGTAATCTGTGTAGCAATTAGATTTCCCTCCATAAACAGTCGACCTGTGCACCAAACGAATGCTACTAAACGGTGGTTTTAAGGGATTAGTTTAAATAATCGGTAATACCGTATACCGCGGTGTTATTTTAGGATTACCGCGGTATTTGTATGGTTAAATACCGCCCAGCACTAGTCTGACATGATTTACATTGAAATTATTATACTCTTTATCGATTTAGTATTAATTAATTAATTAATTTGTTGTCTGGATGTTAATTGTTTACTCAAATTTAGTTATATATCTCCATTTCTCCTAAAGCCATTATGTCAATCCCTTCCTGTCTGATCGATACCCCTCCCTCACTTATTGGGTGAAGGTTGCATGTCGCCAAAGAGGAGAAGACTTCATATAAGCCCTTGGGCTTGTTGTCTGATCCTTGTTTCCATACATTAACTCTTCTACTTTGTATATATGTGTCATGTGTATTTTCATGACTGGATTATTGCAATGCTTTATTCGCTGGTCTGCCACAAGATCAATTGGCAAAGCTGCAGAGAATAATTAACATTTCGGCTCGCATTGCTCTACGAAAACATAAATTTGACCACGTCACACCTCTTCTCGCGAAACTACACTATCTTCCAATTGAAGCTCGAATTGATTATAAATGTACCACTTTTTGTTATAAGAAATTCTCAAATGACATCACAAAGCCTTTGCCGGTTTATATTGACTCTATTCTCAATATGTACTCTCCGCTGCGCGAATTGCGATCAGAAGATCTAAATCTGATGGCTGTTCCTAGACGTGACTCGGAAAACTACGGAAGACGATCATTTGAATATCATGCTCCGTCCGTCTGGAATGGCCTACAGGCCGACACAAAGAAAGCCGATACCATGGACACTTTTAAAACATTACTTAAATCAGAACTTTTCGAATTCTACTATGGAAACGTCGTCCCTGAGAGTGATGCCTCTTAGTTCTGCATATGTTTATTACGTGACCCACTTGTATATTGCAAATTTGTGCGTGAACTTGTGTTGTGGCCGAGCGCTTTGGGCCTTTTGGGAAAAGCGCTAAATAAATGTTCTCTATTATTATTACATGTATCTGTATACTATGTTATTTGTTTGGATTTGGAAATAAAAATATGTTTACACTAATAGACATGTTATGATATAGAAATTGATATGTCAATGTAGCCCTGCATAACCCGTGGTTAACCGGCTAACCGGCCACAAATACATCATTAACTGATCGGTTTATTCAAACAGTTAAAGACATATTATGCACTTGTTCGGGTGCATGAAACTGATAAGTTAGTATTCAGGTGCTATGCCAACTGGAGGAATGTAGCATTCTACTAACATCACCGAAAATTTCAAGCAAATCGACGTACCACTCCATAGAAAACATTGTCTGAACTACACTAAATTGTAAATATTTACTACTCGAATCGGGACGCTTCTATCAGCGATAAACTAACGAAAACGATTTCGCTATCGGCAGTCACTGCATTTATTTAATATATAAGAATGTCGGTGTGTGTTGTCAATTTAGATATAATATTTGTAAAAATAACTACTTTGAACAAGATTATTCTCCATTTCTATTTGATCACCCTACCGGAGTGTTTTACATCACTTTAACCGGTCATGAAAATCCCGTAGCCGTTTCAGTTCTACTTAGTTTTTATGATATTTCACTGATATTTCACTGTGATGGCATTATGTCCCTTTAACCCTTTCATGATGGGAGCTGCGCTAGTGCAGCATTAAAGACCCTGTGTCAATGCATTCCCTTAATTGTGAATGCTCCATAGGGAGCCTTGTATATATAAGAGGATGCATGCACTGGCTTACAAGGACATGGTAAATATTGTCAGGCCAATGAATATTATGTATTCTCTTATATATGCGAGGCTCCTATGGGAGACTCTCATATATAAGAGAATGCATTGGCACAGGGTTTTCGTAAAATTTCCGGAAGCTCCAGTCATGAAAGGGTTAATGTTTAGTGATTGTGGTTGTTATGAGAGTAGGGGTTAATTTGTAGATCTGTAGGCGTAATATGGAACCTCAAGCTTGAAATAACAAGCTTTCAATTACATGCTCAGTTTGTCATCCTATGTAAAGGTCCAGACATCAATATGGTAATAATGGAATTGTGATATAGTGTGTTTATTTGGTTCCTGACATTCTGTGTCTGTCTGCCTGAGTGCGGACAATGATGTCTGTGTTTTATAGCTAGTACCAGTGCACCTAGCTCTAAATATCAATAATTCCAGACAGGAATGATACCACAATTAATTTCCTGTTTTTCTCGTGTTTTCAATTGTTAACTCTTTCCTGTGGTAGCTCTCAGTGATATATGAGGGTGACGACCCCCCTCCCCCTAGCATCCGGCATCCGGCTTAAAATGGACCCCGGCATCCGGAATACGCCATAACAGAGAGGCGGCATCCGGAATACTATTTGATAAAATTTATTGAAAACATACTCATGAACGAAGTGAACGTTGGCATGAGGTATTGGAATTAGTCTCCGTATTGGATAGTAATGATTTGATTTAGCAGCTCAAGTTTACGGAAAGATTAAACTTTTTACTAAAGGTATGATCTCATATCATACATATATACGCCCTGTCTAACTTACTCGCGGCCATATTGGACCCACTAGGTCTGGTTCCGTGGTTTTAGTGCTACAGTTCAAAGTTTTGGAGTACCATTTCCATAGATGACATATATGGAAGTCATGAATATTCAAAAGCTCCACATGCACATATGGAAATGCTACTTCATAACCTTGATCTCTAGCAATAAAACCACGGAACCGGGGCTGCGTGGAAGAATCTCTTATACAACGGAACCGGACCTGCATGGTGGATCTAATATGGCCGGGAGTTAATGACATGATAGGGCGTATTGGTGGGGGTGAAAGGCATAGACCATGTTCCAAATGACAGGAGTGGTATAATATACTGAATGAGAATAAGTTGAAGTGGCATGTGCGGAAACCACCTATAGCTAATCTTGGGTGACCGTTCTTGGTCGTACACGATAGTAATACCGTAATTATAGTATTGAACACCAGGGACACGCAAATAGAAAACTAACATCTTTTTAATATTTAATATTTCAAATTAAAGGTACTCTATCCATTATATCATCACATTCCAACAAGAACGACAACATGTTTTAAAATGACGCTTCAGTTATCATAATCTAATAATTGCCCAAATATAACGAAAAGCACAATCAACTATAGTATCAACATTTTGTTCAACGAAATTTTGCCGGTTTGTCAAATATCTGACACAAAAAGCCACTTGATTTTAAAGTTATCCATCTTCACCCGCAATTTGGTCGATGAAATTCTTCTCGTTGACTGTCTATTGGGCCACTAAAAATAATAGATTTCAAACATCGATATTTGACCACTCTGAGCTGTGATGGATGGGTTCCTCGACTCGAATCAAATATGTTTTACCCCACCCCGAAGCCAAGGAAATGGTAATTTGCGAGCGTTGATTCGGATTGAGTACCTTTAACAAACGTATAGCATTATACATGTGCAATATAGTATAATAAATCTAACAATGTTATGATTTCACATAACTCTAGGAGTTAAGATTATAATAATTCATGTTTACAAACACCTCATGTCACACCTCACACTCGCAATATCATGCAATTTGATCAGTGATTAATTATTGAAGCATTTGTGAGGCACGGGCACTCGTGTTCCCGGGGGGGGGGGGGGGGGGGGGGGGGTGAACAAAAATTCCGGCACATATGCCGGCGTGTGTGGGTGGGTGGGTGGGTGGTCAAAGCCACCAACAAGCAATTTTTTCCGCAACTAAAAAACAAAATTTCTGCTTGTTTTTTAGTGTTTTGGCAATGAGTTGGCTTCAAAACCACTTTGAATGAGAGAAATAATGTAATTCTAACTGGCAAACTGACCGCAGGCAGTAATCGTGTTGTATTTTGTTGCAAATTTTGAAATCCAAGATGGCCACTGGCAGCCATGTTTTTTTGGCCGAATGAACTCAAAATGACTCATTCCTATTTACATGTCCATGTTAACATCCATGATAAATAGTATGCACAGAAAATGATCGAAAGGGAAAAAATGCCATACGTGCCTGAATTTTTTTTCCGACCGACCTCCCCCCTGATGTTCCCGCCAAATTTTATTTTGTAGCATATTATTTCATATCCGTGAACTTGTAAATATTTGGCACTTGTCGCCTCCCTGCAGTCCATGTCGATACAGTACATATGTCCATGCATTTGTTTTTTGAATAAGAACACTTGAAATCATAGTCCAAGTCTTCTCGTACTAAAACCAGCTAAGTTATTGGGATGGAGATGCTGGTATTTAGTCCGAGATCGCACGCATATCCTTCTTATGACACGACTTGCGCCCAAGGTTAGTGGCGGGAATTTGTTGTGTATTTTACTCGATTTACCTAGCAAATCAATACGTGATGCTATATACATCGGAAAGAGTGACATCTTATGGTCACAATGGTGTATAATAATCTAACTTTAATGTTAAATTACACATAGAATATTCCGGTTGATTGCCACAAACATCGCTTTTTCTCACTGTTTGTTTACGTTTTAACTGAAAGCCGAAGTGGTCCGAAAAACTTCGGCATAATCCGGAGTTTGTTCTGGGTATTCTAGTTACCGTTTCTATATATAGCGCGGGGTTTTCCGAAGAAAATGGCGAAAACCGATCGCCGCAAAGTCCAGTTTCCTATGTGCTTTGAAAACAATTCCCGCACTAAAAACTTAATGACATAATGGAGGATCAGAACGGTAGTTTTGTTGACAATTTTCGCAAGCAACTTGTCAAAATTGGAGCAAATTAGAACTCTTGTGTCTGACTTGCCATGCGTGTGATTTTCATCACTGTGCATTTTGACTTTTGTGTTGATAAAATAATCGGAGAACCGAATCACACAGTTTCGAAATATAGTTCTTCCGTTTTAGTGGGACTTTTCAAACTTAAGGTTCAAAATTGATACAAATTTTGTTTGATTTTTTGTGTGCTTAACAAGAGCAGTATATTGCTCTGTTCGCTTAGTATATATCTTAATTTTGCGGAAGTCCACCAAATGTGGGAAATGTAGCACCATATTATTTATTCTAATGCTCGTTGTGTTTACACTGTTTTAAACTTTGAGAGGGTTGTAATTCCCGTAATTTATTTAATGTATTACATTTATATCTTCAATGTTGAATTAATCTATTTATTGTTTATTTATTGACACACATAATTACGATTACAATGGATAATTCATCGTAATTTGCGTTGTTAGTGGAAAATCTACGGAATATTTTCAACGGAAAATGCCGAACCGTGACAATTTGCGAGGTCAACTGAGTTCGCATACTTTTAACAAGAAATTCAATTAATTGAGGAAAAACACCCACTGTCCCGAGTGGTATTGATAAGCTATTGGAGGGTCTTCCACTTCGCATGCAAAATAGCAAAATATTATTAATTGATGACTGATGTACATGTACAGTACACACATAGTAATAACAATTAACGTTATGATTTGAAACTAACCATGATAGGATATTGACAGTAAGGTGGTATTAACTACTACGAGTGGTATTAGTAATAATAGTACCATTCTAGCATAATATATGTGTACATGATGTATGGGAAATATTAAAGGACAAAACAATAGTTACAATACAATTAGAATTTTTTTTTTAATTAATCGCAAGAAGAGCTAATTGTGCTTAAGCACAATAAGGGAATCTCTATTGTGCTTAAGCGCAATAAGGATATATTTAACTGTGCTTAAGCGCAATAATGGAATTTACAAATTGCGCTTATATAATAAAACCCAATAAGGAATCTCTTAATAAGGAATATATTATATATAGTACATAAACTCCCTATAATTCAGGTGGTGTAGTCCATCTCCATGGTACAATGGGTGGAACAAATATAGGATTATTCTACTATTTGCACAAGGGTGATCTAATGGAGAGATATTAATTGCGCTTAAGTGCAATATTGATGTAATTTCGCTTACGTGTAATAAGGAATGTCTTATTACACTTAAGCGCAATAAGAATATTCCTTATTGCACAGGAATATCACATTGTGCTTAAGCGCAATAAGGTATCTCTGACTGCGCTTAAGCACAATAACTGAAGGAATATTCTTATTGGGCTTGAGCTCAATTAGAGATTCCTTAAGTTATTGCAGTTAATCGAAATTGTCTATTAAATGTCAAGTTGGTTTCCCATAGAGATCATCAACGATGTCTATGCGCAAGGGACCTACGCCAGTCTTCTCTGTTGGGATTCCAATTGTTGGCTTATTAAATATGCACATATGCTTAAGATACAGTCGTGCGCGAAGCGTGCTCCCGTAGGTCGGGTTTTGTATCCCAGTGAATTAAAATATCATTGAAATAATCGGTCCCCCCCCCCCCCCCCATCCAATAAACATCCATATATTGAATATACATGTTTTTGGAGCAGAATTAGATAGTCCATATTGGACGCCATCATGGAATTTAATTTTTTTATTTAATTTTCACACATAGTTATTAGTTATGTGGATGGCGTTCTCATTAAACATCACACCCGTATATTGATTATGTGGATAGAGTTATCATTAAACCTCACATCCTTATATTGGTTACAGTAATGCCCAAAGTAATTGACCACTTAACCAGAGCAGAATTATTGGTAATTTTTCAGGATTTAAAATCCTGAAAAATTACCCATAATTCTGCTATGGTTAAGTGGTCAATTACTTTGGACATTACTGTATGTGGATGGAGTTATCATTACACCTCACATCCTTATATTGGTTAGGTTATGTAGATGTGAGTTATCAGTAAACCTCACATCAGTGTGTTGGGGATTTTGGACCTTGACTTGGAACCTTTGGTTTTTAACGCAACAAATGCGAGTACACCTTATACACAAGTTTCTTGGATAAGATGAGTTTGAAGCCTGCTTACATTTCGAAATGTTGTCAGTTTTGTATCGTCTGCAGCAGAACTCGGCATGTTGAAGCAAAAGTTACAAGAGATAAAATATGTACGTAACGAGACTATAATACAAATGAAAAAATAAATTGAGGGAGGAGTGGGCGATACAGGGAACTAAGGGTTGAACCGATATAAATTTGTAGAGCGATAACGACCAATGTTGACATATCATGCATCTCAACTCTACTGTTGCAACAAGGCTATAAAATGGGGGGGGGTTGTAATAATCTTCGTTATCTCTATATAGTGCCAGAATAGTCATTTATGGACTTCTATAGTGGTACAATGCAAATTGGAATCAAATGATAAAAATATGTATGTAACACAACTACTGTATACCGATGAAAATAATTTAGGCCGGGTTTAGATGTTGGGTTGGTTAAATAGACTCGGAGAAAAAGGGGAACGATGAACTGACATAAATTAGTAGAGCGATAGCGATCAATGTTGCCATGTGATGCATCGCGACTGTACTGTAGCGGCAATGATATAAAATTGGGGGGGGGGGGTCTGAAATTATCTCTTACTCTATAGATGGCACCAGGATTATATAGAAAGGAATAGCAATTGATATACGTATACCGTATACTATAGTAATACCATAGACATATAAGTAAAATTATCACGTGATAAAATATTACGTAACTTGACTATAGCGATGAAAAAAAAAAAAATTGGACCGGGATTAGAGGTTCGGTTGGTTATATGTGGATAATTGGATATGGAATTCATACCGATGAGACGATAAAAATTAGTGGAGCAATAAAGACCAATGTTGACACTTAGTCAGGCTACATGGGGGTTGATACGATAGACCAAAATAAATTTGTCGGGTGATAATGACCAATGTTGACGTATAAAGTAACGCGACTGTACTGTCGCACAATTATCAGGTAGAACCTGTCAAATATGGACTCTGTTGGCCAATATGGAACAGCTCAGAAAACATTCGCAGGGCCCTAAAATTTATTATTTAACATGGGATCTGCCATTAAAATTGATTTATGTCGATAAAATTCTTATTTTTCAAAATTTTAAGCTGAGACTTGGTGTGTCTGTGTGGAATACTTATATATTCCTAAAATGACAGGGTACAGCACGTAATTATTTTTTAGATGGAAGAAATAAATTTTTTTCGATGGTAAATTTTAACATGGGATTTGCTATTCAAATCGATTTATGTCGATAAAACTCTTATTTTTCAAAATTTTAAGCTGAGACTTGGTGTGTCAGCGTGGAATACCTATATATTCCTAAAATGACAGGGTACAGCACGTAATTATTTTTTAGATGGAAGAAATTAATTTTTTTCGATGATAAATTTTAACATGGGATTTGCTATTCAAATCGATTTATGTCGATAAAACTCTTATTTTTCAAAATTTTAAGCTGAGACTTGGTGTGTCAGCGTGGAATACCTATATATTCCTAAAATGACAGGGTACAGCACGTAATTATTTTTTAGAGGGAAGAAATTATTTTTTTTCAATGATAAATTTTAACACGGGATTTTCCCATTCAAATCGATTTATGTCGATAAAACTGTTATTTAAAAAAAATTTAAGCTGAGACTGAGGTATGTCTGCGTGGAATACTTATATATTCCTAAAATGACAGGGTCCAGCACGTAATTATCTTTTAGATGGAAGAAATTGATTTGTTTCCATGATAAAAATCGAGCGTGTACTGGGCCGCAGGCAGTGTGCGCTCAAAATGTAAACAACTTTCTCAAGTGTCGTTTTGGTCAACATATCGCTTTCTCGATGGGGAGATCTGATCCGAATAATAGCTAAGATGTATTTAGATAGAATTATTGAAAGAATTTGACCGATTATTGTGCATTTTGACTCGAGAATCGAGTGGAGAATACGTTTAGTCAAACACGCGAATTCTGCCAATTGCAGTTGCAGACGAGCGCTGTCAGAATCAGATAATACAGATTGACAACAAAATGCAGGCCTGAAACTCACCTTTTTGGGAGGTAAATCCCACTTATTAGATATCAAAACAATCCTTCCTAAGCACATTCCACAAGTTGCTAATATCTTAGGACACAGTAACAGTCAAAACAAGAAAACCATAGTCAGAAATGGTAACGCCACCAAGATCATATTATTAGCCATAAATATAAATTATAATACAATTATTCTATAAACTAGCTTTCAAATTTTATCTGGGAAATTTGCATACTTCTATATTTCAAGTTTTCCCGTTTCTCGTGTTATACATTACTTTCTTCAAACTGTCTTCTTTATTACACAAGCTGATGGGCCCGACATCGTCCGGGATGTTTCCCATCTGATTTCCGGCGAAAGGCGCGATTTGACCTTCAATTGACTATTTCGAAAGTCAAGGTCAGGTCAGGGTCATGATTTGACCCGTCCAAAACACCCCCACCCGGAGAAAAGTACCATCCGTCCGTTTTACCCCACTTGACCTTTAATTAACAATTTTGAAGGTCAAGGTCAGGTCGGGCTCACGATTTGACCCGTCCAAAACACTTCCTTGACACAAATACCCATAAGTATCAAATTACGTTGAAATCTATGGAAAGCCGAAGAGGACATGTTAGTTGCTAATTGCTAGATATACGATGCACGACTTGTCGTGGTATTTTAAAGGTGTTTCAAACTAGGAGATAGAAGGATTCTGCGTTTCAAATGGTGATGAATTATAGTAATTTATTCAAATTTTATGGCATAAATTGTTATTAAAACCGTATATACTATAACAAAAATGAATGACTCGAAAATTAAGTGGGCCTTTAAACAAAGTTACAATTGCAGTTAGGCTCATCTCATACTCGTTTAATCAGCGATATTCTGCTGCGCAGTTTGTTATAGTTCCCAGTATTCATTGAGCGTTATAGCCCCACTGTTATAATTCGCCTTTAGCAGGCGTACTCTTGCCTCAGATTATTGAGATATTAGGTCACACGTAGTGACATTAAATCGCATGGAAACATAGCAATTGTGTGGGCTGCTTGGCGTGAATATTTAATGAGAAATAAAGTCATACGTAATGACATTAAACTCAAGAAAACCCGTGAAAACAAAATCACATTTAATGTTTTAAGTTATTTCCTTCATAAAAAGAATCTTCGTGATAATGAACCCTCCCAATACTTTAGAATATAGAATTAAAATAACAAAAACCTTCGGAATACAGAACCTTCGGAATAACGAACCTTCTAATTGGTGAACCTTCGGAATAGCGAACATTCAGAGAAATTTCGGAATAGTGGACATTCTGGATAGTGAACCTTCGGAATAGAGACATGCCCCCAATATTCATATTATATGCCCAGAGTTCAAAGGTATGGGCCCATAAAATCCTAAATTTGGCCCTTAAAATATTGAATCCAAATTGGAGCCCACACAGAACATCACTTAAGTCAACTGTACCTGTGTCATGTCCCAATGCGGGAGGGTCCACAATATACCACAACATTCATATTATATGCCAAGAATTCAAAAGTATGGGCCCACGTAATGACATTAAATCTCAAGAAAACCCGCGAAAACAAAACAAAATCACATTTAATGTTCTAAGTTAAGTTATTTCCTCCTGTATCTGTATCGGTATGCGCGCAGGATCAGTTCGGATGTGAGCGCACACTCCGTAAAAAGAATCTTTGTGACAATGAACCCTCTCAAATTAGTCTCAATACTTTAGAATATAGAATTAACCTAAAAATAACAAAAACCTTCGGAATAGAGAACCTTCGGAATTTAAATCACGATTCCGAGACGAAGCGAGACATGTACTGTGTACGATTTTTGACTCATTTTGAGTCGCCTTGTTTTCGATGATGTCATTTGCGTTGCCCCACAACCTTAACCCTTTCCAATTCCAGCGGCATTTCAATTGGTTGAAATTAAAAATTTCTCAAGTTCTAGCTCAACCTGAATCTAGTTACCCAATTGGTAGAATTACTTTAGCAGTACAATTTAGTTTTATCAATTATAACTATAATTTTATTGACGATATGAGCTCAACATCATAATATGAAACTGTTTATGGCGGTGTTATCCAAACGTGTGCTTTGATAATGGTTATAATTTTATTTTGCGATCAAACGTCAGTGCAGCTCAGCAGAAACGCATAGGCACTATTTCAATTCAGCAGAAACGCATGAGTCCTACGATAATAGTACACCCATGCACTGAACGCGCTTCGCGCGTTGGTCAGTGGGTGAATAATAGTACACCCACTGAACGCGCTTCGCGCGTTGGTCAGTGGGTGAAAAATTTGTAAACATTGTGGTAAATGTCTCTTTTCGCATTAAATTACCGCTTTCAATTCCCAACTGATGTGGGTTTCAGATCAAATAGCATGTCTTCTGCGGAAAATATCCGTTTATTGTCGCAATTGTGATATTTTATTTCATATAATTGTGGTTTTATTTGAGCGGGTCATTAACGCTTAACTCGTTTCATAAGAAGGCTATGCGCGCGATCTCGGACTAAATACCAGCATCTCCATCCCAATATCTTAGCTGGTTTTAGTACGAGAAGACTTGGACTATTGAAATCACAGCCCATATTGGGTCATATTGGGTCATATTAGTGTTATAACGCTCAAAGGCAGACGAATATTTTGATCTAATGATCGGGGGGTGCGTACTATAATTGATCAATGAAGGTGTGTGGAGCGAATACAATGCATAGGCATATTGTAATTACGACAGACCGTTTTACAATCAAGCGAATACTAAAGATATTTACTTTGGATAAGGGACCAGCTAGTCACCGTAGCTCAAAAGATAACTGACATTGGTCGAACGCTAATTGGCGTGTTATAAATTTTCAGTCAAAACATGCATTCATTATCTTAATATAAATCGTAATTTATATAATTTTAATACAATATTAAAGGTACACAATCCGATCAGACGGTCCTAAATTACTATTTCTTTCGAGGGTAAAAATATTTGCTTCTAGTCGATGAACTCACCCGTCAAAGCTCAGATTGATCAATATAGATTTTTGAAATTGTTATTTCAAATGTTTGATTACCAGAAACACGAGGTCAAACGGACGATCTTGCAGATAACTAATGATGGATATCTCTAAAATCAAGTGATTATACCAAAGTTATCCATCTTTATCGGCAAGATAATATAACAAACCGATATCGCAGATAAGCATTGCGATTTATTTTAACAGTAGGTACGATATATTAATTATCACTATTTAGATATGTCAGATGTGATAACGAGACGTATAATTAGCTAAATGTGGAAAATAGAGTGTCCGAGCAAAGAAATAAAAATTAGCGGACGTAATTTCGTTGTGTTTTTGCTGTTTAACGTCAAGATAAATTATCAATGGAAGCATCCGGCATCCGATATATGTGCCCGACGGCATCCGGCGTACGGTGGTCTGGCATCCGGAATACGCCATAACAGTCCCCGCATCCGGCGTACGAAAAGGGGGGTCGTCACCCTCATATATTAACCTTCCAGAATAGGCCTGAAAATAGTGATTTTTCCATTAACATATGGAAAAAAAAGTAGGGGCAGACCAGTGGGCGGACAGGCAGAAATTATTTTTTTATTATATTAAATTAGTAGGGGCAGAGGTCTGGACTATGGGCAGGCTGGTTACCAGAAACATCACTATTTTAATTTTGGTCACAACAATATTATAACCTGGTTTATGAAAATTTTGGGTTGAAAAAAGTTGATACAGGAAGAAAAAAAATCAAAATCAAATTATGCACCACCACCACAAAAAATGACAGATAGTGAAATTGTCAATGAATTACACAGGTTTTTTTAATACAATAAGTTTTGGTCAAATTATATAAATAAGTTGAGGTATAGTAATGCCCTAAGTAATCGACTTCATGACCACAGCAGAATTAAGGGTAACTTTTCAGGATTTAGTCAGAAATATGGCATACTACAATAGGCCATACTGTATTTCTTCCCATAAAACTGTATAAATAATGGAAAATATAATGCGAAAGCAAAAAAGAGACTGCCATCAAATATTTTCTTTACCCATTGTGACCACATGCTTCCAAGCCTTGAAATAGTGTGCCTGTCATTTGCAGAATGAGGTCCCCAGAGGGTGAATTTAGTGATGCTACCATGCATAGCTGGCTAGCATCACCAAATTCACCCTCTGGGAACCTCATTCTGCTGAGTTGTAAGCAGAATGAGGTCCCCACAGGGTGAATTTCAAGGCTTGCATGCTTCATATTTTAATCAGCTTGAACCATAAACCAATCATATAAAAAAGTTTAATTTTTTTATAAATATTCAGGAAAAAGTTGTTGATAAGGAGGTATTCGTAAACCAGGCTATTAAATTACTGTTTCCTTAGGCCTTTATCAAGCTTGAGTTTAGTGTGCCTGTCATTTGCAGAATGATCGAGGTCCACAGAGGGTGAATTTAGTGATGCTATCCAGCATAGTGGGCTGCATCAAATTCACCCTCTGTGGACCTCATTCTGCATGACCTCATCTGCTATGGGAGACATTGACTCAGATTGAGTTCCCAAATGGTGAATTTTGTGATGTACACCCATTGGGAACCTCAATTATGCAATGTGTTGTCTGCCAATATGGGGATATAGAAAAACTAAACTTCTATGTGAAGACGTTTGAAATTTGATAATAAATAAACTTTCCAGAAAAGATGAGGCCTAAGCAGAATGAGGTCCCCAGAAGGTAAATCGATCTAGTGATGCCAGTCTGCTATAGCGGATAGCGTCACTAAACTCACCCTCTGGGGACCTATTCTGCAAATGACAGGTACACTTAACACAATCATGCTTGGCCTTTATAATGCATAGTAGCAGAGATTTCGGCATGATCGATATTGGTCACCAAATATGGTGGCATTACTATGGCATCAGTATAAATTGGTAGATCATGCCATGGTTAACGCCCCTAGAGATCATATTCCACCAGTACAAAACCTAGGAACTTTTTGAAGTTTTGACAGGGAACCTTATACAGTTGAAAACATATTTCTTAGTTAATGTCTATATTCTTTAATAACGTACTTCACTGTGAGTCCTAACTTGAAATTTTAAGATTTGAGTGAATTTGTGATTGATTTTGCTTTGCGTGGCTTACAATTATGGAATTTCTTCTGGGTAATTAATTCCATGTTTATTGCAATATCGGCTCACAAAAGTCAGAGAAAATCATGAAATTTTAAGTTGGGACATTCACCTACAGTGAAGTACATTATTAAGGAACAGATAACAGCTAAAAAATATATTCCCTGCATAATATTTTTGACTTTATAAGGTTCCCTGTCAAAACTTCAAAAAGATCCAAGATTTTGTACTGGTGGAATATGATCTCTACGGGCGTTAGCCAGAGTGGAGATTCATGACATGATCTATATAAATTGGCAGAATTTTTTATATCCTTTACTGAATTAGGTTCAGAAGTTCTGAAGTTCTGATTGGGAAAAATCGCATAATTCAGAACAAAACTGGGATGTTCGATGAAGAAAATTAATCTTATTCAGATATTCAGATAATTAGTACTGAACACAATCAAACTCAGTTTGAGTTACATACATGTTTCTGTCAATTAGAGACACATATGAAACCATGGAGAAAGAAATATCAATAGTTTTTTTCTTCAAAATTTCGGCCTCGAATAAGACAATATGTATTATTTACGTAGCCATTATTGGGAAATCACAATAAATGTACATACCAGAATGTTTCCCATTTTTTAGTTCATTCTCTTGATCTGCAAACATGATATTTTTGTTTACAGAGATAAAAATAGAAGAGATAGACCATCAGAAAGTGGTAAGTTAATTCATACAACTCTAAAGGCCCATATTATTTTCCATTTGAAAAAGGAAGCTCCAAAACATTGTATTAACAACTTATCCTGTTGAATAAACTGTGAACATGTTGTTTTTGTCAAGGTACCGACATGTGTTCTGTGTTTAATTGCGATCTGGTCTGTACCGCCAGTTTATTATTCTCAATGGAAGAGGAGTAACTCTATCTCTTAGTTGTGAATTATGATGCATTCTGGGGTAAATAACGGGGGGAGGTCGATCTTGGGTGAAACTGAGAATCTTCATCACTTGGTGTACTCTCCTACATGTAGGCAGAGAGCTTTCCGATGAATGGCAACAAGCCATATTTCTGACTAAATCCTGAAAAGTTACCCATAATTCTGCTGTGGTACTGCTGTTCCAGCTGCTGGTGGAATAATTAGTTTTTTTCTGGTTCCTCTTCCAAATGGTATATACTATGGAATATGTTAATTGTGTATAATTAAGTGGGCCTTTAAATGCATTTTTATATTTTAACCCTTTACCCAACAAACCGGCCAAAACCGGCCAAATAAAGCTTCAACAGCCTAAAATATCTTCGGTCTGTCTCAATAGAACCATACAAATATGGATATCATTGGAATCGGCTCCTTGACCACATTGTGATAGTTACAGTTATGCCCTGTGCCAATGCATTCTCTTATATATGCGAGTCGACCATAGGTCGCCTCGCATATATAAGAGAATGCATTGGCCTAAAAAAAATCTTTTTTTAACACTTTTTACCATTTTTTCTTACATTCTTTAACAATTTTATAATTTGTAATGTGTTAAGCCAATGCATTCTCTTATATATGCGAGGCGGTCGACCTATGGTCGACTCGCATATATAAGAGAATGCATTGGCACAGGGCCCTTCTGTTGGGTAAAGGGTTAAACAATTATATCAGTAAATATATTTTGTAGCTGCCCCTAGATCTTCCCCTCCCAGAATAAAACAGATAATTGAATGAGAAATCATCGATAGAGAATAGTTTCCAGTGACTTCCTCATCAATCAGTAAAAGAATGAACTCAGTAACCCTATCTGATGTCTTCTCCAGAAATTACCTTGGCCACCTTCATTTCACCCTGCTGACAAGGGCTTTTCATCACCAACTTCTGTGGTCAGAGGTTTAATGGTTTGCTCATGTGTCAATGTTTACATTCAATTCTGTAGTCCAGAGTTCAACAACAAATTTGGTGGGCTTGTGAAGAATTCCACGAAAGTTAATTCTTTTATCTCCTGTTCAATTATTAACCCTTCCATGACTGGAGCTTCCTGAAATTTGGCGAAAACCCTGTGTCAATGCATTCTCTTATACAGTAATGTCCTAAATAATCGACCCCACAGCAGAATTATGAGAAAACTTTTCAGGATTTAGTCAGAAATATGGCTTGTTGCCATTCAAGCCATTTTTTCGACTAAATCCTGAAATTTGTTCCATAATTCTGCTTGTGGTTATAGGGTCATATACTTTGGGCAATACTGTATATGCAAGTCTCCCAGCTTTGCATATATAAGAGAATACATTGTCCTAACAATTTTTTATTTTACATTGAAAGCCAGTGCATTCTCTTATATTTTTGAGTCTCCTAGCTTCGCATATATAAGAGAATACATTGGCCTAACAATATTTACCTTGACCTTGTAAGCCAGTGCATTCTCTAATACATGAAGATTGACAATAAACTAACATCTTATCATCACATGCAACCTCCTTGATCTAAAAAAGTGACATTTGCTATACCAATTTCTCATACATGTGTCATCCAGATACACAACTTTCAATCATTTTTATATGCCGGTTTAAAAAAAAACAGGATTCACATATTATGTTATTGGTCCGTCCATCCATTTGCTTTTGGTTTCCGGATGATGACTTTAGATACAGTATAATACTCTAAGTAATCGACTTCTTAACCACAGCAGAATTATGGGTAACTTTTCAGGATTTAGTCTAAATCCTGAAAAGTTACCCATAATTCTGCTGTGGTCAAAAAGTTGATTACTTAGAGCATTACTGTAGTCTCAAATGAATAGAATGAAATTTGTTATGTGGGTTTACTAACACAAAATACCGGTCAAGTTCATATTCTGGTTCAGCCCGCCAATTTTCACCAGAGTTATGGCCCTTTTTGTTGGAATTTGCACTCAATTTTCGTTTCCGGATGATAACATTAGTAAGTCTGAATTGAATGGAATGAAAACTGGTATTTGAGTTTACTAGCTCACAGCATCGGTACAGTTAACTGTTGGGTTCCGCCCACCAATTTTCACCAGAGTTATGGCCCTTTGTTGGAATTTTGCGATGCTCTTGTTCCCTTTAAAACTGCCATAGATTTAAACCTTTTATTAACAGTTAAAGCTTTGTCACAGATTTAGTGTACTATGTTTCATGACATTGTCATACCTGTTGAATATCTCCATTTTATTTACATACTGGGGATTGCATTTCATCACCTCTGAGGTTATGCACTGTGATGTCTCTTATCCCCAGACCAGTTTTGGTGTGAAACTTTATAATTGCCTTGTTGAAAGATTTCTTTATTATTATTTTTCTGGAGCTAACCTTTTTCACCTTATATCGGCTGCCAACTTTCTTTGTCAGGTTGGTAGCAATTTAAAATTTATCAATTCCAAATATATTCAGTTTATTAACAATTGCTCAATAGGTTGGTAATTAACCAGTTTACTTGAGTTTTTTGCATTCTTACAAATATGGAAATTACAAATGTTTTCACTGTGTATATCAATTCAAACTCAAATCAAATGGGATACATGGTTGAATAAATATATTTCATTATTGATTCGCCAGATATGACATCAACACAATTGGAAGTCCTGAATTTGTGTTCATAATTTGAAAATTGACTGATATTTATGTCAAATCAAAATACAAAGAATGTGCTAAAATGTAGCATATTTGGACTAAAACAAGTCTGATCACCAGAAATGTGAAACTTCTCCTTGACTCATGATAGATCTTTAATTCACAAAATTTAGCCTGTGTTCCAGAATGTATCTTTAACCCTTTGAGTGCCAGGGGCCGATCTCATCGGCCCTAAACCTACAAAATAAGTCTGTTAAAGAATATAAGAATAAATTATTAAAATTGTAAAAAATTATAAAAAAAAAAAATAAAAAAATTGTTAGGCCAATGCATTCTCTTATATATGCGAGGCGACCTATGGTCGACTCGCATACATAAGAGAATGCATTGGCACAGGGTATATGGGTTGATACAAAAATCGGCCTGGCACTAAAAGGGTTAAATTATTTTATACCTTCTTTGGTGTTGTCTGGGTTTCATCAAGCCATATAGCATGACCAAATTCACCCTCTGGGGACCTCTTTCTGCTTAGGCCTCATCTTCTGGGAACTATATCTATAGTTTCAAATTGACATTGTTTTAGATACTTGTTCCCTTCTGGAAAGTTTCTATATCCCCTAAGTTGCAGAAAATAAATTGCATTATCTAGGTGACTAATGGGTAGAATATCACCAACTTCAACTGGAGAACATTATCTGATCCTAGGTATCCCACAGCAGTTGAGGCCTAAGCAGAATGAGGTTCCCAGAGGGTGAATTTGGTGAAGTTATTCCACTGTGCGTGCAACTATTCTCACAAAACTGTTAAGTCTGCCGCGGGATACAATCAGTTTCCAGCGTTAAATATAGCGTGTTTCTGTCGTCTTTAAGCCTGCTAACTTCCTTAGTCTGATGAATATCCTCATAAATAGTGTCTCTGCTTCTCTCCTCCGAATAAAGATCAGCATGTGTCAACAACATCCACTATCTATGTAAATGTTTCCTTCGCCACTTCCACGTGTTTAAACATCCTTCTGCCAAACAGTATACACCAGTGTTGTGGACCAACTTCCTTTTTAAAATCTTACGTCTTTTGCATCTTTTCGCAAAGACTAACATACATCAGAATATTTGCACTTTTGAAGCAGACTCACACCGCAGAGTTAAATTATTATACTCTCATTAATGAATGAATGAAGCAAATTGTGGCTATACTGGATTACATTTATCCGTCTGTTTTTCCGTTCGTTCTTCCGTCCGGAGTGTTCAATCGTTTTTTCCCGATTTTCCATTCTAGAGTTATTGATCTTTGTTTATCTGGAAATGTTGGGTTTTTTGTCTGTCTGAGAAGATATCTCCACCACCAGTTGTCAAATATAGCAATGGAATTTGGTATCGCTGTTCACTACTATGATTGCAAAGTGTTTAATCGTTTTGTTCATGTTTTCCATTCTAGAGTTATTTATCTTTGTTTATGTGAAAATGTTGGGTTTTTTTCCCATTCGAGCAGATATCTCAACCCAGTCTTTGTAAACATACACTCAGATTTATACTGATACTGAATCTATTGCACTCCCATCAACTTTTCATTTCTGTACGGTTGCAGGCTTCCCCCAAATTACGTCACACCGCGCTAAATATAAATGTAAAATTAGTCGTAATTGACAGGTGTAAACATGGTCACGTGCCAGTGCCGTCATAGCCGCTTCAACCCATGTGAAGCCGATTCTCAGAATCGGAATTAATAGTTGCAGGGTTTGTGACTTTTCGTTCGGCGATAGTTTTACCAACAATAAAGGTAAACAGCATCCAGGTTCCAAAATAAAATGTATTTTAAAGACGGATCTGCTTGAAATTATAAAAAATGTCAATTTATGTGGATTTCTTGGACTTAGAACAAATTATTTCTCTCTTCCGGTATAACATGACGTCATGGATACTATTTTTAACAACCTTTAGCCACACCTTCGGAATTTCCACACCAAGAGCACATGACATGTTAATAGTTTTTGATTGGCGGTAAATACAAGGAATCCCAGGTTTGGGAAATGAAAACTGAACGAAAGGTCGTCAGACCCACTATTTTTTATATGTGGGTACATGTATGTAGTTTACTCCAGACTGATCTCAACCATACTTTGTTGGTTCGAATTTGCCACTGTGTGGGTATACCCTCTAATTTATGGTATCATTGCAGTAAGTGGATCTACATGGAATGCCTTTGATGGCTAACAGTGTATACATTCTGTGAATTGAGAAATTATCTGTCTATGAGATAGGAGCAATTACTTGCACAATGGGTAACACTCTTAATTTGGGTTTTAGGGGTACAAATAATAGCACTGTTCATCTGGTGGCTCAGTAATTATATATGGCCAACTGTAAAGCTGACTGTCAGAGCAAAAAGTCTTTCATATAAAGTAATCATATTGGCTGAGAGCAAAATAAGAGCCTGAAAAAAAGATAAATTTTTATTATCTTTGTATAAACTGTAATATACACACAGATTGTATTGACAGAGACATCAACTCATTCTGAGACATCAGGAAATGTATGAAAAATTTTACAAAACATTTCGGAACTATTTTCTTGATAACCAGGAAAAACTGTAGGGTAGGGAAAGATATATTATGGACTTACTTCAGTGAATAAAACCCATAAGTTAGTATCTAAAAACCACCTCCATTTGAAGAATGTAACAATCAGCCAAGATTATCGAAAATTTCGACCACATAGACTACCATGTCGGAGAACACGTTATAACTACTTACAAATGTATATGTTTACTACTTTATTTGGGGACAAAATATTTGTAAATTGTCATAAACATTATGGCATGATTCGCTAACAATAATCGCTGCATGTAATTTGTTTATAACAATGACGCTGTGTTCTGCAGTTAAATGTGAGTTTATTTTGTATTCTTTTCATAATAAAAACCTTATTTTCTAATTAGATCAAACCCTGAATTTGACATTTTTGTTCAATGGCATTACATTCTATATTTGTTTTTAAGGCTTTTTTTTTTTAAGGCATTGCCTTTTGTCATAGCTAATTTCAAGGGCTGTTTAGATCATTAACCTTTTGTATGCACATAAATGCTCATTTCATAATATTAAATGATCAGTTATCAGAAGGATGTGCATTCCTATAACTACAATGCCAGTGCATTCTCTTATGCGATATATATATAATAGAGAATGCACTGGCTGTCAAGGTAAATATTGTTAGGCCAATGTATTCTCTTATATATGCAAGGCTCCCTATGGGAGACTTGCATATATAAGATAATGCATTGGCACATGGTTTTCGCTAAATTTTAGGAAGCTCCAGTAAAGAAAAGTTCACAAAGGATCAGTTATCCAAATGGTTAACAATGTGAAATATGCATTCCTATAGCTACATGATCCAGCAAATGGGAACAATTAAGAACTATATTCTCAGTCTGGACACATGCTGTTTCCTGCATGTGAGTAGGCATGCCATGGGAGCGGTAGGTGCCGGTCTCTATTGAATGCTTGCATCTGTTGTGTCTTTCATGATGGGAGTTGGCTGGTGCAGCATTAAAGACCCTGTTCCAGAGTATTCTCTCATATATGCGAGTCTCCCATTGGAAGCCTCGCATATATGAGACAATGCACTGGCTTGCATGGTCAAGGTAAATATTGTTAGGCCATTGCATTGACAGTTTTTACCCTTTCATGACGGGAACTGCGGTGGTGCAACATTTATAAAGACCCTGTGTCAGTGCATTATCTTATATATGTGAGTCTCCCATAGGTAGCCTCGCATATATAAGAGAATGCACTGGCTTACAAGGTCAAGGAACATATTGTTAGGCCAATGTATTCTCTTATATATATGCGATGTAGCCTCGCATATATAAGAGAATGCACTAGCTCAGAAGGTCAAGAAATATTGTTAGGCCAATGCATTCTCTTAAACATGCGAGACTCCCTATGGGAGACTCGCATATATAAGAGAATGCATTGGCACATGGTTTTCACAATATTTCAGTCATGGAAGGGTTATAAAAGGATCAGTAAATTATCCAAATGGTTAACAATGTGAGATATGCATTCCTATAGCTACATGATCCAGCAAATGCAAACAGTTAAGAAATATTCTCATATATAAGATAATGCGCTGGCTCAGAAGGTCAAGGTAAATATTGTTAGGCCAATCCAATGCTTTCTCTTATATGAGGGTATCACCCCCCTTTTCAGTACGCGGGATTCAGGGTGTTTTGAAGCCGTACGCGGGATTCATACCCCCGAATTAACTGGTATTCAGGTTCAAGCAAAACATCTTGGACGCAGGTTTTGATGGCGCAAAATAATATTTTTGTGCTAGTTATCTGTATGAATGAGTGGGTAGAATAGCTTCTTGGGCATATTCGACCACTATGCCATCATAAAGTATCATTAATCGTATCATAACGGCCTCATAACGCCCATAATGTGACCGGCGTCATTTATCGCATATTATTTCTTAACATGTATTCAGGATTCACCCCCAAAAATTAACTGGTATTCAGATTCAGGGAGGAGGGGGGGGGGGGGGGGGGGTGATACCCTCTTATATATGTGAGGCTCCCAATGGGAGACTTGACTCGCATATATAAGAGAATGAATTGGCACAGGGTTTTCACAAAATTTCAGGAAGCTCCAGTCATGGAGTTATCAAAAGGGTTAATGATGTGAGATATGCATTCCTATAGCTACATGATCCAGCAAATGGGAACAATTAAGGAATATTCTCTGTTTGGACACATGCTGTTTCCTGCATGTGAGAAGGCATGCCATGGGAGCTGTAGGTGCCCGGTTCTATTGAATGCTTGCATCTGTTGTGTCTTTCAGGTTTTTGCAGGCCATCTGTGATCTATCAGGTTAGCATGCTTCTTCCTGTTCCAACCTGCCATGGGTTCAATCAGCTTCACTAAAGGAAGATGGTAGTGGATTCATGAGTGAGGTTACTGTATGATGTGTCAGTGTCTCTTCTGATCTGTGAAGGCTACTTGGATTCTTAAAGTGTCAGATACCATGGACTAAATCCTTTCTGTGTGCTGCAGTGGTGGAATATACTGATCACCAGATTAATGGTGAGATATGAATTTAGTATTAGGTACCTGATCAACTTTATTGAAATGGTCTTCGTCATAAATTTAAAGTGATGTGAAACACTCCGGTAGGATGATCAAATAGAAATGGAGAATAATTATAATCTTGTTCAAAGTAGTTATTTTTACAAATATTATATTTAAATGGACAACACACACCGCATTTTTATATATTAATTAAATGCAGTGAATGCCGATGACAAAATCCTTTTCGTTAGTTTATCGCCGAGAGAAGCGTCCCGATTTGAGTAGTAAATATTTACAATTTAGCGAAGTTCAGACAATGTTTTCTGTGGAGTGCACAGTCGATTTGCTTTAAATTTTCAGTGATGTTAGTAGAATGCTACATTCCCCCAGTTGGCATAGCACCTGAGTACTAACTTATCAGTTTCACCCACCCGATCAAGTACATAATATATGTCTTTAATTCATGAATAGTTTATAAAAGTATACATGGGAATGGTCTATTATTCATTTGGATGGGTTTGAGGCATAACACATAACAGCTAGGTGCAGAAGGAGTCATATTTAATGGAGGGATGTTCAGATAATAAGTTCAACAAATGACATTTGGTTAAGAAAATGAGAAATGTTTGCATGCGTAATGCCAACAATGCATCCTGCCCAACGAGAGACAAACTGTATAGGGTCAAACAGCCCCTCAGGTAAGATGTTTCTCAAAAAGCCCAATTTATCCCCCCCTCTTTAGTGTCACAGACCACCTGGTGCGACAACCCTACCATGAGTATATACCTAAATACAAAGTGCAGTAATGCTCTAATTAATCGACTCCATAACCACAGCAGAATTATGGGTAACTTTTCAGGATTTAGTCGGAAATATGGCTTGTTGCCATTCATCGGAAAGCTCTCCCTATCAGAAGACACATAAGGGAAACATCTGTTTAGTACATGTAATGCCAGTATGAAGACATTTTTTGGGTGACAGAAGTTGTGAAGATCGATCTTGCTACAAACACAAAGAATAACTGATAAGCTAAAGTACAAGAGTTGCATCAGAAGTAAAGGGCCGGCTTAATGTACCTTAACTGCTATAATTTTTTATCAGGATTTAGTTGAATATATGGTTTACTACTATTCTTCAGACAGGTTGAGCTGGCCATTTCACATGATACAGTAATGCCCTAAATAATCGAATGCTTAACCACAGCAGAATTATGGGTAATTTTTCAGGATTTAGTCGGAAATATGGCTTTTTGCCATTCATCGGAAAGCTCTCACTGAGAGCTTTCCGATGAATGGCAACAAGCCATATATATTTCCGACTAAATCCAGAAAAATTACCCATAATTATGCTGTGGTTAAGGAGTCGATTATTTAGGGCATCACTGAAAATGCTACTTGTCACTACAAATTTCTACCTGTCAGTGACAGGCAGACAGGTGTAAATTTCGAGCCCTGATGGTGTGGTTGTCACACCAGGGGACCTGTGGTTAGTGTTTCTTCTTATCTGTGATATAACTACTTGGATTCTAGTGTCAGATACCATGGAGTAAATGCTTTTTGTGGGCTGCATTGGGTGGAATATATACATATCACCATGATTCTATGTTATTAATGGTGAGATATGAATTTATTCTACCTGATCAAATTTTATGATATCTTCTTTTATAAAAAATTTAAACCATAGTGATACCAATTCATGATTTTGTTCAGTCTTTGTAAACATTCACTCAGATTTATACGGATACTGAGTCTAGCGTATTCCCACCAACTTTGATTTCTCAGAAGGTTTGCAGTATATTCCCCCAAATCATGTCACATCACGCGACGTTAATCATAATGATTGGACTCCTTTATCTATTAAATAGTGAGTTCTGATTGGCGCTACTTACATAGAATCCCAGGGTTGGGAAATGAAAAATCTAAGAATTGTCATTAGACCCAGCTGTTAGACCCACTATTTTATATGTGGGTATGTACATATATAGTTTAGTCCCGACTGGATATTGTTGTTATCGTGGTTGCCTCACATATATAAGAGAATGCATTGGCCTAACAATTTTTTATAAATTTTTCTTACATTCTTTAACAATTTTTATCATTTTTTCTTACATTCTTTAATAATTTTTATCATTCTTTTTTTATCATTTTACAATATAAGAATTTTTTTTTTTATCATTTTGTTCTAATATTTTTTAACAATTTTATCATTTTTTATAATTTTTTCTTACATTCTTTATCAATTTTTATCATTTTTTCTACACAATTTTTATTATTTTTTATCGTTATTTCCTACATTCTTTAACAATTTTTTATCATTTTTGTTATTTTCTTACATTTTTTAACAATTACAATGTATAAAAAATAATATAATTTTTTTTTAGGCCAATGTATTCTCTTATATATGCGAGGCGACCTATGGTCGACTCGCATACCATATATAAGAGAATGCATTGGCGCAGGGCTTTCTAAAAAATTCAAGAAGGTCCAGTCATGAAAGGGTTAGTGTCTCTTGTGATAATGCTCACAGTGTTTGGCAATCTCCACCAGTGGTGTCTCTTACTGACAATGTGAGAGAGGTTAGCCAGGCTATGAGAGCTAGTGTGCTGTGATGGTAGTGTGACTCGCAGTGGAGTAATTCCCCAAGTAAATGCTTTCTATTCTGTGGGGGATAATTTATACAGTATAGACCAGATCACCAGATGCCACATCAAGGTGAGATATGAGTTTATTATACTCCCATCCAAAAGATGGGTGGTTTCTGGATTATATCTGTGCATCATGTCCATTGGCTCATATATCTCAACCATGGGTTATCCGATCTCCATGAAATTTGGTATGCTGATTTGGCACCAAGATGGCTTTCAAATGAGGGTTCATTGATGTTGTTCACATTTTCCATTCAAGAGTTATCCCTCTTGGTTATTTTTATTACCCATGTTTCGTGATCTTGCAAATTCCTGGTATGATATATAAATTTTGTTTATTTGATTCTGTCAAGTTGCATATATAACCATGAAATGAAATTTTATGACCAATAATATATATTGGTGGCTAGTTTGGCTGATTTGACCAAGTTTTAGTATTAATAAGGCTATTATAGGCAAGTTGACAACATTCCAGTAGATTTTGTAAGTTTTCGTTATGATATCGAGTTTTCTTTCTTTGATTTTGTTGAGTTATATGTCAAAAGATAGGGAATTTTATGACCGATAAGACACATTGGGTGATATTTTGATTGTGAAGACAAATTTTGTGAATTAATTCGGCCGTTTTTGTGTTTTTTGAGAATATCGGAATGATGAGACTAATCTCTCATCTATTATATATTTTGGAAGATCTGTGTGTTTGTGTGTGTGTGTGTGTTCGCGATGGACTCGAACACGGCTGGACCGATTTCGACCAAACTTGGTACGGACACGTAATTCGACCCGGGAACGAACATGGGCCTATTGATTTTCAGATCCGAGGTCAACTTTTCACGTGCCGAGGTCAAATCTGTTTTTACGCTGTGTTACGGGACTTTCATTTGAGTTCGGTGCTTACAAATCGATTCGAAACAGCGCGAATAATAAAATGCCAGTCATAATAATGACACTGTGAGAATCTTTCGTGTTTCCTCTTTCCAACGATATATAATGCGTATGTATCCGTTTTAGTTATCTGCCTCAATTATCAAGAAGAAGTGGTACTATCTTCCATCAGGATAAAAACAATGCGTAACTTCTATGACGTCGTTAGATGTCATAACGTTAGATCACGTTAACGCTTAACCGGCCGATGTATTTGACTGTTTTAGACGTCTTGGCGATATCTCGGGCACCGATGGTAATTTATTTTTACGTTGAAACTTGATAATTAATGAGCGTGTGTATATGAGGCGCGTTTATATACTTGAGTGGAAATCAAATCGGGTTAAACTGGCGGATTTTTACAGACGAAATTTGATGCATAGGGTATCTCGGTATCCGCTGGGCCGATTTCCCGGTTATACGTCCGCTGGGCCGACTTCCACCATTTTTGGGGTGTTGGTGTTTGACCCCACCTGACCTTGACCTTCAAAATGGTCAATTCAAGGTCAAAGCCCGGACGAAGTCGGGTCACCTTCTAGTCTATTATATATTTTGGAAGATCTGTCTGTGTGTGTGTCTGTAATCGATGGACTCGAAAACGGCCGATTTCGATGAAGTCTCATAAGCCTATTCATTTGCCCGTGCGACGTGACCTTGACCTTGAAATCGGGTCAAATCGCCAATTTTTATGGGATTTTGACGAAATTTGATACGTGGGGTTACTTTTGTCCACTGAGTGTTTTGGGCGGGTCGAGTCGTGACTCCGACCTGACCTCGACCTTCAAAATGATCAATTCGAGGTCAAATCGGGTAAAACCGGATGGATTTCGACGGGTACTTTTGTCGGGTACTTTTGTCCGGGCAGTGTTTTGGACTGGTCAAATCGTGACTCCACTTGACCTTGACCTTCAAAATGGACAATTCAAAGTCAAAGCCCGGACGAAGTCGGGTCACCTTCTAGTATAGTATATATTGGTGTAGTCTGAATCATTCCTATGACCCTGTGAACAAAATCATTTGAAATTTGACATGATAGATATGCTTTGATGACACCTTTCATAGAGTTTTCATTTCCCAACCCCTGGAGTCCAAGTCAGTATCGCCAATCAGAACTCACTATTAGTAGCACCAAGATAAAGAAGTCAAATAGAAATTATTAAAGTAGCGTGATGTGACGTAATTCGGGGGAATACCACAAGCCTCCCGATTAATGAAAAGTTGGCTGGAATACAATAGACTCCATATCCGTATGAACCTGAGTGTATGTCTACAAAGACTGACATGGAAAGGGTCTATTATAAGAAAGAGAGAATTAATTGTTTGCATTCGTATAAATGCCAACAATACTTCCTGCCCAAGGAGAGACATGCTGTATAGGGTCAAACTGTCCCTTCAGGTGAGAAGTATCTCAAAAAGCCCAATTCCCCCCCCCCCCCATGGCAGAAACCCTGGGCCACAGACTTTGGGATTTACTGGCAAAGCCTACTCCAAAGAAAATTAATTAGAGAACAGACTAACAGGAGATATAACAGGTGCTTCATAGATTCTTTACAGGGGTGCCAGTCCAATTTATTTCCCAGTGTCATGGTGTCCAGACATGTGGAAGTTACTTATGAGGTGTACAGCTGAAACTTGGGTATAGTGTCATAGTGGCCACAGACATAACATATGGGATTTACTGACAAAGTCTACTCTAAATAAAATCAAATAGAGACTAGACTAACAGAGATATCACATGTACTCCATAGGTTCTTTACAGGGGTGCCAGCTGGGGTGGGGGGTTTCATGACAAAATTTGCAGACACAGGGTGGTAAAAATCATTTCCGCTACCTGACCATCCGTCCCCTCTCTAGTCACTAATATGGGCATGCCACACTCAGAAATGATGCAACAGGTATGCAAGATATACTGGCAACATCTACTCATAATCAAATCAATTAGGGACTGCATGGTGCCAGTCTATTAATTTATTTCCTCTGGGTGTAGGGTCATGGTGTCTACAGACATGGGGGAGTTACTTATGAGGTGTACAACTGAAACTCTTGGGTATCATGTGTCATAGTGGCCACAGACATATGGGATTTACTGGCAAAGTCTACTCTAAATGAAATCAAATAGAGACTTGACTAACAGAGATATCACATGTACTCCATAGGTTCTTTACAGGGGTGCCAGCAGGGGGAGGGGGCTATGAAAAAAAATGCAGACACAGGGTCGAAAAAATCATTTCAGCTACCTGACCATCCGTCCCCTCTAGTCACTAATATGGACTTGCCACACTCAGAAATGATGCAACAGACATGTGGAATATATTGGCAAAGTCTACTCATAATGAAATCAATGGAGCTTTCCACAGAGGACACGCCCACAGCGTAGTCCCGCCCAATGGCAATTTATTAGAATATATTCGACCAATCAGATGCCGAGCCGGCCGCTGACTGCGGAGACTTTTTCAACGCCATCTTTCTTCACCCTAATTTTGATATCCATGCATACATTCAGTGTTTCAAACAACATTTTTGTTGTCAAATCATAATATACTGAGATTTATATTTGCGGCATGATGTTATAAATTTATCCGTGATTATAACAATGCTTTTCGTTTAGCATGACACTTGTCATAATTTTCACATTTAATGGCAAAACGAATGTATGTTCTCTGGGTTAGATATATTAGAGTTCAGTGATCTGTCTGTCTGTTCTGGTCTGTATGCAATTTTTCTTCCAGAGCCCTTGATCGATTTTAACCAATTTTGGTGTGGTGCCTCGGGGTACCACGGCAGATGTTATAACGAACTTATTTTTAAATTAAATTTTTTAAACAAATAAAAAAAATTAAAAAAATTCAAATTTTAGAATTTTTTAGCAAGAAGTTTCAATCTAAAAATCGAAAAAGTAAAATTTTAAAATAAAATAAAAAAAACAATTTAATTTTTTGTTTAAAGATTTCAATCTAAAAATATAAAAAGAAAATGAAAATAATTTAATTTAAAAAAACAAATTATTATTTTGTTTTTGTTCAACAGCAGATCAAAGTTCAATCTAAAAAAAAAAAAAATTGAATCTAAATAATTTTTTTTAAATCAAACTGGTTAAAAGATCAAATTTGAACGAATCATATACATGAGTCTATTTCAGCTAGTTAACATAAGGGCAAGTGCTGATGTGTTTACCACTTCGGAAGTCGATCTCGGGTAACAGACAATATTTATGTGGATAAAGTATTTTTACCAGTGGGCGGGACTACCGCTGTGGGTGTGGCCTCTGTGGAAAGCTCCATTAGAGACTGGACTAACAGAAATATCACAGGTACTCCATAGGTTCTTTACAGGGGTGCCCCATTTGTCATCTCAATTATGCAGTTTATCTTCTGCAAATTTGGGGATATAGAAACTGAACAGATGGGAAAAAGTAACTGAAAACAATGTTAATTTGAGATTATAGATACTTCCCAGAAGTATGCGGCCTAAGCAGAACAAGGTCCCCAGAGGTTGAATTTGTTGATGCTAACTTGCTGTGCAGAGTAGCAGCACTATAAATTCACACTCTGGGGACATCATTTTGTAAATGACAGACACACTATATCCTGGCATGCTACTCCAAATAAAATCAATTAGAGACTATAGACTAACAGGAGCTTGTGCACTAACTCCATAGATTCTTAACCCTTTATTTACTAAATACTCATTGATGAGACTACTACTACATGTACAGTAATGCCCTAAATAATCGACTCCTTAACCACAGCAGCGGAAAGATGGTGTGTTGCCATTCATCGGAAAGCTCTCAGTGACAAGCCATATTTCGGACTAAATCCTGAAAAATTACCCATAATTCTGCTGTGGTTAAGGAGTCGATTATTTAGGGCATTACTGTAGTTCCCTCAGTTAAAAAACCACCTATGGTTATTTATTGAACTTATTATTTGAACCTTTCCCACCAATGAATATGAATCCTTCTGTACTCGTATTAGCTTTTGTCTGTCTGTCGTCTGCTTTTACTACCTGAGCACCTATCCAAACGAATAACAGACCATTCCAATAAGCCTTGAAATAGTGAGCCTGTCATTTGCAGAATGAGGTCCCCAGAGGGTGAATTTAGTGATGCTACCCCGCATAGCGGGCTAGCATCACCAAATTCACCCTCTGGGGCCTCATTCTGCTTAGGCGTTAGCAGAATGAGGTTCCCAGAGGGTGAATTTGGTGATGCTAGCCTGCTATGCGGGATAGAATCACTAAATTCACCCTCTGGGGACCTCATTCTGCAAATGATAGGCTCACTATTTCAAGGCTTGATTCCACATAAATACTTTTATAACTGGATGGGAGAATACATTTAGTATAGAAATGGTTAAACAGGGGTTTATATAATAAGAAAAATATGGCTTGTTACCATTCATTGGAAAGCTCTCACTGAGAGCTTTCCGATGAATGGCAACAAGACATATTTAAATTCTGAAAAATTACCCATAATGCTGTGGTTAAGGAGTCGATATTTAGGGCATTACTGTATGAGGTGTACAGCTGAAACTCTTGGGTGTTGGGTCATGGTGGCCTCAGACATGTGGGAGTTACTTATGAGGTGTACAGCTGGTGAAGTCTGCTGGAATTAAGAATAAACAAATGCAGACAGGTGAAGTTTACACCCAACAACAATTAATTAGAGGCCAGATCAACAGGAGGTCTTTACACCAACTCAACTTTACAGGACCCGAACCTACATCATAATTTGCTCGAAAATAGCAACAGGATGTCTCATGTTGGTGTTAGAATTCATTGATTTCTTCACGTCTATAAATGATTCAGCCTAAAACGAGAGATAATGAGCTATGTATTAATTTTTTCTAGCTCACTGTGAATCTCGTCCCCATATACATATGACTGTTGAGAAGATATAAGTATTCAAGTGCCTTCGGTCGCCATTTTTTAGGCATGAAATTTGAATGCCAAAATCTAGTTTTAAACAAATCTGTTGTTTGTAGTTTCTGTGTTGAGTTGTTAGGTTAACCCCTTCATGAAGAGAGATGCGCTGGTGCAGCATTAAATTGTCCTGTGCCAGTGTGTTCTCTTATATACATGTATGCGAGTCTCCCATAGGGAGCCTCACTTGTATAAGAGAATGCACCGGCTTACAAGGTTGAGGTAAATATTGTTAGGCAAATGTATTCTATTATATATGCTAGGCTCCCATAGGGAGACTCACATGTATAAGAGAATGCATTGGCACAGGGTTTTCGCAAAATTTCCAGAAGCTCCAGTCCTGAAAGGTTAATAACTTGTGATATTTTGATATTTTGGACAATATAAAAAAAAAAAATTAATTGCCAGACGAGATTGTCACCATTTTCAAGCAAATTTTTATGTAGGTTTCCAGCCCTGATATCTTCAACAAGAATAAGTGTAAAGGCCCGTGGTTCAGGCATGGCAGGTTGCAATTAAGGGCAAGGGGTCAGAACTGTCAAATAGCCACTTTCCCGGTAGATCGTGTCATGAAACTCGACTCTAGCTAATGCCCGTAGAGATCATATTCCACCAGTACAAAACCTGGGAACTTTTTTAAGTTTTGACAGGTCACCTTATAAAGTCGAAAAAATAACGTGAGGAACATATTTCTTATTTATTACATGGTCGATGAGTTTATCAGCCATTGAAATCACTGTTAGATTAATTAGCCTTAAGTGTGCTGATTTCTTCCACCACTAAAACTGGCAATGTCGTGATATGGCTTTAGTTGCTGAAAGCAACATTAAGCCCCAATCCATCAATCAATCATTCATTTGTTGCATATATTCTGTTGAGTATAATATGAGATGGTTCCATAAATGGCTGGATTTTGTGTACAGTACCCCTTTAACTTTGCTGCCAATTCCAGTTGATGTAATTTATTGGACTCACCTTATGACATCATTTATCCAGATTAATCAGCAGTGATATGTAGGCTCCAGTAAATTTATGAGGCTTTTTACCTGATTCTACCAGGTGAACCAATACTATCTGTATAACCTCTACATTGATAGTCTCCAAAAAGTTATAAAATCCCTCCAATTTTAGAATTTGCTATCTTTATTAGGCAGGAGGTTATCAGGTTTACACTCATAAGAGCAGAAAATGAGATAAAATTCCTCTATTTCTCCAAATCAACCATTTCAAAAGAAGTAAGATTAGCAATCATATTATTGATCTGTAAGCATTATTAAGAGGTGCCCTATGTTTGGAGTTCCCTGCTAAGTAGCCCTCCCAGATAAATAGCTCAATGAATTAATTTATTTGTAGAAATTTTCAAATGTTTAATTATTTTCTCAGCTTGACGTGTGGGGCTGACTGGCACGCTGTAAACAGAACGGAGGTCCCTTTCGTTTGTCAGAGTGGTGTTGTGTGTATTGGTTATTTGACTTTGAGGTATACATGACTCTCTCAGATTTACAAGTCATTCATTGGTAATGACGCTCTTGCGATACTAGAGGGTCTGTGGATATTTGTGTCTTTCTCAAAATCTTCTTTTCTCTTGCATGAAGGTAAGTCTGATATATTAAAGACTCTGGATGGGTTTTTAGCCCACCTGATGAAAACCATTCAACCTGTCACCTTCTGTCTGTCGTCCATTAATAGTATGTTAGCTTAGTACATCCTTATGCCCATTCATATTTTCTTTGAATATCCTGTTCTCCTAAAAAAAAATCAATCAATTTTGTTCAAAGTTTGCTGTGAAAGTTTGTATGGCATATTAGTGCAAATTGTTCTCACAATTATTTTTTTTATCAGAAACCAATTAGTCAATTTTATTCAAAATTGTCTCAATTTTGCTGCTAACCCTTCCATGACTGGAGCTTTCTGAAATTTTTTGAAAACCCTGTGCCAATGCATTATCTTATATATGCGAGTCTCCCATAGGGAGCCTTGCATATATAAGAGAAAGAATTGACCAAACTATTTACCAGTTCATTCTCTTATATATGTTAAGCTCCCTATGGGATCTTTAATGCTCCATCAGCTCGACTTCTGACATGAAAGGGTTAATAGTATGTTGGCTTAGTGCATCCTTATGCCCATTCATATATTCTTTGAATATTCTCTTCTCAAAAACCAATTAGTAAATTTTGTTCAAAGTTTACTGTGAAAGTTTTTATGGTATATTAGTGCAAAATGTTCTTCGCACACCTGATTTTATCAAAAACCAATTTTGCTGTTAACACTTTCGTGACTGGAGCTTTCTGAAATTTTGCGAAAACCCTGTGCCAATGCATTCCCTTATATATGTGTATCTCCCATATGGAGCATATAAAAGATGCATTGGCCTAATAATATTTACCTTGAATTGGTAAGCCTTATATATATATGTGAGGCTCCCTATGGAAGACTCACATATACTAGAGAAAGCACTGGCACAGGATCTTTAATGCTGCACCATGACATGAGAGATATCTTCTTTATGAAATGGGTCACTTCTCCCTTTTATTTAACCAGGGAAAAGTGGTTTCTCTCAGCTATTCCAGTACATCAATGTTGAAGCAGAGCAGAAACAGTGTACATCAATGCATTCCCTTATATATGTGTATTTCAAAATTGTATGAAAATTTCCATGACATTAAAGTAGCAGGAAACATATAAACATATATAGTGCATAAGAATGCACTATTAAAGCTATCATGCTATTAACCCTTTCATGGCAGGAGTCGAGCTGGTGCAGCATTAAAGATCCCATAGGGAGCTTCACACACACACACACACACATATATATTATATATATATATATATATATGTTTCCTGCTACTTTAATGTCATGGAAATTTTCATACAAAAGCTGCAACTTTTGTACATTGTCAGCACATTTAACATTTTTCAATCACTCAAAATTCTAGTGCAAAGAGGACATTCATTCAAACCCAACAAAACATGCTTCAATTGAATATCCCACCTTGCCCGTCGTTAGTCATGCCATGTGCCTTTTTTGCAGATGTCAGCACATTTTTCAAACAGTCAAAATTCTAGTACATAGAGGGCCCTCGTTCAAACCCCACAATGAATGCTTCGACTGAATTCCCACCTAGCCGGTCATTATAACCGACATGTGCCTATCTCCGGACCAATTTAAGCAGATACCCGCTGGCGAGCACAAGTATCCGTTAAATTATTGCATGGCCACTTAACATGCATTCTATTGTGTGAATAGAAATGTAAGCGCATGAAACGTTGTAATTCTATTCATGTCCATGTGTGACACCTGAATATCTTTTCTCTTCTATAAATATTTGTGAAACATAGATTATGCTTTGATTACAAACCATATAATCAGGTGTAAATGCAAGTACGATATGTATATAATTGGCTCGTTTCAATAAGGAAGGCCTATTAACGAAACCAAGTTTGATGTATTTATGATAAGCACATTTTTGGAGTGGAGTTTTAAGAAGCCCATTCTATGTTTTATGTAAGTGTTCTACTTGTAGTCCTTGTAAATATTTCTATCTTTCTCTGTGTGAATGATCAATTTCTTTTCATATTTCTATTTGATCCAGTTTTCCATGGAGTCTTCATTTTTGATAATTGATTGTTGTAGAATGAGTTTTCTTGCCATGCAGTTCTATACTTTTCCTTGATAATTAAGTGTTTGATTTTCTATGCACGCTGGTACAGTAATGCCCTAAATAATCGACTCCTGAACCACAGCAGTATTATGGGTAATTTTTCAGAATTTAGTCGGAAATATGGCTTGTTGCCATTCATTGGAAAGCTCTCAGTGATAAAATGGGTACTTGTTCTGCTACTCATTTAGTTATATTTGGCCACAGGGCGATCGTGGGACTTTAACTGGAGATATCTGAAATTTTGCGAAATCCCTGTGTCCATGCATTCTCTTATATATGCGAGTCTCCCATAGGGAGCCTCACATATATAAGAGACTACATTGGCCTAACAATATTTACCATAACCTTGTAAGCCAGTGCATTCTCTTATATACGGGAGACTCGCATATATAAGAGAATGCAATGGTACAGGATATGTAATGCTGCACCAGAGGGACTCCCTTCATGAAAGGTTTATAGGGTTATATATTCCTCTGATATGCAACTCATATCACTATGTTAACATGGATGATATACTACAGTAATGCCCTAAATAATCGACTCCTTAACCACAGCAGAATTATGGGTAACTTTTCAGGATTTGGTCGGAAATATGGCTTGTTGCCATTCATCGGAAAGCTCTCACTGAGAGCTTTCCAATGAATGGCAACAAGCCATATTTCCGACTAAATCCTGAAAGGTTACCCATAATTCTGCTGTGGTTAAGGAGTCATTTACTTTGGGCATTACTGGACTATGATAACCATAACATTTAGCCATAAACTCTCCAAGCCTTGAAATAGTGTCAGTCATTTGCAGAATGAGGGCCTCATAGGGTGAATTTAGTGACGCGCTATCCCATATTGGTGTTTATACAAGAATTCATAGTCATTAAGTAAAATATTGGTCGTTTTCACATCATTTTTTCAAGCAGTTTAGAGAACGATTGCCCGATACTAATTGAGCAATAATTTGTTATACATGTATCCTTAAGAGTTATTTATTTTGAGAATGGGGACTACTTTAGACATTTTCATTTTCAGTGGGATATTAGTTGTTCAAACGATAGATTAAATATATGCTTAAGTTCTGTGGCTATTATGAAGATAGTCTCTTTCATGTGTACGGTTGATAAACTTGATATACCGTTGTATTCTTTGTTCCTTTTCTCTTTCATAGAATAACATGTCAATATTATTTCCTAAACGATGTGGGTTAAATTTGAAATCTGTTTGTTTGCCTATTTCGAAGATAGTCTGTAAAATCTGCATCAGTTTCAGTATGTCTACAGTTGCTAGTGTTTGGACCAATTTTTTTTTAAGTAGTCATTAAATGTTCGGCTATTATGTTCGTATTGGATTGCTCAATAAATTGTTATCATAAAATGTCTTAGGGTAGTTACAAGATTTTTGGTTTTTATTGATGGCATTTTTTGTATGTATGTATGTATAACTGAGGCGATAAATGACATACAAATTGACTGTTTTAATATCAGACAGATACAAGCAGAAGTTACATAGACACATTATGATCCATTATACCTGACATGATATTGGAGTAATTATGGGCGTTATGAGGCTGTTATGATACGATTAATGATACTTTATGATGGCATGGTGGTCGAATATGCCCAAGAAGCTATTCTACCCACTCATTCATACAGATAACTAGCACAAAATATTATTTTGTGCCATCAAAACCTGCGTCCAAGATGTTTTGCTTGAACCCGAATACCAGGTAATTCCGGGGTATGAATCCCGCGTACGGCTTCAAAACACCCTGAATCACGCGTACCGAAAAAGGGGGGGTGATACCCTCATAACTCTGATAAACATTCTTGTTTAGTATACATACTCTTGATACCATACGATTACATTAGATATTAACTTCATATATTACAGTTGCATGTTAAGAGTTGCCATGATAGCTGAACAAACAAACTAATGATAAGATGGTATAACATGATACTTAACAAAGTTAGCTGTAGTTGTATGTCCTCACCGGACACTTTTAGGTCCTCAATCTGAAGTTTTAATGTCAAGTATATTGTATATATGGGGATCTTTTGAATTGATATTCTCGGCTGAGACTAGTTAGTAGTAACTTGGTTCCTATTTATTCATTTGTAGGGATGCTCGGCTAATAATAATGATGTTGAACTTGTATCTGAACATTCCAACAAATTAATGGGAATCCCTAGTGTTTGTCTGCCTGCCCTCTGCTCACTGTTATAGAAATGGGTTCCATCCATCCATCCATCCATCCATTGTATGTTTGTCCGTAACAACTTTGGAGCTCTCAGTCATCATAGATCGGATTAGAATGATCTTTCATAGTATGCACATCATTGAACCACCATCCATTTATTTGAACCCTTTCATGGTGGGAGCAGCGCTAGTGCAGCATTAAATATCCTGTGCCAGTGCATTCTCCTAAAAATGTGAGTCTGCCACTTGGATTTAGTCGGAAATATGGCTTGTTGCATTCATCGGAAAGCTCTCGGGGAGAGCTTTCCGATGAATGGCAACAAGCCATATTTCCGACTAAATCCTGAAAAGTTACCCATAATTCTGCTTTGGTTAAGAGGTCGATTACTTAGGGCATTACTGTATATATTGATAGGCCAATGTATTCTCGAGACTCGAGTATATAAGAGAATGCATTGGCACAGGGTTTTCGCAAAATTTCAGGAAGCTCCAGTCATAGAAGGTTTAAAAGGGTGTCAGAGAATATGTCATAAAATATTTTGAGACAAAAAAAGGTGGTGGATATCTAACATTTTATAGTAAAAATGAAGTAGCAAAAAATGCATGGTGCCAAAAGAGGCTACACTGAAAACAACATATATATAGGTCTGGAACGTTCTTCATATCACGGCCTCTCTGCTGTGTTACTAAAATTGATAAGGCAAAAAATAATAGCTGTGGCACTATATATCACTTTAATTCTGTCCAGGCAGATCGGCCTGTCCTAATATCACATAAAAACACTGATTCTTGGTGTAGATTGAGGAGCAAACACAGGTGTCCACCATATCTTTATTGCCCATTGTCTGCTATACTGATCACTTTTATAACATATCAGGCTATATATTACCTTAACATTGTCATTAGAAATCTTCCATAAAACCCCAAATTTGATGTAGAAAAATGTCCATAACGCTGATAGAAAATGGGTGCCTCAAACCCGATATCGAAGTTGACCTGTATTTTTTGGTTATGAATGTACAAATCTCATTTCATTCGGTTTAGAAGAACTGAAGTTATCATCCAGAAATTAAAAACGAACATTCTGGACATACCACGGTTCACCAAGATAGATCAATAGACAGATCAATAGATGGATCAATAGACAGATCAATAGACAGATCAATAGACAGATATACCAAAAATATATTATATCTGGTTTTTAACATGCAAAATACTCGTTAGCAAGTAGTTCCTGTAGGAAATGTTCGGATAATAAATTCGAACAAGTTTGTTGAACTTAATATATCTGAAAAATTAAAAGAATATGAATCCATCTGTACATCTATTAGCTTTTCGTCTGTCTGCCGTCAACTTTTATTACCTGAAAGTTCCTCCAAATGAATAATGGACCATTCCAGTGTATACTTTCATAACTGAGTAGGAGAATCCAATCAGTTTGTAAAGGGTTAAAATGGTGTATATAAAGTGTTATTTACCTGTTTCCTTGGAATATTATTTACACCCCCCCCCCCCCCCCCCCCCCCCCACACCATCTACACTGATAATGGAATATGACGGAATGTTATATGCTCCCCACCCTCTGCACTGATAATGGTATAAAGTGACAGAAAGCTATATGTTCCTTTAAGTCTATGTTCCTTTAAGTCTGTCTAGACAGGCTGCCCAATGCAATCAGCCATAAAAACATTGATTGGTGTAGGTTTGATAAGGGACACACACAGGTGTACACCATATGTTTATTGACCATTGTCTGCTACTGATCACTGTTATAACATATCAGGCTATTATACCTTAACTTTGTCAATAGAAATCTTCCATAAAAACCAGTACGCCAAGATTTATTTATAGACAGATAGGCAAAAATATTTTACATCCAGTTTTTGACACTTTCTATGCTAAATACTCATTGACGAGTAGTTCCCTTAGGAAATGTTCAGATAATAATATTATTATGTTCAACACGTTTGTTGAACTTATTACATGTGAACAATCCCCACCAAATAATATGAATCCTTTGGACTTCTATTAGCTTTTCGTCTGTCTGCCGTCAGCTTTTATTACCTGAAAGTTCCTCCAAATGAATAATGGACCATTCAAGTGCATACTTTTATAACTGAGTGGGAGAGTCCATTTAGTTTGGAAAGGGATAGTGTTATTTACCTGTTTCCTTGGAATATTTTTACACCCCCTACACTGCATAATGGAAAGTGACGGAACGCTATATGCTCCCCCACCCTCTACACTGATAATGGAAAGTGAATGAACGTTATATGCCCCCCCACCCTCTACACTCATAATGGAAGGCATTGGAAAGCTATATGTTCCTTTAAGTCTGTCTAGACAGGCTGCCCATCCTAATCTGCCATAAAAACATTGATTGGAGTAGATTTAATAAGGGGCAAGCACATGTGTACACGGTATGTTTATTGACCATTGTCTGCTACTGATCACTGTTATTACATATCAGGCTATTACCTTAACTTTGTCAATAGAAATCTTCCTTCACTTATTGGAAAAATGTACGCTTCACCTGAGGCAGTGAAAATATTGACCAATCCATAAGTACTTGTGTAATAAAACATGGTGGTGGTCTGTGGTCAAGGCTTTTGATGAAATTGATACCTCATTGAGTTGGCCCTTGACTCATGTTTGACCAGTTTTAATTTATTAGCAGATCCACAACCCTCAGGTCTGTTTCAGTTCTTAATTTGAAATTCTGGTTGGTGGTTGCTCTTTTCAGATTATGCCTGTTTGTGGTCCAGCGCTGAAACCTTTACCTTGTAGGGTAGGACAATGGTGTTATGTCAATTAACCCTTTGAGTGCCAGGTTGATTTTTGTATCAACCCATATACCCTGTGCCAATGCATTCTCTTATGTATGCGAGTCGACCATAGGTCGCCTCGCATATATAAGAAAATGCATTGGCCTAACAATTTTTTTTATTTTTTTTTACAATTTTTTACAATTTTAATAATTTATTCTTATATTCTTTAACATACTTATTTTGTAGGTTTAGGGCCGATGATATCGGCCCCTGGCACTCAAAGGGTTAAATAACTTATTATAATTTATTGGCTAAATATTTTATTCTTGGAATGTTTTTTCTTCTGAGATTCTTGAGGGAGACTTCTAATTCTTGTTCATGTTGGATGCATTAATTACAGTAATGCTCTAATTAATCGACCTCTTAACCAAAGCAGAATTATGGGTAACTTTTCAGGATTTAGTCGGAAATATGGCTTGTTGCCATTCATCGGAAAGCTCTCCCCGAGAGCTTTCCGATGAATGGCAACAAGCCATATTTCCGACTAAATCCTGAAAAGTTACCCATAATTCTGCTTTGGTTAAGAGGTCGATTAATTAGAGCATTAATTATGTTCTGTGTATGAGTAAGTGGCGTAAATTTATTTTTCATATCCACAAACTATGTACGTTATTGAGCTCGTTCCTAATGGCCTGTTGTCAGGGTACTATAGTGCTTTCAAATTGGGAGAAGTCACTTCTCCCTGTTTGGTTATTAGGGAGAAGTGAACTGTTATTAGGGAGACGTATCAATGGCTGAAGTTCAATTTATACCCCAACATCACCTTTCTGTGATCAAATAAGTATTATGCAACACAAGAGCCGATTATATAGAACCATTAAAGTAGTAAGAATACCAATATAATCAGTAATCATACTTTTAAAATGCTGTTGGGACATATGCATACTGGTATATGAGAGAGAAGTCATTTCTCCCTGGGACAAAACTAGGGAGAAGAGGCATATTTTTGGGAGAAGATGTCTCCCATTTAAATCTCCCTCAAGACAGGTCCCTGCCAAGCCTTGAAATAGTGTGTCTGACATTTGCAGAATGAGGTTCCCAGAGGGTGTATTTCGTCATGCTACCCCACACAGTGGGCTACCATCACCAAAATTCACCCTCTGGGGACCTCATCTGGGAAGTATCTATAGTCTCAAATTAACATTGATTTTAGTTGCTTTTCCCCTTCTGTTCAGTTTCTATATCCCCTAATTTGCAGAAGATAGAATGCATAATCGAGGAGACTAATGGGTGAACATCACCAACTTCAACTGTTGAACTTCAATCTGATCATAGGTCTCCCATAGCAGAGGCCCCCACCCCCCCCCCCCTTTTCGTACGCCGTATTCCATGCCCTGTTATGAGGTACGCCGTATTCCGGCCCCTCTGTTAGGAGGTATTCGGTATTCCAAATATACCGGTATTCGTACGCTGACCTTCCAAAAAATGAAGTTTTCATATATTTTTATGTATTCCATATGGCTGTTAACTGGTATTCCGTATTCCACCCTCTGTATTAAGTGGTATTCCGTATTCCATGGGGGGTGGGGGTGGGGGCCTCATAGCAGTTGAGACATAAGCAGAATGAGGTTCCCAGAGGGTGAATCTGGCGACTAGCCCACTTTGCGGGATGCTATCACTAAACTCATCCTCTGGAGACCTCATTGTGCAAATATCAGACACAATTAGTTCAAGGCTTAATTGGTCCCTCTGTTGTTTTATACCAAAAGTCAAATATTTTCTTACTAGTTTTTGGTGTGAAATATAGCCTTCAGTTGGACATTGACAACCATAAGGGACTGCTTAATCATTTCATGGTTGGAGCTGTGCTGGTGCAGCATTAAATATCATACACCCGTGCATTCTCTTATATATGAATGTCTCCCACAGGGAGCCTCGCATATATATGAGAATGCACTGGCTTACAAGCTCATGGTAAATATGGTAGGCCATTGCATTCTCTTATATATGCAAGGCTCCCTATCGGATGCATTGGCACAGGGTTTTCGCAAAATTTCAGGAAGCTCCAGCAGTGAGTCATGGAAGTGTTATGGTACCAGTGTGATGTGTTAATGAAATTTTTCCAAAGTGGGCGTGGTTCAAGGTGGGAGGTATGCTGTTGGAAATTATAAGTGGACCCCCCCCTCCCCCACCACCAACTAGCTAATCTCTGCCTGTAAGCCAGTACAAATCGACTCCTTAACCACAGCAGAATTAAGAATAATTTTTCAGGATTTAGTCGGAAATATGACTTGTTGCCATTCACTGAGAGCTTTCCGATGAATGGCAACAGGCCATATTTCCGACTAAATCCTGAAAAATTACCCATAATTCTGCCGTGGTTAAGGTACATGTACCTTGAGTTATTGATCTGGTGACATTATCAGCTTGTTGATTTCTCTGACCTCCGCTGATGGGATCGGTGGAAGGGCAGATGGACATTAAAGAGGAACTGACGGCAATCAATAAATGATTTGCTCCCATGTCAGTGTGCACTATCCATGGACAAAGGCTCTCCTGGCCCAGGAATTGTCCGGTTTCCTGAATATAGTTTCGTTTCCATCTATTGACAAAGACATCTCCAGTCTAATAAGTGTCAAGTTGGCAGATGCCTGCTAATGGCGATAAGTTAGCAAAGTTAGTCATGCCATAGGGTCGTTAGCATCTCTCGTATTTCACGGGGAAAGTACAGTAATGCCCTAAATAATCGACTCCTTAACCACAGCAGAATTATGGGTAATTTTTCAGGATTTAGTCGGAAATATGGCTTGTTGCCATTCATTGGAAAACTGTTAGTGAGAGCTTTCCGATGAATAGCAACAAGCCATATTTCAGACTAAATCCTGAAAAATTACTCATAATTCTGCTGTGGTTAAGGAGTCGATTATTTAGGGCATTACAGTAACTCCCTCACATTGAGTGGAGAGCTGATGACACTGAGCATGGTACATGTCAAGTCTGCATATTGTGTGTTGGACATTTGCAGAATGAGGTTCCCAGAGGGTGAATTTAGTGATGCTATCCTGCACGGTGGGCTAGCTTCACCAAATTTACCCTCAGGGAACCTCATTCTGCTTAAGTCTCAACTGCTATGGGAGACCTAGGATCAGATTGAAGTTCTCCAGTTGAAGTTGGTGATGTTCACCCATTTGTCACCTCGATTATGCAAATTATATTCTGCAAGTTAGAGGATATAGAAACTGAAAAGAAGGGAAAATGTAACTAAAAACGATGTTAATGTGAGACTAGAGACACTTCCCAGGAGATGAGTCCTAAGCAGAATGAGTTCCCCCAGAGGGTGAATTTTGTTATGGTAGCCCACTGTGCGGGGTAGCGTCACGATATTAACCCTGTGGGGACCTCATTCTGCAATTGTCAAGCTATTTCAAGGCTTGACAGGGACCTGTCTTGAGGGTGATTTAAATGGGAGACATCTTCTCCCTAAAATATGCCAATTCTCACTATTTTCTTCCCATGTCCCAACAGCATATTTAAAGTATAGTTACTAATTATAATGTGTTCTTGCTCACTACTTTAACCCTTTCAGTGCCAAGTCCGATTTTTGTATCAACCCATATTTCCTTGATCATTTTTCAAATTTATTGATTATAATAATGTGATACATTGATGGAATGAACTCTAAGGTGATGTTTACACATATCCGGCTATCGATCTTACCGGCGAACGCGTTATCCGGCGAAGGTTACTGCATAGCGTTTATACATCGCCGGCGAAGATACGCATATATCCATGTGTCTCCTTTGCTTGTTAATAGTTTTCATTTTAGTTCTGAACTGCAATATGATATTGCTGTACAGCTGTAAACATCCAGCCGCTTCCTGCTAGAGGTATGGTTGGGCAGTATAGTGAAGTGAAAATTTTTATAAATGGAAATGTCGAAATTATTAATATCCAACTCAAACTTTCAGGTATTGCTATTGGTAATTTTAAAGATATTTAAACAACATTGTTAAAGGTTTGTTTGAGTTCATAGACAAGCTATGAAGTGAGTGTCGCACAAAAAGAATGGTCATTGTCAGTTTTGAGATCTTTTCGTCGCATACATCCACAAATTGGTGTATAATTATTCGGATTGGATTTTATATTATATATTTTATATATCAGTTTCAACAACGCGAATCAATTGTGACACATTTTCCGTTTGCACATTATACAATAAAATATGTTTTTCATTTTACTTGGGCGTTCATCATGTCCATGTATACAGGGCCGTGGCGATGGGGTATTTCATCCGAACTTTAATAAAAATATTCCAAAGCTAGAAATTTCATACATGACACGACATTAATTGGAAATTTGACATCAACAATATGTTGAAATTGTTCTCGTAGTTTGATTTTCCTAAATTTATTAGTGGTGATTTTTTTAGACCAACATTTGCTTATTATTTTTGCCAAATTATTGGACTGAAATGGCCATCAGTTGGAAATGATCCAACCATAGAGGTGTGTCAAGTTTGGAAAATGTCCAACAATTGGAAATCTTAAGGCAAGTCTGGATGCTAGGATTTTGTAATTTTCAGGGTTCAGTTTTAAAAATGTTCTCACACCTGGTCATAACCATGGTCGGTCAATAATACTATGTCTTGTTCCCGCCCCCGTTGTCAGTTAAACAGCTATCTAATTTAACTGAATCAAATCGGAGTTCAAGTTGCTTTACGTCAGATCACTAAACATGTTAGGATTGGGCAATTTCCAGGTTTAGACACAGGTTCAGATTTAAAGGAAATTGCTCAATACGGGGCCGCCTGGAGGATTACTGTGAGTGGAAAGTTAGATTAAAGCCCAACGTGGTGCGTACATGGATTTACGCGAACTTGTGAGTTTGGTGAGATTCAAGGTTTGGTGCAGTTGGAAATTCCAAAGATGAACAGTCCCACACCTTCAAATCAGGCCATCTGGACCCGTCCCTGTGTATATATGTCCACGGCGCACTCATATTTAGATTATTGAACTAATTGTCCATTAAGTTTGAATCCATTGAAACGTGCCATCCCATTTCTTCCATATATATACATATATAGATGAACATACATGTACATGAACACGCACATTTAATTCCCTCGAATGCGCAACAAAATTTATGTACCATGCACATGCAGAGTAAGTGTACCATCATCAGGTAGTATTTATAATAATAGCTTATAACCAAGGTGTGTGACAATCAAACTGGCACACTGACCCATATATACACAGGTGAAAAGCGGGCTGGTCATTCAGCGATTGCACAATAATATTGTTCGAGTTAATTGTTGAAAGGAAATCACCCATGACGGCATGACCCCAGATAAACATCTAACTTAACCGCAGAGCAAATTAGAATCCATACGACAATCAGGTGCTTGTACTAAATCATTTTATCCAAAAGTTGAAAACCGTATAGCTGAGTATCCGGATAGCCGTAATTCTTATCCGGCGAAGTATAAACACTCTATTGTTATCGCTACCGGCTAAAGCGAATACGATCTTCGCCGGGTAATGTATAAACACCCCCTAAGAGGTCTTTCCATCAATGTATCACATTATTATAATCAATAAATTGGAAAAATGATCAAGGAAATATGGGTTGATACAAAAATCGGTCTTGGCACTGAAAGGGTTAACAACAATTTTTTTCTGAAATCTTCCGTGTAGGTATTTGAAATACATCTTACCAAATTATGTGCACATAATTTTGGGGTTCCATGCATGCAACGAGCCATGATCATATAACTATGAAGTTGTGATAGAAATTTGCTCTGTTAAAAGAATAGGAAAGAATGTGTGGTAAACCTATTTATTAAAGGCCCACTTAATTTTCAAACCACCAGATCACATTATATACAACATATTCCATATTATATACCATTTGGAAGAGGAAGCTCAAAAACATTGTATTATCAACTTATCCGGTCGAATAAACCGAGAACATATTGTTTTTGTTGAGTTACTGAGGTGTGTTCTGTGAGTAATTTTGATCCAGACTGTACTATAAAGTCTATTATTCTCAATGGAAGGGGAATAACTATCTCTTTGTTTGAATTCTGATGCATTCTGGGTTGACAAGGGGGGAAGTCTTGGAATGAATCTGAGAATCTCTATCACTTGGTGGACACTCCAAGGCCGCAGCTGTTCCGTATTCTGATGGAATATATATATTTTTTGTTCCTCTTCCAAATGGTATATTATATGGGATATGATGTGTATAATGTTATCTGGGCATTCAAAAATTAAGTGAACCTTTAAATAACGAAATTTATCTGTCATCAATGCAAGACACTGATTAATATTTTTTTATTCAAGATCCGTGTAATGGCACTAAGTTTCGATTGGGGCTGTATCTAGTGATACAAGTGTTGGGAATGCAAGTGTGGTTTTATGACTAATGTGCTGTACCAATATAATCTTTTATTTCAGATTGGTTGACAACATGTTTTGATCATCATTGTATCTCATAGTTGACCTGTGTGGTAATCTCGTCATTAATAACTTCTGATTGCAGATTGGTTGAAACCTGGGGCTATAATACTCAACTTCTTCCATCGGTGACTGATCTTGTCAGTCCGCCCTCAAAGGATCTGTATTCTGGACGCTACATTAGAAAGGAATATACAAACATATGTAAGTACCTCCTGACACAACAGGTTCAAATTTGAATGACCAAACGCATATTAAGGGGGAGGTCAAGTGATCAATTTTGAATGGGTTATTCCATGCAAATCTCTGCAGCAAAAGTTCTTTATGAAGCCGTTGTCTGGGAACTAAAGCAGCCACATTTTTAAGCAGACATAGCATATAACTGGCGACTGGACTTGGTAAATTGTCAATTTTTGCTATAAACTTATTATTGAGAATTTTTTTATGGAATTACAAGACTTGACCTACTTTTAAAATATGAATATCAAATTCAAAAATAAATACACAAACCTACCAATGGAACAAATTGCAAGCCAGATAAATATGTATTGTTTTCAATACCGCACAAAGTCACAACCAGAAATATTTGCAACTCTGTAACTTTTGATGCGGAGATTTGCATGGAAATGCCCATTCAAAATTGGCCACTCTACCTCTTCCTTGAAAGGAAGAATCTTCATCTTCTGATGTAATTACAATGTATAGACACATTTGGACTGAATCACGAACATAAATCACAAATAAATTTGTTATTGGCACAAATGTGATTCTTCTGTGAATTTATATGAGAGATGAAGATTATTCCTTATAATTACACTATTTATTATCTATATACATAAAAGAGTAGGATTTGTCTGTCCGTCTGTCTGTCTTCTGGATTTTTCTCCCAGACAGCTTGTACGATTTGAACAAATTTGGTGTTGTGACTCGGGGTATCACTATTGGCCTATTTCAGCACCAGGTGTACGCTCTTTATAGGTGTGTTTTCACTGTGGCCCGTGCCATTCAACAAAATAATTTATACCCACTATGGACTTATATCAGAACCAAATAAGTCCAATATGAACCAATGTCAATATTTAGGTCCAATATTAACCTATTTGCCCGAGGATATATTGAAGTAGCATAATAATATGATCAATATATATATAAAAAAGTAGGATCTGTCTGTCATGTGCATAAAGCGCACACAGGGGCCACAAGCTGCTAATGCACAAAGGGACTGCAGGCCCCTCCAATGCTGAATAAAGGCTCCCGAAGGGTCTGCAGGCCCCTCCGATGCTGAATAAAGGCTCCCGAAGGGTCTGTAGACCCCTCCGATGCTGAATAAAGGCTCCCGAAGGGTCTGTAGGCCCCTCCAATGCTGAATAAAGGCTCCCAAAGGGTCTGTAGGCCCCTACAATGCTGAATAAAGGCTCCCGAAGGGTCTGTAGGCCCCTCCGATGCTGAATAAAGGCTCCCGAAGGGTCTGCAGGCCCCTCCGATGCTGAATAAAGGCTCCCGAAGGGTCTGCAGGCCCCTCCGATGCTGAATAAAGGCTCCCGAAGGGTCTGCAGATCCCTCCGATGCTGAATAAAGGCTCCCGAAGGGTCTGCAGGTCCCTCCGATCTGAATAAAGGCTCCCAAACGGAGCCTGTTTCAGCTAGTACTCAATAAAAATATCAACCTGAAATGCTTTATTGTTGGAAATATTTTTTAAATATAAGGAAGATAACAGTGACATTCTGCGACATCATAGTGACATTCTGCGACATCACTTGTTGCAGTGACGAAATTCCTACGCTCAATGTCAATTTCCTCCTCTACTACTTATCCTATTTAAAGGTACTCAATCTGATTTGATGGTCCCCATATCATCAGATTCCAACAACAACAACATTTCAGGGAGATGCCGCTTCAGTTATCAGAATCGATTGATTGTCAAAAAATAATGCTAACCACTCTCAACTATAGTATAAAATTGTCCAAAAATTGTTACATATCAACATTTTGTTCAACACATTTGGAGTCCAGAGTATGTCGGTCAGCATTCGTCAAATATTCCAGGTGGTGAAAAATAACAGATTTCAAAAATCTATATCTGCATGATAACACTAAGCTTTGATGATTTGGTTCATTGACTCGATTCAAATATTTTTTAACCCCAAAGCCAAAGAAATAGTAATTTTGGAGCGTTAGTTCAGATTATGCATTTTTAAACCCATTAATAGTAGCTTTTTGGGAAATATTGGCACAACTGGGTGGCAGAGTCCATTTAGTAAAGAATGGGTTGAATCAGATCAAGCTTAAACTATAATATATCTTTAAAAAGATGAATAACTTTGAGATTTACTAGAGAGGTGAGGATATCTTCAATTGTAATCACCCCCCTCCAATCTAGACCCCCTTAAAATCCCTACACATAAGTATGGTAGAGATAGTTGACCAACTCTATTATAGTACATAGAATATCTCGGTAACCTTCGAGTTTTCTCTATAAAGTGTCATCTGTGTCCGTTAAGTACATACTAAGTCCTGTGGGTGTACTTAGAATGCAGGTATGTCTCTCTCATTTATTTAGAATACTTCTCATTAAACCACAGGTGTACCTGAGGATTAACACACTCAAAATGACATCATGGCATGCTGTTATCATCAACGTGACCAGGACGGCCTTTGATCTGCTAAAACCACTCCCTTCATCCCACCTCTTCATAGATGTTGATCAATGATTACTGGGGTATATGTGGCCATATTTATTTATTTATTTTGGCCATTTCTGTATTTTTTTGCCCTATATCTAAAACTTTTACCAAACTTAAAAACAATCAAATATAAGATTTGTTTTAAACTTCAGGAAATATGGCCATATTTCCGACTAAATCCTCTCAAAGTTACCCATAATTCTGCTGTGGTTAAGGAGTCGATTATTTAGGGCATTACTCTATATGCAACAAATGAAGGAATTTGAGCCATGGACTAGTGAAATATACACTCATGTGATCTATAATGAATGATACACTGGAGTCATAAACTCATTTTCATTATAATTACCATGTTGTTTGCATCGTTCATAGAGCACATGAGTGTATATTGCACTAATCCATGGCTCAAATTCATTCATTTGTTACATATATCCTGTTGAGTATAAAAGTAGATGGTCCCATAAATGGCCAGATTTAGTGTACAGTACCTCTTTAAGATTGCTTAACTCTTTCAGTGCCAAGTCTGATTTTTGTATCAACCCATATTTCCTTGATCATTTTTCAAATTTATTGATTATAATAATATGATACATTGATGGAAAGAGCTCTTAGTGCTCATTCCATCAATGTATCATATTATTATAATCAATAAATTTGAAAAATTATCAAGGAAATATGGGTTGATACAAAAATCGGACTTGGCACTGAAAGGGTTAATTCAGTGTTTTAAATTGTCACACATTTTTATCAGATATAATGGCAAAATTAAATAAGCAAATTTATATATTTCCACTTTTGTGGAGTCCATTAGATCCCTAAACCAAACAATAAAATGTTGCTATTCTTGATATAACTTGTAGACAAGCCTTGAAATAGTGTGTCTGACATTTCCATTATGAGGTCCAAAGAGGGTGTATTTAGTGACGATATTCCGCACCATGGGCTAGTGTCATCAAATTCACCACATGTGAACCTCATTCTGTTTAGGCCTTAACTGCTATGGGCGATATATGATCAGATTGAAGTTCCCCAGTTGAAGTTGGTGATGTTCACCCATTAGTCACCTTGATTAATATGCATTTTATGTTCTTCAAATTTAGGGGATATAGAGACTTCCCAGAATGGAAAAAAGTAATGAGAAAAACAATGTTAATTGAGACTATAGATAGGTCCCAGAAGATGAGGCCTAAGCAGAATGAAGTCCACAGAGGGTGAATTGGGTGAATCTAGCTCGCTGTGCAGGGTAGCATTAATTCACCCTTTGGGGAACTCATACTGAAAATGTCAGATGCACTATTTCAAGGCTTATATGTAGATTTGTATCAAATACTGGCTAGATGCTTCATTGTGATGATCATATGCTTTAGTTCACAATGAATTCAACTCCCATCTACACCTCAGTGAATAAACACTGTAATATCCATTCAACTCATGACCCCTCTACTTTGAATCCATGACACCTTGACAAATTTGCAGTCACATTGTGAAGTCAGTCCACTGATCAGGTCACACACATTGGGTGGGATTTACATAATTCATGGATGACACCAGCCCTGCGAAGTGTGTAATGTGACCATTCTGCCTTGTTAGACAGTTAAATCTTCCCTATGTGAAACTGAACACACCACTCTTTGTGGTCCAAGCCTTCAATATCAGTGGCTGCTGTGGTAATTACACTGCATCCACCATGGAATCAGCCTGTCTGTTCATCTGTGGATGCTAATTTCTCTTAGATTATATTTGTCAAAAATGTTGGTTTAATTGAAAATGTGTTTATTTAGGAATTGAATGTTGTGGTTGTGTGTGTGTTATTGGTGATACCCAGCTGTGGTTGTTAGAGCACATTGAAGGTTTACACTAAATGTGCCCACAATGACCACAGCCAGCGCGGTATCCCCAATAACACACACACACCCACAACATTCATTTTGAATATTAATATAGCTTTTTCATGATGTATTCTTAGCTTGTTCTAGGGTCAAAATTTTAATTCAACTGACTGAATAAGAACACCATGTAACTATTTAGGATAAGGACCGGCCTAGATGGTTCAAATTGATCAAGGTTATAATAGTGGCCTGAGCTAGTCTTTCTATCAACATCCCTTCATCAGTCTATGATCATGACTTCATGACACCTTGGCAAAATTGGTGTTGAATTGTGAAACCAGGCGAATTCCCAGGGTCAATTCACTCAGCTATTTAACATGAAATTTACATATTATGAATGACATCAAGCTATGCCCTTAAAGTCATGTGTGTGAATCCATGTGAAATGCCGTTCTGCCTTGTTGGACATTTAAGCCATCCTTATATCAAACTACACACATTAAATCACTGTGTGGTAGAAAACTTTAACCTTGGTTGCTCAAGTAATTTGTTCACAATATTGTTCGACTGACTTTCTGTAAATCTGTTCTGTCATAATGTTTACTGGATATCTGACAGTTAATATCATGTAATGTTATACTGATCAGATGGACACATGTGATGAATGCATCATTCTTTATAACCAGTGGTCAGTTTGCTTTCATTGAGGATTAATGGTGATATACTGTCCAGATGATGATGATGATTTATAGGGTAATTTGGATTAGCTCTCATCTGAGGTATGTGTAATTAATTCTTTTCCTATGAGTTTTGGTTTATGATTAGTCATAACCAATATGATATATTTCTTCCCTGAACTTCATGCATAGATGAGGGTATCACCCCCTCCCCCCTGAATACCAGTTAATTTTGGGGGGTGAATCCTGAATACATGTTAAGAAATAATATGCGATAAATGACATACAAATTGACGCTGGTCGTGTTATGGGTGTTATGAGGCCGTCATGATACGATTAATGATACTTTATGATGGCATGGTGGTCGAATATGCCCAAGAAGCTATTCTACCCACTCAATCATACCTGTAGATAACTAGCACAAAAATATTATTTTGCGCCATCAAAACCTGCGTCCAAGATGTTTTGCTTGAACCTGAATACCAGTTAATTCGGGGGTATGAATCCCGCGTACGGCTTCAAAACACCCTGAATCCCGCGTACCGAAAAGGGGGGTGCGTATGATACCTTCATAGATTTTGGGGGCATCAAATATTAATTTTGAGTCCGGGAGAACAGGTAACATGAGTTTTATCACCAGAAATAAATTTTTTATCCTATTATTTTTCTTTGAACCAGGTCAAAAAATGCAGCTATTTAAAAAAAAAGGCAGTAATTATGATTAGAGATCGATCTTTTAAAACACTTTTAAAGGGACCAAATTGAGGCACTCGCTGTGGGTAAATGTGCAAAAAATATAAAAGTCTAAAAACATCACTGCTAAGAAGAACATTGAGAATATAGAGAAATAGATAAACTTTGTTCGTGAACATATATTCATTATTGATAGTTCTCCAATCACATGCTGAAACAATTGTTATGTAAACAAAACTGTTAGTGATTTGGCAACAAACATCGCTAAACATGTAATAAGTTCAAATGTTTTAGTCTGAATATGATTTTCGGAATATTTTTCAATGTTTTGACCTTTTCCAATAGTTTTGATTAACGCTTTCAGTGACAAGTCCGAGTTTTTGTATCAACCCATATTTCCTTGATCATTTTTCAAATTTATTGATTATAATAATGTGATACATTGATGGAAAGAGCTCTAAGAGCTCTGTCCATCAATGTATCACATTATTATAATCAATAAATTTGAAAAATTATCAAGGAAACATGGGTTGATACAAAAATTGGACTTGGCACTGAAAGGGTTAGGTTAAACTTGGGTATATTGGTCTTTTATCGGTAGTTTCACTGTAACACTAATGTTTACTTAACAATTGTTTTGACATGCGAATTATCGTTATTTGAGAGTTATCAATAAAGAAAATAAGAACAAAGTCAATCGTAGTTTTTCATGAACTAGTTACATGTACATCATGTTGATGATAGTTGTAAAAGGTTTACAGACTTTTATGTTATTTCGCATGAACCCACATCGAAGACCTTTAGTCCCTTTAAAGACATATTATGGACTTGTTCGGGTGCGTGAAACTGATATGTTAGTATTCAGGCTCTGTGCCAATTGGAAGCTATGTAGCTTTCTACTAACATCACCAAAAATCTCAAGCAAAGTACCATACCACTCCATAGAAAACATCGTCTGAACTACGCTCAATTGTTAATATTTACTTCCCGATTTGGGATGCAACTATCAGCGATAAATTAACAAAAACGATTTCGCAATGGGGAGAGTCATTGCATTTAATTAATATATAAGAATGATGTTGTGTGTCGTCAATTTGGATACAATATTTGTAAAAATAACTACTTTAGAGCAAGATTATTTTCCATTCTATATTCGATCACCCTACTTTAAGTGAAATGTGTGCACACTCAATGTTTCTCTTGTCTGCTTTTGGTAAAAAATAGTAGAAATACGCCTTGAAAGGGAGTGCCACAGAAAGTAATTTGTTCACAATTGTTTGACTGACTTTCGGTAAATCTATAATGTCATAATTGATATCTGTGAGTTAATATCATGTAACGTTATACTGATCAGATGAGCACATGTGATGAATGCATCATTCTTTATAACCAGTGGTCAGTTTGCTTTCATCCCGGTTTCATGGTGATATACTGTCCATATTATGAAGATTTATAGGGTAATTTGGATTAGCTCTCAACTGAGGTATGTGTGATTAACTCTTTTGAAACCAGGGCCAACTATAAATTATGCGGTGAATCTCTATTCTGGCTACACAAGTAGAGATCATATTCCACCAGTTCAAAACCTGGGAACTAACATCGATATAGCCCACAATTTGTTTTACATCTACAGTAATGCCCTAAATAATCAACTCCTTAACCACAGCAGAATTATGGGTAATTTTACAGGATTTAGTCAGTGAGAGCTTTCCGACGAATGGCAACAAGCCATATTTCCGACTAAATCCTGAAAAGTTACCCATAATTCTGCTATGGTTAAGGAGTCGATTATTTAGGGCATTACTGTATTTCCACTTTATTTATGTTGGTTTATAATTTGTTAGTCTGAGTCATACAAATAAGTGGAGTTATATACTCCAACCAATTTGTTCCAATCCGGCAATCAAGAGGTATAATGGTTTGAAATATAGAAGTTTGATGTTGGAGAACCCCTCTCAATTAAAATCTCCTCCAGCCTTGTTCAAACGGACTAAATTTATTTTATGAAGATATTATTGCTGTATATTGATATGTGAAGTTAACCCTCTGGAGGTTATTTGTCAAGTTATAAGAATTTAGTCATATATAAAAAAATTTAGCTTCAGCAATATAAGTTTGGCATGGGATATAGACATGGGTTCCATCCATCACAACTTTGGAGCTCTATCGAAAGTTGGATTTGAAAGATCTTGGGTATGTTCATGAGTACACTATGGGGGAAGGGATATCCACATGGAATATGTTTAATTCTTTCATTTTTAGCAGAGTTATGGCCCAGGCAATATGTACAGTAATGTCCTAAATAATCGACTCCTTAACCACAGCAGAATTATGGGTAACTTTTCAGGATTTAGTTGGAAATATGGCTTGTTGCCATTCATCGGAAAGCTCTCAGTGAGAAAATTACAGGAGTTGTCTTTGTGATGAGGACATACAGTAATGGCCTAAATAATCGATTCCTTTACCGCAGCAGAATTATGGGTAACTTTTCAGGATTTAGTCGGAAATATGGCTTGTTGCCATTCATCGGAAAGCTCTCAGTGAGCAAATTACAGGAGTTGTCTTTGTGATGAGGACATACAGGCCTAAATAATCGACTCCTTAACCACAGCAGAATTATGGGTAATTTTGTCACAGAGCTTTCCGATGAAAGGCAACAAGCCATACTTCCGACTAAATCCTGAAAAGTTACCCATAATCCTGCTGTGGTTAAGGAGTCGATTATTTAGGGCATTACTGTACATGTAACCAGTTTTTCGATTCACTTCCTCTGGGAACCTCATTCTGCTTAGGACTCAACTGCTATGGGAGACCTAGGATCAGATTGAAGTTTCCCAGTTGAAGTTGGTGATGTTCACCATTTAGACACCTCGATTATGCATTTTATCTTCTGCAAATTAGGCGATATAGAAACTTCTCAGAAGGGAAAAAGTAAGAGTTATAGCCCTTAGAGTGCAAAATTCATTCATCCTTGTAACTCCGTCATTTTAGATCAGATGTGAATGATTTGTGGTGTACAGTAATGCCCTAAGTAATCGACCTCTTAACCCTTTACCCAACAGAAGGGCCCTGTGCCAATGCATTCTCTTATATATGCGAGTCGACCATAGGTCGCCTCGCATATATAAGAGAATGCATTGGCTTAACACATTAAAAATTATAAAATTGTTAAAGAATGTAAGAAAAAATGGTAAAAAGTGTTAAAAAAAAGAATTTTTTTAGGCCAATGCATTCTCTTATATATGCGAGGCGACCTATGGTCGACTCGCATATATAAGAGAATGCATTGGCACAGGGCATAACTGTAACTATCACAATGTGGTCAAGGAGCCGGTTCCAATGATATCCATATGTGTATGGTTCTATTGAGACAGACCGAAGATATTTTAGGCTGTTGAAGCTTTATTTGGCCGGTTGTGGCCGGTTTGTTGGGTAAAGGGTTAACCACAGCAGAATTATGGGTAACTTTTCAGGATTTATTCGGAAATATGGCTTGTTGCCATTCATTGGAAAGCTCTCCCCGAGGTCGATTACTTAGGGCATTACTGTATTCATGAACCAGAATAGAATGAAGGATATCGGTATGCAAAAAGTTTTATCCAGTCATCGATAAAGATAGCTTTAGAAATAAGCCACCTCAGATTATTAATAAACAGGAGCAGGGGGCACTTAGGAGCTCCAGCCACCCATAGGAAGCTCGCCTATATAAGAGAATGCTCTTGCTTAATACAAGGTCAAGGTAAATATTGTTAGGCCAATGTATTCTCTAATATATGCAAGTCTCCCATAGGGAATCTTGCATATATTTGAGAATGCACTGGCTTACAAGATCAAGGTAAATATTGTTGGATCCATGTATTCTCTTATATATGGGAGGCTCCCAGTGGGAGACTCACACATATATAAGAGAATGCACTGGCACATGGTTTTCATAAAATTTCAGGAAGCTCCAGTCAATAGAAGGGTTAATAAACCTCATCTAAAAGCAACCTTTGCAAGGAATACTCTGTGCACTTGTTTGTTGAGTTATGAGAAATCAAACATTACATTTTCCGAATATACATGTAAGTGTGCGTGATCGAGATTCGTTATTGCTGAATTGTTCGTAGACTGGGTAGAGGTCTGTATTTATAGAAGCCAATTGTATATAGAAACCTCCTATTTTATTACCCTTACGCACTAATATCAGAGGATTCCTTCGATAAAATTACAGTGCGCCACTCACATAAATGGTTTCAATTATTCCTTATATCTATCAAAGCGACCAAAAACGCATCATTTCATGCAAAAACCAATCATTTCTCTCTGAGATATGAACTTAATTTTGGGTTATTTATTCAATAGTGCTGTTTCATTGATTATTTTGTGGCCTCTTTCAAAGCTGTCAACTCCAAGCACTGGAGGACCTTTTGTGAGTGGGAATATATCTGCATTGTAAAGTATACCTCCGGCCGGCATGAAAATCCAGGGTCGTCGAAATCAACCAATGGCAAGGGAGCACAATTTCCAGAAAAAGGTCACTCAGAAGTACAGTAATGACCTAAGTAATCGACTCCTTAACCACAGAAGAATTATGGGTAACTTTTCAGGATTTAGTCGTAAATATGGCTTGTTGCCATTCATCGGAAAGCTCTCGGGGAGAGCTTTCCGATGAATGGCAACAAGCCCTATTTCCGACTAAATCCTGAAAAGTTACCCATAATTCTTCTGTGGTTAAGGAGTCGATTACTTACCATAGGTCGCCTCGCATATATAAGAGAATGCATTGGCTTAACACATTAAAAATTATAAAATTGTTAAAGAATGTAAGAAAAAATGTTAAAAAGTGTTAAAAAAAAATTTTTTTAGGCCAATGCATTCTCTTATATATGTGAGGCGACATATGGTCGACTCGCATATATAAGAGAATGCATTGGCACAGGGCATAACTGTATCTATCACAATGTGGTCAAGGAGCCGGTTCCAATGATATCCATATTTGTATGGTTCTATTGAGACAGACCGAAGATATTTTAGGCTGTTGAAGCTTGTTTTGGCCGGTTTGTTGGGTAAAGGGTTAACTTATATATGAGGTATTTCTTGCCGCACATTGGGCTAGCATCACAAAATTAACCCTCTGGGAACCTCATTCTGCTTCGGCCTCAACTGCTATGGGAGGCCTAGGATCAGATTGAAGTTCTCCAGTTGAAGTTGGTGATGTTCACCCTTTAGTCACCTCGATTATCCAATTCATCTTCTGCAAATTAGGGGATATAGAAACTTCCCAAAAGGGAAAAAGTAACTAAAATAATGTTAATTTGAGATTATATATACTTCCCAGAAAATGAGGCCTAAGCAGAATGAGATTCCCAGAGGGGGAATTTTGTGATGCCAGCCCTCTGTACAGGGTAGCATCACTAAATTCATCCTCTTGGGAATTCATTTTGCAAATGACAGACTCACTATTTGCAAGTTTGAATAATATATGTATAGCTGTCAGCCATGCACCCACAATCAAGTTATATCTTGTTTCCTACAAAATTATTGCAACAAGAAATGTGTGACAAATTATCGGTAATATATTCTATATAACTTTGGGTGTTAGATCATGCTTGTTTGCCAAGTGTCTGGTATATATTTACATGAGACAGGTCATAGTACATCAAAATTATGTCTACGTAAATTAGAATAAGCATAAGATAGATTGATAGTCAGACCTAAACCCCCTAGTCTAAGAAAAAATTTCCAACCATAGGGGCTTGGGGGATGCAAATTGAATTTACCATCAAGGGGGATGGAAACATCTAAGTTTTACTACCCCTCCCCCACCCCACCCACATCCAACCTGTAATGGAGACCCTCTATATAGCCATGACCCAGAAAGGACCGGATAGGTTAGTCGGTGCTTTGTGGCTTAGGTACAGGTTGCTTAGATGATAGAAACTTTCAGTGCCAGGGGTTTTGTAAAATCGGCCCTAAAAAATAAAAATAAAAAAACTTCTTCTTTTTTTGCTTCTTTTTTTGGGTTCAATTTTTTTTGGGTATGCTTAAGCATGCTATAGCGAATTTAAAAACAAACTGGATAAAACCTTAGGGGCATGTTATAACTCAAAACTATCACCAAGTATTCATAGTAATAATTTTGATGCCCATGAAAAATGTTAAGATTCCCTGGCACTAAACCTACAAAATACTGAAAGAGTTAAAGAATATAATTTTTTTTTATTAAAATTGTAAAAAATAATAACAAATGATGAAAAATTGTTAGGCCAATGCATTCTCTTATATATGCGAGGCGACCTATGGTCGACTCGCATATATAAGAGAATGCATTGGCACAGGGTATATGGGTTGATACAAAAATCGGACTTGGCACTGAAAGGGTTAAATAGTGGGTGATCTTCTCCTGGTACAGGTTGTATATGGCATAAAGAATCCCAGGGTTATTGGGTGCTTTCAGGCTATTAATCAAACCAACCTGTCCCCGTTAGGTAACATTTGTTTGCTACTGACTGGGAGAGAGATTTATACCAGACCATTTCTGATTTATTGACCTCATGTCTGACTTTTGATCAACAATGATTGCACAATGAAATCTCACCATTCAACTTATTATGCAACTTATATTCAGATTGAACTGGGATAAGTTTAAAACTTTTAAGATTTCTCACATAAAATTTTGTGGTCTCTATTTAGAACTCATGTTTCATCACTATGAAGGTCTTAAGAAAATCCAAACAATTCAACAAAGAGCTGTTATCTATGGAGGTCAATCATTTATAATAATAATGTGATTGCTATTTAGAATTGATAGGTTTCACAGTCTTTGGCAAATATCGAACAATTCAAGAAAAAGATGTTATCTGTAAAGTCCATTCATAGATATAGTTGATATGGAAAATATTTATAGTTGAGGGAATAAATACAAGTTGATTTTGATCAATATGACACTTCTGGCCAAAATGTTGTCAAAATATCTGTTCTTGTCCGCTTCCTACATGTAATAAATGTCATAATCTTGAATCATTCGGATTTCCCACGCTATTGATAATGATCATTTAACCATTCCATGAATGCAGCTTCCTGAATTTTGCGAAAACCCTGTGCCAATGCATTCTTTTATATATGCGAGCCTCTCATAGGGAGCCTCACATATATAAGAGAATGCAATGGCCTAACAGCCTGACAATATTTACCTTGACCCTGTAAGGAAATGCATGTCTCGTATATATATGCGAGGCTATGGGAGACTCAGCTGAGATATATATGAGAATGCACTCGCACAGGATCTTTAATGCTGCACCAGCAAGATTCCGTCATGATAGGGTTAAACATTGCTTTATTAAATACTCATTGACGAGTAGTTCCCTTAGGAAATGTTCAGATAATAAGTTGAACAAATATCCATAGGGATTGCATGATTGAACTTCTAGCAAAAACATTGTGTCCCCTAGCTGACCCCCTCAAAATTACAGCAATGAAAAGAATTTATATAGCTGAAAATTGGCTATATCACATCAAAAGTATATCATTTATCATTAAAAGCGGAGCTAACAGCAGGGTGTTCAGATAATGAGTTAAACAAGGGATTGCATGATTGAATTATTAGCAAAAACTTTTGTGTCCTCTGATCCCAGGCATTTCTTTGGGAAACTGATCACTTACAGACTATAATAAATATTATTCTATTAGTATTATGATCTGCGATGATTATTTAATTTTGTTGATGTATAAAATTGTATATCAGGAAATATGGCTTTTTGCCATTCATCGGAAGGCTCTCACTGAGAGCTTTCTGATGAATGGCAACAAGCCATATTTCCGACTAAATCCTGAATGCTGTTGTTATGGAGTCGATTATTTAGAGAATTACTGAACAATAGACTATATCACATCAAAATCCTATAATTTATCGTTAACAGGGGGCTAACAGCAAGGTGTTCAGATAATGAGTTAAACAAGGGATTGCATGATTGAATTATTAGCAAAAACTTTGTGTCCTCTGATCCCAGGCATTTATTTGGGAAACTGATCACAATGGGAGATTCACATATATAAGAGAATGCATTGGCACAGGGTTTTCAAAACATTTCAGGAAGCTCCAGCCATGAAAGGGCTAATAGCGTTGATATTAATGAGAGAATATCAACCTTGATAGACCCTTGATATGACCCCCATAGGGCCATAGGTATTGCTGTTATAGCAGGACAAGTCGTTATTGCTGGACAAGTTGGCTGAAGTCTCGCATGGTACATCGATAGATAAAGGTTACAATTGTAAACATGACTATAATGAAAATGAAAAGAATTATAACAATTCACAGAGAATACCACAATAGACTATATCACATCAAAAGCATATCATTTATCGTTAACAGCGGGGCGTGTGGTACCACAATACCATAGGAATTAGAGGCTTTTATTGTTTGGAGTGAATGGACTAACTGGGGTGTTTGTGTGTGAGCCACACTGGATAATATCATAATAAGAGAGCACAGACAGAGGTCAGATCCAGTCACTGGGATAAGGTATTCTTACAAAGCTGTGGAGGACAACACAGTCCTAATTAATTTTGGGAGGCAGGTTGTTGTGTTTACTCCTCAGGGGGTTTTAGATCTACCAATAACAGCAGGAGTTTAATAGTTTATCAGTGAGTGTACTTGGTGACTTCAGAGATTCACAGCATGGTGGCTCGGAATTTCCTCCTGATGTCCTCGTCGACTTAATTTTGGGACACGGTGTCATGCTCATTTCAATTTCTTGTACAAATGTAGTGCGGAATTTCTAACCTTCTACACAGTGACGAATAAATCATTGCATTTTTTGTGAAAATGTGGATTTCTGGATTGTGTTAATTTTTCAGTGACGCCAATATCAATTCTATATAACTTTAGAGACTTGAGATTACTAAGGTTGGTACCTTGTCATACATTTATATTTTGAACTGTGTACAGTAATGCCTTAAATAATCGACTCTAACCACAGCAGAATTATGGGTAATTTTTCAGGACTTAGTCGGAAATATGGCTTGTTGCCATTCATCGGAAAGCTCTCACCGTATTAGGCGTATTTCATCATTACAATGATTTGCTGGTTGTAAAAATTTAAATTGTGTTGGTCAGAGGTGCATGGACAGAGGTCAGACCCATTAGACCCACTCACTGTGATTATGCTTGGATCAAGTTGGATGTAGTGTGTCTGATATTTGCAGATTGAGATCCCCAGAAGGTGAATTAGTGGCGCTATCGCGCACAGTGGGCTATAGCATCACCAAATTCACCCCTGGTGATCTCATTCTGCTTAGGCCTCTGCTGCTATGCGAGACTTATGTTGAGATTGAAGTTGGTGATGTTCACCCATTAATTAGTTACCTCGATTATGCATTTTATCTTCTGCAAATTAGGGGATATAGAAACTTCCCTAAAGGGAAAAAAGTAACTAAAAACAATGTTAATTTGAGACTATAGATAGTACCCAAAAGATGAGGCCAAAGCAGAATGAGGTCCCCAGAGGGTGAATTTGGTGATGCTAGCCCGCTTCACAAAATTATGGTGTGTAGTTCGGCATCAGACACTTCTATACCCAGACAGATGCATCAAAAACAACGTTGATTGCATTTATATAAATTGTTTTTAACATTTTGTCATACCAAGTACATACCTTATAAATAAAACTCAAAATTTTGTCATATCATGCAGTTCTGTTTGGAATGAACCTGGATCTATGAATGTTATATATATAGGCAATATAAAGGAGCTATACAGGGAACCACAGCATGTACAGTAATGCCCTAAATAATTGACTCCTTAACCACAGAAGAATTATTGGTAACTTTTCAGGATTTAGTTGGAAATATGGCTTGTTGCCCATTCATCGGAAAGCTCTCAGAGCTTTCTGATGAATGGCAACAAGCCATATTTCCGACTTAATCCTGAAAAGTTACCAATAATTCTGCTTTGATTAAGGAGTCAATTATTTAGGGCATTACTGTATTTAGTTTTATGAGGTCAAATCAATGCTGGAGGGAAGTGACTCCCAGTAAGGAATAAATGGCTCTATAATATTTATGACAACCTATCTGATTTTAATGAAAGGAATGTTGGCCAATAAGACACAGGGACACACACACCAGCCACATTTTAACCCCAGTTTTATTGAGGTCAATCCTTTATGTTACTTCTTAAAACCTACCACTGGACTGTGCTGGAGGGAATAAGCATTCATAATATGGTGAAGTTATTAAATGGCTGGAGTTTATCAGAGCTATAATCAAGAAGCTATAGGGGCAGAGCTAAATGGAATTATGGTTGGTAATGGGAGGAAGTCCATGCCAGGCCATGATTATACTTTATGGTCTTTCTCATAGGTCATTCAAACAAGCCTGCAAATAGTGTGTCTGTCATTAGCAGAATGAGGTCCCCAGAGGGTGAATTTAGTGATGTTCACCCATTAGTCGCCTCGATTATGTATTTTGTCTTCTGCAAATTAAGGGAGATAGAAACTTCCCAGAAGGGAAAAAGTAACTGAAAACAATGTTAATTTGAGACTACAGATACTTCACAGAAGATGAGGCCTAAGCAGAATGAGGTCCCTCTGGGGACCTCATTCTACAAATGACAGACACTCTATTTGCAGGTTTGCATTCATATATCAGTGGGCAGTCAGTGTAGCAGCCATCTCACTAACATTTCACCAGATTTCTGTTGGTGAATAGTGGTGTTTATTTTTTTCCAAAGATGAGTGTCATTAGTTTATTTTTGGGATTTAATTATTCAGGATTTAAGAATTTGTTGAAAGTTTTTATTCATTCCACCAGATTCCACAGGTAAGAAAAGCACGGATTTTCAGGTGTGTGATACATACTAGTAGCAAAATGTTTGTCTCATATATTGCACCAGATACCTCCTATTAGCATCTAAAATATTTGTAGAATATATTGCTAGAATCATCGTTTGTTTAACCCTTTACCCAACAAAGCATCCAAAAACGCCCAAATAAAGCTTCAACAGCCTAAAATATCTTCGGTCTGTCTCAATAACACCATACAAATATGGATATCATTGGAACCGGTTCATTGACCACATTGTGATGGTTACAGTTATGCCCTGTGCCAATGCATTTTCTTATATATGCGAGTCGACCATAGGTCGCCTCGCATATATAAGAGAATGCATTGGCCTAAAAAAATTCTTTTTTTAACACTTTTTACCATTTTTTTCTTACAACTCTTTAACAATTTTATAATTTTTTCTTACAATTTTTAACAATTTTTATAATATTTTTCTACATTCTTTGACAATTTTATCATTTTTAATATGTTAAGCCAATGCATTCTCTTATATATGCGAGGCGACCTATGGTCGACTCGCATATATAAGACTCATAATAAGAGAATGCATTGGCACAGGGCCGTTCTGTTGGGTAAAGGGTTAACCCTTTGTATGCTAAATGGATTCTCCAATCAGTTTTAAAATTATGCATAGGAATGGTCAATTTTTTATTTGGAGGGATGTTCAGACAACAAATTAGCAGACAACATTATGACGAAAAGATAATACAAATGCAGTAGAATTCATATTCTTTGGTGGAAAATGTTCAGATTATAAGTTCAAGAAACGACCACAGACCTGTGGTCGTTTTTTTTAAAACTTATTTTCTGAACATATCCTTAGGTAACTACTCTTCAATGAGTATTAGGAGCCCAGCGACCCTTTCCATAGGTAATATGTTAATGCTCTAAGTAATCGACTACTTAACCACAGCAGAATTATGGGTAACTTTTCAGGATTTAGTCGGAAATATGGCTTGTTGCCATTCATCGGAAAGCTCTCGGTGAGAACTTTCCGATGAATGGCAACAAGCCATATTTCCGACTAAATCCTGAAAAGTTACCCATAATTCTGCTGTGGTTAAGAAGTCGATTACTTAGAGCATTCTGTATGTTAATGTAATAGGTATTTGTTCATTTCTTTGATGATGCCATCCCATACATTTATGAGTACAAGTAAACTAAGGACTAAATGATTTGTATTGGTAGAAGTCTGTGCCAGATCATGATTATGCTTTATCTCCTAAGGGAACTACTCATCAATGAGTGTTTAGTATAGAAAGGGTTAAGGGCCTTAAACATTTCACTAGATTACTGTGAATCTACTCCATGAACTGTAGTACAGTAATGTCCTAAATAATCAACCCCTAAACCACAGCAGAATTATGGGAAATTTTTCAGGATTTAGTCGAAAATATGTTAACAAGCCATATTTCCGAATAAATCCTGAAAAAATTCTCATAATTCTTCTGTGGTTAAAGGGTCATATACTTCAGGTATTACTGTAATTATAGTGTAAATGTTTTCCAAATAATATTTGAAGCTGAGCACCTCATTTTCAATTGGAGTTTGTTGCAGGATATTGGACTTCATGGATGTAAATAGTGTGTAATATCAACATAGCTGTATTATCATATGTCATTCATATATCAATGGGCAGCCAGGGTGACAGACTACGGAAGCACTGTAGCGCCACAAATAAAATAATAATTACGGCGTTTAAACGCCCTAATACGGCGTTTAAACGCCCTATTACGGCGTTTAAACGCCCTAATTACGGCGTTTAAACGCCCTATTACGGCGTTTAAACGCCCTAATACGGCGTTTAAACGCCCTAATTACGGCGTTTAAACGCCCTAATGCGACATATATGGAATGACTAGTGAACCTTCGGACTGAACCTTCGGACTACTGAACCCTACCCGATCAATGTCTGAACAGAATGAGGTCCCCTAGCAAAGGGTGAATTTGGTGATGCTAGCCGCTATGCGGGGTAATATCTCTAAATTCACCCTCTGGGGACCTCATTCTGCAAATGTCAGGCACCTTATTTCAGGGCTTGATACCACCACTGGTATATGCGTTGGTTTGGGTGCAATGTGTCTAACCGTGAAACATGTGGTCCCCTGCTATAAGCATATACCCTTCGCTATGTGCATGTTCGACTACATGGGGGTGTTTTGAGTGCATTCTAGTTCATTTTGGATTTTCGGAGAATCGGGCCTTCGGAGAATCGGGCCCTCGGAGAATCGGGCTTTCGGAATTATGGGGTTTCGGAGAATCGGGCCTTCGGAGTTATGGGCTTTCCAGGGCTGGCATTCTCAGAAATCCGGGCGGGCTAAGACCAACCCTCCTCAATCAGCCTAGGTGGGCTATAGCCCTCCTCAGTGAATGATGTCATAGCATGGACATTTTAGCCAACTACAGCGAAATCACATTCACGACAATGGAAATAGTCATTATCTGAACTAAACTGCGTTAATACATTTTACAAAGGGAGCCATTCCAAAATGTACCTCACCCCATAGACTTTACCCACCCGAATAAAGGCCATCGGTTATAGGGTGATAGAGCCAGAAACATTAATCGTGAGTCACTACTCATATAATGCAGTGGTCTTGTTATTGTGTTTGATGCACCAACTAATGGCTAATATGTAGACAGTCATTTAATCTTATTAATGGTTCTCAATCCGATTAAGCACCCCTAAATTACTATTTCTTTGACTTCGGGGGTAAAAAATAATTGATTCGAGTCGACGAACATACCCATCAACGCTCAGGGTGATCAGATATCAATTTTTCAAGTTTTTTTTACATCTATTGTTTGTGGCACAGAACACGCCGTCAAAAGGATGTTCTCAGTCAAAATTGCGTTAGTATTACCATTTATTTTTAGTTATCCACCTTCGTCCGTTTGAATAAGTGTTTCTGTGGCAATTATCAGTACACATCTCGAGAAAATTACAAACTTCAAAAATCAATATCTCATCACTCTGAGCTTTGATGGATGGGTTCCTCGACTCGAATCAAATATGTTTTACCCCTGAAGCCAAAGAAATAGTAATTTAGTGGTGCTTAATCGGATTGAGTACCATTAATAAGATTAAATGACTGTCTACATTTTAGCCATTAGTTGGTGCATCAAACACAACAAGCCGTCGGAGACGGCGGTATCCCCCGCCGAAATATGCAGTTGGGGAAGTGCATTCTCAATAAAGTTTACGTTCTCAGTACGTGGTAAATAAGAGGTGGGATTTTGTCAAAAAACCAGGCTCGCGAACTCATTTTAGGTACTAGTCATGGGAACAAATATACCAAAACTCTTTTAAATCCGTTGATATAAATTTTGAGCAAAATTAAAAAAATATATATATTTGATAAAATATACCTCAATATCTCCATAATCATGCATAAATATTCTTAGAATGACATTTTACTTCTTGACAGCCCATATCACATGGTGGTCTGTGTACAGAACTGGAAAAGCATGTGTGTCCATTTTAATATTAGAGAGAAGTAGGTCGAGTGTTCCTTCAAGTATATGTGTCGGCTGCACAACAGATTGATGTATTTTGAAGATGTTTTCAAGTTGGGACACATATTTCTCCTGATGGATGTTGAAATTGAAATCACCAGTGCAGATTATTGTAACAAATTTTAAAAAGTCCAATAACTCTGCTTAAAATAACCGGCCGGACCTGGTTTGCGAACTCATTCTAGATACTGGTCATGTGAACTCATTTACCGAATATCTCTGAAATCCATTGACATTTGTGGAAATGAGCCCTGTGACGTCGTCCATTTGCACACACAAAAATAAACAATGTCCAATAACTCTGCTTAAAATATCCTGCCGGACCTGGTTTTCGAACTCGTTCTAGATACTGATCATGTGAACACAAATAAAAAAAATCTTTGAAATCCGTTGACATTTGTGGAAATGAGCCCTGTGACGTTGTCTATATGCTATTTGGTAAATAATAAACAAAGTCCAATAACTCCGGTAAAAATAACCGGCCGGACCTCAGGCATGCGAACTCGTTCTAGGTAATGGTCAAGTGAACTCATATACCAAATATCTTTGAAATCCATAGAGATTTGTGGAAATGAGCCCTGTGACGTCGTCTATATGCTATTTGGTAAATTCAACAAAAATAATAAACAAAGTCCAATAACTCTGGTAAAAATATCCTGCCGGACCTGGCTTGAGAACGCATTCTAGGTAACGGTCAGGTGAACTCATATACCAAATATCGTTGATATCCGTAGACATATGTTCAAGTTCTAACTCGATCAAATTCGGGACAGACGGACGGACGAACGGACGGACAGACGGAACCCATTCCTATATCACCCGCAAATTTTCAATTTGGCGGGGGATAATAACAAGAGCACTGCATTATATGAGTAGTGACTCACGATTAATGTTTCTGACTCTATCACCCTATAACCGATGGCCTTTATTCGGGTAGGTAAAGTCTATGGGGTGAGGTACATTTTGGAATGGCTCCCTTTGTAAAATGTATTAACGCAGTTTAGTTCAGATACTGACTATTTCCATTGTCGTGAATGTGATTTCGCTGTAGTTGGCTAAAATGTCCATGCTATGACATCATTCACTGAGGAGGGCTATAGCCCACCTAGGCTGATTGAGGAGGGTTGGTATTAGCCCGCCCGGATTTCTGAGAATGCCAGCCCTGGAAAGCCCATAACTCCGAAGGCCCGATTCTCCGAAACCCCATAATTCCGAAGGCCCGATTCTCCGAAAGCCCGATTCTCTGAAAGCCCATAACTCCGAGGGCCCGATTCTCCGAAGGCCCGATTCTCCGAAAATCCAAAATGAACTAGAATGCACTCAAAACACCCCCATGTAGTCGAACATGCACACAGCGAAGGGTATATGCTTATAGCAGGGGACCACATGTTTCACGGTTAGACACATTGCACCCAAACCAACGCATATACCAGTGGTGGTATCAAGCCCGGAAATAAGGTGCCTAACATTTGCAGAATGAGGTCCCCAGAGGGTGAATTTAGAGATATTACCCCGCATAGCGGCTAGCATCACCAAATTCACCCTTTGCTAGGGGACCTCATTCTGTTCAGACATTGATCGGGTAGGGTTCAGTAGTCCGAAGGTTCAGTCCGAAGGTTCACTAGTCATTCCATATATGTCGCATTAGGGCGTTTAAAACGCGTAATAGGGCGTTTAAACGCCGTATTAGGGCGTTTAAACGCCGTAATAGGGCGTTTAAACGCCGTAATTATTATTATATTTGTGGCGCTACAGTGCTTCCGTAGACAGACAGCTCACTATTATTAAATATAATCCTTTCCTTGAATTACTGTGGCAGGTGAATTGTGTATATTGTGCAGATTTTCCAAAGATGACTGGTTTTGCTAGTGTATTTTGGGGATATAGTTTATCAGAATTTAAAAATTAAAGGTACTCAATCCGATCAGAGGGTCCTATATTACTATTTCTTTGGCTTTGCGGGTAAAAAATAATTGATTCGAGTCGAGGAACCTACCAATCAACGCTCAGGGTGATCAGATATCGATATTTGAAGTTTCGTTATTTCTATTCTTTCTGTCCCAGAACACAGTCAAAATTGCGTTATTATTACCACTTTATTTTAGAGTTATCCATCCTTGTCTGTTTGAATAGTGTTTTGGTGTACACATCTTGAGCAGATTACGAAGTTAAGGACAATTATTAGTACTCATCTCGAGAAAATAACAAATTTCAAAAATCAATATCTAATAACTCTGAGCTTTGTTTGATGGCTTTTCTCGACTCGAATCAAATATTTTTTAACCCCAAAGCCAAAGAAATAGTAATATAGGACCCTCTGATCGGATTGTTGTTGTTGGAATCTGTTGAGATGGGGACCCTCTGATCGGATTGAGTACCTTTAACTGAAATGTTTATTGATTCCATTGGTTAGAAAGGTATGATACCCTTGGATACATTTATGAGTTCATTATTAAAGTCAGCTTTGAACTCCATAGTTGTTAATAGGAGGAAGTCGGAGCCAGGCTGTGAGCGTGCTTTATGGTCTGTCATGGGTCATTCATGTATCATTGGGCAGTCAGTCTGGCAGCCACCTCACTAACATTTCACTTGGTTACTGTGAATCTGGTCCATATGATATATAGTGTATTAAAGCGGTAACGTACACTAAATCCGGCCATTTATGGGTCGAGTCATAAACTCATTTTCGTTATAACTACCATGATGTTTGCATCGTTCATAGAACACATGACCATATTTTGCACTAACCCATGGCTCAATTCATTCATTTGTTGCATACTTTGTATTCTGTTGAGTATAAAAGGAAATGGTCCCATAAATGGTCGGATTTAGTGTACAGTACCCCTTTAAAGGTTTTCCAAAGATTATAGGTTTTCAGTGCCACGGGACAATCTCATCGGCCCTAATTTCCGTTTTTTTAAGATTTTTTTTTTTTGGGGTTGAATTTTTTTTGGGTATGCTTAAGCATGCTAAAGCTAGGGTCCGCGAATCGGAGATTTTGTTCGAATCGAATCTCGAATCGAATCAGACACGCGGATTTCACATCGAATCGAATCTCGAATAGAATCTTACTCCCCGTGGTAAATCGACAAGAACTAGATTTATGTCGGCGATCCCGCTGCAGCGCGAGTGTCTCCCCATACCATCACCTGTGCGTGTTTGGCAGCTTGCCGTGTGGACCTGCGTCACAATAAAAAATGTTGAGAACGGCACATGAAAATATGACGAGATAAATCGTACTCTGTCGTACTTTTTTTTTTCATCAGGGCCCAATTCTTTCTTCATCGTAAAGGTGGCTAGTGACAACTGTTTCTTTTTAGGGGCTCGCCCGCATCGCCGCTACTACTAGACGTGTTGCCGGTTAATTTTCGTTTTGAGTCTTTCTTTTCTTTTGCCCTTATGGTGGATTGCAGGATGACTGCGGCTAAGGTGTGCCCATAAGTGGGAGGTAGTGCCCGTTTTCTGAACTGATAGAACAGTCGTGCACGATTTGCACTTGAATTTGTCAATGCTGCATTCAAAATAACTTTTAATTTCCGCCATTATAACTTTGGATAAATAAAAAGTAGGGAAGGGCACAAGAGATGGATCGATGATATGGATATTTCGCCGCCACGACGACCCAAGAGCAATAATTTACTGAACGAAACAGGACCGCATCTCGTGCACCGACGGCGTTCGCAACGACATCTGCGTGCGTTTGTTTTAGAGCTTTTGTAGGACACGCTGTTCAACGAGTTCGCACATAATGAGGTTAATATGGTGATTCGAACTACATTCGAATCACACGATCGATTTCGAATCGAATCGAATCAGTAAGACGATTTCGAATCGAATCGAATCTCGAAGCTTCGCCGGACCCTAGCTAAAGCGAATTTAAAAACAAACTGGTTAAAACCTTAGGGGGATGTTATAACTCCAAACTATCACCAAGTATTCATAGTAATAATTTTTATGCCCATGAAAAACGTAAGATTCCCTGGCACTATAAACCCACAAAATAAGTCTGTTAAAGAATATAAGAAAAAAATATTAAAATTGTAAAAAATAATAACAAATTATGAAAAATTGTTAGGCCAATGCATTCTCTTATATATAAGAGAATGCATTGGCACAGGGTATATGGGTTGATACAAAAATCGACCTGGCACTGAAAGGGTTAAGCAAATGTATAAACAGCGCACCTAGCTCACATGTCCTTACCTTGGAGTTTCTTTGCAGAATAACGACTAAAAAAAAGTAAATGTTGAGTTATGACCATAACTTATTGTCTATTTGCAGGCTGTTTTAATACCACTGGTATTACTTGGTGGACTCAAATCACAGGAACAGATCACATTCAATTGTCTGGAAGATTTGTAAGCTAATTCTACAGTCTGAAGCGCATGGAGATGACTGGATTACAAAGCCTATTGCAGAATGGATATTATTTACTTCATTGCAGTTTTCAATAATGATAAAAGTCACATAGTCGTGAAAGATTTCTAGTTTCTTAGAACTAAGGTATGTTATGACTTCATGTTAGAGCTTGGGCCTGGTTGATTCACTTTCAGCGCAGCACCATTCTATGATAGCACTGGAGAATTATCAATAATAAATATATAAGAACAATTTTGATCTATTTCTCCATGTTCTTCTTAGTGGTGATGTTTTACAGACTTTTATATTTTTTCCACATTTACAAGCCTTGAAATAGTGTGTCTGTCATTTGCAGAATGAGGTCCCCAGAGGGTGAATTTAGTGATGCTACCCCGCATAGCGGGCTAGCATCACCAAATTCACCCTCTGGGAACCTCATTCTGCTGAGGTGTATTCAGAATGAGGTCCCCAGAGGGTGAATTTGGTGATGATAGCCCGCTATGCGGGGTAGCATCACTAAATTCACCCTCTGGGGACCTCATTCTGCAAATGACAGGCACCCTATTTCAAGGCTTGCACATTTAATCACTGCGAGTGCTTTGGGTCCAAAAATCTATCTAAAAGTCAGTGTGTGACAAAATATTAATCCTGCAAGGGTTAATTTCAACACTGTTTTGATATCTGAAAACTACAGACCTGTGTAGATGTTGGCACTGAAAGTTACAGGTGTGGGACTGTAAACTAACATGTCTGTCTTGTCTAGATATCAAATCAACATAAGCTCACAAGATGCAGGTGTTCAGTAGGGACCCCAGTTGATCACTTTACACACATCACAATTATGTGACATATAATAATGTCCTGGTGAATCTTGTCATAAAATAGCACTGCTTCTAGTTATAAATGCACTTCCTGGTTTTACAAGTGGATGTTATCAAATTAAATATATACAATGTCACTCACAATATTTATAACAAACACAAATAAATGATTAAAGTTGGTTGAATTATATCCCAAAATGGCCACTTAATTAAGGTGAATGTTCTCAAGGCATAATTTCTAATTTTTTATTTTAGATACATTCCTTGACTTTATTCGCAACAAAATCATTTAATACATTGTGGGAGTTCATTTTGTTTTTGCTATTTTTGTAACCAAATGGTTGATTGCAAGATGTCAAATCAGATTATAACCTGTTCTATCATGGAAAAACTATTCCCAATTGGTTATTGAAACATCATAAATAGGCCCGGCCATCTTAGAAATCTGTCAATGACATCACAGTTCTGTACCTCTTCCCAAGGTGGTACATAATTGTGTCGACTATCACCTTGATTGTGAAAATATGGTGTCCATCACGCAAGTCTGATTATAGCATGTCTGTCATTTGCAGAATGAGGTCCACAGAGGGTGAATTTAGTGACGCTATCACGCATAGCAGGATAGCATCACTAAATTCACCCTCTGGGGACCTCATTCTGCTTAGGCCTCATCTTCTCTGGAAAGTTTCTTTCTTATCAAATTTCTATAGAAACTCCTTCACATAGATTCTATTCTTTTTTAGTTTATTTTGTCTATATCCCCAAATTGGCAGATGACACATTGCATAATCGAGGTTCCCAATGAGTGTACATCACAATATTCACCATTTGGAAACTTCAATCTGAGTCTATGTCTCCCATAGCAGATGAGGCCATGCAGAATAAGGTACCCAGAGGGTGAATTTGGTTATGCTAGTCCGCTATGTGCAATAGCATCACTAAATTCAACCCCTGGGGACCTCATTATGCAAATGACAGGCACACTAAACTCAGGCTTGCCATCACAGAACTGTGATGTGCCAAAAGTGAATCAACATGCAAGCCTTGAAATAGTGTGTCTGTCATTTGCAGAATGAGGTCCCCAGTGGGTGAATTTAGTGATGCAACCCCGTATAGTGGGCTAGCATCACCAAATTCACCCTCTGGGAACCTCATTCTGCTGAGGTGTAAGCAGAATGAGGTCCCCAGAGGGTGAATTTGGTGATGCTAGCCCGCTATGCTGGGTAGCATCACTAAATTCACCCTCTGGGGACCTCATTCTGCAAATGACAGACGCGCTATTTCAAGGCTTGTCAACATGGCCTCTACTCAGTTGAATTCAGGGACCAGCCTAGACCATATTTTCAGGGCGAAATGACTTCGCCCTACTATCAAAATAAGGCGAAGTGGCCGTTCTATAGGGCGAAGTGAGTCTACAAAACTTACATTGAACAGTACTACGACAGGAGTCGCTATAGAACGAAAATAGGAGAGATGTAATATGTCAATTAAACTTATGAAACAATGGTTGAAATATGGAGTCTTTATGTTCACTTCATGACCCTAATAACTATTAATAATACCCAAACATAATTGTGAGAGGATAGCAGCATTTTATATCGTAATTGTGGGAGAATGACAAGATTTTATTTCATATTTTTCGGGTTTTTAAAAATGCCAACAATATTTATCAAACCGAAACGAAACGAAATCATGAACACTTTCACTGCGCTCTATTAGTAATCCCGTTTGAAAATTTAATATGCTTCACAAATGAATTTGTTTTAAAATTTCTTTAACCAAACTCCGTAGAGGGAGTGATGAACTGACACATTGTGAGAGCTGTGAGTTGTAATCTTCATTGTAAGGTGTGGTGCAATCACTGTTGACAGTTGTAAATTATCATAAATTATTTGGGGAATTTTGCCGATTTTCGTCAGTCAACTTTGGAATTTTCAGGGCGACTTGAACTTCGCCCGACTGCAAAAATAAGGCGAAGCGGACGGCGCTAGGGCGAAGAAGTCGCCCACGTCGCCCTCTCGGCTGGTCCCTGGTTGAATTGGTCATGTTTCATCATTCTGTTTATTATGGTGCCCTTATCTTGTCTGCTAGCCATATAGATATTTTACTTTTAGCCACTACAATCGCTCAAAGAAGGTAACACACAACTATTATTGCTGAAAACATCAACAACATTTGGTTGTTCACTTTTCTTAAAACAAGATATCTGAACTATACAAAAATGTAACTATTTAATTTTACGTTCATCAATTAAGTAGTAAGTTTTAAGTTGTTTTAAGATGAGATTAACACCTGGCATATATCTAATAAATGATAAAAGTGACACCAGCTTTCTTGTAGCATCTAGATATAATTCTCATCTGCAATTAGAGATGTAAAACTTCCAGAAAGTACAAATGTACTCAGATGTACTGCTAATTAATACAATGAGATACTCCTCAGATGTACTGTTTATACCATGGGATACTCCTCAGATGTACTGCTTATACCATATATAATCCTTATATGTACTGCTTATACCATGGGATACTCCTCAGATGTACTGTTTGTACCATGGGATACTCCTCAGATGTACTGTTTATACCATGGGATACTCCTCAGATGTACTGTTTATACCATGGGATACTCCTCAGATGTACTGTGTGTACCATGGGATACTCCTCAGATGTACTCCTTATACCATGGGATACTCCTCAGATGTACTGTTTGTACCATGGGATACTCCTCAGATGTACTGTTTATACCATGGGATACTCCTCAGATGTACTGCTTATTTCCAATAATTCTGCTGTTGTTAAAGGGTCATATACTTCGGGCATTACTGTAATTCTAACAAAGAGCCATAACTATTGTGAACATTGACGGTCAGAACCCGAATTTGAACTTGACCTGTATTTTTTGTGCTAGCAAAAACACATACCAAATTTCATTCGATTCAGTTGAGACTATTTCAAGTTATTATCCTGAAACCAAAAGCGAACAGCTAGATGGACAGACCAATAACATAATATGTCTGTTTTTCAAAAACGGGCATGTAAAAACTACCAAGAAGACAAAATCAGGCTAATGGATAAACTATGTACAGTATTAAATGAATACATTATCTCTCAGAGCGTTATTCAGTTCTGTTTCTGCTGATATTTCATGTTTTTTGGCATCCTGTGAAACTTAGAGGTGCCCCACTGCCCTTATACATGACACCAACAATAGCTGCACCTTATGCCTTGTGGCTCCCACTTCAGTTTATAAGTTTCCGAGCTCAGTGAGAGCTTTCCAATGAATGGCAACAAGCCATATTTTCGACTAAATCCTGAAAAATTCCCCATAATTCTGCTGTAGTTTTGGGGTCGATTATTTATGACATTACTGTACCACGGGTGTATTTTACCATGACCTGGTGATGCTCTTGTTGGCATGTATGCACAACATCCAACTCAAATTCACAAGCTTCCTTATGAGTCCTGGTGTCCATTGTTATCTGACACTTCCTGCATTCTTGTCCGATAATATCATTCATGGTTATGGGATCAATGGGAAAAAGTATTTGTTGACATGTACTCGTAAAGTACACACGCACCTAGGATGCACGTAAGTCACACACAGTATTTCTTGAGGATGAGCCAGAGATTTTTAGAACCACTGCAAGACTATTCTTTTGATTTTCTCTCATTAGCATATCTCCATTTTTCAGCCTTTGATACTCAAGAGTTTCCCATTAAGTTTCTTCTTAACAAAAAGTCTGGGAATAGTGTGTCTGACATTTGCAGAATGAGGTTCCCAGAGTGTGAATTTACTGATGCTTACCCACACAGCGAGCTAGTGTCACCAAATTCACACTCTTGGGACCTCATTCTGCTTAGACCTCATCTTCTGGGAAGTGTCTATGGTCTTAAATTAACATTGTTTTTTAGTTACTTTTTCGCTTCTGTTCAGTTTCTTTATCCCTATATCTCATTGCAGAATTGCATAATCGAGGTGACTATTGGGTGAACATCACCAACTTCAACTGGGGAACTTCAACCTGATCCTATGTCTCCAATAGCAGTTGAGGTCTGAGCAGAATGAGGTTCCCAGGGGGTGAATTTTGTGATGCTAGCCCGCTGTGTGGGATAGCATCACTAAATTCACCCTCTGGGGACCTCATTCTGCAAATGTTAGACACACTATATCCAGGCTTGTCTCTTAAACAACAACCTAAGATATGCTTCCAGTGCTTCTCGAATTTCATAAAGCCTTTCTTGAATGAATGCATAAAAATATATTGATAGAGTAATTTGTTGGCACCAAGGATGTTCTTTGTTGATTTATACATTTCATGTGGGTGATCTTGTTTATGTAAGTATTAGCAGCGTCTATGAAGGATGCCAAATTGCCTCATCTTCTGAGAAGATCTCCCATGTTTGTGCGTCAAAGTCATATTTGTTAATCAATGATGAGTTGCTTTATAATTATACTCAAAGTGAAGATTGGGGTAATATACTGTGTGTCCCTCCATCCAGGTATATTCTTCAGCCAATGGCAGTGGGATCTCCGTTGTAAATTTGTGTTGTTTACATTGTCTGTTTTAACCATTTCTATATTAAACTTAATATCCCTCCAAATAAAAAATAGACCATTCCAATGTACACTTTTTATACCCCCCCACCCCCCCCCCCCCCCCCCCCCCCCCCCCCGCAATGAAGTTGTGGGGGGGTATACTGGAATCAGCTTGTCCGTCCGTCCATCCGTGGACACCAATTTGTCCGGAGTTTTTCTCAGTCGTTTTGTGATCAATTTCCGTGAAACTTGGCACAGACATCAATCACCATGGGAATCTGTGAACCTGCGATTATGACAATTGTCGGACTTTTTTTGGTGGAGTTATCCCCCTTTTTCAATTTAAAATGTTTTTGCAACTTGTATAATTTTCTCCGAGCTTTTATTCCTACATTTTTAGGTCAATGTTTTTTAATCTTGGCACAGCTATTTAGTACCATGGGAACCTGTGCACCTGCGATTATGATGTCTGTCCGACTTTTTTTGTGGAGTTATACCCCTTTTTTCGAATTAGAACATTTTCGCAACATGCATAATTTTGTGCGAGCTTTTATTCCTACATTTTTTGGTCAATATGTTTAAGATTAGGGTTTGGGTTGTGCACCTGCAATGGGAACTGTTATTTTAACTAAATGTTTACTGAGATGTGAAACATCTTAGTATTTTAAAAACACCGGATGTATCCTTAGTCCCATTGGGACAGTCACACCTCTAGTTTAACTTGATGGGAGAATCCATTTAGTATAGAAAGGTTTATAAAAATTCTTTTTTTATTCGGAATTGTTGGATTTTTTCCCATTCATGCAGATATCTCAGATTGGCTTCAAACATAACCCGGATAAGATCATATCCGCATTTATTGTTTAGCAATAACAATAGTGTCTTCATACATGTGTATTTATAATATAAATAGACTAATCAAGTAAAGGCTATTCAAATGGAAACAAGGGAGAATGTCTCTCAAAACAATAGAATAATGACAAAGCGTTAAGGCATATCATATTCTTCCCTATGTGAAGAGTCAAAACAAACTTTATCGGAATAGGCCAGACAGATGTCCTGGTACAGTAATGCACTAAATAATCGACTCCTTAACCACAGCAGAATTTTGGGCAATTTTTCAGTATTTAGTCAGAAATATGGCTTGTTGCCATTCATCGGAAAGCTCTCGAGAGCTTTCCGATGAATGGCAACAAGCCATATTTCCGACTAAATCCTAAACATTACCCATAATTCTGCTGTGGTTAAGGAGTCGATTATTTGCATTACTGTAGCTGAGAAATAACTTTATCCTCATCATAAAAAAAAAGGAAAAATGCTTCAAAAAAATTAAATTGAAAATCAATAAAATAATATTTCAAGTCTACACATTAACACTCATTTTTTCTGACATCAAACCAAACTTTTTTTTATTTTTGGCTGATTATATCAATAATCTTTCGGTATACTTCTAACTCTTGTCTTTGAGTGTATTTTAGTAGTATATCCTAATTATTCCAGATTGTTATACTAAGTTATGCACATGGGCACCAAAGAATCCAGGAGTAAGGGGTCCACAAGCTTGAGAAAAGAGCACATTTTTCAGTTGAGCTATTGGTAGTGTTGAAACGATTAGTGAATTTCAGAGTCGACTAGTCGAGGCCCAAAAGTCGCGTTGCGTCGACTAGTCGGTACCCGATATCAAAACTTTCAAACATACCATTGTACGGAAAATTCATCGTACATGGCTGGCGTACACTGATGACTGATGCAATGACGGTCTATTGCGTTGCGCATTTCCCTGCATACACACCAATTTATTTGGGAAATAATACTGTAAACATCTTGATATTTATCCAACACACTGAATGCAATTATATAATTAGACATGTGGTGGATAATGATTAGATACACGATCATTTATACAGGTTTTAAATTTAATATCAGCGTTCGAGATTATTTCGTTTAGTCACGTGATCACCAATAAACCGGTGCCGAGCGGTGTCACTATCAAATGTTAATGTTCCGACTAAATACACCCTATAGTAACTGTATAGGCTACATTGTAGAATACGATAGCCAGTTCTTAATGTCAGTATCATTTATATACGGTAGCACAAATGACGTCACCTTAACCGACCTTCACCCAGCGTCGCATCATAATCCGACGGTGCGAGATCAATGGAAATATACACAGTGTCTGTATCAAAGCGGTCTCGGACAAACTACAAAGCCGCGTCAATCATTGCCATCATGTCTTTGACCTCAAACGACGAGTGAGACATTGTGTTGTCAATTTCATTCGTCCAATTAATAGTCGGGTCACCGGTCCGTTGTGTGTCTATACTAGTAACACTGTCAATTCCAGGTGCCACCAAACGTTATACTGACCATAACTTACGCGCAGTTAACACCGTTTATGCCGGAATCGATCTTGAAAACGTTATACATGAAACTAATACACTATATACCGACTAGTCGATGGCAAAATTCAGAGACGACGTTCTGACATTTCAGCGTCGTCTACGACTAGTTGATTAATCGTTTCAACCCTAGCTATTGGCATAATGCAGAAAAGGCAAATCATACAGCATTATAAAGCACTCTCCAGAAAGTTCAAACAAGCTCATATTAAAGGGGGACTGTACACTTAATCAGGCCATTTATGGCACCATCTCCTTTTACTTCTGTTCTCTATGAACGATGCATACAACATGGTAAATATAATGAAAATGAATAAATGGCTGGAGTCATAAATTCATTTTCATTATAATTACCATGTTTGTACTGTAATATAATATAATGATTCATAGAGCATATGAGTGTGTTTTTGCACTAATCCATGGCCAAAATCCATTCATTTGTTGCATATATTCTGTTGAATATAAAAGGAGATGGTCCCTTAAATGGCCGGATTTATTGTACAGTACCCCTTTAAGCTACTGGAATGGTATATATCTTCCTCTCAGGATGATGTGGCAATGCTGGTTACTAGTAATATATGGGCTATTTCTCGTCATTGAAAGGGTGCTTTGTGCCACCTGTTTGCCCTCTTAGTGGAGGGCAGGAGGGGCTCCACCGGCCCCCTGCTCCAGTACTGCTGATTATGCAGTCTACAAGTGCACTGTTGACCTTGAAATAAGAAGCCTTGGTACATCTCCCAGATTAAATCATGCCTCACCTGTTAAATTTGTTATGTCCTAGTTACTATCATCTTCTTAGAAGTCAACACCAACTTCTCCCCAGTGGAATGGTTTAATCCTGAGAAGAACTTGAGTCAAAACAATTATCATTGAGCCAACAAAAACAATATCATTGGTATTTCTCTATCAACCCTATTTTAAACTGTTTATCCTAGCATAATTTCATTCTACAAAAATTTAGATTTTTTTCAAATAACATTGTGAACCGTCTGAACTGAGTGGAAAAAAACAACACTTTCACTTTCGTGTAGCAGTAAGTCTATCTATGGACTCTTTTCTTGACAGGTAACCCCAACCTAATGTATAACCTTTTGGCTGCTATGCCTACCTTATGACCATGATGTGATCATGTCTGCTAGATGTCCCTACTGAGCACCAGCAGACCATCATTAATCATATAAACAGGAGCTCAGAAATAAGTGCTTCAGAACCAGTGTATGTGGATGTTTTAAACAGTGTATGGTGTTCCAGGGTTGTCCATGATAAAAGCCTTTGTATGGAGTCCATTTTATGGGTTTTGCTACATTCTCATAATAGTTTTCCACTGGAAAATTGCCATTACATCAACCGTCCAGCACAGGGCGTCATGATGGCAGTCAACAGCAGAGAGGTTAATTATCTTTGGTCTTATATATGTATTAACCCTTCCATGACTGGAGCTTCCTGAAATCTTGTGAAAACCCTGTGCCAATTCATTCTCTTAAATATGAGAGTCTCCCATAGGGAGCCTCGCATGTATAAGAGAATGCATTGGCCTAACAATATTTACCATGATCTTGTAAACCAATGCATTCTCTTATATATGTGAGGCTCCCTATGGAAGACCTGCATATGTAATAAAATGCACTGGCACATGATCTTTAATGCTGCACCAGTGCACCTCCCATCATAAAATGGTTAACCCTTTCTATACTAAATGGTTTCTCCCATTCAGTTATAAAACTATACATTGGTACGGGGTGTTCAGGTAATAAAAGCAGACAACAGTCATATGAAAAGATAATACAAGTGCAGAAGGATTTATATTAAATTGTGGGAAATGTTCATATAATAAGTTAAACAAATAACATTTGTCGAACTTATTATCTGAATATTTCTTAAGGGAACTACTCATCAATGAGTATTTAGTATAGAAATGGTTATGGTTAAGTCAGATCTCATAGATACTCTTTGACATTGTGGGTATATAGGGTTAAATATCAATATCAATCATTATGCAGCCTACACATGTACTCTTGAAGTTGATTGACCTTGAAATAAGAAGCCTTCGTGCATCTCTGAGAGTAAATTATCAAGCCTGCAAATAGTGTGACTGTCATTTACAGAATGAGGTCCCCAGATGGTGAATTTAGTGATGTGTGGGCTAGCATCACCAATTTCACCCTCTGGGGACCTCATTCTGCTTATGGCTCATCTTCTGGAAAGTATCTATAGTCTCAAATTTACTTTGTTTTTAGTAACTTTTTCCTTTCTGGGAAGTTTCTATATCCCCTAATTTGCAGAAGATAAAGTGGGTGAACATCACCACCTTGAATCTGATCCTAGGTCTCCCATAGCAGCTGAGGTTTAAGCAGAATGAGGTCCTCAAGAGGTTGAATTTTGGCAATGCTATCCCGCTGTGCGTGATAGGGTCACTAAATTCACCCCCTGGGGACCTCATTCTGCAAATGACAGACACACTATTTGCAGGCTTGCTTGAAATAAAAGCCTTGGTGCATCTCGGAGAATATATCATGCCTCACCTGTTATATTTATTATTCTGTCAGAGTTAGGGTTTTACATGACAGGGCACCCGATAACATCCACTGTTTCCTTTCATACTGAACGTATTTTATTACATGTACTTAGCCTTGTACTTAAGTTACATTGTAATCCTCCATCTATCGCTATACTTTTGTTGGAACACTTCCCATCTTGTAAGTTTTTAATTACATAAACCTTTTTCCCAAGGACATGGCTCTAGGGTGTTTTTTTCAGGGGTGTCTAATTTCATGTTTGTAAGTAGACAGTAACCATAAATAACCCTACCCCTTTAAGCCAGGCCAAAATAACAACTACTTGAAATACCATTGCATTCACACCTCCACATCCCATAGGCTAGAATAACTTTTAGTGCAATTCATTCCACCACCCAAACATCCACCCCTTCCAGACCAGCACAAACTAACAACTATAGGGAATTCCATTGGTGTCACCCTTAATTACCCTGCACCTTGGTTAAAATGACTTTAAGAGAAGAGAAAAATCGGCTAAAAGCCCTTCTTGTTTGTTCCCAGTTGTTTGGGTTACAGTAATGACCTAAATAATCGACTCCTTAACCACAGCAGAATTATGGGCAATTTTTCAGGATTTAGTCTGAAATATCGCTTGTTGCCATTGAGAGCTTTCTGATGAATGGCAACAAGCGATATTTCCGACTAAATCCGGAAAAATTGCCCATAATTCTGCTGTGGTTAAGGAGTCAATTATTTAGGGCATTACTGTAGTTAGGAGTGGGAAATTTTCCACTGATCGTGGTATTGTGAGAGACATATGTGTGGTCAGATCTCGGTGATAGCTAGAGACACGTGTAAGGAAGGGCGCCGAGTATAAACTCCAGGGAAATAACTCTATCACGGAGAAATTCTGATACTGGTCTAGCGCTTTCGATTTTGCTAAATTATCATTAGGTCCTCCTTTACTGTATGTATAAATTCGAAAAAAGCTAGATCATGCTGTATCAGAATTTCTCCATGATAGTGATATTTCCCTGGAATTTATACTCTATTCCCTTCCTAAAATTACTTTAACCCTATTTATACTAAAGCATCATTGATGAGTAGTTATCCCTTTGGAAATGTTCACATAATAAGTTCAACAAATGATCATAGTCGTTTGTTGAACTTATTATCTAAACATTTACCACCAACGAATATCAATCATTCTGCTCTTGAATTATCTCTATTTCTGTCTGTCGTCTCAGGCTGCTTTTATCAACTGAACATCCCTCCAAATGAAAATATATTTTATTACCTGAACTCCCCTCCAACTGAATAATAATGTATGCTTTTATAACTGAATGGGATAATTCATACAGTATAGAAAGGGTTAAATACTCATTGACGAGTAGTCCCATTTGGAAATGTTCATATAATAAGTTCAACAAACCATTGGTGAAGTTATTATCTGAAAAATAACCGAGAAACGAATAAATAGGAATCCTATTTCTTATGCACCTGTATTAACAAAACACCCCTCCAAATCTGTAATCTATACCATGTAGACTTTTATAACTTAATGGATCTTTCCATTCAGTAAATAAAGGGTTAACCTTCAGATTTCTCTGTACTTTTTGCAGAAAATTTAACACAATGGAGAGGAGGCCAGGAGGGTGCATGTATTGGATTAGTGTATTTCCAAAGATTGTGCCACTTTGACCTTCTGTGTTTCCAGAGTCCCTGTGGTTTCCCCCATAGCATGTAGTTATATTCTGAAGGTTGTGTGCTCCCTTGACCTTCTGCATGATGTTCAGTGCTTCTGTTGTCATCGTGGTGGGGGAATTTGGGTGTTTTTCTGTTTAAATACTGTGACATCTATAGTTAATAAAATTAAGAGAAAGTGTATCACATATCGACTTCCATGTCTGGAGCTTTCTGAATTTTTGCGAAAGCCAGTGCATTTTCTTATATATGCGAGGCTCCCTATGAGAATGAACTGGAACAGGATCTTTAATGCTGCACCAACGCAGGGTTAATGTAAAGCTACAGGCTGGAGTTAAGTACCTTTTTTTGTCTGGATTATTTTTATACCTATTGGTTCTGGGTAAACTCATGTTATCAACTGATTCCTCTTACTTTTATGTTTCGGAGCAAATTGTAATGTTAGGAAGTTCTCAGAAGGCATGTCCTACATTTGCATCATTTATAATGATGGCACAAGATTTTTTTGTTTATGCCATTTTCTGAAAGATTTCAGTTTTTGTCAGTGTTCTGCTCGTTCAGAACTCATAAATTTGTAACTTATAGAATATTTTGGTTCTCTGAGCATGACTGCAGTTACCGGTACTTAATTCTACTCATAAAATTCCATTCTCTTGTTTTCTTTTTAAAAAGAATTACAGTAATGCCCTAAGTAATCGACTCCTTAACCACAGCATAATTATGGGTAACTTTTCAGGATTTAGTCGGAAATATGGCTTGTTGCCATTCATCTGAAAGCTCTCGCCGAGAGTTACCCATAATTCTGCTGTGGTTATGGAGTCGATTATTTAGAGCATTACTGTAGGTAAGAAATTGGAAGCCTTGCAGTATCCCCAAAAATTCTTAGTTAACCCTTTCATGACTGGAACTTCCTGCAATTTTGCGAAAGAGAATACATTGGCCAAACAATATTCACCTTGATCTTGTAAGCCAGTACATTCTCATATATTTGAGTCTTCCTATGGAGACTCAGATATATAAGAGAATGCACTGGCACAGGATCTTTAATACTACAGGAGTGCAGCTCCCGTCATGAAAGGGTTAAAATTGATGTGAAACCCTCTGACAGGATGTTAGCGTGTAGGCTGACGTGTGTGGTTTCTGGAAATGATGGGATATTCAGAAGGGAGTAGGGAAGTTGTTATTTCCAAAATTTGTCTAATCAAATATGCTAAAAACAGCACCATTTGAAAATTAATTATAATTTATATGCATTGACCCTCATTGCATTGACTGGTTCTACATGATAATTGCGCAACAGTACAGTCGCGTTACTTTATACATCAACATTGGTCATTATCACTCGACAAATTTATTTCGGTCTATCATATCAACCCCTATTTCCCCCGCGTAGCCTGACTAAGTGTCAACATTGGTCTTTATCGCTCCACTAATTTGTATCATTTCATCGGTATGAATTCCATATCCAATTATCCACATATAACCAACCCAATCTCTAATCCCAGTCCAATTTATTTATTTTTTTCATCGCTATAGTCACGTTACGAAATATTTTATTGCGTGATACTTGTACTTATATGTCTATGGTATTACTATAGTATACCGTATGCGTATATCAATTGCTATTCCTTTCTATATAATTCTGGTGCCATCTATAGAGATAGAGATAATTTCCGACCCCCCCCCCCCCCCCCCCCCCCCCCCCCTCCCCCCAATTTTATATCATTGCTGCTTTAGTACAGTCGCGATGCATTACATGGCAACATCGCTCCACTAATTTATGTCAGTTCATCGGTACGAACCCCTTTTTCTCCGAGTCCATATAACCAACCCAACATCTTATCCCGGCCTAAATTATTATTTTTATTTTCATCGGTATAGTTGTGTTACATACATATTTTTATCATTTGATTCTAATTTGTATTGTACCACTATAGAAGTCCATAAATGACTATTCTGGCACTATATAGAGATGACTAAGATTCTGACACCCCCCCTATTTTATAACCTTGTTGCAACAGTAGAGTTGAGATGCATAATATGTCAACATTGGTCGTTATCGCTCTACAAATTTATATCGGTTCAACCATTAGTTCCCTGTAATGCCCACCCCTCCCTCAATTTATTTTTTCATTTGTATTATAGTCTCGTTACGTACACATTTTATCTCTTATAACTTTTGCTTCAACGCGCCGAGTTCTGCTGCAGACAATACAAAACTGACAACATATTAAAATGTAAGCAGGCTTCAAACTCATATTATCCAAGAAAAACTCTGGCTACATCAGAAATTTGTGTATAAGGTGTACTCGCATTTGTTGCGTTAAAAACCAAAGGTCCCAAGTCAAGGTCCAAATCCCCAACAAACTGATGTGAGGTTTAACTCCATCTGCATACAGTAATGTCCAAAGTAATTGATCACTTAACCACAGCAGAATTATGGGTAATTTTTCAAGATTTTAAATCCTGAAAAATTACCCATAATTCTGCTGTGGTTAATTGGTCAATTACTTTAGGCATTACTGTAGCCCATATAAGGATGTGAGGTCTAATGATAACTCCATCCACATACAGTAATGTCCAAAGTAATTGATCACTTAACCACAGCAGAATTATGGGTAATTTTTCAAGATTTTAAATCCTGAAAAATTACCCATAATTCTGCTGTGGTTAATTGGTCAATTACTTTGGGCATTACTGTATCCCATATAAGGATATGAGGTCTAATGATAACTCCATCTACATACAGTAATGTCCAAAGTAATTGACCACTTAACCACAGCAGAATTATGGCGTTCAATATGGTCTACCTAATTCTGCTCCAAAAACATGTATATTGAATATATGGATGTTTATTGGGGGGAAACCGATTATTTCAATGATATTTTCATTAACTGGGATCCAAAAACCGACCTACGGGAGCGCGCTTCGCGCGCGACTGTTTCTTAAGCATATGTGCATATTTAATAAGTCAACAATTGGAATCACAACAGATAAGATTGGCGGGGGTCCCTTGCGCTTGCGCGATCTGTCCATCAAAACATATTTAGACATCTCAAGACACGTAAGACCCAATAACTTAATATACAGAATAGATACATCTATTGCCTGAGTGACTAATATTTATATTTGTTACAATGGGGTCAAATAGTTGGGAAGCCAGCACCACAATTCTTTCCCTCCATAGTAAATCTTAAAACAACTTCTAAAGAATTATTTATTTACCTTATATTTGGTATGGAGCGTCCTTGGTTTACTGGAGTTCAGATTTGTTAACATCAATCACCAAGTCAATTACTTGCGAAGCCACAGCCATAACTATTTCCCTCCATAGTAATTCTCAAAACAACTTCTTAAGAACAATTGACCAGGTCAGTCGCGCAATTATTGGAAGAGCCACGGTCAATCATTTTTTTTTAAACCAAATTTTACATTTAAATTATTCCTTTATTTAACCAAAAAAAAAAAATTTAAATGAGAAAATTAAATTTTACTACTTGCTAAATTTTATCTTTTAATTATTTCATTTAAATTTTAGACTAAAATTAAAAAATATACAGTCCCAGTATTTACAGTATACTAAGTCCAAGTCTTTATAATCTGTTGAGTGACCCCACAGTCATTTACTTGCTTTGTTAGTAATAATTTGAAGGATTACTTGTTTAAACGCAATTGTTATCAAAATATTTTATGTATTTTTTATAATTTCTATTTATATGTAATACTATAATCTTGGTGGCGTTAGCATTTCTGACTATGGTTTTCTTGTGTTTTATTTGCCTGTGTCATTAATAGGTAAGTAACTAACGTCACAGTGTTAGTCATGGAGACTCTAAATGTTGTCACAATCATAGGGATTTGCATGATGTATATCTTCATATCTATGATAAACTGTCATGTAGATTGGCCAATGGTCTATCATGGTGGTCACCTTCGAAAATATTCATTATTGCTGTAGCCTTCTAACTTGTAAAATATGTCACTGGTCACTCCAAATTGAAATTTTAGGATATTTTCAAAGATTGTCCTGCAATTGCATCATCTATATACTTGATAGAATTTGTCTCAAGAATTTTTTATAATTATGCCATTTTTTAACCCAGAAATTAAATTTTCTATTTTGTCAGAGTTCTGCTCGTTCACAACTCAGAATTTCATAATTTGCTTGGTTTCCAGATCATGACTTCAATCACTACTCATAACATTCAATTCTCTTATTTAAAAAAAAAAAGAGAAAAAAGATCCCTATTACCAAAAAAAGCTGTCTTGGATGTGAGATGGTGGGTTATTGAGTGCCACGTCGATTTTTGTATCAACCCATATACCCTGTGCCAATGCATTCTCTTATATATGCGAGTCGACCATAGGTCGCCTCGCATATATAAGAGAATGCATTGGCCTAATTTTTTTATTTTTTTTACAATTTTAATAATTTATTCTTACATTCTTTAACAGACTTATTTTGTAGGTTTAGGGCCGATGAGATCGACCCCTGGCACTCAAAGGGTTAATTTACATTTGATCATGTGATATCTGCTTGTGTCATCAATGGATACTGTAACTCACTACCGTCATAGTCTTAGTCATGGGGTTTAAATAACATCATGAATACAGGGATATGCAGGATATAGTATATCTTTCATCTCTACGATAAAATGTCATGTACATGTACTAGTAAATTGACCAATGGTCTCTCAGGTCATGATGGTCGTCATAGAAATTCTTTATTATTGCGAAGCACAATCCAATATATATGTAAAATATGTCACTTGGTGGGATATTTATAGCCAATGAATGTCTCAGGCTTGATCTCACCTGTGATTAAACTGAAGGACATTAACGAACGTAGGTACATTGACAATATGTCTTTAGGGGAATAAAGCTACAAGGAAATGAATGACGTTAATTGTTATATATTACATTATAACCCGATAGACAGATATAACTATTGCATTCCGTCATTGATATTCATTTTGTTACAAACGAAAGGAGTGGATGTAGTGTCGTTTAGTAAGTTTACTGTATTTGGTTAAAGGGACTTTCAGTGGGTAAATGTGTAAAAATTATAAAAGTCTGTAAAAACATCACCGCCCAGAAGAACACAGAGATATAGATATACTTTGTACTTATATTAATTATTGAAAGTTCTCCAATAACAAAATTTTGCATGTTGAAACCATTATTATGTAATTCAAACTGTTACAGTAAATTGTCAACAAACATTGCTAATCGCGTAGTAAGTTAAATTTTTTAGTCTAAATATGATTTTTAGAATATTTTTCAATGCTTAGACCTTTTGCAATGCTTAATTTTGATTAAACTTTGTTGTCTAATTGGACATTGATTGGTAATGTCACTGTAACAATAATCTTTACATAACAATGGAATTGATAGGCAAATTCTCGTTGTTGGAGAGTTATTAATAATAAAAATTAGAACAAGGTCCATATATTATTAAAAGTACTTGTTGTTGGTACAGTAATGGCCGGAAGTATATGACCCTTTAACCACAGCAGAATTATGGGAAATTTTTCAGGATTTAGTCGGAAATATGGATTGCTGCCATTCATCGGAAAGCTCTCGGTGTGAGCTTTCCGATCAATGGCAACAAGCAATATGGATTGCTGCCATTGATCGGAAAGCTCTCGGTGAGAGCTTTCCAATCAATGGCAACAAGCCATATTTCCGACTAAATCCTGAAAAATTTCCCATAATTCTGCTGTGGTTTAGGGGTCGATTATTCAGGACATTACTGTAGTTGTTTTACAAACTTTTATAAATTTATCTTATTTCACAAGAACCCACTTCGAAGACCTTGGGTCTCTTTAAGGTTTGGGTCATATGATTGATTTAAATGAATTTGCATGCAGATGTTGTATGGCGTGAATTAACGTAGATAGTAAGTCCAACACACAAATAAAAGGGTTAATAAAGTGTATTTAAAATCATAAAGGCATCAACATAATCATCGCATCACAGCAGCCAATATTAAACTATTAAAGATAGTCCTAAAATGAAATCTGCATTTCATAATATATCTAAAATTGGTAATCGAATAGCTGTGTCTGACCATTTAAAAACTGATTAATCAATGAATCCCTGACTACATTATTTTTCCCCGCCAGTAACAGGTGAGTGCTAATCAGAGTGCAGGTGACACTATCATTCATGCTCGTTTTAAAACCAGGGATTATTTTTTCTGTTGTTGGAAATGTTTGTTTGTTTCTATTTGTCGAACACCAGTATTGCTAACAACAAGCTATCAGCCAAGAGTGTTAAAAAAAACCTTGACCAGTAAACATTCTTCAGAAGATCTTCCAGGTTTTAACTAGGACCAATATCTGTATATAACTGTGCACGATTCAAAACACGTACCTCACACAAATAGTGACTAAATATGGACAACCTAAATCCCAAGCTATTTAAAGCCCTAAATCCCTGAACCAGACCTCATTCTAAAATAAACGGTAAATCTCCTCCGTAAACATTTAGTCTCCCCTTATCCCCTTACTCCGGATTGTGGTGCTTAGCGTTTATCTGCGTTATTTGCTATAAGGCTCATCTGCTTGTGTCCTTAACAACTCTCAGCTCATCCTATGGTCTCATCTCTCTGATCTTATCTATATATGTTGATTGGGATGGTGCCCCAGAAAGAATGAGGTATATTGACCAAGCCTTGAAATAGTGTGTCTGACATTTGCAGAATGAGGTCGACAGAGGGTGAATTTAGTGACGCTATCCTGCATGGTGGGCTAGTATCACCAAATGCACCCTCTGGGGAGCTCATTTTGCTTATAGGCCTCAGCCGTTATTTGAGGACCTAGGATCAGCTTGAAGTTCCCCAGTTGAAGATGGTGATGTTCACCATATTTAGACACCTCGATTATGCAAATTTTTCTTCTGCAAGGGGAATTAGTAACTGAACAGAATGGAAAACGTAACTAGAAATAATGTTAATTTGAGACTATAGATACAGTAATGCCCTAAGTAATCGAACCCTTAACCACAGCAGAATTATGGGTATCTTTTCAGGATTTAATCGGAAATATGGCTTGTTGCCATATTTCCGACTAAATCCTGAAAAGTTACCCATAATTCTGCTGTGGTTAAGGGGTCGATTACTTAGGCCATTACTGTACTTCCCAGAAGATAAGGCCTAAGCAGAATGAGGTCCCCAGAGGGTGAATTTGGTGTGGGATAGTATCACTAAATTTACCCTCTGGGGACCTCATTCTGCAAATGACAGACACACTATTTGAAGGCATGATATTGACTGCTCTGTCACAGTTATTTTATAACAATTTTGTGTTTGTTATAGGCTTATTTACTGTTCTGTGTTTCAGATTGGAAGATAATCAAACTGGTTTGGAATATTGTCAGAAATACCATCACATCAGTTGGAGTAACATCGATTCAGTTTGGAATATCATCATTTGGAATATTATCGGCACTTCAGTTGGAATATACCATCGCTTCAGTTGTCATTGACACCTTGCCCAGTTCATGGACATATAACTTCATGTGAGTCACAAATTTCCTATTTGATAAGTTACAGATACTCTGAGCTCCAGGAGCCATGTACATTAATGCCCTAAATAATCGACTCCTTAACCACAGCAGAATTATGAGTAATTTTCCAGGATTTAGTCGAAAATATGGCTTGTTGCCATTGATCGGAAAGCTCTCACTGAGAGCTTTCTGATGAATGGTAACAAGCCATATTTCCGATTAAATCCTGAAAAGTTACCCATAATTCTGCTGTGGTTAAGGAGTCGATTATTTAGGGCATTAGTGTACATTATGGAGATAATCCCAAGTAAATTGCTTTAAACACACCAAAACCATATTTCAGTAAGCGTGGAAAAATGGAGGCCTTTTTTTATAGACAATATTTTATTAGTCTAAAAATGTTCAATAAAATAAACTTCTAAACCAGTTGATAACTGAAAAATCACTCAAAGATAGATACAGTAATGCCCTAAGTAATCGACTCCTTAAACACAGTGCTTTCCGATGAACGGCAACAAGCCATATTTCCGACTAAATCCTGAAAAGTTACCCATAATTCTTCTGTGTTTAAGGAGTTGATTACTTAGGGCATTACTGTACATTATCCTATAACAAATGAAAATATCATTAAATTGTATTGACCTCATACAAGTTGGCAACCGCAATGTTGAGAATTCTGTTAAATTTTCAGGAGTGAAAATAGACGAAAACTTGAAATTTAGATCACACATCGAAACAATTTGTCCAAAAATTTCCAAGACTATATGCTGTTTGAATATGGTGAAACATCTATTAACAACTAAATCTTTAAAATTGTTGTACTTCGCGTTAATTCACAGTCACTTGTTATATGCAATCCAAATATGGGGCCATTTAAAAAGTACAGGCAGAATAATTATCACCTTACAAAAGTGGGCAATGAGGGTCGTATGTAGGAAAAGATATAATAGTCACACCGACCCACTCTTTATAACTGAACACATTTTGAAATTCGATGATTTACATCATTTACATGTATCGCTCTTCGTGCACTATTGGCACTATGATAGGCTACCAACTCAATTTATTAATTATTTTGAAACATCAAAAAAACAAAACCGGACAATATGGTCAATTATTATCACATACTGTACTCCAAAAACAGCAATTAGCTCTGAACTACCAGTCTGTTCTTTCATCAGCATTTGGTCAGACGTCAGTTGTGATGCAAAAGTTATCTGGAGCAAATCTGCATTCAAAGCTGAATACACTTAAAAGGCTATCTGCCATTATCAACTGATAGTAAATTGCAGCTGGTTTCTTGTTTCAAATATGTTATTTTATATGCTAAAATCTTTATATAAAAAAAAAGGTGTTTGATGAAAATTGGTCTGATGCCCTGCGTGCATATTTAACAGCCAAAATAACATGCACAGTAATAAACTCAAAGAAATTGAATGAAAATTGATCCATCCCCTAATGGAAGCAAATGATACTAAGTTATTCCCCTTGGTAAGGAATGGTAACAGGCAAGAAGGTGTAATTACAGTCAAAGTCAAGGTTCAGTCAGAATCTAATATATTTTGGTTATAAATGTCCTGGGGATTCCTCAAAGTAAATAACGTTTGAGTGATAGGGTTGTGTATTGTGCTGTTTGCTCGCGGTGATACATGGGAAATTGATGCTAATATATTCCCTGGGAATTGAGTGAGTTTGATTCCAGTCCTGAGAAGTGAATATGCTGCCAATTTCCAGTTAACTGATGTTTGTTTGCCCTGGAGCTGGATGTATTGAGAATCAAAATGTTCTTTGTCTTCGTCAGGGTTTCCTTCTCTGTGTTAGCTCAAACAACCTACATTCCTCGTTCTTTGGTATAACAATGGTATACCATCTTACCAAGGCAGTCATGAAGTTTCCTACTTGAACCGATATGGCTCATTTGAGCTTCCAAATTTTGTCTACGTAATTTGGAAGGAGGTATTAGATATGTTGGCAAATACACGATATATTGATAGATATATTGATATACCGGCTTCATATGCTCTCAAAATTACTTCCCATGACCATAGCCATTTTCCAGCTGTTTTAAATTTTTTGCACATACGTCAAAGAAATGCTCTTTATTTCTACCATGTCAGGAATAGTCTAAAACGGAACGCTCTTTTCTTTTCCATGCCATGCACATGGTTGTTGTTTGTTTGGGACCCAAATGGGAGCTGCACTGGTGCAGCATTAACAATCCTGTGCCAGTGAATTCTCTATGACTATGACTATGATTATTTATTCATAACTCAATATAACATATATTTTTACACAATTAATGTATACAAACAATGAGTTATTAGGGACGGCATAACCTGTAATGGCTGTCTTCCTGCTAGTCTCCCATCGGGAGCTCACATATATAATAGAATGCACTGGATTACAATCTCAAGGTAAATATTGTTAGGCCATTGTCACACCGTATTACCGATCCGGATTACCACCGGTCACGATGCGGATCACTACCGGCTGTTTTGACAAAAGCGTGCCACGTGGCATCATTGTAGTTGGATCATTTTCGCCCTACATTCTGTGGAAGGTGTGAATTTGTTCTCCCTTCGTGTATAGGAGTAACTGGGCTAGCGGAGGACGCCGATAAATCTGATAAGTATACAATATATGTTCACTTATTCTTATATTTGTAACGCATGTTTACCATTGTGTTTCATTATTTCGAGCAGTAGCTGATATGGATGGTTCATGTTTTATTTCTTTATGCGGTATTCTCGTGGTACGAAAAGATAGACCATTTACTAAGTCATTCGCCTAATGTACACGTTTGTATGTTCGATTTGTGGCCATCTGGGACGTTTTGAACATAGATACCCATGAAATGAACGGGTACGGATCTGTACCGGCAGGTGATGCGGATGTGTACACAAAATAGTGAACGGTGCCGATCCGCATCCTGTTTTTTGGAACCCATGAGTATGGAAATCGATACTACGCGTTTAATTTACATTCAACTTGACAAACCATATTGCCATTTTGTACAGTTATGGACATTCTTGTATACGCAACAGAAATAAGAGAAAATTCCATGCATTTGCATCATGTATTGTGCCAATGAAGATAAATAATGGGCCACGTGCAACTAGATCCTAGTAACATATGCTACCTCTAAGGTTATCGTAGGCGATTATTTTATATTTTCTTGGCGTGGCCATTTTCTAATGTATGTAAGAAAGACGGCGGCAACAAACTTTGTGTGGGTTACATTCAGATATATAATATAATTAACGTTTTAGTCGACCTACCGTTACACAAATTGCCACTTTCAGCCGGTAGTGATCCGCATCGTGACCGGTGGTAATCCGGATCGGTAATACGGTGTGATTGTATTCTCTTATATATGTGAGGCTCCCTATGGGAGACTCACATATCCAAGAGAATCCATTGGCACAGCAACTCTCATAATTAGCTACTGCAATCAGCATGCCAAAGCCATTTGTTGATGCAAACTGGGCGATGGCAAAGTGTTGCCGTAAAAGATTGCCGAAGCCAAACAATCTGAATTAAAAGGGCTGTAACATTGTTTTAACCCTTTCAGTGCCAAGTCCGATTTGTGTATCAACCCATATTTCCTTGATCATTTTTCAAATTTATTGATTATAATAATGTGATACATTGATGGAAAGAGCTCATGTATCACATTATTATAATCAATAAATTTGAAAAATGATCAAGGAAATATAGGTTGATACAAAAATCGTACTTGGCACTGAAAGGGTTAATTAAACATGCAAAATATCGTAATTGGAGAATTATTTATAGTAAGAATAAAAATGAAGTCAAAATATCCCCCCCCCCCCCCCCCCCGCCCCAAGTTGTTTTTGGTGATAATTTCTTATGTGTATGGACTATAATACCCACTGCGAAGGCCTTTATACGTCCATTTAAATAAGGAACCAAGTCACATGATTGCATGTGACGATGTGTGAGTCAACTGGATTACTTCATGAATATTAATGATTGAATCCCCAATAAAGACACACACTAGAAGGATTACATCACTGATATATGTATATTAATGATTGAATGGGTCACACAGAACAATACTCAATAAAATAACAATAACAGGGGCGTAATTCATTTGTACCGAAGAATCATGATCAGAATCTGTCCCATCAGCCCTCGGGGCATTGAGTATCAGCTCATCATTTCGACGAATACTCATGATAGAGGTAAATCTTTGTATGAGTCGGGTTGTGTTATGGTTCGATTGGATCACTTCTCATGTGGGTGTTATTTTTCTTGTTGAGATTTGGACTATTCAGGATAGCTTTATAAACTGAATTAAGGATTAGATGATTAAGGAGATATCGTAATGTAAGCGAAACAAAATTTTTTAGTCATTTAGGTAAATCTTTGTAGGACTCAGGTTAGCTTATTGTTAGTCTGGATCACTTCTCATGTTGGTGTTTTTTCTTGTTGAGATTTGGACTATTCAAAATAGCTGATAACTGAATTGAAGATTAGTTGATTAAGTGTGTGTTTTTTCTTGTTCAGATTTGGACTATTCAGTATTGTTTTATTATCTGAACTCAAGATGAGTTGAGGGAGTTCAGTTTAGTAAAGTGAGTATAACAACACATTTCTGTATCCATTTAGTCATTTAGATATATTCTGTAACCATTTAGTCATTTAGATATGCTCAGCATTTTTCTTTCCACATTTTCACATGTTCTTGATATGAAACACTCCACTGCGATCATCAGCCGGCCTTACTTTGGTTCCAGACATTTGCAAATGTCCAGCACCATATTTACTGTGAACCATCTGTAATACAGCTGCTATCTCACTTCTCTAAACACCTATAATTATAGGTCCAATATTAAGCCCCTACCCACCACCACCTCCCTCCAGGGACATCCCTGGCTGATTAGCATTAGTACCTGCTATAAGTACAGTGAACCCAAAGGAAATAAGCAACTCTTACACCTATCCAATATCAGGGACAACCCTGAGTGTGAATCTCATAGTTACCTACTATAAGTGCAGCGGACAGAAGCAACATCTTTAACACCTGTCAAATATCACTCCCCCAAGCCCCCACCCCGGGTGAATGAGTACCCAGATGAATGTCTCAGGTACCTGGTATAAGTACTGTGAACCACACATAATGCTAATCTCACTTCTTTAACACCTGTCCAATATCACCCCCCCCCCCCCCCCCCCATCTGGGTGAATGAGTACCCGGATGAATGTCTCAGATACCTGCTATAAGTATTCTGAACCACACGGAATGCAGCTATGCTATCTCACTTCTCTGACACCTCTCCAATATCACCCCACTCCCCATCTGGGTGAATGAGTACCCGGGTGAATGCCCCCCCCCTCGTGAATGAGTACCTGGGTGTATGCCTCAGGTACCTGCAATAAATACTGTGAACCACAGCGAATGCAGTTATGCTAATCTCAATGCTCTAACACCTGTCCAATATCGCCCTCCCCCATCTGGGTGAATGAGTACCCAGCTGAATACCATAGGTACCTAGCTGCTATAAGTACTGTGAACACAAGGAATGCAGCTATGCTAATCTCACTTCTCTAATACCTGTCTGATATCACCCCCTCCCTCTGGGTGAATGAGTACCCAGGTGAATGCCACAGGTACCTGCTATAAGTACTCGAACCACATGGAATGGAATGCAGCTATGGTATCTCACTTCTCTAACGCCTGTCCGATATCAACCCCCCCCCCTCTGGGTGAATGAATACCAAGGTGAATGCCACATGTACCTGCTATAAGTACTCGAACCACATGGAATGCAGCTATGCCATCTCACTTCTCTAACACCTGTCCGATATCAAGCCCCCCCCCCCTCTGGGTGAATGAGTACCTGGGTACCTGCTATAAGTACTGTGAACCACACAAAATGCAGCTATGGTAATCTCACTTCTCTAGCACCTGTCGGATATCACCCCCCCCCCCCTCTGGGTGAATGAATACCAAGGTGAATGCCACATGTACCTGCTATAAGTACTCGAACCACATGGAATGCAGCTATGCCATCTCACTTCTCTAACACCTGTCCATGAACAAGGGTTGTTTATGGGCTAAATGCCCTAACAGCATTCTTGGGGTGGTTTGTGTTTATAAACACCAGAGTTCACAGGGTTTATGACTGCTGGGACTGCACTGTGGGTCACAGCATGGTGTGTTTTATCACAGCCAAGAGCAGAAATGATAATAATCCATGTGTGAGATAAAACTGCTATAAAATCATTCAGATCAGAGACCATAGACTACACAATATGGCCAATGAATATTTATCATTTGTGGAATGTATACAGTAATGCCCTAAGTAATCGACTCCTTAACCACAGCAGAATTATTGGTAATTTTTCAGGATTTAGTTGGAAATATGGCTTGTTGCCATTCATCGAATTCCTGAAAAATTACCAATAATTCTGCTGTGGTTAAGGAGTCGATTATTTAGGGCATTACTGTACTTGAATTGCATTTTGTTTATACAATGGTGGTAATATACACATTTTCCAAGACAAATTTGTTTTAAGCCTTTCATGACGGGAGCTGAGCTGGTGCAGCATTAAAGATCCTGTGCCAGTGCATTCTCATATATAGGCTCGCATATATAAGAAAATGCACTAGTTTACAAGGCCAAGGTAAATATTGTTAGGCCAATGTATTCTCTTGTATATACAAGGCGCCCTATTGGAGACTCACATATATAAGAGAATGCATTGACTCAGGGTTTTCGCAAAATTTCCGGAAGCTCCAGACATGAAAGGGTTATGCTATATTTCTATCAAATTTTGTTGCAGTTAAAAACTTATTATGTGCTTATATCAGTTAATAAAGTTGATAAGGGAATTTGCCTATTGAATGTATATCGTGTTTATCTAAATAATCTAATATTACTGAAAATTTCAACGACACTGATAGTACTACAGTAATGCTCTAATTAATCGACTCCTTAAACACAGAAGAATTATGGGTAACTTTTCAGGATTTAGTCGGAAATATGGCTTGTTGCCATTCATCGGAAAGCTCTCGGCGAGAGCTTTCCGATGAATGGCAACAAGCCATATTTCCAACTAAATCCTGAAAAGTTACCCATAATTCTGCTGTGTTTAAGGAGTCGATTAATTAGAGCATTACTGTATTTCGGAAAACATGACTGAACTACTCACATTGTACTACTCAATTCTGGAATACATTTTCAGTGATAAACTAAAGTCATTGATTCCGGTAAGGGGAGTTGTTGCATAATTGTATAAGAATGACATTGCCTTTTGAATATAAAGGTATGAAAATATTTATATTGAATATGATTTCATAATCATATTCAAACACCCCAGTGGAATGTTCCACAAAGTGTGTCTGCCATTTGTAGAATTAGGTCGCCAGAGGGTAAATTTAGTGATGCTATCCTGCACGGCGGGCTAGCATCACAAAATTCACACTCTGGGAACCTCATTCTGCTTAAAACTCAACTGTTATGGGAGACCTAGGATCAGATTGAATTTCCCCAGTTAAAGTTGGTGATGGTCACCTATTAGTCACCTCGATTATGCATTTTATCTTCTGCAAATTAGGGGATATAGAAACTTCCCAGAAAGGAAAAAGTAACTAAAAACAATGTTAATTGAGATTATAGATACTTCCCAGAAGATGAGGCCTAAGAAGAATGAGGTCCATAGAGGGTGAGTTTGGTGATCTGTGTGGGATAGCATCACTAAGTTCACTCTCTGGGGACCTAATTCTGCAAATCACAGAAATACTATTTGTAGGAATGAACAGAACATATTTGAATATGAAGAGCTGTATTTTTGAAGATAGATTATGACCAAAATATACTTCGATGGTCTGATCGTTGCCAGAAGGGTTTTCTTTGTGGACAGTTGTACTGATCAGTTCTGCACGACTGATCAATAAGTTGGACAGGTGTCTGACACAGGTTGATCAAAGTTCACCATATATAAAATGGCCTCAAGCCCAACATATCTCACGATATTCTTCCATGTCCAATTTCTCGTCAAAACCAAGATCAAAGTTCACCATGTATGTATAACAGCCTCCAGCCCATATCTCATAACAAGCCTTGAAATAGGGTGTCTGTCATTTGCAGAATGAGGTCCCCAGAGGGTGAATTTAGTGATGCTACCCCGCATAGCGGGCTAGCATCACCAAATTCACCCTCTGGGAACCTCATTGTGCTGAGGTGTAAACAGAATGAGGTCCCCAGAGGGTGAATGTGGTGATGCTAGCCCGCTATGCGGGGTAGCATCAAGAAATTCACCCTCTGGGGACCTCACTCTGCAAATGACAGACACACTATTTCAAGGCTTGTCCCATAATGCTCTTACCCTACTAATTTCTCATCAGTCACAACATCAACAGCCCGAGGGAAACCACAACGAAATATGAATTAATTGGTAAACAAATCGTGAACAAAAGTATCTTTGAAGTCCAGCCACAACTGACTGATTTTTTTATAAGCATGACTTGACAAGAAAGTATCAAAATCAGTGTCGAAATCAGAAATTAATTTCTTTGATTTGTGAATTTGTACTTTTGATGTTGATAAAGTCGGACATTATTTGTGTATTTAATTGGCCTTCGGAGGGTCGGTGAACACAGATCAGTCAAAATAAATGTTGACTTATGTTTGTGGGTCGCCAACAGTACTTATGATGCACCATTAAGCAGCAACTTTTCAAGTTTACAGAAGCAATGTAATAACTATTACAAATAATCAGTGGAAGCACTGAGGGCATAACCTTCAGCAGGACATTTTTTCAATATCAAGCCGGAGTTTAGTGTGCCTGTCATTTGCAGAAGAGGTCCCCAGAGGTGAATTTAGTGATACTATCCTGCATAGCATTCTAGCATTATTAAATTCACCCTCTGGGATTTCAAGTTCGAGTTTGAGTTCCGCCCGCCAATTTTCACCAGAGTTACGGCCCTTTTTGTTTGAATTTGCACTTAATTTTTGTTTCCGGATGATAACTTTAGAATTGATGGAATGAAATTTGGTATGTGAGTTTACTAGCCCAAAATACAGGTCAAGTTTGAATTTGGGTTCCTCCCTCCAATTTTCACCTGAGTTATGACCCATTCTAGAAATTAACACAGGCATGTTTTGCCATGCCCCTATAATAAGCAATGCTCTGTTGAATTTATATCTATGGTCATCGGGCCTGGATCAGGTAACAAATTACATCACATCACATTTAAAATTATCCACTTCAATTTCAAATTTAAACTTGCAAAATGATGAACATTCAGTATTAATATAACTTAGTTGGTCAATTTTCAAAAAATTATATCTGACTGTTGTCAAACTTGAGTAATATTAGCTGTTGTATTTAATAAGCTTTCCTGTCAGTTGACCTTTACTTTATATATCCCATTACAATGTACAGTAATGTCCCAAATAATCGACCTCTAAACCACAGCAGAATTATGGGAAATTTTTCAGGATTTAGTTGGAAATATGGGTTGATGCCATTCATTGGAAAGCTCTCGGTGAGAGCTTTCTGATGAATGGCAACAAGACATATTTCTGACTAAATCCTTAAAAATTTCCCATATTTCTGCTGTGGTTAAAGGGTCATATACTTACCCCTGACCCAGGATTATGACTCTACAGTGATGACCGGTTTATGACCATTTAATTACCCCCTAAAACCCTCCTGGAATGTTAATTAATATTGGCCTGTTTTATTGGTGATTTTACATCACCTGATGATCACTCTCTATACCATGGCTAATGTAATATCACTAACTCTGTGTATGGGTGATGTCTCTGCACTGCACTATGGTTGTATAGCCTAATGTACCATTTAGTTGTCTGGACTAATGTAGCATTAAGTAATCTGTGTTATTGTGTTATAATATCAATGGAAAGGTGGTGGACCCTCCAGGCAAGTATTAACCTTACTTTATGTTATTCTCTAACATTACATTTCCACAGTTTTGGTTTTGAAATTACGTCCGAACTGCATGATAATTGTGAGAACGATATTATTTTATGAAAGCAATATACCTCACTCAAATTTTAACGTAGGCTAAAGTACTACTTTTTTTCTCCATTTTGTACACCCTCTCTGCGCATTACTTTAAAACTTAGTAAGTAAATGACATTATAAGATTGAACTGTTTCGCCTTTCATAACAAAAGTAATTAATTAGTTCATATATCAGTCTCAGTTAACTAGAAACACACATATAAATAGTGGGTCTGATTACTTGTTATAGACTTACTATTTCCCGAACCACCGGATTCCAATCGGAACTCAATATTAGTAGCTCCAAGATAAAAGTGTCCAACCAAATTTGCACATCTCGTTGGACTCTTAATTTATTCCAATTGCATTTAATGCCATAGATGCAGGATATTGTGGAGAGGGTGATGATTTCCCATATTTGGATTTCCAACATGAAGCCCTCCCATCTTATCTTTAATCTTGTCTTAAGTTGGGGCAAGAACAAATTTTCTAAGTCTCCATCCCAATAGTCTACTTATCATGTGCAAGGTTAAGATATGAAAAGCTTCGTATGATTTGACACCCCTAAGTTACCGTTTCTTTGGCTTCAGATGTGATGAAATTGACGGACATGCATGGTTAGGTGCTAGCAAATTTGTTAATTGCAAATTCATTTTTTAATGAGTGATATCTGAGAGTATTGTATCATCTTTATGATAGAACAATATATTATAGTTTTCCAGTCATTGTATTAGCCTTATCATAGTACAATATACAGTAATGCCCTAAATAGTCGACTCCTTAACCACAGCAGAGTTATGGGTAACTTTTCACGATTTAGTAGGAAATATGGCTTGTTGCCATTCATCAGAAAGATCTCACTGAGAGCTTTCCGATGAATGGCAACAAGCCATATTTCCGACTAAATCGTGAAAAGTTACCCATAATTCTGCTGTGGTTAAGGAGTCAATTATTTAGGGCATTACTGTACTATAGTATACCAGTCATTGTATCCTCCTTATCATAGTACAATATATTATAGTATACCAGTCATTGCAGGCTATTTCCTACCTACAGTATGAGTCGTTTCCCTGACTATAGCTTTGTATTGATGGTGGGATCTGGACCTAATTAACGTTCCATCTTACATTCATCCATGGTGGATGAACTGACTAATACTGCCTAAGCCCTGACATTGATAGATCACAGTGATTTACCCTACTTCCTACATATGTACTCATACAATTGTGCATCAAGGTCAGCTCATATATCATGCATTTATTATCTGCCTGTGACCGAGAAATGCTTGTTTAGAGTTAAAATTTCTTTAACCATTTCAAAGTGGGAATAACGTGGTTTCGACTTTATGAGTATCACGCCTTCAATGCATTGAAAATGCCCGATGCAATCGCAAGTGTGACCAGAAACGAGGAAAAAGGTAATAAACTAAGATATTACATAGTATTTTGGCAGCTACGAGCATATGATGTACTATTTTTCAAACAATCTGATACCTCATTTGTGTCCAAACGCACAGTTGTTTGCTCTAAAATTCTCACCAAAGTTGTCAGTCGAAGGATTCTTCTAGGTGTATGGACTGGTGTATTCCATGAACCTCCGACTGGCAACTGGTCAGAATGTTATAGAAAACTACTGAGTATTTCGGAAACAAATAAACTATCAATTTGTTTTAAAATTAAACTAGCATATGCTCATAACAGGCAAAATGCTATGTTTTGTGTCAGTTTCTCATATATTTAATATGTTTTTGTGCGTATGCGCTCGCCTCGGTCATTTTGAATGCATGGTACTCATCAACCACGAAACCATGTGATTCCCCACCATGCCTTTGATGACCTAATACCACACAGGGGTCAATTTAAAAAAAAAAAGGTTCTCCAACCCCTGTGCTAAATACTCACTGACGAGTAGTTGGGGAATGTTCATACCATAAGTTAAAGGCCGTTTGTTGAACTTTTTTCTGAACATTCCCTTTAAATAACTGAATATGAATCCTATTTCTTCTGCACTTGTATTACACAGCCTTCATAATTGGCTACGGCAATCAGCATTGCCGAAGCAATTTGCTGAAGCAAACTGGGCCACGGCATACTGTTGCCGTAGCGGATTGCCAAAGCCAAACAATCTGAATTAAGAGGGCTGATTACCAAATCACCCCTTCAAATGAATAAAAGACCATTCTAAATGTATACTTTTATAACTGAATTGGAGAATTTCATCAAATGGGAAATCACTTACATTTGCTTTGAATTTGCATGAACAAATTGATATGGACATCAAGGCCAGCTCATATCATTAATGCATGAATTTATTATCTGACTGAGGAATGCATGTTTCGAGTTCAAATCTCTTCAAACTGATGAGATGCAAGGTGACAGGCGGCAATGGTTCAAAGCTCTTTAAACTTGATGAGATGCAAGGTGATTGGTAGCAATGTTTCAACGCTCTCTCCATACAAAGGTCTAGATTGATTGGGTGTTTCTGTTAGAAGTTTTGGGAGCTTTACTGTTGACATGTTCTATTAAGTTTTCATGTTATATTACACATGGTGTTTAACCCTTTTATGATGGGAGCTGCGCTGGTGAAGCATTAAAGTTCATGTGCCAGTGAATTCTCTTATATATGCGAGTCTCCCAGACAAAATGGTTTCTTTGGGTGTCAATTGTTAGTATACTCATGTTATTTCATATATTAAATTTAGTAGCACCAAATAATGTCAATAGTTTTGATGAAAAGTTAGTATGGAACTCAAAATACATCTATAATTATTGCATTTGTTACATCACACATAATTAGCACTCCCAACAGCTCAGATTAGAAGAGTCAGATTGGCTGAATGGTGAGGACAGATTTGGAGAATATGAGGGAATTCTTTGGCATTGTTCATGCACAGCTGTAGTTTAAATGGACCATTGGGAGTCTTTTGTCTTCATTAACCCTTTCATGATGGGAGCTTCGCTGTTGCAGCATTAAAGCATTAAAGATCCTGTGCCATGCATTCTCTTATATATGCAAATCTCCCATAGGGAACCTGACATATATAAGAGAATGCACTGGCATACAAGGTTAAGGTAAATATTGTTAGGCCATTGTATTCTCTTATATATGCGAGGCTCCCAACAGGAGACTCATATATAAGAGAATGCATAGGCACATGATTTTCGCAAAATTTCAGGAATCTCCATGGAAGGGTTAATGACTTGTCAAGTTGTCATGTGAATGCATTGCATTTGTAAATTAATTATCTTCTGAAGACCTACAGTAATGCTCTAAGTAATCAACTTCTTAACCACAGCAGAATTATGGGTAACTTTTCAGGATTTAGTCGGAAATATGGCTTGTTGCCATCTCGGGGAGAGCTTTCCGATGAATGGCAAAAAGCCATATTTCCTACTAAATCCTGAAAAGTTACCCATAATTCTGCTGTGGTTAAGAAGTCGATTACTTAGAGCATTACTGTATGTGAGATATGACCCTATAATGTTACACTAAAAGAACAGTTTTATTGCAATTAATTTTTTTACTTTAGAAATTTAAAAAATTAGACCCTTGGTATATAATGTAGATGTCTATAAGTTTAGTAGAAATCAGCAAAACGATTTTTTGCACCCCTCCCCCAATCCCCATTACTGACTCAGACGGGACCACTTTTGTATCTTTAAATCACAAGATCATAAAGGGCATCAGCTTGGGAATTTGCAACAGTTTGAGTTTGAGGTATCGGTTGGAAAATTGTGGGGGGGGGGGGGGGGGTAGAACTTACCAGACCTGGGAGTTTGGTCTGGTTCAACAGGGTGCTGTGGGAAACCCTCTAGCCACGTCCCTGGCTAGAGTTCATGCTGAAGTGTCAGCCCCCCCCCCCCCTACACTTAGAAATAGTGATTGCAAATAACAGGCCTCTTCCCTACACTTAGAAATAGTGGCCTACAAATAACAAACCTCTTCTCCCTTACATTTAGAAATAGTGGCCTACAAATAACAAGCCTCTTGGGTACATCTGAATCCATCAATGAATGAGTTAATATTACAGATATTATTATGACATTTGATATTTATATGAAGTGTTTTGACTAATAAACTATCACTGTTGGATCAACAGTTTCACATCCCTATCTTCAGAAATAATAATTCCCAGACACATGGCCTATTGTGTGATGTAAGTAACTATCTACTTGTTTATCAGATATAAGAGATTATGTAAAACACAGAATGCTCTTTACACCTGCCATATCTACTAATCCCATATAATAGAGCATTCTATAATAACCCCATGTTAAGTGGTCCCGCTAATTGCCCATGATGCTGGTGGCCATGGGTCCTGCTAATTAGCCATGATGCTGGTGGCCATGGGTCCTGCTAATTTGCTATGATGCTGGTGCGTTCTGCTAATTTGCTATGATGCTGGTGGGTCCTGCTGAAGTGCTATGATGCTGGTGGGTCCTGCTGAAGTGCTATGATGCTGGTTGGTCCTGCTGAAGTGCTATGATGCTGGTGGGTTCTGCTAATTTGTTATGATGCTGGTGGGTTCTGCTAATTTGTTATGATGCTGGTGGGTCCTGCTAATTTGCCATGATGCTGGTGGGTCCTGCTAATTTGTTATGATGCTGGTGGGTCCTGCTGAAGTGCTATGATGCTGGTGGGTCCTGCTGAAGTGCTATGATGCTGGTGGGTCCTGGTAATGTGCTATGATGCTGGTGGGTCCTGCTAATTTGCTATGATGCTGGTGGGTCCTGCTAATTTGTTATGATGCTGGTGGGTCCTGCTGAAGTGCTATGATGCTGGTGGGTCCTGCTGAAGTGCTATGATGCTGGTGGGTCCTGCTGAAGTGCTATGATGCTGGTGGGTCCTGATAATTTGCTATGATGCTGGTGGGTCCTGCTAATTTGCTATGATGCTGGTGGGTTCTGCTAATTTGTTATGATGCTGGTCGGTCCTGCTGAATTTTTTATGATGCTGGTAGATCATGCCACGAATCTCTACTCCTAGCTATGCACAGGGAGATCATATTCCACCAGTACAAAACCTGGAAATTTTTGTCACAAATTTGTCCGGAGTTTATCTGAGTCGTTTTTTAATCATTTTCAGTGAAACTTGGCACATACATCAACCACCATGGGAACCTGTGCACCTGGGATTTTAATGTCGTTCAAACTTATTTTCGCAGATTTATTGGCCTTCTTGAATTTTCAATTGTTAAGACAATTTTTTACCAGAGTTTTTCTCAGTTGTTGTTTATGAATCTTTTTTTGTTAAACTTTGCACAGACATCAACCACCATGGGAAACTGTGCACCTGCGAATATAATGTTGGTCAGATGTGTTTTGGTGGAGTTATTGCCCTTCTTGACTTAGAATATTTTCTTTTTCTCAGTAATATTTTTATTTTCCAATGATTTGCGGTGAGGATGATGTTTAGTTAAAAATTGTGCACCTGCAATGGGAATCTGTTATTCTATTATTTTAACTTAATGTTTACTGACATGTGAAACATCTTAGTGTTTTAAAAACATGGGGGGAGGTATCCTTGGTCCTATTGAGAGAGTCACACATCTAGTTCTTAGTTAATATCTGTTCCTTAATAATTTGTTTCACTGCAGGGGAAGATCCCAACTTGAAATTGCACAATTTAAGTGACTTTGTGAACAATTTTGCATTGTGTCGCTTTCTCCAGGAGTCCAGGGTAATTAATGCAATGTTTATTGCGATATCAGCTTACAAAAAATCATACATTCTTGAGCTTAGACCACATCCTAATGTGAAGTAAATTATTGAGGATTAAGTATTAACAAAGAAATATATATTCCCTGCCTTGTTTGTTCAAATTATTGCTATAAAGTTCCCTGTCAGAACATCAGGTTTTCTACTGGTGGAATATGATCGCTATGGGCATTGGTAAGAGTAGAGATTCATGGCATGATCTATGATGTCATTAGGTCAAAGCGAAGCTATTAAGAAAAAGTAGCGTTATTGTTTCTTAAGTTGTGTGGAGTAGGGGGCATACATATGCCCTCTCTACCCTGCTTCCCCCATCCCTGCTTAATTGTCTTCTTTATTGATCGCATCTCTATGATTTACCGAAGTTAGATTACACAAATGAAATAAACCTGATGCAGGGACAGCTTATTTGGTTACAAAATTACTTTCTGCCTTATGATCTAATTTGGTTTCAAAATTGTTTTCGCTTGCGTTTGAGATCACAGATGTCACGCTATTCTCTCACTAAAGGTTAGATATCCGCGCCAGGTTTATTTGTCTGTCTGAGTCCGGGTAATGTGAAATCAATATTAGAACTGTAAATAACTGTGTTATATAACGTGACACAAACATCAAATAACAGAGGACCTAGTGAACTTAAAATTTACATTGATTATTCCTGAAACCTGAGTTTAGTGTGCCTGACATTTGCAGAATGAGGTCCCCAGAGGGTGAATTTAGTGACACTATCCCGCATAGCGAGCTGGCTTCACAAAATTCACCCTCTGGGGACCACATTCTGCATGGTCTCATCTGCTATGAGAAACATAAACTCAGATTGAAGTTCCCAAATGGTGAATATTGTGATGTACACCCATTGGGAACCTCGATTATGAAATTTGTCGTCTGCCTATTTGGGGATATAGAGTAACTAAACCAAAAAAGAAATAGAATCTATGTGAAGAAGTTTCTATAGAAATTTGATAATAAAGAAACTTTACAGAGAAGATGAGTCCTAAGTAGAATGAGATCCCCAGAGGGTGAATTTAGTGATGCTAGCCCACTATGGGATAGCCTCACAAAATTCAACCTCTGGGGACCTCATTCTGCAAATGACAGGCACACTAAACTCAGGCTTGATTATTCATAAAACCACTGCCAATTTGGTGTTTGACAGACTAATGTCTGTATGTGCACTATTAACACTTTAGTTACTCATTGTATTTTCCTATTCAGTTTGACTGTTTGTTGAACATGGTATCGGAACATATTCCCCATTGTGAACTACTTGTCATTGAGAATTTAGATTTACTAATTTTTTTACTAAATGGATTCTTCCATTCAGTTATAAAAGTATTCATTGGAATAGTCAATTATTTATTTGGATGTTCAGATAAAATGAGCAGACGACAGTATGATGAAAATAAAATACAACTGCAGAAGGATACCTATTTTATTCGTCCACTGACACTTCTATATGCTCATAGATCCATCGAAAAACGATGCTAAAGCCTAAATGGTGTAGAAATTATTGATCTCTTCATGTGGCACATCTGGACTTAGTTATCCAAACTAATGTTATTTCATATTATTATATATCACATTGAGTAGCATCAAAATCAAAATAGATTTGATACAAAATTGGACTGTAACCCAAAATGCATCTTTAAGGTTACTAAATACGATTTGATGGTCCCCATATAATCAGATTCCAACAACGTCAACATTTTTAGAAATGCCGCATCAGTTATCAGAATTGATTAATTGCCCTAAAATAATGCTAACCACTGTTAACTATAGTATAAAATTGCCCGAAACATGTTATTTATCAACATGTTGTTCGACGAAATTTTGCCTTATTGTCAACAGAAAGCCTCTTGATTTTAGAGTTATCCATCTTCATCCGCAATTTGGTCCGAGACCGTCGGCTCGTCGACTGTCTACTGGGCCACTACTAATTCTCGATGGTGAAAAAAATAATAGATTTCAAAAATTGATATCTAATAACTCTTGAGCTTTGATAGGTGGGTTCCTCGACTTGAATCAAATATTTTTTTTCCCCAGAATCCAAATAAATAGTAGTTGAAGGGCGCTTAATGGAGCTCCGTGGTCCAGTGGTTAGTGCGTTGAACTTGTCTTCGCTGTCAACACAGCGAGGCGAGTTCGCGGCTGGCTGGTGGTCTGTTATGAGTTTCCACACAGCAGTGGCTTGGCCGACTTGAGCGATGTGCAATTGTTGGATTGTACACTGTTTGAATCTCGCGCCAAGTTGTGACCCTTGAGCAAGGTCGCTCGTACTGTGTCTGCTTTGCACCACCCATGCATTACAAGGGTACCTGATAATGAGCAGTGAAAGATCTTGTCAGTATGCTAGCCATATGGTATCCTCGCATACTCCCGGCTGTACCTCCCCCTGTCCCCGGGGAGCAGTAGATGGTTACTGAATGTTCAGGCTCATCAGGGTAATAATTGTAAAACTTTGAGCGCTTTGGGTCTCATGGGAAAGGCACTTTACAAATGCTATACATTATTATTATTATTCATTTAATCAGATTATGCATCTTTAATTACTGCATTTGTTACCTAACACATAATTAGCACTCCCAACATCTTAAATGGGAAGGAATAACAAGTGTGACTGGATTATTTTACAGCCTGTGAGGTCATATTTGGAGGGAATTCCTTGGCAATGTTCATCCACAGCTTTTAATTGACCACTGGGAGTCTTCATTAAAAGTTTCCTGTAGGATTTCTTTTCTTGAATATTGAAGGATGCCAGCTAATATCAATTCTACCAACTGTGTCTCTCACCAACAATATTTTTTAGAAACCTCATTTGAGATATAAACTAGGCCTACAAATACGAAACAAATTTAATTGAATTTCGAAATTATTGCTCGATTGCAACTTATAATAGAAATGTAGAATGTACTCATTTGTCTGTACTCATGTTATTTCATATACTAAATTTAGTAGCACCAAATAATGTCAATAGGTTTGAAAAAAAGTTAGTCTGGAACCCAAAATACATCTTTAATTATTACATTTGTTAAATAACACATAATTAGCACTCCCAACATCTCACATTAGAAGAAATAATGAGTCAGATTGGCTGAATTGTGAGGACAGATTCGGAGAAAATGAGGGAATTTCTTCATTTCCTTGGCAGTGTTCATACACAGCTTCAGTTTGAATGTACCATTGGGAGTCTATTGTCTTCATTAAGCCTTTCATGACGGGAGCTGCGCTGTTGCAGCATTAAAGATTGTGTGTCAGTGCATTCTCTTATATGTGCGAATCTCCCATAGGGAGCGTTGCATATATTAAAAAATGCACTGGTTTGTTTACAAGGTCAAGGTAAATATTGTTAGGCCAATGCATTCTCTTATACGTGTGAGGTCCCTATGGAAGACTCACATATATAAGAGAATGCATTGGCACAGGGTTTTCTTAAAAAATCAAGAAGCTTCAGTCATGTAAGGGTTAAGAATTTCCTGTAAGATTTCTTTTCTTGAATATTGAAGGATGCCAGCTAATATTAATTCTACCAACTGTTTCTGTTCCTGGCTTTTTTTTTTAGAAACCACATTTGAGATACGAAACAAATTTATTTTAATTTCAAAATTATTGCTCTTATTTTAGTTTCCCTTTCAATCATTCAAAAGATAAAATTAATAAAAATTCTATAACAATGTCAAAACAGGTTTGATAAAAAATTAGTCTGGAACATAAATCATCATTAAAGGTACTCATAGAGGGTAAATGTGCAAAAAATATATCAGTCGGTAAAAACATCACCACCAAGAAGAACATGGAGAAATAGTTCAACTTTTTTCTTAGATTCATTGTTGATAGTAATAACGAAATATCGCATGTTGAAACCATTGTCATTAAACAAAACTGTAAGAGTGATTTGTCAACAAACATCGCTAATCATGTAGTGAGTTAAAATATTTTAGTCGATATGAATTTCAGAATATTTTTCAATTGATGCTTTGACCTTTTCCAATGGTTGCCATCAAGTTCTGATTTAAAAACTTTGGTCTAACTGGGTTTTGATCAGTAATTCCACTGTAACATTAACATTTACATAACAGTGGAAAAATTTCATTATTGTAGAGTTGTTAATAATTAACACTGAACAAAATCAATCTAATTTTTTTAAGATGAGAGTTGTTTTACAGACTTTCCTAACACAATGCACTCGGAATAACATTGAAATAAATATCGAGTGTGATTGGCTGAACCGTGAGGACAGATTTGGAGAAAATGAGGCAATTCCTTGGCAGTGTTTATGCACAGATTTTTTTTAAATGGACCATTGGGAGACTATGGTCTTCATTAAGCATTTCCTGGAGGACTTAATTTCCTGAAGAACGCCAGTTAATATAAATTCTACCAACTGGTTGTAATGATAATCTTTTTTTCAAATATCCTGAATGTAGTCATGCGTTTTAGACTCAGTGAGAATATATATTGTCTTAATGAGGCTGAAGAGGCCAATCTCATTAGAACAAAATGGGTATGGTTCAAGTCTGAGTTTAGTGTGCCTGTCATTTGCAGAATGAGGTCCCCAGAGGGTGAATTTAGTGACGCTATCCCGCATCACTAAATTAACCCTCTGGGGACCTCATTCTGCTAAGGCCTCATCTTCTGGAAAATTTCTTTGCTATCAAATTTCTATAGAAACTTCTTCACATAGATTCTATTTCTTTTTTAGTTTTATTTCTCAATATCTTACAATTGGCAGACGACCCATTGCACAATTGAGGTTCCCGATGGGTGTATACATCACAATATTCACCATTTGGGAACTTCAATCTGAGACTATGTCTCCCATAGCAGATGAGTTCATGCAGAATGAGGTCCCCAGAGTGTGAATTTGTTGATGCTAGCCCGATATGTGGTATAGCGTCACTAAATTCACCCTCTTGGGACCTCATTTTGCAAATGACAGGCAAACTAAACTCAGGCTTGGTATGGTTTCACAGGATTTCATGCAAGCCTTGAAATAGTGTGTCTGTCATTTGCAGAATGAGGTCCCCAGAGGGTGAATTTAGTGATGCTACCCGCATAGCGGGCTAGCATCACCAAATTCACCCTCTGGGAACCTCATTCTGCTGAGGTGTAAGCAGAATGAGGTCCCCAGAGGGTGAATTTGGTGATGCTAGCCCGCTATGCGGGGTAGCATCACTAAATTCACCCTCTGGGGACCTCATTCTGCAAATGACAGGCTCACTATTTCAAGACTTGATTTCATGGTGTGGTATTATGCCAATATGCAAGTTTGGAGTTTGGGATGATACCTGGGAAGATTTTAAAGGGCCATCGGCCCTCTCCTACAACCCACTTTTGAATGCTGTAATTCCGCTGAAGAGCGTTTGTGAGTTTGTAAGTATATTACTATCTGACCATGCACAGTAGGTGTTTGCCTACTGTGCATGGTGTGGATGCCACCACAGCAAGAAGCAAAGCCCCACCCCCATTCCGAACCCGGGCCGGCGATGAAGACTTACCTTGTTTTCTTTGTGAGTTTAGGCCAATATAAATAAATTGCTAGATATATAACATCCAACTTTTTCTTAATGGATCATTGAAATGTAATTTGATGGTTAAGGTCTGTGAAAATTATTTTTACATAAAAGATAATCCAGATAAAAAAAAATTGAGGAGGGGACTAAAAATAGGGTCGGTGGGGATTTTAATCTTGCAATTATTTTATATTGGCCTTAGCTGACACTTCCCTGTGCATGTAACACAAATCTTAAAAACATATTATGGACTTGTTCGGGTGCGTGAAACTGATAAATTAGAACTCAGGCACTATGTCAACTGGGAAATGTAGCATTCTGCTAACATCGCCCAATATCTCTAAGAAATCGACCATACAACTCCATAGAAAACACTGTCTGAACTATGCTCAATTGTAAATATTTACATCTCGATTCGAATGCAACTTTTGGCGATAAACTAACAATTTATTTCGCCTTCGAGAGTCATTGCATTTAATTAATATATCAGAATGAAGGTGTGTGTTTTCAATTTGGATTAATATTCGTAATAATTAACTGCGTTGAGCAAGATTATTCTCAAGTTCGATTTGATCACCCTACCAGAGTGCTTCACATCACTTTAATGCATTCAGCAGATTTTTTAAGACTCAAGAATATTTAATTATTAATAAGCTAAGTTATTAATGAGATGGAATTTGTGCTATAAGAATCAACTTCGGCCACTGGGCCTAATTGTTATCCGATATCACTAAACTTTGCAATCCAAGTGTGAAATTGGCAATCTCCTGCTGGAAATCAGTAGTTAGCCACAGTCAGAGGTGTGAAATATGGGCGATGGCTAGGAACTCAGTAACATGACCAGCCTCATTAACCTCACCTGTGAAGCAATTAGCAAAGATAATCACTAGTGATAGAGCAAGGTGTAGCCCAGATGGCTGGGTAGAGTCCTAGATGTACAGTTCATTGATCAATAGCATAGTCTTTAAAATTACCTGTTTTACTCAATACATAGTTTTATACTTCGGTTTGTATTCTATAAATTGATATGGACATAATATTAATGAAAAGCTTATTTTTGGATACAAGGTTAGTGATATATATACTGAATGGTATATTTATTATCAATTTACCCTTTCATGACTGGAGCTTCCTGAAATTTTGTGAAAACACTGTGCAATGCATTCTCTTATATATGCGACTCTCCCATAGGGAGCCTCGCATATATAAGAGAATGCATTCATTAGCCTAACAATATTTACCTTGACCTTGTAAGCCAGCACATTCTCTTATATATGCGAGGGTCCCTATGCGAGACTTGCATATATAAGAGAATACACGGCCACAGGATCTTTAATGCTGCACCAGCACAGCTCTTGTCGTGAAAGGGTTAAAACCTGTTCTGGGATATAAAGTTACAGCTCTCGGATTTGGCTGGGACAAAAGGCAATGCTGTTGAAAAAATAAAAAGCCATTGAAACCAATAGAGAATGTCTTGCAATTCTAAAGCAATGCAGTAGAAGAAAATGCCAATTTGGTTGAATAGTATATATAGGAATAAATATTAAAAAAATTCTGGGATATATGCTTAGTTTAATATATGACCAGGAAGGGGTGCCAAGATTTGACACATGAATGCAAAAATTCAAACAATGAACTGTTGCATAATTCTTGCCAGGAAAAGGTGACCAAATTCAAGCTAAGAAGGGGTGCCGAATTCGAACACTAAGTGCATCAGCTCACTGGGGTTGTATAACAGACCTTTAATATAGGTAATACAACACATAGGATAGGATTTATATATATGTATATGGTTTGTCATTCAGCATTTATACATGTATAATTATATTTAGTCATATATACTTGTATATAATTTTATATGTCAACATTTATACACATAAACTAAACACTCACTGATGAGTAGTTATCCCATAAGAAATGTTCAGATAACAATTTAAAAAAATCGACCGTTTGAACTTTGTTGTTGTTAAACAACCGTTTGTTGAACTTATTATTTAAACATTTCCCACAAATATATAAGAATCCATCTGCACTTCTATTATCTTTTTGCCTGTCTGGCATCTGGTAATTTTCTATCAACACCCATCCAAATGAACATTATACCATTCCAATGTATACTTTTATAATTGGGTGGGGAAAATCCATTTAGTAAAGAAAGGGTTAACCCTTCCATTGCTGGAGCATCCTGAAATTTTGCGAAAATATCCCTATGGGAGACTCGCATATATAAGAGAATGCACTGGCACAGGATCTTTAATGCTGCACCAGCGCAGCTTCCATCATGAAAGGGTTAAGCACAGACACATTTATACAATTGATCTTTCTCTGTTTTCAGGTTTCTATGGAAACAAGATAACAGTAGCTGATAGATGTTCTTGACACTCATGGATTTATTCGGACTCGTAAAATGGCACACCATGCATCGAGGTTCATTATATTCCTGTTAATCCTAGCTACATGTCATCAAGCCGACAGCAAATACCGAAGAAAAGTCGCTGTTCAGCGGCAGAATACATTATACAATCCAAATCCCACCAGAGAATTTCTTCAGATACTTTCCAAAGATGGTCAAATTAAGGGGGAAGCAAAACTTCATCAAGCGGTCATTCCAAAGAGCGTGACAGATAGCAGTGCATCATGGGATCAATTCCATGGATTATGGGAGGATAAAACATTGCTGAATCGTGCTTCCCATAGGGCGCATAAAACAAATGATGTGAAAACTCATGTGGCGAAATTGAAACAAAAGGAGTCATTACTAACAAACTCCCAATCAATAGGCCATGATGGATATTCACAAGTTATTGGACAAAACGGCTGGAGGCTATTTCCGCGATTCCCTGGACAGGATACAAAGGGATTTGCATGGGATCAGCATGGACGGACATTTGGGGATGATACAAAGTCCTTTGCTTATCCCTTCGTTAATGCCCTTAATGACAAACATGCCTTAAAATTCCGGAGTGCTTTTGATTCCAAGAATTCCGTGCGGAGAAGACGTTCTGTGGATGGCAGTTTATTTGCTGATGGTAATTCTGTGTATAAAACGGAGACTGTTGTGAATGATCGACAGGAGCAAATTAACCCTGTGATATCTACTCTGTCAACAGCGGCGAAAATACAGGATACCTCAACCATTCACTCTGTTTCAACTAACTCAAATGGTGCTACTCAATCAACTAGGGTCAATCAGTCTTCAACCGGTGCTAACTCAACTCAAACGGAAACATTGATTAATCAACCAAATGGTGCTCCTACCAGTAGTGGTTCATCAACTACATCAAAATATGTTACTACGGAAACAGCTAGTGCTAAAACTACCTCAACTACAGTATATACACATTCAACCAAAGCTAATTCTCAACCTCCAACTCCAGAACCGTCTCCTCAAGCTGAAACTATTCCTACTGCTGAGAACTCACCTTCCCTTGATGTTGCGGCAACACCTGAGACAACGGTTGCCATGGAAGCCTCATCTGGTTCAAATGTAATACCTATCGCTGAGTCATCTCCCTCTACGGCCAAAATTACGACACTAGTGACAGCGACGGAACCTTCAACATCGGCAGAAGTTATACCCCCTTCTGAAGCTAGCCCCACTGCTGAAATGACACCAAATGCTGAAACTACGCCCACCGCTGAGCTGAGTACAGTTCTTGAACCTGTTACAGTTCCAGAAAGCACTGCTGAAGTTAGTACAACTCATGAGCCATCCACTTCCCCAGAATCAACAGCTGAGTCAAGATCGACTTCTGAGCCAAGGTCAACCCCTGAGCCAGCCACAGAACCAGAATCTACACCTGAGCCAATATCGACCCCTTTGCCAAGGTCAACCCCTGAGCCAGCCACAGAACCAGAATCGACACCTGAGCCAATATCGACCCCGGAGCCAAGGTCAACCCCTGAGCCAGCCACAGTAACAGAATCGACACCTGAGCCAAGAACAACACCTGAACTAGCTACTGTTCCAGAATCGACTGCTGAACTGACTTCAACCCCTGAACCGGCAGCTATACCAGAGTCAACGCCTGAATCAAGGGTAACAATGGAAATAGTCACCACACCGGAATCCTCATCTGAGCGAACGGCAGCTACTCGGCCAGTGATTTTACCAGAATCTACACATGAGCTTAGTACAACAGCTCAATTAGCTGCTGAATCGACTGCTGAACCAACTTTTGCCGAACCGATTGCTGAATCGACTACTGCCGAACCGATTGCTGAAACAACTACTGCCGAACCTGCTACATCAGCCGAACCTACTACATCAGCCGAACCTACTACATCAGCTGAACCAAATGCATTGGCTGAACATACTACAACAGTCGAGCCAGCTGCTATTCCAGAATCGTCAGCTGAGCCAACTACGGCCACTGAGCTTGTTGTCAGGCCGGAATCGACTGCAGGTAAGATATGGGAGATAAAGATAGAATAAGACAAAGTGTGTGAATTGGTTAACATTATAGCATCAGTTTGCTATGATGCAATGCTACAATGAGAACCATAGGATCGAATTTGTACCTTGTGGCATGACAAACGAGTGCAATAACAATAACATAGTCACAACACTGCTGTTCCGTATTTATTGCACACAGTTTGTAATATACTAAAATTTAGGTTGAGTGAGAGCTTTCCGATGAATGGCAACAAGCAATATTTCCGACTAAATCCTGAAAAATTACCCATAATTCTGCTGTGGTTAAGGAGTTGATTATTTAGGGTATTACTGTAGTGATTTATGTAGATGATTACACCTCTAAATAATGAAGACCTTTTCTATTTCAATTTTGAAACCTTCTATATTTTGCAAAACTAAACCATTGGCTGTGATATAAATAGACAGAACACAACGCACATGTTGATCAAGATTATTTTATCGAATGAGTTGCAGACAGAGCAATGATATATTTCATGACAGCTTATCTTGAGTGAAATGTGACTATGTGCCATCTGCAATGAAAAATCTAGATTATGATGCAAGTTGTGTTCTGTATTTATTTCACACATTTGTATCAGATAAGTTTAATCCATGATTGTGACAACCGTTGTAATTACAACTACATTTTTATTGTGATTTAAGTCTTATGAAAAACCGGTAATTATCTGTGCATCACCCGCAAGCCTTGAAATAGGGTGTCTGTCATTTGCACAATGAGGTCCCCAGAGGGTGAATTTAGTTATGCTACCTCGCATAGCGGGCTAACATCACCAAATTCACCCTCTGGGCTCATTCTGCTTACACCTCAGCAGAATGAGGTTCACAGAGGGTGAATTTGGTGATGCTAGCCCACTATGCGGGGTAGCATCACTAAATTCACCCTCTGGGGACCTCATTCTGCAAATGACAGACACACTATTTCAAGGTTTGTGTGCATCACCCGGAGCAGATCCTTGACATCATGTACATCATCACTCTTTGGAAAATGGAAACAAAGTCAACTGGAAGTACTTATGGCTTGTATTCAACTTCAATATGTATTCAATGGCTGAGATTCCATATATATGCGTGTCATATCAATGGGTGTGGAATAGACTCTTGTATACCAGATATCAGAGTACTAAGTTTGTTGGTAGTCTACAGATTTTATGTTAACCAGATATTAAAATACGATAACAATATTAAAAATATGTTTGATTATCATCTGCTCCCGACCCTATTTTTTGCCCTGCCTCAAAACATTATATTATGAAAATTTAGTTGTAATTATTATTAAGTCTTTAACCTGCTTTAACTGTATAAAAAAAACAATGCAATAACTGTTCTTCAGGCCATACATGAAAGTATAAATAAAAATAAAATGTGCCCGACCACTTTTTCAAAAAAGTTGGATGAGAGCTAGAAACTTATTTATTGTGGCCTTGGGGCATGCATTTCCTGTTTTCAGGCTCACGTGCTTGGTCCCTATAAAACCCTGTGCATGCAAACTTTTTACTTGCATTCAATCTATCAAGGAATTTTTAATTGGTACAGGACATTTGCGTTAATTTTTAAACATCATGCGCTGAAGTGAGATAGAAAATACCCATTTCCTGATTCAGATATCTGAATTATTACTGTAATTGGTAGATATGTTCAAACATATGTCACTTAAAAACGTGATGAATTAAATTCGGTCAGTGAACATGATTGCGATTTTTTGAAGACATAAATCACATGGAATCTATCAACTAAATTTTTACAGACATATGTTCAAGAAATATTATGCCACTGGCAACTGAAATTAGACCTGTAACTAGCCGATGTGGAGATGGAATATTCCATTGGCGTATACCCCAGACAGTACCAATAAAATATAAAACTGCACACTTTTCAAATTTTTTGGCCTGAGAAACAGAAAATCTCATCTAGGTACGACGAAGGGAGCCCAGTACAAGTGACCTTGCCAAAGGGTCACAACCTGGCACGAGATTTGAACAGCATGTGGCTATATATAGCCACCGTGGCTATATATATAGCACACCGTAATCCGGTCAAGCCACTGTTGTAGAGATGATAGTCCACGGCATTGACACCATTACAAGTCTGACACTCTAACCACTGGGCTACCACTTTGCAGGGCCTTAATTGGCACATGTCCTGCCCATCGATCTAGCAGAGGTCATACTCCAAGTTGGACAATATCAGTATTTGCCAACACATTCTTGTCACAAATATCAGCGTATGTTTCACCCATAATTTTGTTTGGTTCTTTCCAAGCAATCCTTATGTTGTTTTTGTGTTGTATCATTCACCTTAATACAAACTTCAAACCCTGAACCTGAATGTTTTTTAACCGCTCAAGCCTTTCTTATAGTCAATTCTTACTGTTTTATATTTTAGAACCGAGTGTTGCTCCAGTAACCACCCCGGAAACAGATGTCAAACAAGAGACCAGTTCCCTCATCTCAATGTTGACGTACTCAACGACTCAACATGGTATAAATTCACAGTTCCTCAGTACGAAATTAAGAATGGTAAGAAGCACTGCCGCGCAAGCTTCAATTACGAGTCTCGAGACTGAGGCTGATACCAAAGAAACCGTTACTGCTCAGATAACCAATACAATAAATGAGGTACCAAGTATACTTAATTCATCAACTACATCAAGTGTTTCAACTACTGATCGAGAAACGACTGCCTCGGTATCATACTCCGACTATATAACATTGGTTGATCCATCATCTGGTGCGACGGTGAAATTCCCGACTGGAAAACTTACGAGTGATTCTGAGATCTACACGACTGCTGAGCCAACGACTGCTGAGCCTAAACCATCATCTGAGCCTGGCACCCCTAATCCAAGCACCGACAAGCTTAAATCTACTCCTGAAACGTCAACTCCTGAACCAGCGACTCCTGAGAAATCAACTCCTGAACCAAGCACTAGTGAACCCACATATGAACCGTCAACTACGTCGTCGGCCGAGCCAGAGCCCACTGATAAGGCCCCGCCTGTGGAGTATCCCCATATGGGTTTTTCGGAACCCGTACCTGACTGGGAGATAGCTCGTGGGATGTGGCAGGAAGCATGGGAGCTTCATTTATATCTTTTCGGAGTGCTGTTCTTCATCATCGCCGTTTACATGCTTATCAGCATTATCCGACTCTGGCAGATTCCGCGTCTTCTCAGTCGCCCATACTTCCTCACCCTCAACATTTTGCTGTTCGTCATGTGTGGTGTTCGATCGTTTTATCTCATCATTGGGAAATACAACTCGACAAATCAGTTCAGTTCCGCTGTGGACTATTTCTTATACAGCATAGCCTTTCCTTGTATGACTTCGACGTTCAGCATTCTATTTTATGCCTTACTTCAAGCCACGAAATTACAGTTCATATCACCACAAGTGCAAAAGCTACCACTTCTCATCTCGATTATCGTCTTCCATTTCGTCATTTCCATTGTGACGGACTTATTAGTTGGGAGATTTGCTTCGTCAAACATTCTACTCTTCATTTGCCAGTTAATTTTCGTGACATGGGGATGTATTCTATTCATTGGATACATCGTAATTTTTCGACGATTGTACCTATCAGCAAGGGTTAGACAGAAAGCCATGACTCAAGTATCGACCAATGGAAAGAAGTCGACAATTCGATCGCGTTTAAATTTGAGTCTTGGAATTAAGGTGACTCTTGTGAGTGCAATCTTTGGTATTCTTATCGTCGGACTAGAGCTTTATGCGATGGTGGAAGTCTACAACGTGTTTGCGCCAAAACCTCCTGAACCCTGGGCATGGTATGCCTTTGAATTCATGTTGCGTTTCACAGAGATATGTATGTCCATAACTATGGCATATGTAGCTTCACAGCCACTAAGGAGACAGTTATTCAAGGGAAATAAACTTAAATCCCATCTCGAATCATGTTTTCGAATGCCGTGTAATTCGAAGGATGATGGGGAAGTTGATTGGACAGACATGAAGAACTCGTACGCCATGTCTTCCCAGAGTAACCATGTTGCTGAAAATGGCGGGCCTTCTAAATTGAAAAGCAAATTGAAAAATCTCCAGTTTCTTTCATTTAAGAAAAATAAAAGTGACAAGGCGCATAAGAAGAAAGTAGCAAATAAATCTCTGGTTGTGATTGAAGACGGTTTTATTCGATTTCGTCGAGAGGATGAAATGTCGGAAGGTATAAATTCCGAGTCAAGTTCCAGTACAGACGTAATGAGGTACCCATCAAGTCATAGTGTTTGTAAAAAAAAAAGTAACGGTGTCGTAAATACAGCATACTCTAACACTACAGAACGTTCAGGTAAATCGTCATCATCGTCATACCCACAAACTAGTGTTTCAAGTGATGAATTATACCAACCGCCATCATCACTGAACTTAGCTGCCAGCATTGAGTGGGAACTAGACAAAACCATATATGGTAAAAAGCGAACTGATCCGGATGGTGTGTCCCTTCACTCTGCATACAGTTCACCATCGGAGTTTGAGAAACAGTTCGCGACGAGTACGCCTCAGTTCTATGGAAAATCTAGTGCTGCCTCCAATTTAAAAGACATGAAAAAATACAGATATTCTTTGTCGAGTTCGACATTGAAATCATCTGATTCCGACATCGGAGACTATCCAAAAATGCGACGACCTATCATCGGAAGGTCAAAAAGTGATAATCCAGATGGCCAAACAATCCGGACATTAAATAATGTGAAGTATTATTCACTGACGGATCTGGAAGAGCCATATAAGGATATTGATTCTGACGACAGTGATGGACACAAAAAGATCGTTGACGAGCTGCGACGATTCAGTATTATCTCTCAGAACTTGAAGGTGTTGGGGATGAATGATCAAGGAAGCTCTGATCGGAGCTGTAGTGATATCAGCATCAACTCACGGGTACATTTCCTCGATAAATCCAAAGAAAGTGATCACAGCTTTTGCTGAACAAAATGGTTACTGGCACTAAAATTATTTAAGTAGCAGCTACAGTAATGCCCTAAGTAATCGACCTCTTAACCAAAGCAGAATTATGGGTAACTTTTCAGGATTTAGTCGGAAATATGGCTTGTTGCCATTCATCGGAAAGCTCTCGGTTAAATTCCGACTAAATCCTGAAAAGTTACCCATAATTCTGCTTTGGTTAAGAGGTCGATTACTTAGGGCATTACTGTAGTTCAATCGTGTTGCTGCCACTTAAAATTATATGCCGACTTGAACAGGGAAATGGTTTGAACGATTAAGTTTCAATGATTTAATATTGTTCGAAATTGAGAGGTGTAATTGTAAAAGTAATGATACTGGGAAATTTTATCTGTTGGATATATCGGTTTAAGTTCTTTAAAGCAAGGAATACCATTATCACGGTCATGTAAAATCACAAATTGTGCCAATTTGTGGTAAAATTTACAACTTCAGATTGCATTACATGTACCCTGGAATAAGTCTGAGTTTAGTGTGCCTGTCTTTTGCAGAATGAGGTCCCCAGAGGGTGAATTCAGTGACACCTACTGTATTGTGGGCTAGCATCACTAAATTCACCCACTGGGGACCTCATTCTGCTTAGGCCTCATCTTCTATAAAAACTTCTCATATATTCTATTTCTTTTTTAGTTTCTCTATACATGTATCACCAAATTGGCAGACGACACATTGCATAATCGTGGTTCCCAATGGGTGTACATCACAATATTCACCATTTGGGAACTTCAGTCTGAGTCTATATCTCCCATAGCAGATAAGGCCATGCAGAATGAGGTCCCCAGAGGGTAAATTTGGTATGCTAGCCCGCTATGCGTGATAGCGTCACTAAATTCACCCTCTGGGGACCTCATTCTGCAAAGGACAGGCACACTAAACTCAGGCTTATTCCAGGATACAAGTAATCCAATTGGTAGTTGTTAATTTGACCAAATAAGAATAAGATAGTCCAATTTTCCTTTGATGTAAAGAAGTTAGTAAAATCGGTAGGAATAGTTACTGCTTTACATTGAAGCATCCTGCCTATATTGTTCTATTGCCCAGATCCAATGATGGGATATTTTGTTTATTTTAATCAACTTTATCATAACAATCAACACAGGATGCTATATCTGTCAGAATGTTAAATTATGCACAGCATACAGGACTGTGTAATTGAGAGTAGCCACACATTGTTTACGTTATCGCACAGGGTCACTTTTTGTTGTCAAATGAGCAAGCCTTGAAATAGGGTGTCTGTCATTTGCAGAATGAGGTCCCCAGAGGGTGAATTTAGTTCTGCAAATGACAGACACCCTATTTCAAGGCTTGAGAGTAGCCACACATTGTTTTCATTATCGCACACGGTCACTTTGCGATGTCAAATGAGTTTGTATTCTTTTGAAATGATGTAAACATTGTTATAAAATATATTTTTCACATTGAATTATGGCTTTTGATGGCGTTCTGACCAAATATCATATCGTCTATGGAATAAACCAATTTTACTGTCACAATTGTGACGTTTTATCACATTCATAATCATTTGTTAGATAAGCGAGTATATTATTTTAAATATTTTATTGCTTAAAACCTGCTAAAGAAAGGTATAAGCAGGATGATTCGACGTGAAGCAATCTCACTAGATGATTTACGTCCAATGAAAATTGGACTAGCCATAAGAGTGAATTTGATTGGCTGTGCTATTACGATTTTAAGTGGCAGTAACTACTACCTTAACTGAAAGTAGTGGGTATATGCAGGTCTGAGAATAAGGTGCCTGTCATTTGCCGAATGAGGTCCCTAGAGGGTGAATTTAGTGTAGCTATCATGCATAGCAGGCTAGCATCACTAAATTCACCCTCGGGGGACCTCATTCTGCTTGGGCCTCATCTTCTCTGGAAAGTTGCTTTTATTATTAAATTTCTATAGAAACTTCTTCACATAGATTCTATTTCTTTTTTAATTTAGTTTTTCTATATCCCCAAATTGGCAGAGGACACATTACATAGTCTAGGTTCACATTGGGTGTACATGTACATCACAATATTCACTATTTGGGAACTTCAATCTGAGTCTATATCTCCCATAGCAGATGAGGCCAGAGGGTGAATTTGGTGATGCTTGCCCACTATGCAGGACATCATCACTAAATTCACCCTCTGTGACCTCATTATGCAATTGACATGCAGGCACACTAAACTCAGGCTTGGGTACATGTAAAATAAAATTGTCATGAATGTCTGTAAACAACCTTCATCAACAAGTACATGTAAAACAGATCAACTTTGTCCTTATTTTCATTATTAACCCTTTACCCAACAGAACGGCCCTGTGCCAATGCATTCTTTTATATATGCGAGTCGACCATAGGTCGCCTCGCATATATAAGAGAATGCATTGGCTTAACACATATTAAAAATGATCAAATTGTCAAAGAATGTAGAAAATATTATAAGAAAAAATGGTAAAAAGTGTTAAAAATAGAATTTTGTTAGGCCAATGCATTCTCTTATACATGTATATGCGAGGCGACCTATGGTCGACTCGCATATATAAGAGAATGCATTGGCACAGGGCATAACTGTAACCATCACAATGTGGTCAATGAACCGGTTCCAATGATATCCATATTTGTATGGTGTTATTGAGACAGACCGAAGATATTTTAGGCTGTTGAAGCTTTATATGGGTGTTTTTGGCCGTTTTGTTGGGTAAAGGGTTAATTGAAGATTTCACCAAAAAATGAGATTTCACATCTCGAAACCATTGGTATGCTAACGTTGTTGTTACAGATACATTACCAATCAACGTTCAATAAGTTCCAATCAAATCGGTGAACATTGGAAAAGATCAAAGCATTGGATAATATTCGGAAAACATTTAGACTACAATATTTTAATCAATGGTGTGATCAGCGATATTTGTTGACAAATTGCTTTAACAGTAATGTTTACATAATGATGGTTTCACCATTCAAAATATCATTTTTAATAAAAAGCCCATTCTAAAAATAACGGACGTATTATGTTATTGGTCCATCTGTTTGCTTTTTTCGCATCTGGATGATAACTTTAGAAAGCCTGAACTGAATGGAATGAAATTGTGGGTATGTGGGTTTACTAGCACAAAATACAGGAAAAGTTCAAATTTGGGTTCCGCACACAAATTTTCACCAGAGTTACGGCCCTTTTTTTTTAAATTTGCACTCAATTTTCATTTCCGGATGATAACTTTAGTAAATCTGAACTGAATGAGATGAAATTTGGTATGTGAGTTGAATAGCCCAAATACAGATCAAGTTCAAATTTGGGTTGCACCTGCCAATTTTCACCATAGTTATTGGCCCTTGGTAGAAATTACCATGGGCGTATTTTGCCACGCCATAGCATTGCTCTTGTTGGATATTTATTTATAGTGAAAATAGCAACAAGGTTGATCTATTTTACCACGTTCTTCATTGTGATGATGAATTTACAGACTTTAATGTAATTTTTATATAATTTCTCACATTTACCCACCTCGAAGGCATTAAGTCCCATGAATATTCATGTCTATCCATTAGGATAGCCCACTGTGTGGGATAGCATCAGCAAATTCACCCTCTGGGAATGTCATTCTGCTTAGGTCAAAAACTGCTGTGGGAGACCTAGGATCAGGTTGAAGTTCCCCAGTTGAAGTTGTTAATTTTCACCTCGTTATGCATTTTAAATTCTGCAAATTGGTGGATACTAGAGAAACTTCCCAGAAGGGAAAAAGTAACTAAAAACCAATGTTAATTTGAGACCATAGATACTTCCCAGAAGATGAGGCCTAAGTAGCTTGAGATAACCAGAGGATGAATATGGTGATACTAGCCCGCTATGTTGGTTGGCATAACTAAATCAACACTCTGGGGACCTCATTCTGCAAATGACAGACACAATATTTGCAGGCTTCATGTTAGAACTTCTCCTTTTGAAAGTCGATATCTGACCATCAAAATCTCCTATTAATGGGCTTACTGACACAATCTAATTATAGATCCATAACTGTTAGTTGAACCCTTCCATGACTGGAGCTTCATGAAATTTTTCGTAAACCCTGTGCCAATGCATTCTCTTATATATGTGAGTCTCCCGCAGCTCACGGTCAAGAAAGGGTTATGGTATCAAATCAAACTATGTATCATTGGCGCATTCTACCATTTGGTCTTTGTATGTTGATCTATGGGCAACGAGTTGGAGCCCAGAAATGTTTGCATGTATATGTTATATGTGACCCGCCATATCAAATCCAGTCGGAAGTCGGGATTTTTTTACCCTGTGCCAATGCATTCTCTTATATATGCGAGTCGACCATAGGTCGCCTCGCATATATAAGAGAATGCATTGGCTTAACAATTTTTTATCATGTTTTTTAAATAAATGTTTCTTACAATTTTTAGGACATAAAATATAAAAACATCCATTACCCTGCAGGGAGCCCCACACATATATAGAAGCACATAGAAAGAGTGTCGTCTGCTCATGTTTGTCTGGGGCTCTGTATGGGTGAAATTATAAAATTGTTAAAGAATAGAAGAACAAATTATTAAAATTGTAAAAAATTGTTAGGCCAATGCATTCTCTTATATATGCGAGGCGACCTATGGTCGACTCGCATATATAAGAGAATGCATTGGCACAGGGTAAAAAAATCCCGACTTCCGACTGGATTTGATATGGCGGGTGTCATATGTGTTATAGATTTGGAGATCAGGGTCCGACGAATTAACAGATATAAGTATTAACAAATATATGGAAGATAACTCTTATTGCTTGACTACAATTAATATACCTAGTGGAACACTAGCTAATAGATGGGAAATAACTCTTCATTCCTGCACTCGTGTTAATAGAACATCTAATATATTGGGAAGAACTCTTATCTCACAATCTATGAGATGAGTTCTGGCTCAATAAGCGAGACCACTGAGTAGCGGCCATATTGGATTCATCCAGCTCCGTATATGGAATACAACTCCAGAACTTTGACCTGTAGTACTAAAACCACGGAACCGCACCTGGTGGATCCAATATGGCCACAAGTTAGTGACAGGACGAGTTAGCGACAGGACGTATTAATAGACCTATCAGAATAGTAGCTAATACATAATGCTCTAAATAATCGACTCCTTAACCACAGCAGAATTATGGGTAACTGTTCAGGATTTAGTCGGAAATATGGCTTGTTGCCATTCATCGGAATGCTCTCACTAAGAGCTTTCCGATGAATGGCAACAAGCCATATTTCCGACTAAATCCTGAAAAGTTACCCATAATTCTGCTGGATTTAGTCGGAAATATGGCTTGTTGCCATTCATCGGAAAGCTCTCACTGAGAGCTTTCCGATGAATGGCAACAAGCCATATTTCCGACTAAATCCTGAAAAGTTACCCATAATTCTGCTGTGGTTAAGGAGTCGATTATTTAGAGCATTACTGTACATGGGAAAGAACTCTTTATCCCTGCATTTGGGTTATTAGAGAACAACTAATATATTGGGAAGAACTCTATTTCACAATGGTTTGGTTGGTTACTGACTACAATGATGGACAATTGTTATTTATGTTTCTTTTAATAATGATGTATTCAGTGTTCCAATTACAACAACAACAACATTTAACCCTTTCATGACGGGAGCTGCACTGGTGCAGCATTACATATATTGTGCCAGTGCATTCTCTTACATATGTGAGTCTCCCGTAGGGAGCCTCGCATATATAAGAGAATGCACTGGCCTGGCTGAGTCATTCTTGATTGAGAAAACTTGGCTCAGAAAGAGATTTTGATAAGAGGTGAAATGTTATAAAGTAACAACTTTTTTTACCCTGTGCCAATGCATTCTCTTATATATGCGAGTCGACCATAGGTCGCCTCGCATATATAAGAGAATGCATTGGCCTAACAATTTTTTACAATTTTAATAATTTGTTCTTCTATTCTTTAACAATTTTATAATTTCACCCATACAGAGCCCCAGACAAACATGAACAGACAACACTCTTTCTATGTGCTTCTATATATGTGTGGGGCTCCCTGCAGGGTAATGGATGTTTTTATATTTTATGTCCTAAAAATTGTAAGAAACATTTATTTAAAAAACATGATAAAAAATTGTTAAGCCAATGCATTCTCTTATATATGCGAGGCGACCTATTTTTTTCAAGAAAAAGCAGAGATCATATCACAACTCATTCATCAGTTTGTTCTATTTCATTCACTAATTTGTTCAAACCAATATCAGAATTATTGTAAAGCATTTGGACAACAGAAATCATCAGTTTCTAATCAGTTACATTACATTTATAATGTTCCTTTGCAAGCCCTGATATCCTTTGGAAATTAAATATGCAAATAGTGTGTCTGTCATTTACAGAATGAGGTACCCAGAGGGTGAATATAGTGAAGCTATCCTGCACGGCTATCACCCTCTGAGAACCTCATTCTGCTTAGGCCTCAACTGATATGGGAGATCTTGAATCAGATTGAGGTTCTCCAGTTGAAGTTGGTGATATTCACCTCGATTATACATTTTATCTTCTGCAAATTAGGGGATATAGAAACTTCCCAGAAGGGGAAAAAGTAACTAAAAACAATGTTATAAATTTTAGACTATAAATACTTCCCATGATGAGGCCTAAGCAGAATGAGAGGGGAGGGTGAATTTGGTGATGCTAGCCCGCTGTGCAGGATAACATCACTAAATTCACCCTCCGGGGACCTCACTGAAAATGACAGAAACACTATTTGCAGGCTTATCCTTTGCAAGCCCTGATATCCTTCGAAAATTAAAAAAGTAAGTAATTATGATTGATTGGTGGTTATATGGTGCATTGGTGTGATGTTCATGGCTTGGTGTTCAGCTGCGCATAGCTCCAATTAAGTCGTCAATCTCACACCAGGTTATCGGCAATCAACTGCAATAATGCAAAAAGTGTCTTATGAGATAACTGTCTGCGCCCTTCCGCGCGCATTTTATTTAATAGTTCCCATTGATAGGTTCATTGATAAAAAGTTATTGAAGATTTGTACGTTCCCAGACCTTCCTCTATTTTTCTTGTACTTAAACAATACGTATATTAACTGCAAGCTATTTACAATTGAACAACATGCGTGCATATATTCTCATTGCAAATAGTGTGTCTGTCATTTGCAGAATGAGGTCCCTAGAGAGTGAATTTATTGATGCTATCCCGCATGGCAGGCTAGATTCACCAAATTCAACCTCTGGGGGACCTCATTCTGCTTAGAACTCATCTTCTGGTAAGTATCTATAGTCTCAAATTAAAATTGTTTTTAGTTACTTTTACCCTTCTGGGAAGTTTCTATATCCCCTAATTTGCAGAAGATAAAATGCATAATCAAGGTGACCAATGGGTGAACATCACATGAACTTCAACTGGGGAACTTCTATCTGATCCTAGGTCTCCCATAGCTGTTGAGGCCTAAGCAAAATGAGGTTCCCAGAGGGTGAATTTGGTGATGCTAGGCTGCTGTGCTGGATACCGTCACTATATTCACCCTCTGGGGACCTCATTCTTCAAATGACAGACAGTATATGCAGGCTTGTTCCTGTTATTTTATTGACAATCTCAGCAGGCCTACACTCCCAAACTCCAGGCAGAGTTATCTCTCATCGCTCCGCTGAGATAACACTGCCACAAGTACATTTGGTAAGGATTTCTGACATGATCTTTAATAGTTCTTATGTTTTAGGATTAAAGATGTCTATGTCTGGCTCAGTTCATAGTGTTCTTATCAATACCGAAACAATTACCATTATTGCAAGATTTGGTGGCCAAAATAAGATAATAGGGGACTAAATATAGTTCCGCCAATACATAAAAATGGATGTATCAGTCCGCAAAGTACCATCCTTCCGGCAGTGATCATTCGCAGTGAAACAGAGGGCGCTGCATGGAGTTTGCTTCTCGACATGCCTATACAGTTTGGGTTATAAAAAAAATAATAACTGTATTAGAACTTTGAATTAAAAATACTCAATAATTCTCCACGTGCTTATCGGTTGTGACTTCAAAGATATGTTCAAGGCTTCATTTACAATAAAATACAGTAATGCCCTAAATAATCGACAACTTTTCAGGATTTAGTCGGAAATATGGCTTGTTGCCATTCATGGGAAAGCTCTCAGTGAGAGCTTTCCGATAAATGGCAACAAGCCATATTTCCGACTAAATCCTGAAAAGTTACCCATAATTCTGCTGTGGTTAAGGAGTTGATTATTTAGTGCATTACTGTACCAAATCTAATTTAACCCTTTCTATACTAAAAGGCCTAACAATATTTTGTTTGGCCTTGTAAGCCAGTGCATTCCATTATATATGAGAGGCTCCCTATGGGAGACTTGCATATATAAGAGAATGCACTGGCACAGGATATTTAATGCTGCACCAGCGCAGCTCCCGTCATGAAAGGGTTAAACCTTTTAATTTATGTTTTATTTGAAGTAAATGGATAGAAAATGCTATACCAGACAAGATAGTGTTTTCCAGATAATACGTCATACTTCTTATTTCAATGAGCTTATATATTCACTAGAATCTAAATATAAAGCAAAATAGGTTTTGTTGAAATTGGCTTTGAATCATGAATACATCTTAATACGTTCACTACCATCTACGAGTTATATTGTACCTTTTGCTTGTAATTGAATGGGCATTGGCAGTGAACGTGTTAAATTTATTTTTGTTGGCACTTTACTCACTATCTGGATGATGTTTACACAATAGTTATTGTCTATGTTGTATCTTTTATTTCATACATATATTTTATTTGTCCTTGTGATCTTCACTTCATATTAAACTCTGGTTGAGCAGATGTCAAATAAATTTCTATGAATCTTTATCGACCTTTCCTTTTAACTCACCCTACAAGAATAGATATGTCCCGATTTGTGCAAGAAATGTACATGCATTTGTAACCGGATTACAAGTCAGATTTGTTTTTGTCACAATGCTTGCTTACCATGTGAGAATAACTCCAACTTGAACTATAAAAATAAAAATATTTCACCTATCCTTGTTAAAAAAAAGGGTTAACCCTGTTTTACAAGGGTAGTGGAAATATTTTCATGTTTCTAGTTGGAGTTATTCTCTGGTAAGTATTTGTAACTTTGTGACAAAAAAACAGGTCAAATTTTTTAAATGGCTATTGTTGGAATTATTCCCCATATATAGTAAGCATATGTAACTTTGTGACAAAAAACACATTTTTTAAATGACTTCCTAAAATTCCCCCCAAAAATATGACGCATTTGTAACCGGGTAACTGTCATGGTACCTCAATCTTTGCGACTGTTTGGCTATCATTGGCTGAATTAACTACACCCAGTCCAGTAAAAATTCCACCTGGTCCAGAAACAGTTTTCTGTGTATACAGCAGAAACAACAACATCTGCTGAAACCTCATCTGTAGCAAGAATGATAACTCCTGATGACATGACAACCCCAAACTCCATACAGCGCCCTCCACGCTATCGCTGCGATATATGTATCTGCGGAGCGATGGGAGATAACTCTGCCTGGAGTTTGATGACAACCCCTGAACCTAGCGCTGTGGCAGAAAATATCACTGAGCTGTGTACAGTTCCTGAACCTGTTACTATTCCAGAAAGCACTCCTCAAGTTATCACAACTCATGGGCGGCCAACCACTTCCCCAGAATCAACAGCTGAGTCAAGATCAACCCCTGAGTCAAGATCAACCCCTGAGCCAAGGTCAACCCCTGAGCCAGCCACAGAACCAGAATCGACACCTGAGCCAATGTCGACCCCTGAGCCAAGATCAACCCCTGAGCCAGCCACAATAGAAGAATCGACACCTGAGCCAAGAACAATGCCTGAACCAGCTACTGTACGTTCCAGAATCAACTGCTGAACTGATAGCATACCTGTGGCAGCATAGAACAATCACACCACTTTTATTTACTATCTTGATTAATCAACTAACTATCATGATTAATCAACTGAGATATCTTCTTTAATCAACTTATGTATCTTTATTAATCGACTTAGCTATCTTGATTAAATAATTTACTATCTTGATTGATCAACTAGGCAATCTTGATTAATCAAGTTAGTTATCTTGATTAATCAACTTAGCTATCTTGATTAATCAACTTAGCTCTCTTGATTAATCAAGATAGCTAAGTTGATTTATTAAGATAGCTGAATTGATACTGATCTATGGATGTCCTTATCTCTAGACGGTCGTTCTATGAAATGAGATATGCTATTGGTCAAGGTCCGATGCTGCATTTTGTGAAAAATGTAAATCTATAATGTACCCTAGTGAACAATAAACACTCTTCGTTTTCAATCCTACGTTATAATGTGAATACAGTGAGCACACCACTTTATAATAAAAATTATTCTGGAGCCTACAAATTAGTATCAAACAAGAGCTGGGCTGTCGCCCGGTGCACACCACATTGTTGCATATAGTCTAGAATTGGCATTCCCAAACTGAGTATAGAAGTAACAGGACCCCGATCATCTTCGATCACATCAACGGATCATTTTTTTGAAAGCTGTCCCTTTATACTGAATATCTCCACATAATTCCATTCAGATTGAGATCTGATGAGCCATTGTTCAGACATACGTGCGGGCAGGCGAATATCAACATTTCTACATAAACAAAGATCAATAACCCTAGAACAAATAATGCAAACAAAACCAATTAAAACAGTGTTGAAAGTCCTCATTATGGTCAAAATTCGTACTAAATGTCATTGAGATCTGATATCCCGTGATTGAGATATTTAACGCCGCTCAGCCAGATATGTTTCAAACAGATTCCACAACATCAGTTCAGTCACAGAGATGCTCGACAACCTTCACTGGCAAAGAGAGACGACTTAAATCCAGACTCACTATGCTGTTCCCATCTGCTTCCCGGCGAAAGGTGCGATTTGACACTACAGCTTTTTAAGCGACCCATTCGCAGCTTTTACATCGACCTAATCCCGCATAACACCAGTGGATATTATATTTTCAAGCACAGTATACACCGGTGGCGTTAATAACAATCTTGTCTTTTCTGATTCAAATAATGTACTCATCCCTAAATCCAAAACCACACGATCCTCTGTAAACAAAGCAAACTTCATCCAGATAGGCACAACATCAGACAATACAAATACTCGTTTTACCCCCGAACTGTCACTCAATGGAATAAATTAACACAATACTCTGTATCTTCTGAGGATGTAGGGGGCTTCAAGACGACACTATCGCCTGAAGTCTTGAAGCCTCTTATCCTCCTCGACCACACCAACAAGTAAACAACTGAGATTGTACATATAGTTTTAACTGTTTTTAATGCGAAAACTACCCTTTTATTAATACCGGTAGTATAAAAAATACCAAAACAATTCCACTCAACGGCTAATAATGGTCAGCAAATGACCGACGGCTGCAACCGGAAGAAGAAGAGAATTCCGTTAAAATAACAATAACAACCAGCACCTTATTAACGAACCGGCGGCCGACTCGGTCGTCTCCGACCACAACCCCCAGTGGGCTGCAGAACGAAAAATGTCTATATAAGTTGAAATATAAGACTTACAAATTATCTTTTTCATTTCTTTTATTTGTAATTGGCATAGCTGAGCACAAACCAAAACTCAACATTATTGACATAATGTTAACGACAATAAACGAAATTGAAATTCCCCAACTACACCTTTTACCGGACTCGGCCTCCGGTTCGCACTTCAACTTTTAATCCTCCCAAAAATTCCCAGTTCTATAAATAAAACCCCCATGCGCCCAGACGAAGCAAGAAGCTCTACATTAGAATACACGCGGCGCGCATAATAAATACTTCGGCTAAATCCCGCATCCGGTCATACTCCCCAAATTGGTTCCCAAACAGGGACGTGGCTATAGGGGGTTTGGGGGGTGTCTCAAAATTTTCAATAGTTGGAAATTTCATACCTGACACAACATTAGTTGGAAATTTCACACCAACAATAGGTTGATAATGTTCTTGTAGTTTGATTTTCAAACAATTTGTTGGTGGGGAATTTATTGTTTTTGGACCAATATTTGCATATTTTCCTACTTTTGATAAAAAAAACATTTGGACTGAAATGGCCATCAGGTTGGACATTTCCAACACTTGGAAGGTTTGTGTCCTTGTCCCTTTCCTGTGGCCAGTAAAAAACTGCTAGTTATTTTAAGAAAACAATATTGTCCTATATTGGTCAAAATTGTCATTGGAATCGTCATCAGTTGGAAATTTTCGAACCTAAGTTTAAAATTTCCAACTCTAGGGAGGCTTGAGCTTGTCCAGATGCTAGGAAGTTGCGATTTTCTTATTCAGTTTTCAAAATGTTCACACACCGGGGCGGTCCCCCCGGTGGACAATAAAAAAAACTACTAATTAGTTTAAAGGTACTCAATCCGATAAAACTCCTCTCAATTACTATTTCAATGGCTTCGGGGGTCAAAAATATTTGATTAAAGGTACTCAATCCGAACAGAGGGTCCCCATCTCAACAGATTCCAACAACAACAACAACCCGATCAGAGGGTCCTATATTACTATTTCTTTGGCTTTGGGGGTAAAAAATATTTGATTCGAGTCGAGGAACCCATCAAACAAAGCTCAGAGTTATTAGATATTGATTTTTGAAATTTGTTATTTACTCGAGATGAGTACTAATAATTGCCTTCAACTGCTGTAATCTGCTCGGGATGTGTACACCAAAATCTATTCAAACAGACAAGGATGGATAACTCTAAAATCAAGTGGTAATAATAACGCAATTTTGACTGAGTTCTGGGCCAGAAAGTATTCCCGATAATGAAAAATAATAGATTTCTAAAATCGATATCTAACAAATCTGAGCTTTGATGGGTGACTTCCTCGACTCGAATCAAATATTTTGACCCCCGAAGCCATTGAAATAGTAATTGAGAGGAGTTTTATCGGATTGAGTACCTTTAAGAACATTTTTACTACATTTGGTCAAAAATGGTGATCAGTTAGAATTTTTTTTAACCTAAGTGTGAGTATGAGGTTTTCCAACACAAGGGACGCTGTGGCCAATCTAGATGCTAGGATTTTGCGATTTTCTTGTGTTTTCAAAATTTTCTCACACCGGGTTTAACAACCATGGTCGGCCCGTTGTGTCCTGATCTCCTGTCTCCGTAGCCGTGTGCATTTGTCTGGAGTTAGACCACTAGATGTTAGGATTTATGCGATTTTCAGGTTAAAAAATCTGAATGTTCTCATACCGGGTATATAGAACCATGGTTTATGAATATGCTATTAGGCCTTCCTGAGGTGCAAATGGAAATATGCAAAACTTGTGTTTGTTCTGATTCAAGGGGGGTGCAGTTGGAATTCCCAAGGTGGACACCCCCCCCCCCCCCCCACATGGAGACTCCCTAGCCACGTCCATGTTCCCAACTGAAACCGTACGCCGTGTATACGTATATACGGAGATGGGTGGAGTTGTGGTTCAAGGTATTCAATCCGATTCGATGGTCCCCATATCATAAGATTCCATTAACAACAATTTTTTTTTAAATGCCGCTTCAGTTATCAGAATTGATTAATTGCCAAAGAATAATGCTAACCACAGTCAATACATTTTGTTCAAAGAAATTTTGCCGGTTTGTCAAATATCTGACACAAAAAAGCCACTTGATTTTAGTTTTTATAGATTTAAAAAATCGATATATGATCACTCTGAGCTTTGATGGGTGGGTTCCTCGACTCGAATCAAATATTAATTTGTGTTACCCCCGAAGCCAAACAAATAGTAATTGAGATTGAGTACCTTTAATTGAGCCAGAATATACATTTCACAAATGCAACATGCGATTACTGGTCATATTTGTTGCTACTTTACTTCCGTACTTCACTCACCACATACATTACATATTGTATTGGATGTCTGAATTGAGCGTCCAATTCACTATTTCGTTTTTCTCGGTAACTCCCCCATGCTCTTCAGATTGTCACCCATTGGTAATTAAGTGTGAGAAGACAGTAGCGGCCAATTGGGTGAGAGTCGACATATCACATAATTACATGTATATATAAACAACAGGCCCATATCATATAGTCATATTGCTAAGTTGATTAATTCAAGTTGATTCACCAAGATAATTATGTTGATTAATCACGATAACTAAGTTGATTAATTTAAACAAAAAAGTGGTATGTCGGTTCTATAAGTTGCCGTCACGGTAGCAGTTCTATGATTTCATACAACGACCGTAGCGATTTGTGGATTACTATCGACTTAGCTATCTTGATTATTCAAAAAGGTAAGTTGATTAATCAAGACAGCTTAGTTTATTAATCAATTTAAAGGCCCACTTAATTTTCGAGTCTCCGATTATTTTTTTTATAGTGACTTGATATACGGTTTTAATAACAATCTTTGCCATAAAATATGATTAAAATACTATAATTCATCACTATTTGAAACATATGTGTCTCAGAAGATGCCCACAGAGAAATAGAAAACTGCTGAAGGCTTCCCCCTCTAGTACCCAGAATGCAACAGAATTCAAACTTTTTCAATGAAAGGGGAAGCATTCTATCTTTAATATATAGAGTTATTCAGGTGATGGTGTAATAGAGTTATCTCTCCTCGGTAGTGACTGATGCTGATTAATATGTGAGTATTTGATATGTGATATGTGATTATATGTACCTTCCATGTATGTAATATGTGATTATATGTAACCTCCTATATATGAATAGGAATATTGTATTGTGTAATATGTTGATTGATAATGTATACGAGTCTCACTCGGTGTGTCTTTGAAGGCAGAACTTCAAGATAAGATAAGATAAGATAAGATTCCCCCTGCATTGAAAATAATACTGATTTTTACTTCAATCTTGACAAAACGCATTGGCAGCTCAACAAAATCAACATGTCCACAGTTTATTACACCGGATAAGTTGATAATACAATGTTTTGGAGCTTCCTCTTTCAAATGGTATATAATATGGCATATATCTTGTATAAAGCCCGGTAGTAGTAATCTGGGGGTTCGAAAATTAAGTGGGCCTTTAAGATAGTAAGTTGATTAATCAAGATAGCTAAGTTGATTAATCAAGATAACTAACTTTGATAGTAAATAAAAGTGGCGTGGCGGTTCCACGCTACCGTACTGATGATATTTGGTTGCTAAAATTGTATCATCCTGGGTAACAATTTATCACAATTTCGGAAACCTGGCCTACCGCGATTTTGGCCATGGAGCCCAGGTAACGTTAAATATATATTCATACTTGAATTTGCCAATATACCTGAGTACCTACACGTATATACGTATTACCCCGGAGTCGCGCGACCTGATTATCACCGTGACACAACTATGTTAACAATTGTATATTCATATTACGGAGATGCCGGTATATATGCACAAATATTTTCATCAATGATATAGTATATATGCCCTTGGAGTCGACCTGATTACCACACAACTATATTTAAATTAAATATTGATCAGTTATCTAAAAATCACAATTGTTGGGACATCAGTGTTTCATAGAAAATTTAACCGTATCGGTAATTGGTAAACGGGTGTTGAAAACAGCAAATGGGAAATGCGATTTGGTACAATGTATAATGGACTTCCGGTGATTTGATGCATTCTTTAAATTTTATCGCCTATTTATCACAATTAAACCAGCGAAAATGTGACTATATCATCACTATACTTACACTAATAAGTAGATCTTGTATTCTTTTATTTGTGAAATCAAGTTACATCTCAAATTATAATTCCATATTGTTTCTCAGATGTCAAAATATGAGCAGATTCATGAGTTGATATTTTCCAAATTACAATTTACACTACACAGCTACAGTCTGGTGATCACTGGTGATTATTATTTACTTATTTAGTGATAACGTTTTGCAAACCGACATCAATTCGAACAATGGATGAAGGCAACACAGTGAAGATTCGGTGTCGGAGGTCACTGAGTAAAGTAACTCTTGGGGATGGTGAAATAACTATTGGAGATATAACCTACAGTTTGACAAAAGGTAAGATTATAAAAATATAATTAGTAGAAAACTACGGGATAAAGATATCTGGGCATTGAAATTTCTGCGATGCCTGTAATGGGAGAGGTCACTTCAACTTCAAGTTCAAGTCCGGAAAGGAAGAATATGACACAAGACACGACCAAACCGCGATGTTCCCTCGACAATACATATACTAATGCGAGTAATCATTAGATTAATGGCAGTAATGCATCACCTTGACAATGACATACCATATTACTAGAGCTCTTTCCATCAATGTATAACATTATTATAATCAATAAATTTGAAAAATGATCAAGGAAATATGGGTTGATACAAAAATCGGACTTGGCACTGAAAGGGTTAAAAGGGAAGGAAACTATCACATAACGAAAAGGTGTGTGCATTAAGCAAGCTATTGCAAAAAAGAGACATTTAACCAGCCTTTTTCTCGATCAGGCGAACAACCTGTGAAGCATTGCGGCCATTTTTCGGGTCTGTTTGATCGAGTTCCGGGCATACCTCTCAGTATCGACGGGTCCTACTAAACAACGAACACAAACGAACATAAACGAACACAGGTCCAAAAAGCGGAGTAGAAGGGCGAAATTTGGTTTGTGGTTGCGCGTGGGTCCATTCTATGTATATGTGGTGTTATTTCCAACTTTGATGACTTATTTTTTGAGTTATTAGCATTATTTTAATACAAAACTACTAAACAACGAACACAAACGAACATAAGATTAGCGGCAGTGCAAATGCTACCATGCAGGTGTTAATTAACAACGGCTTAGTCTGTCTCCTTGTTTTTACTGCAAGATGATTGTCAATTTTACCACTGATGGCAATAAAAAGACGGGGAAACATCAGAGGTCGGCGTTTTAATTAGAGCTGGGACGGTTATGGGTTTTTCGTGACCGGTTATGAACGGCAAAAAACCGCGATTAACCGGTTAACCACGTATTATAGGTACTATTATGGGTGGGTAAGCCCAGTATGCAGAACGGCGATGATTGTGATGCTCACTGACATGGTAAGTTTGAGAACGGCTCCTGCCCATTATACAAAGAAGTTGTCACCCATGACACACATAATCACATATCTAATTAATTACTGTATACACCCCGTCAGTAAGCCCAGGGGGCACGTGCACGTTTTTGTCCAAAAAGTGGGTACTGCATGGGCTTACTCACGGGGATCCCCCCGTGCAAAATCTCAGTTAGCCTTGAGATGCTGGTTTACCATCGTATTTTATACTGATACCAAGAGTAGTTACGTTATATAAAGAGAATGATGCGTTTTATTAAGATAAAATCATATAATAATAACAAGATACAGATGTCGACAGGTAAAACAAAAAATACAATTTATACGTTGTAAACATGCGTATGGAACGGTTAATAGCGCACATAAATAGCACAAAGTTCAGAAGACGACAAGTCCATCGTCGTCGAAACCATCGAACTCCAGGTCGTCGTCAGAATCTTCCTCGAAGAAGAAAAAATTTATGAATTTCGCGGTAATCGACGAAACGTATTATGTACGTTCTGCAACAAGAACAATAACTCTATAAATTCGAGGTGGATTAATATTCGAATGGAAAAACTCATTATCTGATACTATTTTAAATGTAATGGTTCAAAAATGATTTAATATAAATATTAGCTGCTCTGATATATATATTACCTCATGTTAAAATGAAATAATCCAAGATTAATTAACGGCAATTGAGCCACAAAGATTGTAAACGAATTAACACCAGAGAACGTGGCAACTTTTAAAAGTATATCATAGAAAGCAGGACTGCTCGTGGAAATTATTGGGCTCAATTTATATTTTCTTGGGATCAATTTGAAAACACAATAGTTGTGTAATGAGTTCACACCCAAATTTAGCCTTCAAAGAGCCGACACGCCGCGTTTGATGTTGTTCCGTCAATCTCGGATTCATTTTAATTGACGAGACAGATTATAAACCCTCTTATAGCCAGTTATAGCTGACCATCACAGTGATCATACACTATAATAGTGATGTTACGGTTAACCGACCACGGCAAATCCGTGACCGGTCACGGCCATAGTTGGTGGTTAACCGGTTAACCGCATAACCGTCCCAGCTCTAGTTTTAATGCATAGCTAACAAAACATTTGAGTGAATGTGAGTGAGTCATTGTTGTCAGTCTCTGAGATGACTATATATATTTTCTCAGTCTCGGAGATCACTCTGGTAAATGCTGTTTCTGCTTGCTTTCCTGATACACGCATACGCTATGTAACAGGCATCTTAAGGAAAATCTCAATCGTAATTAAAACAGACAGTGATCAAACTGTCAATAAGATGGAAAAGTATTCATATATAGCGAGAGCGGCTTGGTAACAATAGAAAACAAAATCATTTATGACGAAATACAGACAGACATAATTGACAAATATATGTGACAACAGACGATACCTTACATCATTTATGGAAAGACTAACAACGAAAGTTTTCAATGCTAGAAAAAAAAATTCAACAATTCCGAAATGTTGGACAAATAACAATTATGAAAGCATTAAAGGTGCGGGAGTCCTTGGCAGTGGGTATATGCTGTGAAAATATTTCCAACGGTCCAAAACCGACACAAAAAGAAAATGTAGACAGACTTTGTCCGTATACTTTCCTGGTGTTTATATTATGATGGTAAGCATAAAGAGCGTTCTTTGTTGCTGAATTCCTGATATGGAACTAATAAAGAGCGTTTATATCATTTGTGTGTGATTAGCAAGTAACACTATGCTGTCTTCTGTAACAATATCAGGCTCTTGCTTAGGTAAAATATAGTAGGTCTTTATGATACCGCTATACTTAAAGTAATTGACCACCAATAACGTGGTGTCACCCCGTTAATATGGCGGTACTATACCGCGGTATCCTCCAATACCGCGGTACTGATACCGCTTGTTAACGTGAACAATATGTGTGAGCAAATACCTCCCCTCAAAGAGTTCCATGAAAATCACCGCGGTATTCAACAAAATTAATGCGGTGCCCGCTAAAAGACAGCGGTATCATTATCGCCCAATACCGTAACTCCACCGCCATGACCGTCTCGATACCGCTACCGTTTATTACCGGTATCACCGCGGCATGACCGGGGTATCACCCTGTTTTTCTGGTCAATTACTTTGAGAATAGCGGTAGCATGCTGTTTACACGATGAACGAAACTGTATGCGTTTTAGTGTTTTTCTGTTTACGGTGATTGGAACAAATATGAATATTTTCGACAACTAAGGCCTCCCGTGCCTTTAATAATATAATTAACAAAAAAATTGACTGAGTTTACAGACAATTTAAATGAAAAAGTGACTCACCAAAAAAAGGAAAGAGTGAAGGCATCAAAAACCAAGACGATCACCAATAAACGACAAAGTTAGCATATAGTATGCAAATATACATAGAGGATCTCACATGAGTTTCTATTTTATACGGAATTTATCAACCGAGTTCACTAAATTCAATTTGAGCCGAGGTTTACCGAAGCTCAAATAGAATTTAGTGGACGAGGTTGATAAATTAGGTATAAAATAGAACGAGTTTGAGATACTTTTCATCACATGGTCGTATAATCGCTTAAATTTTATCGAAAAGAACAATAATTAACAGACAGAGCAGCGTGACGTCATTGCACGCGACGATATTACACTTGTCTATTACGCTCGAATATTACATAGGAAAATAGTGCTAATCATGTGATAAAATAACATATAGACTTCTTTGATTCATATCAAATAAGTGCATTACTTGATTTAAATAATGCAACATTTTGATGGAGCCATTTTCATCCACTGACTGACTTCAAGGAGAACAAACTCTGCCCATCGTTCCGCCGGGGCTGAGTTTGCTACCTCTAATGTAAAATAATATATAGATATTCGATTGTATATAAAACAAACTTTGATTCTAGCCTGAGTACCTGAAGCTCTACTGAAAGATCAGTGTGGTGCCAGGGAAGTTAAACGAAGTTATAATAAGACAAAATAACTAAATCAAAACAATTCAGTGACAAAGAGACAGAGTATAAGCCATAGAGATGGCGGTAGTTAATTAACACCTTTATTAACACCTTTGCAATACGGCTAATCTCATGTTCGTTTGTGTTCGTTGTTTAGTAGCTTTGCATTCAAATAATGCTTATAACTCGAAAAATAGGTCATCAAAGTTGGAAATAACACCACATACACATATAATGGACCCACACGCACCCACAAACCAATTTTCACCCTTCTATTCCTCTTTTTAGACCTGTGTTCGTTTATGTTCGTTTGTGTTCGTTTGTGTTCGTTGTTTAGTAGGACCGGTATCGACGGGAAAAAATGCCTAGAACTTGATCGAACAGACCCGAAAAAGGCCGCAATAGTTAACGAGTTGTTTGCCTGATCGAGAAAAAGGCTTGTTAAATGTCTCTTTTTTGGAAAAGGAAGGTACATGGTATGTCAAGGTGACCCATTAGTATATGTGTTGTCTGGACTTAAACAAAACCCTCCGTTGCCAGCGGTGAGGAAAATTGGACTATACATTCAATGTATAGTCAATTTTGAACTGGATTATAATTTATTAATTAGCACTGTTTAGCGCCCTGGATTCTGTCTGCCATCTGTATCTGATCTGCTGATGTCGTGAGACATGTGACCTGATACGTGATCTTCCATAACAATAATAAACACCAAACATGTGCACAGTCCATGTGTTCAGTGAGGCCTAACAAAAAATAGGTGTGTTTCTCTTAACGGGCCCCAAAAATATTGGGTCGGTAAGTCAGCTTTTTTTTTCCAATTTAAAAAAAAACATACTGCCTACATGGGGCCCAGAGGAGTATTGGGGCTTGAATACAGGTGGTGTGAAGTAAGTGAATGAAACAAGTTCACTTATCCAAAAATGAAAAATGACTATACATTGAAGGTACAGTCCAACTTTCCCCACTGCTGGCAATGGAGGGTTTTCTGCAAGTATCACACCGTGTAATCGATATGGGCCGGATCGGCGTTAAATCTGCTATGCGGCGGTTCCAGCTCTGCTTCCCGGCATTTAATCCAACCCAAAGTCTACATGGCGGATAGTATTCGAAAAGTAACTGAATAAGTATTATGTTTAATAATAATTTAACTTTTTTATCAAGTAGAATGGTATTTAATGAAGATATGGAACTCAATACCAATTATGTGAAACAGTAGTTAGTTGGCGAAAAGTTGAACACAAAATGATATTCTTAAATAAAACGGCAAAATATATGCCAAAAACGCGGTCGGTATTCGCATAAAAATAATTGTATGCCCGGATTTTGGTACATAAGTGTGTGGTTATTGTGGTGAATCGGATACTCGTTCACCATGTCCAACACAATTCTGCCTATAAAACATATTATAAACCGTAGTTTTCCAATATATTTGTTCCTCGTTATTGGCAAAAATTGACAACGCCCAGATCGGGGGTTTGACAACGCTGTGAATTGAAACGTTATTTTTATAATCTGTCCAATTTCGTGTTCAGGACAGGTAAGTGTATTTGTTTTTGCCTGTATATTCTAACCCCATTGCCCAATCTCATCACATACAGTAATGCCCTAAGTAATCTCAGTGAGAGCTTTCCGATGAATGGCAACAAGCCATATTTCCGACTAAATCCGGAAAAGTTACCCAAAATTCTGCTGTGGTTAAGGATTCGATTACTTAGGGCATTACTGTACCTATCCAAATACTAGTAACCAACCACATAATGCTGTAATTGATAAATTAATGTTCGTTCGCATGTTTAATATAATAATTATTTTTATCCCATGTGTATCAAGGGTATTTTCCCCGTACTCCACAACAATGTTCTCCCAGTACGCTGTACACAACCTTGTATAGCCATATAATAATGGAACATTCCAATTAATGTGGTGTCGCTAACATGTTGCTAAACACGATTCTTATAATTGAGGCCCGCAAATGAAGAGAATTTCTATTAAAATAAAATTCCCACTGCATCCTGACTGCTTTGCCGATCGTTCTACCGTACACACCCAGTTAATAATGGGTCAATCCATTTAATATCGCATAGTTGTCCCCCGACGTTTCCGTCGGAGGACTATAGAAATGACCCTCGTCCGTCCGTCCGTCCGTGCGTCCGAGATTGGGTACCTTCATGGTGTAATCAACTCCTCCTACAGTTTTAAATGTAGAGATTTGAAACTCTGGGATATTGTTCCTAACATGTTGGTGATTTGCAACATCTATATAGCTAATCAAAAATATCATTTTTTCCATATTTTTGGGGGGGGTTTTCGACTTAGAAAATTTGGAACATTTTTGCCTTTTGGATGAGATTGGGTACCTTCATGGTGTAATCAACTCCTCCTACAGTTTTAAATATAGAGATTTGAAACTCTGGGATATTGTTCCTAACATGTTGGTGATTTGCAACATCTATATAGCTAATCAAAAATATCATTTTTTCCATATTTTTGGGGGGTTTTCGACTTAGAAAATTTGGAACATTTTTGCCTTTTGGATGAGATTGGGTACCTTCATGGTGTAATCAACTCCACCTACAGTTTTAAATGTAGAGATTTGAAACTTTGGGATATTGTTCCTAACATGTTGGTGATATGCAACATCTATATAGCTAATACAAAAATATCATTTTTTCGCGTTTGCATGCGTTTGTTCATCGGGTTGTTTTGTCCAAGAAATTTTGCGGTGGTTTGCAACATCTATATACTGTATAACATTGTTGCAAATAGTATCCTTCTAACAATTCCAATCATGAAGTTTACCACTCGAGTCGGGGGACATGTGGTCTGCGACCTTTTATTAAAATACAATTTGACTTGTGATCTGAATGAAAGTCTTCCGAATGAGGCCCGGTATAGGGGTTTAATCTTCTCTTCGCTGTAACAATATTGTACTTCGTGATTTTGGAAAGGGATGTGGGTTTTGGGAGGTGATGCTGTCTGCAAATGGCGAGGCCCCCTCCTGTCCATTATGTCAATACACTAAGATGTAACACTATGGTGGCAATGAGCAATTAATGCCAATTATATATGTAAACATAACTTATGTACAAATTCAAATGTCATAGTCATTGATGTAGTATTACATAATTATGTCGGAATTTTGGAATCGGTGTTTACGTGGTCACGGGGGGGGGGGGGGGGGGGGGGGGGGGGGGGGGGAACTGCAGCGTGAGGATCGGTTGCATTCCGATAAAGAGACGGTGGAATTCCGATAAACGAGACGGTGGCTATTCGATCTGAGACGGTTCGTTTTCGGCGACAAACGAGATTTTCTTTCGTGTTCAGGCATTCAAATGGAATTTCGGTGACCCCTCAGGTTTCATATCATCATATCGTTATTTGAGTTACTAATATCCATATGGATATTAGTAACTACAATAACGATATCATGATATGAAACCTGATTTGTCACGGCAATTCTGTTTGAATGCCCAAACACGAAGAAAATCTCGTTTGTCGCCGAAAGCGAACCGTCTCGTTTATCGGATTTCCACCGTCTCTTTATCGGAATGCAACCGATCCTCACGTCGCTGTTCTCCCCCCGTGGTGGTGGGGTTATTTCGAGTGGTCTTTATCAACATGTAGATGTTTAAACTGTATACAGGTGTATTATTCAACATCATTAGAAGAACAATCGCTAACTTTAATTTTTGTTATTAATATATATACAAAATATTAGATGAAAGATTTTCGGGGAACTTATTTTATGTTTTTGATGACATATATATTGAAGTTTGTTGTACATTTTAATAAAACATATTTGATGAATGTTTTTGTAACTTATTGTATATAATTATAAGAATCATGTTTAGCAACATGTTAGCGACACCACATTAATTGGAATGTTCCATTATTATATGGCCATACAAGGTTGTGTACAGCGTAGGCCCTACTGGGAGAACATTGTTGTGGAGTACGGGGAAATTATCCTTGATACACATGGGATAAAAATAATTATTATATTAAACATGCGAACATTAATTTATTAATTACGCATTATGTGGTTCGGTTACTAGTATTTGGATAGGTATGTGATAAGGTTTGGCAATGGGGTTAGAATAGGCTACACAGGCAAAAACAAATGCACTTATACCTGTCCTGAACACGAAATTGGACAGATTATAAAAATAACGTTTCAATTCACAGCGTTGTCAAACCTCGATCTGGGCGTTGTCAATTTTTGCCAATAACGAAGAACAAGTATATGAAAAACTACGGTTTATGATATGTTTTATAGGCAGAATTGTGTTGGACATGGTGAACGAGTATCAGATTCACCACAATACCCACACTTATGTACCAATATCCGGGCATACAATTATTTATACGCGAATACCGACCGCGTTTTTGTCATATATTTTGCCGTTTTATTTAAGAATATCATTTTGTGTTCAACTTTTCGCCAACTAACTACTGTTTCACATAATTGGTTTCGAGTTCCATATCTTCATTAAATACCATTCTACTTGATAAAAAGTAAAAAAAAAGGTAAAATTATTATTAAACATAATACTTATTCAGTTACTTTTCGAATACTATCCGCCATGTAGACTTTGGGTTGGATTAAATGCCGGGAAGCAGAGCTGGAACCGCTGCATAGCAGATTTAACGCCGATCCGGCCCATATCGATTACACGGTGTGAGTATGGAAAGGAAGAATATGACACAAGACACGACCGGACAATACATGTACAATATACCATTTATCTTCCTTTTCCAAATAAGAGACATTTAACAAGCCTTTTTGGCAGCCAGACAAGCGAGTTGCAAAGATTCGGGTGTGTTCAATCAAGTTCGCCCACCTGCCCCCCTCACATTCATAATAACTCTTTTATTTGTAACCGCGCACTGTTTCAAGGTTCGATACTGAGTGCGGTATCCCGGAACTCAATCGAACAGACCGAAATAATTCGGGATGAAAAAACCCTCCGTGATGGCGTTGTAGCGATTCGACTCCCGCACTTCTCTCTCTTGTTCTGTTACAGCATAAACCTCTGCAGCGAGATGATAAAATCGCCTCCATGATGGGGTAAACTACTTGATCAGGATGGCATTGTACAGTGGTATTGCATGGAGAATTACGAGCATATTTCATTAATATATATTAAAGCTGAATTTTTTTTTATTTTAATAAAAGAATACCTGTATACCTAATGATGTGTTTCTTTTATTGTGTTTTAATTGATAGTTTATTTACTGTTCTCTGCATTGCGTATTTATGTGGAAAAGATCGACATAATTCAGATTTTGGCATAATTGATAAATTAAATGAGAATAAAGTTCCCCCTCAGTCTCTGCCACAGGGGCGTGTCATTAAAACGAGTACAAATTGTCTATCGAACGTTCTCATGTCTTATACATGATACATGGATTACTATGAAATAATGAACCAATGTATTATCTGCCTCACACGTGAATCAGGGTTTGTCTTAGGCATTCACGCAGAAAAATGTGTACATTAAAATAGTGATTATCCTATCATTGTCTGTTTCATACGGATTACCTCACATGTGCTTTAACTAGACAAGTATTAAGTGACGACGTCGCAATTAATATCATTGATTGTTTTGACAACATTGTCTCTTTGATTTACAAAAAACATGTCTTCATTGTAGGCCCATATTAACCTTTGACGATATGACTTCATAGATGAAGGGGGAGTGTGGGTGGGTCTGAGAGACTGATCAGTCGGGTTAGGGGAAACAAACTTCTATTTTTTTAGGCCTGACCTCAACATTCACCACACTCCTCCGGGGACCTCCCTGTTCAACTTCTATTCTTCAGGAGAGCTGTACATATGACAGTGGAATATCATAATACCACTATGTACAGCAGACTGGCATCTAAGATTTACAACTATTATTCTGTCATGGAATCTACATAAAACATGGGATAGGAGACCCTACCTTTATTTATTTCAAACAATTAAAATGAATTTAAATGGTATATGAGTTTGCATGAGGAAACGAGTTCGCAAACTAGGCCCAGCCAGACATTTTCACCAGAGTTATGGCCCTTTGATTGTAATTATTTGGCGTTTAGCACCCAGGAAAAGTTGTCCGGGGGTTCTTTTGAACAATTATCAATGGATTTGAAAGATTTTTGGTATATATGAGTTCACAAGAGGAGTTTCTGAAACAGATTTGCAAACTAGACCTGGCCATACATTTTCACCAGAATTACAGCCCTTTGATCGTAATTTTTTGGCATTTCAATTTTATGCCCACATATTAACTGATTTGGATTTCAGTTATTTTTTAGCTTATTTTGAAAATGCCCATCCCCAACTTTGCCCACTGTCGGGAGGTGTCTGTTACTGCTTGTTTGTATACCAGTATGGCTCATGTATTTCTATATGGAAATCTGACTTATTCTTATTCTTATTTTGTTTGATAGAACCACAATTGTATATATTTCAGAACAAAGGGAATTGAGAGATTGTTCCTACTCTGGTATGCGTGTTTATCAACCTGTAAACTCAGGTATGTACTAGTACATCTTGTCCGTATTTAGTAATATGAATATTTGTACTGTTGTACCAAGCCTTGAAATACGGTGTCTGTCATTTGCACAGTCTGATATATATCCAGACTCTGTCTCATTACTTTCATCTACGTCTGAAGACACCGGGATTCTATCTGATTTCAGAGATGAGGGGGGGGGAATTCCCTTTTGTGTGAAAACTCATTAATATTCATAAGGCAGTGTTTGGTATTGCGATACACACATAGATCTAAACACGTGCACCTGAGGTCATGTAAACATTTAAGAGTAGTCACTCTTCCTCTAATCATTTGCCATGCAATGAAATGCTCTCAAGGTTAATTGCTTCACTATACATGCAGCATACAAGTTTCGCCATTCAGATGCTGTACAGTGAAACCTCTCCAAACCGGACCCTCTACAATCCAAACCCCTCTCCATTTCGAACGAATTGTTCGGTCCCGAATTTACCCAAGTGCATTATCACTAATTTTTACCTCTGTAATCTGAAACCTCTGTACATCCGAATACCGGACAGCTTTATTAGTCCGTAAGTGAACAAATACACTAATGTTTACCTCCTAAATCCGAACACTTAAAGCGATGGAAGAGCTAGACTGAACACAACTAGTTAAAAGGTAATGATGTGAACGTTTCCGCTTTTGAGTTGACCTGTGTGTGACCTCGATCACCGTCAGTGACCACAGTTAGTTACAAACGGACGAAGTGTGGTTGGTACATTAATCAAATTTATTAACAAATCAAAACAAATATAATGCCTGAGAATAAAAAGATACTGCCGTATTTATATTGAATCTTATTCTAAATAAATTCCGAAAGCGATACCAGACGAACGCGCATGCACACAAGTACCAATTTAATTAGTAATAATAATTTATAATAATTGTATCGGCAAAGTTTTGAAACGGATTAAAACAACAGGTGTCTAATTAGATGTGCCTAAACCAGAATTGGTTACTGCACTGCACCACCTTCAGATACATGCAGAAACAGATAGATACATGTTTTCTTAGATCACAAACTGATTGAACAATGGTGACTTCACAGATAATTAGAGCAGTGACACGTTGTTTTTACATCAGCTATTGTGCTGGAATGGACTCTTTGTTTTCACAACAGTTGTCCAAACTAAACACTAATTCGCTAAAAGGGCGGTGGTTTATTGTTACCATCACTGTTTTATTAAATCAACTTATCACAATTAATGAGCCATCGGGAAAACGATAGCTCAGAGTTGAAATCTACCGTCAACAACATTTTAAAAATACGCGAATCACCGTAAAATGTATAGTTTCCGTGTTTCCTGGTTTATCTATACATATATTTATTTCTTATTATAGCATGTTTATCTATTGCAATTTATTTTGTAGTTTATTGAATAAAGTTTAAGTAATCAGTAATGGGGTTTTCGGGTCTCGATAACTCTTACTGACGGCGGCAATATATTCCGATGGTTTTGCGATTTTCTGTAAATCGAACACCGAACATAAGGGCATGTCCGAAGGGTGTACGGTTTAGAGAGGTTTTACTGTATTATAAAGAACAATGTAATGAAAACATAGCGATAAGCACACTATAATAAATCTCAATGAGCTGGACCGCGGTCATGTTGGGTCATCTCCTTATTTAGAATACTACGAAGTTGTAATGATCCTTATTTGGCATGTGACGAAATATCCATAGGTTAGGAGAAAATACTATTGTTTTTAATAACTTTGCAAATACAATTCTATTATTGTTCTGTCTGATCATTCCCCAATTATGAATAAAATTGGCTCGATTTCTCTCGTTTGAAATAAGTTTAACCATGAGAGTCCTTAGACCTTAAGTTGATTGAAATGAAACACGGTCTAATTTTATTTAGACTGTCATTTGCAGAATGAGGTCCCCAGAGTGTGAATTTAGTGATCACTAATTCACCATCTGATGACCTCATTCTGCAAATAACAGACACAATATTTCCAAGCTTGTGTCGTACCTTACAAGTCTCTATTATCTAATCAGCTGGTTGAATGAACAACTACAGTGCCCCATGTTAATAAGAGTGTAAATCCACCATTGTTATGTTGAAAGAGTAAACATATTAAATGATTTAATTCAAATATCTTCCTTCATTTTCAAGTCGTTTCCATTAGACAAAATTGGATAAAACACAAGGCGTTTTCATGGGACCGTGTTTTCTGTGAAAATGATAGCAGAAGTTGATACAAGCTGGTTTTTGGTCGCCGATGGTCTTTGCTAAAAGTGCACAGCCAACATATAGACTGATTGCGAAACAAACTATTTTTTTAATCAAAGTCATTAATAGTTTGTGGGTTGACCTATTTATTCTGAGCTAGGGGAAACAATTTTTTTTTAAGGCCTTATTAGAAGATGTGGGCTATTGTTACATTGGGGAAAATGGAAGTGATATCAGGTGAAACATATGCAAATATTCTTCTACTGTTAGTACATCTAACAATATGTGTTAAGAAATTGATTAGTGTTATGTGTATACCCAATATTAGGACTAGATTACCAGTGTGACAGCCTGGCAGCTTCACGGAGGATGAGGTTATTAAAGCTACAGCAATGCCCTAAATAATCGACTCCTTAACCACAGCAGAATTATGGGTAATTTTTCAGGATTGAAACAAGCCATATTTCCGACTAAATCCTGAAAAGTTACCCATAATTCTGCTGTAGTTAAGGAGTCGATTATTTAGGGAATTACTGTACATGTATCTACCATTCGCTGTACATGTAGTAGAATGTTATTCCCAAATGAAGAGAAGCATTTCTCATGAATATTGCTGTATTAGCATCTATTGCTATTGTATTGTAAATTAGAGAGAGTCCCTTCTTGAGTTTCTACAGCGTGTAGGGATTGTGTTTGTGTATCCTTGGTAACTGTGTAATACGTAGATATTCTTGTGTCTCAATTGGATGAGGCTAGACATTGATAAGGTTATTTGTAAAGTTGTAATACAGTACATGTAGATGCTGAAACTTATAAAATGTTAAATTATGACACAAAACAATTTTGTATGCCTCCACAATTGCTGATTATAGATAAACACGACATTTTATTTTTATTCAACACATGTTATTCTACGCATTATGATTCCATATGAGCTTTTGCAGTTGGACACTCAAAGATAGCCACACCAGAAAGAAGATCATTTAAACACATCCCTACTTACAATGCACCAAGTTGTTTGGAATATATGTGTGCTGTTTGAAATATCTGCCCAAGCCCCAAGAGGGGTGAACATGAGTGTTTTTGCCAGTGTTAGGAACTTTTGTCAAAAGCTGAATGTCCCCCGATCAAAGCTCCAATATCCAGTGCCTGATGGATCCATGCCGAAAGCACAAATTAATGCTTTTTTTTCTTCAAAAAAATAAGTTGAAAATGATTTGTTTAAACTTAAAGGAAGGTTTGATGAACATTCCATTTATGCACAATCACAGAATTAAAAAAAAAAATTAAATATAGGATTACCAGTACATGTATATGATTTGTCTACAATCTCTCCACTAGATTGATAGAAATGGTTGTTGAAAATTTGAATAATCTGATTGGCTTCTACATAAACCACAAGATCACCATATGTTGATATGACTACCGGTACCAGAATATAAAATAGAAGAAAAAAAACATTTATCCCTGGGGACCTCAATCTGCTCTGGCAACTGAAAAAAACGTTGCAATGTTTAATACTGGGAAATCACCAAGATGTATTGTATCATAAGTTATGGCAATTGTATTTGTATCTAGTATAACTACTAGTACCACTAACTTCCCAGAAAAAACTTCACAACTTCATTGTATGCAAATCCATTCCCTTCATCATATGAATGGTACTATTATTATTAAAGTGCATTTGATGACTCTTACTAAAAATGATAATTAAGTATTGGGCAATGCACTTGAACACACTAGCAGTACATAATACATTGTACTTGAGATGCTTGACTTGTGTGCAGTGGTAAGTGCCTTACAATAGATATTGATTTTGGATGTGGTATGCATAGGATATGTCTCATGGTGGTGTGGAGGGATATCAAGGGTTTTTTTTTGTCCTCTGAAAAAGACTATAGAAATGGGTAATAATTTACAGAATTTTACAAAGTTTGAAACAAGACCTACATATGAGAAACCTGACTGAGTACATACATGTGTACGTGTATTTAACTCATTCTATATTAAATACATTTACAAGTAGTTATTCCTTAAGAAATGTTCAGAAATTAAGTACAACGGATGAACTTATTATCTGAACATTTCATCAATGAATAGGCTGTCTTCTGCACTTTATAGTATCTGTCATCTGCTTACATCCTTTCAGATTAAAGGGGTATTGTACACTAAATCCCTCCATTTATGGGACCATCTCCTATTATGCTCAACATAATATATGCAACAAATGAATGAATTTGAGCCATGGTTGAGTGCAAAATACACCCACATGCTCTATGAACAATGTTAAAACATGGTAATTATAATGAAAATGAGTTAATGACTCAAGCCATTAACTCATTTTCATTGTAGTTACCATGTTGTTTTACATCGTCCGTAAAGAAAATGTGTGTATTTTGCACTCATCCATGACTCAAATTAATTAATTTGTTGCATATATTCTGTTGAGTATACAAGGAGATGGTCCCATAAATGGCCAGATTTAGTGTACAGTACCCCTTTAACTCATTCTGTACTATATACATTGACCTGTAGTTATTACTTGGAAATGTTCAGAAATTAAGTACAACGAACGAACTTATAATCTGAACATTTCACCAATGAATAGGATTTCTTGTGCACTTTCTATTATCTGCCTTCTACTTACATGACATTCATTCTGATTAATAATAGACAATTTTATTGTATATATTTATTCTGAATGGGAGAATACGTTTACCACTATCCTCAAAGTAATTGACTTGACCCTGGTAATTACCATTGTATTACCTGTATCCACAGCGGTATCGGGACGGTCACTGCGGTGGAGTTACGGTACATGTGGTTATGATACCGTGGTATCGAGACGGTCATCACACCAAAAGTTGATCAAATTAATACATCCAAGAGGTTCTTGTTAAGCTCCACAGATATATAAAGGAGAACTGCATATTATTTTCATGCCTGCAAACCGTCACCGCATGCATCGTGGTGTAACCGCGGAACTTGCAGTGTTGAAGCGGTAACCTAACTGCAGTATTGGAGGTTAGCGAGGTACATGGTATAATATGGCAGTATTACCGGGATAACACCTTGTCAGAGGTGGTCAATTACTTTGAGCATAGCTGTAGTAATGAAAGGGTTAGGCTACAGTGGTGTATATCATAATTCATATCTTATTTCGGTCCTTCTAGGAACAGTAGATCTCTTTTCTAAACACTTGAACTACTTATTAGTTATAAGTGATTATGAGTGGGTGTGGATTGCATATACTGTAAAGTTCTTCCTGTATAGTACAGTAATGCTCTAAATAATCGACTCCTTAACCACAGCATAATTATTATGTGTAATTTTTCAGGATTTAGTCGGAAATATGGCTTCACCGCTTGTTCTTCCTGTATAAGTACAGTAATGCTCTAAATAATTTTGCTGTGGTTAAGGAGTCGATTATTTAGGGAATTACTGTATACATCCCTGTCAACCCTTCCATGACTCTGGAGCTTCCTGAAGTTTTGCAAAAACCCTGTGCCAATTCATTCCCATAGGGAGCCTTGCATATATATGAGAATATATGGATCTAACAATATTTACCTTGACCTGGTAAGCCAGTGTTTTCTCTTATATACATGTATATAGCATATATAAGAGAATGCCCTGGCACAGGATATTTAATGCTGCACCAGCACAGCTTCCGTCATGAAAGGGTTAACCCTTTCTATACTGAATGGATTCTTCTACTAGCTTTAAAAATATACATTAGAATGGTCTATTATTCTGGAAAAATGAGCAGACGGCAGACAGGCAAAAATATTATAGATGTGCAGAAGAATTCATTCTCATTGCAGGGAAATGTTCAGGTAATAAGTTCAAAAAATGACCAATGGTATGTCTGAACATTTCTATTGGAACTACTTGTCAATGGGTAGTTGGTTAAGAAAGGGTTATAAGGCATCGGCTATCATACAATTTGTGGTAAATTCCAAGAAATTCCGTTGACTATTTTTTTTAGCTGGGGCGACTTAGTTTCAAAAGCTGACAATATAATATTTTGTGCACACAAAAAATTAAATAAATTGCTTCGGTGTTCATTCATTTTGCATTTTGGAAAGTCTGCAAACAACATGAAAGGATTGTTGAATGTCTAGTAAAACTATTGTACATTGGAAATCAAATATTCTAAACCAGATCCAAACAAAGTCTGATGATAATGGGCCAAGTTCCGAAATTATAAACTTAAGTTTAAACAATGTATGTAGACATGCCACCACTGGTATATGGATCCAAGTCTATCCTAGGCAAATTCCTGCTAATTAACAGAGTTGTAGTATAGCTACCTGTATTTTTAATTATTTTATGAAACTGTATAAGTCCACACAAAAAGTGGATGCATAAATTTATTTTTGTTTCAGTGGAGGCCAACTCTGTGTATTTTGTTATAGGAAAATAACCTGATTTCTCTTCCCTGATTTTTATACGTCCGATAAATCAGATATCACCATTCACAGGTCCTGTTATCACCCAGAAGCCACCCGTTATCACAGTCCCAACAGACACAGGTACAGTTACAGGTATGTACCCTGTAGGATTTGTACAGTAATGCCCTAAATAATCGACTCCTTAACCACAGCAGAATTATGGGTAACTTTTCAGGATTTAGTCGGAAATATGGCTTGTTGCCATTCATCGGAAAGCTCTGTGAGAGCTTTCCGATGAATGGCAACAAGCCATATTTCCAACCAAATCCTAAAAAGTTACCCATAATTCTGCTGTGGTTAAGGAGTGGATTACTTAGGGCATTACTGTAGTTTGACCAAATTAATAAATATATCTGCCATTTATATATATAGATCAGTTTCTATCAGAGATGTAAGACCAAAACTGCACTGGAAATTCTGGAGTAGAAGATAGATTCTATTGTTTGTTTGAAAAATGTTAATTTTACTCCACAACGTTATCAATGCATTCAAATACATGTAATCAAATGGGTGGTAACCTGATTCTGGTTTCTGGATAAACCTGTTGCTTACTCATAATCGCTGGTGTTTTTATGTGTACCCATACCATGTATGGTACACATTATGCCGACATCCGGATCAACCATCCGTCATTTATCCATCTGTCTGTCCGTAGACACTTGCTATCCGACACGATTACTCGAGTATTTTCTATCAGATCCTGTTCAAATTTTATGTGCATGTTTATGATGACTCCCCCCTGACCTGTATAGTTTTTGGTATCGATCGGTTGATCAGTTTAGAAATTATTAACACTTTGCATCCACACATGGTCATGTGCTATCCGATACTATAACCAATGTATTTTTTGTCTGATTGTGTTTATATTTGATATGTAGGTTTATGATGACACTCCCCTCACCTGTATAGTTTTTGGTATCGATTTGTTGATCGGTTTAGAAAATAATTAACCCTTCACACACATGCTATCCAATGCAATAAGTTGAACATATTTCTTCTGATCTGCCTCATATTTCTTACCTAGGTTTTTCTTAGCACATTCTTCATCTGTATGGTTTTTGGTAATGTTTAATTAACCCTTTTCTCTCTTGTTTTCACTTATAATTCACGCAAGCTGCTATGACTCAAACATTTTTCATCTGATCAACACCAAATTTGGTATATGAATTTCTCACCCCTAAATACAGTTCGAGTTTGAATATGGGTTTGATCCGATATATATTTTAACAGAGTTATGGCCCTTTATAATTCAAGTAATTAATACCTGTTTGCCATGCACTGTGAAAGTTGAAGAGAAAATGACATCACACAGGATTCTATATTATTGGAATGAGACAATTTATAGCTATGGACACCGGATAGTACCGGCTAACCACTGGTGGCTCGCAGACCTGTTTATCATCTGTCAAACTGTGATTGACAACTCTTTATTCCAGTTCTGTTTTCTGTGCAATATTAAGTTAATCCCCCTGTTGAAAAATTTTTTAATGTACACTCTATTAGATACCAATTCTAAAAGAATAAATAGGAATAGTCCATTGTTCATTTGTAGGGATGTTTTACAGACATTGCTGTTTAGAGACATTGTTGTTTACAGAGACACTGTTGGCTAATCTTAGAAAAAAATTAATCCACATATTCCTTAGTTCCATCATGTCATGTGATAGCTAAATATTTTTCACACGATCACTCTATAAATAATCACATCTGTGATAATCATGACACATTCTTCACCTGTATAGATTTTGGTATCGATTGAATGGTTTTGAAAATATTAACCATAACTTTAATTATATTTCCACTGTTTACAGACATTGTGTCTTTCCAATGATCAGCTTAGAAGAAAATTAACCTTTATATTCAATCATTAGCAATCATATTTTATATCCAGGTCTATACATCCCTCACTTGTATAGTTGTTCAGGTATTGATTGTTTTTTTAGTGGTGAAATATTAACACTTTTCTCCCATCTAAATGATCCCATGAATTTTTAATATGCAGCTGACACAAAACATAATAAAAAAAAAATAGCACAAAAAAATCACAAAATGTTATGTCTCATGTTCCAATGTAATAAACAGATAAATTGAGTTGGTATGATGTTTATCTACTTAATTTCTTAACCATTTTATCTTTAACAGCTATGGTGCTTAAATTCTCTCCAACTATGGATTGAGCTTAATTAGCTTTATCACTCTTTTAGACATATCTGTGTTGGAGTGACCTAATAGATTTAAATCAAAGCCACATCCGCGTTAACATTGTGTTTATGTGAGCAAGGTGCCCAATGAGTGTGATTCCACTTGTGAACTTAATAGTAAGGTGTGAATTGTTGAAAGTTTTGCACTCATGAAAAGGATGGTGTAAGGATTTATGAAAATAGCTCATCGCTGTTGCCAAGGTATGGGTTAAACAACTGCCGATCGTGATCGGCCTCTCGTTACTTCCAACTTTTAAATAAAATTTATCTGATCTAATTTTATCTTATCTGACAGTGTCATGATACGGTCTAGCACCAGAAATGACAATTGTGACCCGCCATATCAAATCCAGTCGGAAGTCGGGATTATTTTACCCTGTGCCAATGCATTCTCTTATATATGCGAGTCGACCATAGGTCGCCTCGCATATATAAGAGAATGCATTGGCCTAACAATTTTTTATCATGTTTCTTACAATTTTTAGGACATAAAACAAAAAACATCCATTACCCTGCAGGGAGCCCCACACATATATAGAAGCATATAGAAGAGTGTCGTCTGCTCATGTGTGTCTGGGGCTCTGTATGGGTGAAATTATAAAATTGTTAAAGAATACAAGAACAAATTATTAAAATTGTAAAAAATTGTTAGGCCAATGCATTCTCTTATGTATGCGAGGCGACCTATGGTCGACTCGCATATATAAGAGAATGCATTGGCACAGGGTAAAAAAAATCCCGACTTCCGACTGGATTTGATATGGCGGGTCACAATTAACTCAAATAAACCAAATTAAATGCTGGTATCGATTTCAGTTCCTGGTGTTATAAACAACCCAAAGCCAGATACACATGTAGACAATGGTGGGACATCAATACCGCTCTTGGTGGCGTGGACCGTAGCCGGGGTGTTTGTTATTGGTGCTGTAATCATGGCTGTCATACTGTTTAAGAGATGGAGAAAGTAAGTACTTTCAATTTAGTGTCGCCAAGCCTGCAAATAGTGTGTCTGTCATTTGCAGAATGAGGTCCCCATAGGGTGAATTTAGTGATGCTATCCTGCACAGCGGTCTAGCATTACCAAATTCACCTTCTGGGGACCTCATTCTGCTTAGGCCTCATCTTCTGGGAAGTATCTACATACATGTTTAATCTCAAATTAACATTGTTTTTAGTAACTTTTTCCCTTCTGGTAAGTTTCTGTATCCACTAATTTGCATAAGATAAATAGCATAAATGAGGTGACTAATGGGTGATCATCACCAACTTCAACTGGGGAACTCCAATCTGATAGCTCTCCCATAGCAGTTGAGACCATGCAGAATATGGGTCCCAGAGGGTGAATCTGGTGATGCTAGCCTGCTGTGCGGGACAGCGTCACTAAATTCACCCTTGGGAACCTCATTCTACAAAAGACAGACGTTCTATTTGCAGACTTGAGTGTCGCTGGAGGGGTCGTGTTACTAAGTTTTAAGATTTTTTGCAGTTTTGCAGTTTAGTTCCATGAAGTAGAGGCTTAGACAGCCAAATTTCATGCGTTAGACTGGTTCTTGCCCCAATCAAACCAGCTGCCTGATTCGTAGTAACCTGGCCATTCCTGCTCTAATGTCACCAGGGCTATAATTGGGACACAAAACAAAATTTGAAATTTGACATCAAGATTAGCAATTTCATATCTTCTGATAGCACAATTCCTAAGTGCCAAGAAATCTTCAAAAAATGAATTTTCTCCTGTTCAAATGAGAATATTTTTGAAGTTTCAAATTTATTTTAAACATGATTTAACCCTTTACCCAACAGAACGGCCCTGTGCCAATGCATTCTCTTATATATAAGAGAATGCATTGGCTTAAAATTGTCAAAGAATGTAGAAAAATACATGTATTATAAAAATTGTTAAAAAATTATAAAATTGTTAAAGAATGTAAGAAAAAATGGTAAAAACGGCCCTGTGCCAATGCATTCTCTTATATATGCGAGTCGACCATAGGTCGCCTCGCATATATAAGAGAATGCATTGGCTTAACACATTAAAAATTATAAAATTGTTAAAGAATGTAAGAAAAAATGGTAAAAAGTGTTAAAAAAAGATTTTTTTTAGGCCAATGCATTCTCTTATATATGCGAGGCGACCTATGGTCGACTCGCATATATTAGAGAATGCATTGGCACAGGGCATAACTGTAACCATCACAATGTGGTCAATGAACCGGTTCCAATGATATCCATATTTGTATGGTGTTATTGAGACAGACCGAAGATATTTTAGTCTGTTGAAGCTTTATTTGGGCGTTTTTGGCCGGTTTGTTGGGTAAAGGGTTAAGCTTCAATCACAGTGTGAGTTATCTAAATAATTTAACATCACAGTGATGACATTCCATTATAGTGAGTGTACTCCAAACTATTAGGGTTAACATACTTTCTAGTTCACTACAGAGTGCTTATATTCACCAACATCTTCAACAGGCTAAGTTTTTGCGGTGGAAAAAATGACGCTACAGTTGCCTGTTTTTCTAATAGTTAGAACATATAGTCCCATCTTCAGCAATTTGGATTATAAACATGGAGCTTCCAAAACATCTAGGGATATCGGTTGGGTTCAAGCCTTGAAATAGTGTGTCTGTCATTTGCAGAATGAGGTCCCCAGAGGGTGAATTTAGTGATGCTATCCCGCATAGCGGGCTAGCATCACCAAATTCACCCTCTGGGAACCTCATTTTGCTGAGGTGTAAGCAGAATGAGGTCCACAGAGGGTGAATTTGGTGATGCTAAATTCACCCTCTGGGGACCTCATTCTGCAAATGACAGACACCCTATTTCAAGGCTTGGATAATTGCTAATAATAAACAATGTCATCAGCGTCACAAACCTGAACCCTTTGGCGAGTGAGTACGTCAAAGCCTTGAAATAGGGTGTCTGTCATTTGCAGAATGATGTCCCCAGAGGGTGAATTTAGTGATGCTATCCCGCATAGCGGGCTAGCATCACCAAATTCACTCTCTGGGAACCTCATTCTGCTGAGGTGTAAGTAGAATGAGGTCCACAGAGGGTGAATTTGGTGATGCTAGCCCGCTATGCAGGGTAGCATCACTAAATTCACCCTCTGGGGACCTCATTCTGTAAATGACAGACGCCTATTTCAAGGCTTGTTTTTGTTGATGCTGTTTTACTTTTATTTTCAGTCTGTATTTAAAGGCCCAATTAATTTTCGAGTCTCCGATTATTTTTGTAATAGTACCTTGATATACGGTTTTAATAAGAATCTATATTGTCTTTAATAGGTATGCATCGAGACAAACATCCCAAGGATACTCTGGATATCTGTACAATATTATATAGAAAATTTATATACTCTGTAAAATGAGAGCTACCAACCCAACTGTAGAAGGACTTATTGAATTTTTGAAATATTATAAAAGATTAGAAACTCTAAACACATATTCCTTGAATGATAGAAGTCAAAAATATGGGGAACGATGGACTCTGGAAGCAATTCTTAGCAATTAAAAACTAGGAAATATTTACTTCTCAGTGAACCTATTACTCAAACATGCTCATGATATGGATTTAATAACTTTCCCTACGACAGTTCAGAAATAAGTGATTATAAGTATCCACATTTCTCAAAGAAACTGATTATCTAAAGATTTCTCGCAATATACTCTGTTTCTCTATATATACAAATGACATTTAAGCATGTATGTTCATATATATCAGAAAATATTATACTGTTGAATAACACTATTGTTATATGATGAAAGTAAAAATGATCTGAATAAAAATATTTAAAAAGACAAAAACAAAAACAATCTATGCCATACAATATGATTAAAATACCATAATTCATCACCATTTGAAATGTATTCGTCTCAGATAATGGCAATATGCCCATAGAGAAATAAAAACAGCTGAAATCATAGAAAGATCTCCCCATTATGGCTCCCAGAATGGAAACTAAAAATATATTTTCAATGGAAGGGGAATAACTATATCTTTAGGATATAGAGTTATTCCCCCTCCATTGAAAAGAATACACTTTGTACAACAAAACAGATTAAACTTAAGCACAAAAACACGTCGGTAACTCAACAAACACAACATGTTCACAGTTTATTACACCGGATAAGTTGATAATTCAATGTTTTGGAGCTTCCTCTTTGAAATGGTACATGTATATAATGTTATCTGGGAGTTCAAAAATTCAATGGGGCCTTTAAAGTTATCTCATTGGTCAGGGGCAAGCCTTGAAATAGTGTGTCTGTCATTTGCAGAATGAGGCTCCCAGAGGGTGAATTTAGTGATGCTACCCCGCATAGCGGGCTAGCATCACCAAATTCACCCTCTGGGGACCTCATTCTGCAAATGACAGGCTCACTATTTCAAGGCTTGATTAGTATGCATTTTTCATCTGTTTTGTATCATAATTTCAGGATAAGACACAGGAAGAAGCAGCCAAAGCAACCACTGCCTGATCCTAATCCTCCCAGGAAGAGGATTTCTTCTGATAACATATCCGGCATTTATGCAGAAATCGACGAGAGCCAGGTAAAATTTTAGGAAAACAAAATTAAATCTTTTGTTTCAAGAGCAATCCCTAGTTAATTATAGGGTGTCATTTTATGCCTGTTTTAAAAAAAAAAATTGTATAATGTGAGCCCGTTAACATTCTGGTTTTCGACTAATAACTCCAGTTTTGACTACCGGTAGTTGGTTTGAACCAAAGTTGTATGTTTAAGATACAGGTCAAAGATCAAATATGGGTCCAGTCCAATGATTTTTGCTTGAGTTATGGCCCTTTCTCGACCTAGAAATTACCTGATTTTATAACTTTTATGATAATTCCTGTTTGGATTATTTGATGGGAACTAGTTCATGCCATGAATCTCTACTCTGGCTCAAGCCTTGAAATAGGGTGTCTGTCATTTGCAGAATGAGGTCCCCAGAGGGTGAATTTAGTGATGCTACCCCGCATAGCGGGCTAGCATCACCAAATTCACCCTCTGGAGACCTCATTCTGCTTACACCTCAGCAGAATGAGGTTCCCAGAGGGTGAATTTGGGCTAGCATCACCAAATTCACCCTCTGGAGACCTCATTCTGCTTACACCTCAGCAGAATGAGGTTCCCAGAGGGTGAATTTGGTGATGCTAGCCTGCTATGCAGGGTAGCATCACTAAATTCACCCTCTGGGGACCTCATTCTGCAAATGACAGACACCCTATTTCAAGGCTTGCTCTGGCTTCATCCGTAGAGATCATGCTCCATCTGGTCAAGGCCTGTGGGACATTTTGAAGTTCTGACTGGAAACCTTATGACATGGAAAGAACAGTGCATGTAATATTTATCTCAGTTAGTACCTGTTCCTTCATAATGTATTTCACAGTAGGTGAAGGTTCCAGCTCAAGATTGCATGATTTAGGCAACTTTTTTGAGGTGATTTTGCTTCGCGTTGCTTACAATAATGGCATTTATCACAGGTAATCAGTTCAATGTTTATTGCGATATCGGCACACGAAAGTCACAAATATCATTTTAGTGTTTATTGGTTTATTATTCCAAATGAATTAGTTTTAATATGAAAAATTGTTTTTGTTTTAAAAACTAGGAACTGTTAGTAAGAAGTGGGCCAATTTACAAAAATAGTATATTTTATGAATAAGAAACCAGTATTTGCACTAGTTAAAGATGCAAAATCCGAATTAACGCTTGCAAATTACTATTTCGTTGGCTTCAGGGGTAAAAAATATTTGATTCCAGTCAGGAACCCTCCCATCAAAGCTCAGAGTGATTAGATATAAATTTAAATAAATTTTCACCACTGAAACTTTTTAGTGGCCCAGTAAAAGGTTGACGAGAAGACGGTCTCGGACCAAATTGCTGATGAAGATTGATAACTCCAAAATCAAGTGGCTTTTTTGTGTCAGATATTTGACAAACCAGCAAAATTTTGTTAAGTAAAATGTTGATAAGCGACGGGTTTTGGGCAATTTTATACTATAGTTGACTGTGGTTAGCATTATTTTTGGGCAATTAATCGATTCTGATAACTGAAGCGGCATTTAAAAATTATTTGTTGTTGTTGGAACCTGATGATATGGGGACCATAAAATCGGATTGAGTACCTATAATTGCTCTAGATTATCAATATATACACCAGTTTGAAGATAGAGCTTTGTTTATGTATGATTTCGGCCATCCAAAATTTATTAATTAGTAGTTTCTCAGGCAATTTTGTTTTCAAATGAGTGCGGGAGGGAGGATTTTAATAATTTTGTTATTCCAAATTGCAGTCATTGATGATGGCTACAATCTTGCATAAGAAGACTAAATTGAAATACCAGAGATATGTAACTCCCTGCGGAATATTTTGTTGGCCATTTGCCCAGTCTCTTATTTATTTGTGAAATTCGAACCAGGTAAAACGGAATGATGCGAAGTAATAACAGAAGTGAAGCCTCCTGCAGTAACTTTCTCTTCCAGAAATAATGGAAAATTGTTCCTTTTACTGAAATTGTATTAGTTTCCACCTTCAGAACGACAGATGTAACATCTTGATATCAAACAGCTTTCCCGAGAAGTTTCGGTCTTTTTGCCGCCCAAACTCGCCACGATTGGAATGTAAAACTACTCTGGAATTTCCCACTGAAGACCATGATATTTAATCTTTATTAAATGACAAGATCTATTTTCGATTTTGTTCACAATTTTGGCAGGTCATCGATTATGTGAGCCAATCAACCCTAGTTATTTACAAGTTATTAAATTGCACATCTTTTACTTTATACTAGTAGGTGTCTCTTGTGTTTTTCTGCCATTTGAATGCCAAATTTTGTTGGTTTCTATGAAAGTCTACAATCCAATTTTTTGCATCTGTGATAAAAATGATCAACTCTGGCCAAAAAAAAAATACGGCATTGGCCACTGTGTTGCCTGAGAAACAGATGTTTAATTTTGGATTGCCTTAGTTCTTGAACAGAATGTGATGGCTATCAATTCTGTAACAAGCCATCTTGGCACCATAGTGTGTCTGTCATTCACATAATGATATCCCCAGAGGGTGAATTTAGTAATGCTATCCCGCTGCTGTGTGATATAACATCACCAAATTCACCCCTGGGGACCTCATTCTGCTTAGGCCTCATCTTCTGGGAAGTATCTTATAGTCTCAAATTAACCCTTTACCCAACAGAACGGCCCTGTGCCAATGCATTCTCTTATATATGCGAGTCGACCATAGGTCGCCTCGCATATATAAGAGAATGCATTGGCTTAACACATTAAAAATTATAAAATTGTTAAAGAATGTAAGAAAAAATGGCAAAAAGTGTTAAAAAAAGATTTGTTTTAGGCCAATGCATTCTCTTATATATGCGAGGCGACCTATGGTCGACTCGCATATATAAGAGAATGCATTGGCACAGGGCATAACTGTAACTATCACAGTGTGGTCAAGGAGCCGGTTCCAATGATATCCATATTTGTATGGTTCTATTGAGACAGACCGAAGATATTTTAGGCTGTTTAAGCTCTATTTGGCCGGTTTGTTGGATAAAGGGTTAAGAGATGGAGAAAGTAAGTACCATCAACAAGCCTGCAAATAATGTGTCTGTCATTTGCAGAATGAGGTCCCCAGATGGTGAATTTAGTGATACCAGCCCACACAGCGGCCAACCTCAAGTTATTTTGTTTTATTTTTGTTATTACATGTATTTCGTCTTCTGTCAAAAGTTTCAAACAAATGAATTAAACCTTGCCCCACTCTACTCCAGAAATGGGCGTATTATGCCACGCCCCTTCTGGGAAGTTTCAATATCACCTAATTTTCAGAAGATAAATTGTATAATCGAGGTGACTAATGGGTGAACATCACCAATTTCAACTGGGGAACTTCAATCTGATCATAGGTCTTCCATAGCAGTTGAGGCCTAATTATAATAAGGTTCCCAGAGGGTGAATTTGGTGATGCTAGCCCACCTTTAGGGATAGCGTGACTAAATTCACCCTCTGGGACCTCATTCTGCAAATGACAGACACACTATTTGCAGGCTTGTATTTTAATGCATCTCACTTATTTTCATTTTCATGCTGCTCAATAGGGGTCAGAGTCAAAGGTAAAAAAGTCAAGTGTCATATTGTGTTGAAGATTTTGTAACGTGTGCATGTCATTGACAGTGTCGATCCACTTTATATTCAGGCTATACTTCATATATGTTTCATAAAATACGAATTGTTTTCAATATTTCCAAATTGATAAAAAAAATTAAAATTGTTTGGAGCTGGTTAAATCTTTTGGATTTCAATCACTAAATATTAAATTTTATTTTTATATTTCCAGATCAAAGAATCAAAAAATCCGCTACTACTTCCAGATCGCCCTCTTAACTCATATGTTTCACATGAAGACATGACGAACGTTGGCATGGATGGTTACCTGGCTCCGCAGGACATCAGCTCTATAGATGACTCAATAGCTGGATTTTCCATGACAAGCTCTGGTAAAGGAGGTCAAACTGATGCCTCAGTGGAATTGCTCAGTGCTAAAAATGCATCATTCCGATATAAAAACATGGATTCAGTTAATAACCCATCCTTAAATAATTATTTTGTTTTGGAGAAAGGCGACGCAAAAAGTGTTACCGGAGACAGTGTAGCTGGGGAAAGTATTTCAGATACTGCCAGCTTGTTTCGCTACAAAAACATGGATCCGGTTAACATTACAAATAATCCATCACTTAATAACTATTTTGTACTCGAAAAAGATGGAATAAGTGAAAAAGATGCGTTGAGTGATAAAGATGCAGTAATTGACAAAGACGCGATTAGCGTTGCAGGAGAGAGTCTCGCTGACACTGCCAGCTTGTTTCGTTTTAAAAACATGGGACCTATTGAGAAGACAAATAATCCTTCTCTCAGTAATTTACTAGATTTAGAAAAGGATCAAGACACTAAGAGTGTCGCAGGGGAAAGTGTGATATCGGATTCTGCGAGCTCGTACTTTATTTTGGAGAAGGATGACGATCGTGCCAGTAAAATGTCAAGTGTTGGTAAAATGGATTCAATGGATTCTAATCAGAGTGCGAAAACGGATTCTAGTTTACCCGCTAAAAGTGAGGATAGTGTGAAATCAGATGAGTTAAATTCGAAAACAGATAAACCAGATTCAAAAAATTTAACAAATAATGACGATAACACTAATAAAAATTCTAAAAAGAGTGAAGCAAAAAATTCTGAAAGTTCATCTGATAAAGTTACTAGCAGAAAGGATGTTGCATCTTCCAAAAACAATAAATCTAGTCCAACGAAGGAGGTCAAGGACACAAATAGTGCTAATAAGAAATTACTTTCTCCGAAGCATGAATTAACAAATGCTGGATCTGATAGTGGGATTGACGTTTCAAAGCCTAGTCGAGATGTTAGGTTGGAGTCGGACACGTCTATGAACGAGAGTGACAATGTAGGTGAAAAGAAACCACTGATAGGGAAGAGTAAGAAGGGGTCTATTACGTCAGATGCAGATGAGAGTATAGAAGCCGACGAAGGTGTGAGTGACGAAAAGCAATCTCTCTTAACATCAAAGAAGAGATCTGGCAGCATGGATAAATTAGCTTCATTAATAAAGGGCAAGGTTGAAACATCTATATAAAGGCAACAGATGCAAAATTAAAGGCCCACTTATTTTTCGCATGCCCTGATCACTTTATGCATAACATATTCCATATAATATACCATTTGGATGAGGAACCAAAAATATATATATTCCACCAGAACACAGAACAGCTGTGGCCTATGAGTGTCCACCAAGTGTTAGAGATTCTCAGATTGACCCAAAGACTTCCCCCATTATTTACCCCAGAATGCATCATAATTCACAACTAAGAGATAGGGTTATTCCCTTTCCATTGAGAATAATAAACTGACAGTACAGACCAGATCAAAATTAAGCACAGAACACATGTCGGTAACTTGACAAGAATAACATGTTCACAGTTTAATCGACCGGATAAGTTAATTATTTAATAAATAATACAATGTTTTGGAGCTTCCTCTTTCAAATGGTTAATAATAAGGAATATGTTGTACCGTGTATATATGTATGTGAATTGGGCTTTCAAAACTATGCGGGCCTTTAATGGGCAAGGTTGAAATGATCTATTATCACTTTGAATAAAATCGTCACTATAATCCCTTTCTATACTAAATGGATTCTCCCACTCAGTTATAAAATTATACACTGGAATGGTCTATTATTCATCTGGATGGGTTTTAGGAAAAATAAGCAGACGACAGATATCAAAAGTGCAAAAGGAGTCCCTATTTATTGGAGGGAAATGTTCAGATAATAAGTTCAACAATGGACGTTTGTTGAAGTTATTATCTGAACATTTCCTAAGGTAACTACTTGTCAATGAGAATTTAGTATAGAAAGGGTTAATAATGGCAAGGTTGAACTATCTATGTACAGTAATGTCCTAAATAATTGACCCCTAAACCACAGCAGAATTATGGGAAATTTCTCAGAATTTAGTCGGAAATATGGCTTGTTGCCATTCATCGGAAAGCTCTCGGTGAGAGCTTTCCGATGAATGGCAACAAGCCATATTTCCGACTAAATCCTGAAAAAATTTCCAATAATTCTGCTTGATTTAAAGGGTCATATACTTTGGGCATTAATGTAGGTCTACTCTCACCTGCCGAATAGTTGTGAAGGCCAAATGATAGTGAAGGAATACATTTTTGGCTCAAATTAACCCTTCCATGACTGGAGCTTCCTGAAAACCCTGTGCCAATGCATTCTCTTGTATCGCATATATATAGAATACATTGGCCTGGCTATATTTACCTTGACCTTGTAAGCCCAGTGCATTCTCTTATGTATGCGAGGCTCTCTTTGGGCGACTGGCATATAATACGAGAATGTACTGGCACAGGATCTGTCATGATAGTGAGGCATAGACCAAAGTCACTTTTCAGAAAATATTGCAATATTAAAAAGTTAAATTTTGATATTATTACCAAAACTTGCAACATGATGCAAGATGATTCACTGCTCCCTTCGGAAAACTGTGTTAACCCTTTACCCAACAAACCGGCCAAAACCGGCCAAATAAAGCTTCAACAGCCTAAAATATCTTCGGTCTGTATCAATAGAACCATACAAATATGGATATCATTGGAACCGGCTCCTTGACCACATTGTGATAGTTACAGTTATGCCCTGTGCCAATGCATTCTCTTATATATGCGAGTCGACCATAGGTCGCCTCGCATATATAAGAGAATGCATTGGCCTAAAAAAATATTTTTTTACCATTTTTTCTTACATTCTTTAACAATTTTATAATGTTTAATGTGTTAAGCCAATGCATTCTCTTATATATGCGAGGCGACCTATGGTCGACTCGCATATATAAGAGAATGCATTGGCACAGGGCCCTTCTGTTGGGTAAAGGGTTAATGCATTTCTTAAATTGGATAATCTAATAAATTAGATACCAAATGTTTTAAGTTGTTACTGATTCCAGTCTATCATAATTGTCATTCATAAACAGTGTAAAACGAAATTATTTTAATAATTGTGAATGGATTCAATACTCATGAAGGTATGTATTTTTTTTTTTACCAAAAATAAATAGTGATATCACTATTATTCAGCAGGTGAGTGTAGTACAACTTTAAATATTCTGTCTTTACAATGAAAATCTGTATCATATTCACTTTCTGGACCAACAAATCATGCACATGCTCAATCCTGGATATAGTGTGTCTGATATTTGCAGAATGGGGTTCGCAGAGGGTGAATTTGGTTATGCCAGTGAATTTGGTGCAGGGTAGCATCACCAAATTCACCCTCTGGGGACCTCATTCTGCAAATGTCACACACTATGTCCAGGCTTGTTCAGGACCATTCACATGAAATTGACTTTGCATGATCTTACTAGTCTATTGGCCAGTTTAAAAAACAAATAGTGTTCATAAATCTTGGCTAGTAATCTTAAATGTTTCCACATTCATATCTATGTTGTGGCTTATAGTAATGCCCTAATAATCGACTGCTTAACCACAGCAGAATTATGGGTAACTTTTCAGGATTTAGTCGGAAATATGGCTTGTTGCCATTCATCGGAAAGCTCTCCCCGTGAGCTTTCCGATGAATGGCAACAAGCCATATTTCCGACTAAATCCTGAAAAGTTACCCATAATTATGCTGTGGTTAAGCAGTCGATTAATTAGGGCATTACTGTATATTAGCACGCTGCCTTTTGTATATGTACTTGATATTGCAAATGTTTGAAGGCTCAGTCGCTTTAAGTTCACCTCTTAATTATGAGGCATGTTGCCTAAATTGCCGCTCTTTTTATTTAAGATGAAATTTAAAATATTAATTCCATATACATTAATATCATCTCTGTTAGGCTAAAAATAAATTTATCTGTGTTTCTGCAAACCCTAGTCCCTACCCTTTAATAATAATGTGTCACCAACCATGTTATGTGATTAACATTATCACAATTGTCTCTTTTTTTTTACATTAAAAAAATTCTATATTTTTTTCCAATTCTGGTATCGATTTGGTTATGTGCAGAAACAGTCTCTTTGAAAAGCTGACGAAAATCCTATTAGATGGACATCTCTAGATCTCTCACTTACTTTTCATTTCTACGATGACGCGCCAACATGGCGTAATAAACCATTTCCAAATATGGAGTGCATTCCTGACGCAGTAAATGTTTGTGAGAATCGTAGTATTTAGTAGTGGTTATAAAAACAACAAAATGCGAAAGAATAATCAGTCGTTAATATCATTGACTGATTGCGATAAGTATAATGAATTATGGATATATATCGCCTGTATTCAGTTTTACAACATATAAGTTGTGTTTGATAATTCGTGGGAAAATTGTCAACATGTCATTCATCTGTGATCGGGAAATTTAAATATAACCAACCACGAAGCAGTCTGTCAATGTTATCGGCTTTTATAGAGCTTGGATTCTGCCTTTAAATGATACGTCATTAACCAATGAAATCGTGCGTGCTCTGTGCCACTACCAATGAAATGGGGGGGGGGGGGTATCCCATCAATACAGAAACTAATTTTAAACCACAGATCTAGAGAGGTACATCTGATAGGATTTTCGTCAGCTTTTCAAAGAGACTCGTGCAAAACTTCCCAGGGTCAGCAATGTGTATGAGAAGTAGTTGAAGTAATTTGCAACTCTATTTCATCTGATTGATGAGTGATGCTCGGTGGGAACAAGTGATCTGAGAGTAAAATCAGAGACATCTGAAAATTGGAACCATCTATCTACATGTATACAAAAGCCAAGTGTTTGTGTGTAGGTATGTCTGTTTGTAACTCGTCACGATTTTGGTGTGTTTAGAAATATATCACCCTAATGTGTGATTGCACTCACATTTTGACCATGTCCTGCAGCACATCGTAGAATTGGACACACAAAATTTCAGGCGAATCGGTTAAAAAAAATATAACGCGTTTGCCAGGGTTCGCGCTACCACTTGCAAATTTGCCAATGGCAAAAATAATTCACATTTGGCAAAAAATATTTTCAATTGGCAAATAATTTGGCAAGACATTTCCACACGAAAGTTTGATAATAATTGTCAGCCAATACCACTCATTTCAGGAAACTCTTTCATTAATGGTATTATTGTTGGTGATTTATAAGGTTATGAAAAGTTAGTATCGACGGGTGGAGAGTATGCTAGTATGTCTGGTGGTGGCATTTACATAGGTAATCCTCTTTGGTTCGATGTGCCTTTCTGATGAAGAAACCCTTCTACAATTTTATTGTTATGCTATTGGTTTATTGTTCTATTATGATAAACATAAGTATAAAGGCGAGAATTATTAATAATGAACTGCTATCCTATCGATATCAAAGGTCACTCAAGCAGCGATTGTCTTAATAATCAAAATAAAAGACAAAATGTTGTAGAAACTGATAAAATTTGGCAACTTCTAACAGTATTTGGCAAAAAATATTTTCATTTGGCAAAATATTTGGCAAAAGTAAATTTCGGGCCAGCGCGGACCCTGGCGTTTGCCAAAGGTTATCAAGGCGATATTTTCCCTGATATAATGCATTTCTCTGAAGGCAAATGTGCTTTCAGATGCGCCCGTCATAATAAAACAACAAAGACAAATTCCGAACAAACTCCATGCACCATTTTCCTGCTGACTTTATTGTTATCAGCAGTGCAGTGGTGACAATATTTTCCAACATGTCATGTTTGTCACCCGTCATTTTGACAGGCAATCCCCTAGTTTGTTATATATTTTGCTTGCTGCACAATGGTAAATAAAATATTTGTATTCAAGTGACACCTGTGTTAGATTTATAAAAATATGTCAATAAAAACTAACAACAAAAATAATAAAAAACTTTAGTATCCTACCCTACCCTAACACTGTCCTGCCATTAGAAACACAGATAAGTTTTTCATGCCTTATGTTTAACCCTTTCTATGCTAAATGGATTCTCTCATCCAGATATAAAAGTATATATTTAATAGAATGGTCTATTATTCATTTGGAAGGGTGTTCAGGAAAAATGAGCAGACGGCAGACAAAAATATAGCAGAAGTGCAGAAGTATTCCTATTCAATTGTGGTAATGAACAGATATTAAGTTCAGCAAACAACCTCTTGTTGTTGGTGGAACTTATGATCTGAATATTTCCTAAGGTAACTACTCATCAATGAGTATTTAGTAAACAAAAGGTTAAATATTATCATCCATTCTTACATATTTAAATTTTGATGGTGATGTAACATCAACTCTTCAATGACTGGAGCTTCCTGAAGTTTTGCGGAAACCCTGTGCCAATTCATTCTCTTAAATTATGTGAGTCTCCCATAGGGAGCCTCGCATATATAAGAGAATGCAATGGCCTAACAATATTTACCTTGACCTTGTAAGCCAGTGCATTCTCTTATATATGCAAGGCTCCCTATGGGAGACTAACATTTAGAAGACAATGCATGGTATAGTGTTTTTAATGCTGCACCAGTGCAACTCCCATCAAGAAAGGACTAGCTTTTTTGTCGTATTTACCATATCCTTGAAGCTTTTTGTGACTTCTCCATCAAATAACATTGATGGTTGAGCAACAAAATTGAGAAATGTTAATTGAGTTAAGCACTCAAAATAAAAAATATATAAAGTGTAGCAAAGAGTGCCCTATGTTATTATAATATGGTGTGTCTGGTATATGTAATAAAAAGTCACTAGGCGACACTCGCCCATATAATGTGGCTTTTAATTACCTGTGGCTTTCTTAGAAATAAAAAATTTGATTCTTGGAACAATTATTGAATGAAACTTTGCTTCCAGCTGTTTATGTTGTTACCATATTTGGTTAGATACTAGAATAATAATTGGCAAATTCTAAGTCGAAAAAGGGGCATAACCCCTTCAGAAATGGTCAGACCATATCCAATTTCAAAATTGATCTGTATTTTCATCTGATTAATCCACATACTAAATTTGAAAGATATCGTATAATCATAACTTGAGTTGTCATCGTGACAACAAAATAATCAGCAAATTATAAGTCGAAAGGGACATATCTCCACCAGAAATGGTTGGACGGATTCAAATTTGAAACAAGCTTTGTAGACCATACTCACTGGTCTGCTGTTGGTATATCACTTCGCCATTAAAAACGTATGGGAAACGTTTATATCTACAATGTGCCTTTATTCCTGCAGTACTTGTTTTTCACAATGACCGATAATACTATAGTAGACTACGTGATCATGGTATACAACGTAATTGTTTTATATAAATTTAATACAGTGACTCTCGGTAGTGAAATTAATCTTGTTTATTGGTGATTTATCCAGGGCAAATAAAGAACTGTTTGTTAACATTTTTGCCGAGAGCTTTCTGATGAATGGCAACAAGCCATATTTCCAACTAAATCCTGAAAAGTTACCCATAATTCTGCTGTGGTTAAGAAGTCGATTACTTAGAACATTACTGTAGTTGAATGACACATTCTTCAGACAGGTATAGCGACTGAGTCACAATATATCAGTTTGAAGTAGAGAAATGAGGACCTAATATTTCTTTAACCCTCTCTATACTAAACACTCATGATGAGTAGTCATCCCGTAGGAAATGTTCAGATAATTAGTTCAACAAACGGCCGTACGTCATCTGCAGTTACAATTGCAGATAATGGGATAGTCTCGTTCCACAGGTCGTTTGTTGAACTTATTATCTGAACATTTCCCTCAATAAAAAGGACTCCTTCTGCACTTCTACTATCTATCGTCTGCTTATATTACCTGCATATCCCTCCAAATCAATAATAGACCATTCTGATGTACACTTTTTTAACTTTGTGGGAGAGTCCATTTATTACAGAAAGGGTTAATTGGTTGAAAATTCAAGACTTATCTCAAATTCTCAATGCAAAATGGAAGATGGAATGATATCATTTTCACCATATTAGTGCTACATGTTAACCCTTTTAAATATTGAATGGACTTTCCTATTCAGTTAAAAAAGTATACAATGGAATAGTCTAGTTTTCCTTAGTAGGGATGTTCAATCACATAGATAGTCAATATGTAGATTACCCCAGAATTCATTTTCAGGGACGTTTAGATACAAGCCTTGAAATAGTGTCTGTCATTTGCAGAATGAGGTCCCCAGAGGGTGAATTTAGTGATGCTACCCCGCACAGCAGGCTAGCATCACCAAATTCACCTTCTGAGGACCTCATTCTGCTGAGTTGTAAGCAGAATGAGGTCCCCAGAGGATGAATTTGGTGATGCTAGCCTGCTATGTGGGGTAGCATCACTAAATTCACCCTCTGGTGACCCCATTCTGCAAATGACAGATACTATTTCAAGGCTTGTTTAGATAATAAGATCAAGACACAGCCTTATGCTGGGAATCATGTTCCATTTTATTATCAAGCACCTTCAATTGAATAATAAACCACTCCAATGTATACATTTATAATTGAGTGGGAGAATCCATTTAGCAATGAAAGGGGTAACCAGCATGGGGCTTGTAGATGTTTTTCATATGGTCCATCCTCATCTCTTTTCTGCTTTTAGTGATAATTTATATTTGAAGAAATTTGCTCAAAAATGTTTTACAAAATAGTTTACAAAGCATTTCAAAACATTCTCTAGAACTCATAAGTCAAAAAAAAGAAAAGGTTTTGGTTCTCAGGCCCCGCCGCATTGAATAAAAAGGGCCGCATTAGGCCTTTTTATTGCAATGCCTGATGTTATGACAAAAAAACTTACGAAAAAATAAATTTATGTCCATAGCAGATATGTGTTGAATATTAGTGTGCATTGAGCTCTAACATGTAACGTGTTAAAAAGTGACTTGCAGGCTTACAACATGAAGTAGATGACTACAATTAAGAAAATGATTAGCTGATCCTCATGCTCTTCTTACAATTAGTCATTGTGAACAACTTACACTAATTGTAACTTTATACAATTGAAAGGCACAGGACTAAATTCAGGATCACATATTGGAATGGGGAGGTATCAGTTTTTAGACAACAAAAACAGTAGTTAATGTCAGGGGCATTATATATTGTTAGGTAATCCCAGTCATACACTGGTAGTACAATGTCATTTTTATATAAGATTAAATGAGTTTATATGCAGTTCCCTCTACCTTTCTGGTTATTACTAGACAGAGGAAGGTATCTTTGTCCATGCTTACTACGCGCAGAAAAAAATAAAAATAAAACCCTCCCTCCCTGATTGATTTGAAGAAAAAAATTGCCCGAGAACCAAAAAACTTTTTTTTTTTGGTCTAATGATACGATTTTAATAGTATTTGTCTCATTTTTGGGACCTTCATGTAAAAATAAGTAGATTCGAATCTTTTGATGGCTATAAAAGTCTAGGCTATATCTTCGACTAGATTTTCTAGCTCTGTCGCATATACAAGGTCTTTAGTTTTGAACTCTAATTTCCAGAATCATCCCTCACGAAGCCTGGATATAGTGTGTCTGGCATTTACAGAATGAGGTACCCAGAGGGTGAATTTAGTGATGCTATCCTGCACAGTGGGCTGGCATCATCAAATTCGCCATCTGGTAACCTCATTCTGCTTAGGCCTCAACTTCTATGGGAGACCAAGGATCAGATAGAAGTTTCCCAGTTGATGTTGGTTATGTTCACCCATTAGTCACCTTGATTATGCATTTTATCTTCTGCAAATTAGGTGATATGGATACTGAACAGAAGGGCGAAAAGTGACTAAAAACAATTTTAATTTGAAACTATAGATATACCACAGAGGGTGAATTTGGATATGCAAGCCCACTGTGTGGGGTAGATCACTAAATTCACCCTCTGGGGATCTCATTCTGCTGTCAGACACACTATATCCAGGCATGTCCCTCACTGCACACATTTCTCACCACATATCTTTAAAAATCTCACTATATAGCTCACCAAACAGATATTAATGTCATACATATGAATGTAAACTGACCATACTTATTATAGTTAATCAGTGATATTGTGCAATCTGTTAACATCATTCTCGTATCATTTAATAGCAATTTAATATGACCAATTTATATGTAAATGCAGTTTAACTGGTCTCCACGACAAGCTATGAACAGGAAAGCGTACGCCAAGATTAATTAATTATGTGAAGGGGAAACTTGTCTTACTTATATTTTGTGCCCTTTAAAATAATACACTTGGTCAAAATAGTATTAATATGATATGACTGTGTATTCGAAGACTGTTAACCCTTCTATGACTGGAGCTTCCTGAAATTTTGCGAAAACCCTGTGCCAATGCATTCTCTTATATATGTGAGGCTCCCTATATAAGAGAATACGTTGGCTAATAATATTTACATTGATCTTGTAAGCCAGTGCATTCTCTTATATATGCGAGGCTCCCTATGGGAGACTCGCATATATAAGATAATGCACTGGCACAGGATCTTTAATGCTACACAAACGCAGCTCCCGTCATGAACCCCCATGAAAGGGTTAGCATCTACTGATGTGACCTCTTTAAAGATGGTGTGTCTCTTCGCTGAAATTTCAGTATAAAAGTATAAAATAATAATCTGATCAGAGCGACTAGTCAACAGGAGCTTCAGTGACGTTTTTTTCCATGAACAGGGACAGATATTTTTGCTAGTTTTGGTACATTACATGTATCTTCAGGAAGAGATAGACCATCTGTTATGTAATGGTTCCCCTGTTCACCAATATCTGTTATGTCGACATCATAGAAATGTGTAGGCGATGGCATAAAATGTGATTGCCTGGCTTTAACTTGTACTACTAGTCCATGTAAATCTTCTGTATATTAACCAGTCACTGAGATTCTAACAATCAATACACAAGTCTGACATATCATGTATTCAACTATCATAGTTATTATACCCCCAATCTCAAAGAGATTTTTTTGATTGAACATATTTATTGTGAGAATTTGTGACCCAATTATTACAACATAATATAAAATTAACATACATGTATATATAGACACAGGGGATTGGAACACAAGTTATATAACTTAGAATAGTTCCTCTCCCTGTTCAATGAATATTACACAACAAGTTTCTGAAATGGGTAACATATTGAATATGTTGAAAATATTATACAGAATATAGTCAGTAATAATATTGCATACTTCGCTGTGGTCCCTGTTGCTGCTTTTGAGAAAAGCATGATTTTTATATTCAGTCATGGGAAGTAGAAGGAATTTGAAATGTAAGCCTGGACTCTTTGAAACAGGCATGTGTTTAATTTGTTGCTGTAACAGGCCATGCCATAAAAAAGGTCCTTCACGGAGTTAATAGATATGTTCAGGTTATTAATTTGAGACGAGAATGGGCCATCCGGTTTGATAACTCATATACATGTATAATAATTATGAATGGATATCAATAATTTTTTGTATAAAAGTTTCTTGCCAATGCCACAATATCTCAAATCAGTGAGCAAACCAGGTTTATCCCAATTATTTTGCACTGTCACTGCTAAATTTGACAGTGCAAAATCCATCGTATCTGTTTCACAGAAGCTATGGGATGGCTCGCCTTGGTGCAAATCTACATAAGAACCCTCCATAAAACGCACACTAACTGCATTCATTTCTTTTAGTTATATAGATTTTACTTAATAATTTCAATAAACTCACCAATTTTTTTTCCTCTGAAAAATATCAGCACCATACAGCACTGTAAGTTAATGGTAGCCCAATATTCTACCTGTGAATTATCTCTACTAGCAGTTCACTTAGAAAACATGCCCAGTTCTTCAAGCCTTGAAATAGTGTGCCTGTCATTTGCAGAATGAGGTCCCCAGAGGGTAAATTCACCCTCTGGGGACCTCATTCTGCAAATGACAGACACACTTTTTCAAGGCTTGCAGTTCTTATGTCTACCACTTTTAGTCATTGAGGTCAACAAGGTGTGACAGCAGTTCGTGTTATCGTATTATGGTGTGTTTTATTTCGATATGAAACCACATGACCCAATTCTGCAGTTGACCAATCACGGAACAGGATTTAGTTTAGCAGACACGGGCTATGTACATATTTTTTCACTATCATTTTTTTATTTTTGACTAAGCACCTTTCATCAAACTCGCATAGGCAATATTTATTTTCAAACTTTAATAGTTGAATACAGGATGTGCAGGACCTGATCAGTATACGTCATATTCATCTTATTTTTTATTCAGAATTTTACACTTCATCGCTCGTTTCATTCACTGAATTGATCGGATCTCAGAATCATGTGATATGACCTAGCCAAACTTGGTGTGTCTGTCATTTGCAGAATGAGGTTCCCTGAGAGAGATCTAGGTTCAGATTGAAGTTCCCCAGTTGAAGTTGGTGATATTCACTTCGATTATGCCTTTTATCTTCTGCAAATTAGGGGATATAGAAATTGAACATAAGTAACTAAAACCAATGTTATTTTGAGACTATAGATACTTCCCAGAAGATGAGGACTAAGCAGAATGTGGTCCCCAGAGGGTGAATTTGGTTATGCTAACCCGCTGTGCAGGATAGCACCACTAAATTCACCCTCTGGGGACCTCATTCTGCAAATGACAGACACACTATTTCAAGGCTTGAACTGTCACCTAGCGGCTTACAATCAAACAAACTAACCACCAGTATTTGAGAAACCTTTCTTGACAACTTGTAGAAGCAAATATGTGTGATCTGACTTTTGTGCCTACAAGCCTTGAAATAGCGTGTCTGTCATTTGCAGAATGAGGTCCCCAGAGGGTGAATTTAGTGATGCTACCCCGCATAGCGGGCTAGCATCACCAAATTCACCCTCTGGGAACCTCATTCTGCTGAGGTGTATGAAGAATGAGGTCCCCAGAGGGTGAATTTGGTGATGCTAGCCCGCTATGCGGGGTAGCATCACTAAATTCACCCTCTGGGGACCTCATTCTGCAAATGACAGACACCCTATTTCAAGACTTTTGTGCCTATGTGTTTACAGGGCCCGGATCATACGCAATCCTGAGTTTTTAGTTTCTCTATATCCCAAAGTTGGCAGATGACATAGCAGATGAGGCATATGCAGAATGAGTTCCCAGAGGGTGAATTTGGTGATGCTAGCCCACTGTGGGATAGCATCACTAATTTCACCCTCTGGGAACCTCATTTTGCAAATGACGGGCACACTAAACTCAGGCTTGAACCTACGTCATCATCTGCCAGGGGCCGATCTCATCGGCCCTAATTTATGGTCTGTAAAGTGCCCTGAAAAAAAGAAAAAAAAATTAATGTTTTTTTGGGTATGCTTAAGCATGCTATAGCGAATTTTAAAACAAACTGGATAAAACCTTAGTGGCATGTTATAACTCAAAACTATCACCAAGTATTCATAGTAATAATTTTGATGCCCATGAAAAACGTAAGACTCCCTGGCAATAAACCTACAAAATAAGCCTGTTAAAGAATATAAGAAAAAATTATTAAAATTGTAAAAAATTGTAAAAAATAAGAACAAATGATGAAAAATTGTTAGGCCAATGCATTCTCTTATATATGCGAGGCGACCTATGGTCGACTCGCATATATAAGAGAATTCATTGGCACAGGGTATATGGGTTGATACAAAAATCGGACCTGGCATTCAAAGGGTTAATTTGTTCTCATTATGAATCCCATTCCCATACCATATGACTATTGAGAAGATATACCTGGTAAGTGTTCAAGTGACTTCAGGCACCAATTTTTGAGGGTGTGAAATTTGATCACCAAAATCTCCATAAAACAACTCCGTATTTTTTCAGTATCCGAGAGATGAGTTGTTGGGATAGCTCATCAGTCTAATAGCTTGCTGATATCTTTGTAAAATATAGAGAAAATGAATGTTGAAATTGCCACCATTTTCCAGCAAATTATGATGTAGGTTCATTGACCTGTTATAACCCAAACCGTATTATAGGACGTTTAACCCTTCCATGACCGGAGCTTCTGAAATTTTGCAAAAACCCTGTGCCAATGAATTCTCTTATATATATATGAGAGTCTCCAATCTATAAGATAATGCATTGGCACAGGGTCTTTAATGCTGCACCAGCACAGCTCCCATCACGAAAGGGTTAAAAATATTGGAATTCTTTTACATTGATCTGACGATTTTGGGAACACTTTTTATGTATTTTTCTGAAGATATTCTGTGCTTGTTTGCTCATGTATCATCTTCATTTTAATGTGATGTTTACATTTCATAACTATTGTAACTATATTGTTAATAAAACCATATAATTTACTTAACAGCGCATGGACTCCATTTCACTGCCATCTTTCCAGCAGCAACATTGATGTAGGTAGTGGTGTCTTGATTGAGAAGAGGGGTGTGAGGAAGCTTCCTGATTTTTTGCGAAAACCCTGTGCCAATGGATTCTCTTATATATGCGAGTCTCCAATAGGGAGCCTCACATACATAAGAGAATGCACTGGCTTACAAGGTAAAAATATTGTTAGGCCAATATATATATGGGGGATACGGCACTGTGGTTGTTGGGTACATTGTGTGAAACATGAAGAGGTTCTCACTAAATGTGCCCCAACGACCACAGTGCAATATCCCCCCCCCCCCAATAAGACACACACCCACTACATTAATTTCTTATATTTATATAGCTTTTTGATGATTTATTCCCATAAAAAAGCTGAGTGTATTCTTATTTATTTTTAAAAATCTGCCGAGAATTTGAGACTAGCCCACGCAGCACATTAAGTCAGCCCAATATAAGATTTCCTAGTACTGAACAATGAAAACGAGATTGATTGGCTTCAGATGCAATTGACCATGCCCAATTATTCTGCTGACCGCTTTTAGTGATTAGGTCAACAATTTGTGACGTCGTGTTCATGTTACGGTTTGTGTGTCATTGGGGTATGAAACGGGTGACCCAATTGGCAGTTGACCAATAACCGAACAGGATTTAGTGTAACACAGATGGGCTATGTAAATATCTATATATATATATATATATATATATATATATATATATATATTTGTGATTGTCTGTCTGTCTCTGTCTAGATAATAACAGAGGGGTCTATTTGGGGTACTTTTTTAAGAGAAAGATAATGGTGCGGGTTAGAATTTTCTAAAGTGACGCTGTTGATGTCAGGGGGAGGGGCAGAAAAAATTGTCGCCGATTTCCACCAAACTTATATATAATCATCGCCATGATATGAGGAATCTAATGGTGTGGTTTGTAGATGTCAAAAGTGGCGCCATTTGAGTCAGAGGTGCACGGAAGATGAGAGGGGCACAAGAATTGATAAACCTGTTTAGCGCCGATTTCCACAAAATTGATAAACATTCTTCTCCATGAAACAAGGAATCTAATCGTGTGATTTCAAGATGGCAAAAGTGGCGCTATTTGAGTCAGGGGTGCACAGAAGGGAGAGGGGCACCAAAATTGATAAAACTTTTTAACGCCGATTTCCACCAAATTGATACCCATTCTTTTCCATGATACGAGAAATCTAATCGTGTGATTTAAATAAGGCAAAACTGCCGCCATTTGAGTCAGGGGTGCACGGAAGGGGAGAGGGGCAACAAAATTTATGAAACTTTTTAAGGCTGATTTCCACCAAATTGATATACATTCTTCTCCATGATCGAGAAATATAATCGTGTGATGTAATGATGGAAAAGTGGCACCTATTGAGTCAGGGGTGCACGGAAGGGGAGAGGGGCAACAAAATTTATGAAACTTTTTAAGGCCGAATTCCACCAAATTGATACACATTCTTCTCCATGATACAAGAAATATCATCGTGTGATGTGAAGATGCTAAGTTGGTGCCGTTTGGATGAAAGATGGAGGGGCACTTAATTTGATAAGAATGTATTTGGTCGCTGATTATCACATAACTCATACATTATCATCTTCATGATATCAGGAGCATAACAGTGTGTCTTAAAGCTGCCATAAGTGGCGTGTGATTTAAATATGTCAAAAGTGGCATTTAAAGTGTGATTTAAAGATGGCAAAAGTGGTGCCATTTGAGTCAGGGGTGCAATGAAGGGGAGAGGGACGCCAAAATTGATAAATCTATTTTCAGCGCCAAATTTTCCACCAGATGGATACAAATACTTCTCCACCAAACTTATACATATTCATCTCCATGATATCAGGAGTCTAATTGTGTGGTTAAAATATGCCAAATTGGCAACGTTCGTTTAAGAGATGGGGGCACTATATATGATACAAATTTTTTTGTCGTCAATTTCCACCAATTTTATTTATATTTATCTTCATTATGAGTAGAGATGCCATAGTGGCACCACTTGAGTCAAGGATAGGGTGGTGAGGGACAACATCTATAGAAATATGTTTAGCGCAAATTTCTACCAAATTCATACACATTATTCTCCAATGATACGAGGAATCAAATGGACCCGTTGAAGACAACAAGGTCGGTGCCTACATTTGCGACTGTCTGTGTCACATATACCTTCATGTGGGCCATCTATATCGCACCAAAGGGACTAACACATGTAACTTATTATGAGCAAGATAATGGTGTGGGTTAAATTTTTCTAAAAAGACGCTGTTTGTGTCAGGTGATGGGGATTTCCCCAAACGGATACAACATAATCTCCATATGGTGTTGTTCGAGTGCACAGAGGGCACCAACATATATTTAAATGCCCATTCCCTCCAAATTTATGCAAAATTTAATCATGTGATTTAAATGGAGGTAGCTTTGGGTGAGAAATGGGAGGAGGCACTAAATTTGATAAGAATTTATTTAGTTGCCGATTACCACCACACATATACGTAATCATCTCCGTGATATCAGGAATCTAATGGATATGGTTTAGATATGGGAAAAGGGGCACCGTTCAAGTCATTAATGTGGAAGGGATGAGCACCAAAGCTGATACAAATATGATTGGCACTAATTTCCACCAAGAAGGGACGCTATACATGTAACATTGATGAGAATGTTTTAGTTGCCAGTACATGTATCAACAAAAGTTGTATAAAGTCATCTCCATATAATTTGTTCTATAAGGAGTTTTTGGCGTTCACATTTCACAGCCTCGACATGTAGTGACCTAATTAAGTCGCTTGAACAATTACATCTTCTTAACTGTCATTTGTATGTGGACGGGAATAAGGACATTCTTACAGTGAGTTCACAAAACAGATACATAGAAGAAAAAAGTATACTTATCATTATATTTAAGAGATGCATATATTCTTGCAAAATGAGGGAGCTTGAATCGTTAGAGGATGGCATATTAGACCGGGTAATGTATTATCACACAATTGAGTCTGTCCCATTCAATATATTTTCCACAAGATAGATACAATTTGTCAAGAGAGATGGAAATGCGTTGAATACCCATTCGCAATAGTGGTGACAATGTGCAGTCAAATAAAGTTTCTTCTGAGATAAACGAAAACAGTCAGTATCACATGACTTTTCAAGTTCCTCCAATACTGGAAGCTGACAAGGGTATATCAGCCGATACAGATAATTTCTTTCAGTTTTTAGAACAGACTCATAGCCTAACATAAACAACCTAAAACCTCTCTCTGTGTCGGTTACATGTAGCTGATATATATAGCAAATTTTATTTTAAACTCAGAATAATTGGCCACTACAACACCTTGGACAGATGAGCAACAGGGCATTATTTAAAAACATATTGATCCAAGACTATTCTCTATTCCAAACACATGCATGTCCACACTACACAGCAGAGGGTATTACCTCAATTTAACCTGAGCAATGCCAGGTAACCCTGCTAGTTATTTAATAAAGGCTGTACATAAAGTACCTACTACAGTAAAACCTCTACAAACCGAACACCCTTCGGACCGGCCCTTCTGTTAACCCTTTACCCAACAGAACGGCCCTGTGCCAATGCATTCTCTTATATATGCGAGTCGACCATAGGTCGCCTCGCATATATAAGAGAATGCATTGGCTTAACACATTGAAATTTATAAAATTGTTAAAGAATGTAAGAAAAAATGGTTAAAAGTGTTAAAAAAAGACTTTTTTTTAGGCCAATGCATTCTCTTATATATGCGAGGCGACCTATGGTCGACTCGCATATATAAGAGAATGCATTGGCACAGGGTATAACTGTAACCATCACAATGTGGTCAAGGAGCCGGTTCCAATGATATCCATATTTGTATGGTTTTATTGAGACAGACCGAAGATATTTTAGGCTGTTGAAGCTTTATTTGGCCGGTTTTGGCCGGTTTGTTGGGTAAAGGGTTAAGTTTAGAGAGGTGTTCAGTTTATAGAAAATCGCACTACGATCGGAATGTATTGACGTCGTTACTATGAGTTTTCGAATTACAACCAATCATTGTTGATTAACTTAACTTTATTCAATAAATAATTTACATTAAATCGTAAAGTATTATACATAATTGGAAATGCAGTTTCTTATTTATTGTTATTAGGCTGTGCATCATTGGTTCAGTCACAATGGTTTGTATTGTCACCGAAACAGTTTTAATTAAACAGACATCTAAACTTATAAAGGATCCCTAGTCTACACCAGCAAGAGCTCATCATCAAGGATGTCAATCTACCGCACGTGCGTTCGTTCGGTTGGTATCACTTTCCGCGTTCGGATTTCGGAGGTAAAAAATAATGTATTTGTTCACTTGTGGACCAGAAAAGCCGTCCGATGTTCGTTCGTATGGAGAGGGATTCGGAATGTAGAGGGTCCGGTTTGGAGAGGTTTCACTGTAGTAACAATCCAGCGTTGGGTCTATCAAATTGAGACTGAAAATCGGAATGATTCAATGGTCTTATTATCAGCTTGTCCATCTGATAACATTTATTTTCTGACTGATAATTCTAATTCGGATTATTTGATCAAATTAAAAGCGGGTATGTGTGTTTAATATCAACCAAAGATACAGGCCAAGTTCAAATATAGGTTCAGTCCGTTGAGTTTCTCATCAGTTACATCCATTTTTGGACTTAGAAATCACATGGTTGGACAACATTTTGGTTTCGGAGCGAGAACTCCAGTTTGGATTATTTGATCAGATCCAGAGTAGGTACTAGTATGTGTCTTTCTTAGTCAAAGTACCTGAATTGATAACATTTTGGTTTCTGACCAATACAAAGTATAGTGTTATTTACCACATATGTACATTTCTAGTTGTTTTCTGTGAATGTTTTTTGATACTTTTCTATCAATTTAAAAATTTGATAAACATACCTGTGGCGATATTGGACTGCTTTGGTTAAACTGTAATGCAATTTTTCTACTTAAAATTCACCTGATTTGATAAATTTGTATGGGTATACAAACAGACCACGCCCCTAGCGGTGCTCTCGTTCCAACTTTGGAAAGCTGCTTTTGTATTGTATGGGATATATTGCACAAGATATATTATATCTTGGAAGTGGTCATTTTAGATGGATTGCAAACGAATTTTACAATGTACTTTGTATAAAATATATTTAATTTATACCACATATACACATAACAAGCATAACTGGTTAAATAAACAAACATAATTATATGGGTTAATACATAATGCTCGGAAGAGTAAAACTTCTGATTAACTTCTCTTGACTAAATACTCATTGACGAGTACAGTAATTCCCTAAATAATTGACTCCTTAACCACAGCAGAATTATGGGTAATTTTTCAGGATTTAGTTTGGCTTGTTGCCATTTATTGGAAAGCTCTCACTGAGAGCTTTCCGATGAATGGCAACAAGTCATCTTTCCGACTAAATCCTGAAAAATTACCCATAATTCTGCTGTGGTTAAGGAGTCGATTATTTAGGGCATTACTGTAGTTCCCTTTGGAAATGTTCAGATACTAAGTTCAATAGGTCATTTGTTGAACTTATTATCTGAACATATCCCACCAACAAATATGAATACTTCTGCATATTGTAAAATATGTCGTCTGCATATATTTCCTGAATATGATTAATAGACCATTCCAATTTATACTTTATTACTGAATGGGAGAATCCATTTAGTAAAGAAAGGGTTAAATTAGAGATCCATGGCGGATTGAAGCCTAAACATATGCTCAATTCCCGCCCAGTTCCGGCAATCAAAATCGGTTGATATATACACAAAATGTCTTTGTACAGACTCCATATTCCACAGGTAGACTTAATCGAGTCATAGTATTGAGTGAAATATGCTCCCAAGTTTAGTGTGTCTGTCATTTGCGGAATGAGGTCCCCAGAGGGTGAGTTTAGTGACACTATCCCGCATAGCGGGCTAGCATCACAAAATTCACACTCTGGGGACCTCATTCTTCATGACCTCATTTGCTGTGGGAGACATAGACTCAGATTTATGTTCATAAATGGTGAATATTGTGACGTACACCCATTGGGAACCTCGATTATGCAATGTATCGTCTGCCAATTTGAGGATATAGAGAAACTAAACTAAAAAAGAAATAGAATCTATTTGAAGAAGTTTCTATAGAAATTTGAAAATAAAGAAAATTAGGGGATATAGAAATTGAACATAAGTAACTAAAACCAATGTTATTTTGAGACTATAGATACTTCCCAGAAGATGAGGCCTAAGCAGAATGTGGTCCCCAGAGGGTGAATTTGGTGATGCTAGCCTGCTATGCGGGATAGCATCTCTAAATTCACCCTCTGGGGACCTCATTCTGCAAATGACAGGCACACTAAACTCAATATAATCCTCATATGGTAAAAATAAAGTGCATCTATCTCACTTTTGTGTGAAAAAATTGAAAAGAGCTGGAAAATTGCTTTGACAAAGATGAAGTATTTTTTGAGTATATATATCCTGTAGAAAGACAATTTGTGTATATATCTACCCATATTATCCCTCCAGTCAAAAGCCATGGCCCTTTAATTTGTATTTTTTGAGTATATATATCCTGTAGAAAGACAATTTGTGTATATATCTACCCATATTATCCCTCCAGTCAAAAGCCATGGCCCTTTAATTTGTATTTTTTTAGTATATATATCCTGTAGAAAGACAATTTGTGTATATATCTACCCATATTATCCCTCCAGTCAAAAGCCATGGCCCTTTAATTTGTAGTCAAAGATGATGATACATTCACCAATAATTACAAACAATAAATTATGCTCTTAATTTCAGATTAGATGTGTGGTTGCATCTAATTTTGGTTCAGCATTATGTACTAACCATGAGTATATCTTATTAAACATTTTACAGTTGTGCGTCTTACGATTATAATAGTTTGGGGGGGGGGGGCATAGACATAAGAATGTTGACTATTCTCCGACTATAAACGAGAGAAATGGGAAGAATGGTGAATTCTCTATAAAATCATAATTCTTAGATTTACGGCCACTGGATTTACCACAGTAAGCCGTTACAAAAGGATACATATGTAAAATGTTTTATATGACAGTCTCCAAAACCAAGCCTGGATATAGTGTGTCTGACATTTGCAGAATTATGTTCCTAGAGGGTGAATGCTAGTTGGTGACGTTCACCCATTTTCACTTTGATTATTCATTTTATCTTCTGCAAATTAGGGGATATAGAAAGTGAACAGAAGTAACTAAAAACAATGTTATTTTGAGACTATAGATACTTCCCAGATGATGAGGCCAAAGCAGAATGAGGTCCCCAGAGGGTGAATTTGGTAATGCTAGCCCACTGTTCAGATAGCATCACTAAATTAACCCTCTGGGGACCTCATTTTATCTTCTGCAAATTAGGGAATATAGAAAGTGAACAGAAGTAACTAAAAACAATGTTATTTTGAGAATATAGATACTTCCCGGGATAGCATCACTAAATTCTCCCTATGTGGACCTCATTCTGCAAATGTCAGACACACTATATCCAGGCTTGGCCAAAACAGTCTACATTATAGAGCTAAAGACTTACAGTAATGCCCTAAAAAAATGACTCCTTAACCACAGCTGAATTATGGGCAATTGTTCAGGATTTAGTTGGAAATGTGGCTTGTTGCCATTCATCGGAAAGCTCTCAAGTGAGACTGTGCACCGTAAATGTACGAAATGATGGCCGACACCACCGCAGCGGGGATTAAATTAAAATTAAATCTTGTAAATTACCCGTGCAGCCGAACCAATAGATCCACCACAGCTTACTGTTAAGGAGTCATTTATTTAGGGCATTACTGTACACCTACAAGGAAATGTTTCAAGGAGTGGAAGCTATTTCGACCTTAATACACTAATACTCAATGACAAGTAGTACCCCAAAGAAATGTTCAGATAATAAGTTCAACAGACCGACCATAGATTGTTTGTTGAACTTTTATCTGACCTTTTATCTGAACTTTTATCTGACCTTTTATCTGACCTTTTCCCACCAAAGAATCCTTCTGCACTAGTATTTTATTTTCATCATACTGTCATCTGGTGCTCATTTGATCTGAATATCCCTCTCAATAATAATGAACTATTCCAATGAATATTTTTATAACTGAATGAGAGAATCCATTTTTGTAGAAAGGGTTAAAGGTACTCAATCCGTAAAGAGGGTCCCCATCTCAACAGATTCCAACAACAACAATGCGATCAGAGGGTCCTATATTACTATTTCTTTGGCTTTGGGGGTAAAAAATATTTGATTCGAGTCGAGGAACCCATCAAACAAAGCTCAGAGTTATTAGATATTGATTTTTGAAATTTGTTAATTGCTCGAGATGAGTACTAATAACTGCCATCAATTTGGTAACCTGCTCGAGATTTTACGCCAAAACTCTATTCAAACAGACAAGGATGGATAACTCTATATTCAAGTGGTAATAATAACGAAATTTTGACTGTCTTCTGGGCCAGAAAGAATTCCCGATAATGAAAAATAATAGATTTCTAAAATCGATATCTAACAAATCTGAGCTTTGATGGGTGACTTCCTCGAATAAAATATTTTTGACCCCCGGAGCCATTGAAATAGTAATTGAGAGGAGTTTTATCGGATTGAGTACCTTTAATGCCTTGTCAGTTATAAACTCATAGCTACAATTTGTTTAAGAATCAGACAAAACAGTCCAAAGTTAGAAAAATAAAGGGTCCGATTTGACACCAAATAATTAAGAATTTACTAAGCCAGTTTTCCGTTTACCATGCATATGAATATAAAAAATACTTGCAATCACCATCATTCGTATCACGCAGGCATCGCAAAAATCTCATAACTGAGAATGCTCTTTATTATCTATTGCTCTTTGGGTGATGAATTCATAGATGCTCTTTAAATGAGGAAATTTTGCCAGGCCATGTTAACCCTTCCATGACTGGAGCTTCCTGAAATTTTGAGAAAACCCTGTGGCAATGCATTTTCTTATTTATGTGAGTCTCCCATAGGGAGTCTCGCATATATAAGAGAATGCACTGGCTTACAAGGTCAAGGTAAATATTGTTGGGCCAATGCTTTATCTTATATATGCAAGGTTCCCTATGGGAGACTCGTATATATAAGAGAATGCATTGGCACAGTTTTCACAAAATTTCAGAAAGCTCCACTCATTGAAGGATTAAATAGTATTTAGAATTATAGAAACTGATGGATGTATAGAGTATTTTATGAAATGAAATCCTACAAATTTTTGCCAGTATATCTTGAACAGAATAATGTCTAAATTTCTGTGGAAGATAATTTTTGGCTTAATTGATGAGACGCTCTTGGAGAGAGGTACCTGAGAACATATTTTTCCTTATTTATCTTTAGTATCTTCCACTCCTATCATTAATAAAGTCTCCTTTCAGCAAACATCTCCCGGTTAGTGGAAAACCTCAAACTCAATACAGACAAATAATAATATAGCTGAGCTCCTCAAATCCCTCTGATGATGTCATCATGACAACCCCCCCCCCCCCCCCCCAAGCAGTTTTGATTTTAAATTTGCTTTAAACATAAACGTTAAGCAAGTACATGAGCTGTGGAAATTCACAATGCACATTAAACAAGACAGTCAATGACTGTGGAGTCGCTCACCTGACTGCAAAGACTGAGAAGACTGGGATTCTGAAGACTACAACAGTCAGTACTTATCAAAATCACTTAAATCAAGTACTTCTAACCAGGGACATAGCTAGAAAGGAGTTAAATCTAATATCGTTAAAAAAAATGTATAATTTAAAATAATTATTTTTGGGTTTTTTTTAATAAAATTAGTTAAATGTTCAAAGTTCTATGTCCTAAACCTCTTATGATCAATGGTCATGAGAAGAAGTTGTTTTTAGAATTACTATTCTGGGAAAGATTTATGTCCCTGGCTCCGCCCATAATTGATCCAGTGACCCAATTTAAACAAATTTGAATCCCAGTTACACAAGGAACCTCCATACCAAATCTAAGCTAAATTTGGCCTAATGGATCTTGAGAAGAAGTTGTTTTCAGAATTGCTATGGTGGGAAATAGTTATGTTCCAGGCCCAGTCCATATTTGACTTGGATGACCCCATGTGAACAAGAGGTGAGAGGTGTTTTTTTTTTTTAAAGAGTTATGGCCCTGGATTCACAATTATTTGACCTGGTGACCTCAATTGGAAAAAAATCACCTAGGGAACATCCACACCAAATATGAACCCATTCGGTCTTATGGTTCTGGAGAAGAAGATGATTCTTGACGGACGGACGGACGGATGGATGACGGACGAGGGGTGATGACTCTAGTGATGAGCTAAATATCAGTAATCGTTAAAAACTAATTTTTCTAACAGAAATTTACAAGGAAAATAGACCAATTGTGTCCGTTTTTTAAAACAAATACACCTCTGCCATTCAATTGATGTTCGTAAAATGAACATAACCCCTTTCACTCGTAAGTACACTGGTAAGTACACTGGTAAGTACAATAACTCCTGTAAAAAATATCTCACTGCATGAGGTCAGATATCAGCTATCCGAATGTCTGAAGCGACAGTTTAGAGATTACATTAGTGATGTACAGTAATGCCCTAAATAATCGACTCCTTAACCACAGCAGAATTATGGGTAACTTTTCAGGATTTAGTCGGAAATATGGCTTGTTGCCATTCATCGGAAAGCTCTCGGTGAGAGTTTTCCGATGAATGGCAACAAGCCATATTTTCGACTAAATCCTGAAAAGTTACCCATAATTCTGCTGTGGTTAAGGAGTCGATTAATTAGGGCATTACTGTAGGTTCCTGGCCCTGTATAAGGAAAGGTTTTGTCTCATATAAATTATCCAGCTTGGCAGTGCAAACCTACAGACTGAGCTCCACAAATCAGTTGACCATTTCATTCCTCTCCTGTCGATTAGCGAGGATTTGTGATCCATGCACAGGGAAGGTAAACCGATTTGTTTATCTGAACAAGCTTCTCAGTTGCTTTCCGGGGATCAGAGGTTTCTACGCTCAGTGGAGTTATTTCCCATTGACTAGCATCATCAAATTCACCCTCTGGGAACCTCATTCTGCTTAGGTCCCAACTGCTATGGGAGACCTAGTCACCTCGATTATGCATTTTATCTTCTGCAAATTAGGCGATATAGAAACTGAACAGAAGGAAAAAAGTACTAAAAACAATGTTAATTTGAGACTATAGATGCTTCCCATAAAATTACGCCCAAGCAGAATGAGGTCCCCAGAGGGAGAATTTAGTGATGCCAGCCTGCTATGCATCACTAAATTCACCCTCTGAGACTTCATATGGATCTTTGTGGTAACCTCTAGATGGGAGTTTTCAAATTTGTCATAATATCGTTGAAAGCCCACTTTTATTGAAGAAATGTTTTGAAAATTTCTCTGCTGCATGAAGAAACCACCAACGACTAATAACCCTTTCTATACTGAATGGTTTCTCCCACTCAGTTATAAAAGTATACATTGGCATGGTCTATTTTTTATCTGGAGGGATGTTCAGGAGAAATAAGCAGAGGACAGATATGAAAACTGCAGAAGGAGACCTATTTTTGGAGGGAAATGTTCAGATAATAAGTTCAAAAATTGTCATCTGTTGAACTTGGTATCTGAACATATCCAATGGGTTAACTACTCATCAATGAGTATTTAGCATATAAAGGATTAAGTAACTACTAAACTTTCCCAGATACACAACTTTGGATTACCCTCCATTTGCATGGATCACAAATCCTTGGTTATCATAAAGTGAACTAGCTTTGTCATCGCTGGGCGGCTCATCGTAGCCTAAAATGTCATACATATAACCACTGAGCCACCGATGGCCCCTGAAACATACTATGCTGTAAAACCTATGTAACAACATTAGAAGGACTGAGGAGGCTCACATGTGGGATATACAAACAAATGAAAATATCAACAAATAAATTGATTGCACTAAATCATGGTTTACAGTTTATGGTTGCGAAGGCCTGACATTTTAAACAAAAGTGAGAAATTTTAATGGTAATTTAATTTAATGACTCACATAATTATATTGAAGACAACCTAGTATGCTCAGTCAGCTGGAGACATCGGGAACGATAGACACAGATAGAGTGACTGCATGCACATATTGTTGGTGGGCTTTTGAAAAGTTGTGAAAAATTGAACCCAGACTCCAAATATGCAAATATGGAAAAATAAGTTTGTGTGCGAAAATGGCATATACAACATTTTTAATACCCAACAACAATATGCTGGCTCACAGAGTAGGATATTACAGGGATTCCGCTATGGGTTGGGGGATTGGTATCCATGTAGCCGCTGGAGGAAATCTCAGTCCATCAACAAACTGTGATACCTGTTAGTATTTAGTAAATCAGTCGATAATTTAAGCCAAGTTGTCAATGTCTACGGTCATTTTAATACGACCACATGGCTATATGCTTTTAGCGATATCCACTTCAATATCTTTCAGAATAAGGCAAATAATTATTGATGTGTGTATTAGTAGCCCTGAAAAAGCATTCTTTTCATGCAGATTGGTTCACTATTGACCAGCGTTAGCAGGTAAATAGCGTGTCTGTCATTTGCAGAATGAGGTCCCCAGAGGGTGAATTTAGTGATGCTACCCCGCATAGCGGGCTAGCATCACCAAATTCACCCTCTGGGGACCTCATTCTGCTTACACCTCAGCAGAATGAGGTTCCCAGAGGGTGAATTTGGTGATGCTAGCCCATTATGTGGGCTAGAATCACTAAATTCACCCTCTGGGGACCTCATTCTGCAAATGACAGACACACTATTTCAAGGCTTGATTAAAATTATCTTTGTTTATCACTCCCTGTTTGTTTTATTAGTGGCAGATACACAGGTGATGTACAGACAACTATCAGTGTTGTCTCTCAGTGAGAGCTTTCCAATGAATGGCAACAAGCCATATTTCCGACTAAATCCTGAAAAATTACCCATAATTCTGCTGTGGTTAAGGAGTCGATTATTTAGGGCATTACTGTAGGCTTTAATCTGTGGATCGGGTAGGGGAATATGTCAGAGGGGAATGGGCATAGGGAAAAGCACCCTAAAAGGGACCTGCTGCCCCTATAGTGAGAACCCTGCATTACTACATAAATATACTTAATTTTGACGTTTTATCAAAAGATTATGTCATGTATAAACTCTGTTTCAGAGAAAATAAATAATTGATACTGATACAGATTTCATAAACACAAAATAATTTGGTTGTAAACCTGAATTTTTAAATGCTCAAGGCAATTGGTTCTAAATCAACAAGATACATACATCGTAAAATTAAAATTTGCATGTTCAAATGCCCAATCACAATATTATGTCATCAAATTTATACGGGGCATACTCATTGGAGTATTTGTAGAATGAGGTCCCCAGAGGGTGAATTTAGTGATGCTACCCTGATCAGTGGGCTAGCATCATTACACTCACCCTCTGGGGACCTCATTCTACTTAGGCCTCATCTTCTCTGGAAAGTATCTTTATTATCAAATTAACAAGTTTTTTAGTTTCTTCAGAAACTTTGTTAGAATTTTTTTTTCTGTTTTAGTTTAGTGGTCTCTATACCCCCAAATTGGCAGACGACACAATGCATAATCAAGGTGCCCAATGGGTGCACATCTCCATCTTCTCCACCAGAGAACTTAAATATGTGTCTAGGTCTCCCATAGCAGATGAGGCCATGCAGAATGAGGTCCCCAGAGGGTGAATTTGGTGATGCTAGCCCACTGAGCAGGGTAGCATAACTAATTTCATCCTTTGGGGACCTCATTCTGCAAATGTCCAGAACCATATCTTGAGAATCATTAGTTCATTAAACATGTGTTATATAGTTACCAAGGAATAAAATATTAGATAGGAATTGAAGACCCCTGTACGGAAATGTTTCTATCGATTAAAAGGTTGTTTAGCTAACAAACTTAGTGGTTACTGTTAACAGAGACCAGATATTTTATTGTGTAATTTTGTTACAAATAAACGTTAATTAAACTCATTATCGCTTATAACTATGTAATAAAACAATACAAACAATCAATCTTGGACATTTGACGTTCGGAATATAGCTATGGGAACACCCTCATGATCTCTATCGCTATATGGTATCGCCTGAATTTAATCATCTCATTTTATAATAAAATATTCGATATAAAATCAATATTAATTGATAGAAGTGTTTCCAGACATGGGTCTTGAATTCATTATTTTATACCCACGAAACTATTAAAAATTTGTTATATGAAGAGATAATCCATCTTTAACCCTTTCAGTGCCAAGTCCGTTTTTTGTATCAACCCATATTTCCTTGATAATTTTTCAAATTTATTGATTATAATAATGTGATACATTGATGGAAAGAGCTCTTAGAGCTCATTCCATCAATGTATCATATTATTATAATCAATAAATTTGAAAAATGATCAAGGAAATATGGGTTGATACAAAAATCGGACTTGGCACTGAAAGGGTTAAAGATAACTTAAGGTATAACATGAGCACGCTTGTCTTTAGACTTGATTCCTTCTCTCCAGGCAAGCTAAGATTGTCCACCTAATTCTCACACTCCTGGCAAGCTAGACTTCTGACCCGATTATAAATATTTTGGCAGACTAGTCATAGACCTGGGGCTACTATTAACCTTTTCATGGCGGGAGCAGTGCCGGAGCACCTTTAAAGATCTTGTGCCAGTGCATTCTCTTACCATATGCGATTCTCCCATAGGGAGCCTCGCATATATAAGAGTACCGGTATTGCACTGGCTTTTACAAGGTAAATGTAAATATTGTTAGGTCAATGTATTCTCTTATATATACAAGGCTCCTTATGGGAGACTCACATATACAAGAGAATGCATTGGCACAGGGTTTTCTCAAAATTTCAGGAAGCTCCAGTCATGGCAGGGTTAAATATATCTATCTTTGCAGTCACCCTACCCTAGGGCCCTGCGAAGCTTCGATTCGGTGTCGACATCAGCGATCAGAGTACTCTACTGGTTGTATTACTTGTTGAAAATCGACTATAATCAAGATGGTTATTCACGTCATTTTAGAAACACCAGCGCAGGCATTATTATATTGTTCAAAAATATATATGTTCTTTAATCTTTCATACACAGACTGGTTTTTCTCAAATCGCTCGGAAAATGACAACTTTAGAGAAAAAATAATTGTACTTTTTCATAACGGTATCAGTTTGCCCTACCGGCATCATAGCAATTCAGCAGGACCACCAGCATCATAGCTAGTAGGACCACTTGAACAAGAGTGTATAATTGAAGTGTTGATGTGAACTTTTATCAGGGTGTCAAGTGATGTGAATGACAGATTTTCAAGTTTTTATAATGGCATTTAGTACGGCACATAATGTTTTAGTTCAAACTGCACTTTGTCATTGCGGGAATCAAAATGCAGATAAGAGCAATTATAGGTAGTACATGCCTGCTGCATTGCCATACATAAGTGCCAGTCTCAACGACTCGGCCATTTCTGCTTCGCTGATGAAATAACCTCTTCCATAAATAGAAGCCATATTCGCGCAATGCTACCATTATACAGCCCTTGTAATAAGGTAATGACCGTGACTCGTTGACACAATAGATGTGAATGGAGCAGAATGTATTCACTGTATGGCTGTACAACGTGATCATGCATTAACCCTTTACCCAACAAACCGGCCAAAACCGGCCAAATAAAACTTCAACAGTCTAAACTATCTTCGGTCTGTCTCAATAGAACCATACAAATATGGATATCATTGGAACCGGCTCCTTGACCACATTGTGATAGTTACAGTTATACCCTGTGCCAATGCATTCTCTTATATATGCGAGTCGACCATAGGTCGCCTCGCATATATAAGAGAATGCATTGGCCTAAAAAAAATCTTTTTTTAACACTTTTTACCATTTTTTCTTACATTCTTTAACAATTTTATAATTTTTAATGTGTTAAGCCAATGCATTCTCTTATATATGCGAGGCGACCTATGGTCGACTCGCATATATAAGAGAATGCATTGGCACATGGCCCTTCTGTTGGCTAAAGGGTTAAATAGTGATGTATAGTAGTAAATAGTTCAAGTTTAACAGACAAAGTCTCCCAGCCAACAGACATATTTACCAGTAGTATGGTCACGTGATTGAAATAGTCCAGCAGATATGGTTTCTATTTATGGAAGAGGTTATTTCCTCAGCGAAGCAGAAATGGCAGTCGTTGAGATTAATATAGGTGCATCAGACAGTGGATTAAAAAAATTTGAGAGGGCCAAATAATTATTTGGGTAGGTGCCTTTTGCGGCCAGTACGTCGGGTGCAGGGTTCGCGCTTCCGATTGCCAATTTAGAAAATTGAGATAAAAAAAATGAATTTGCGCCAAAAAAATCCCGATTTGCTACAAAATTTGGCACCTACCTTTTTGGCTTTTGGCAATTGATACCCATTGGACATATAAGAAAGCTTGCAGTCAATCGGTCGGAAACAAAACACACATTGATATTCGGTCACGATATAGCTAATTAGTCCTAATTGACATTGTATAATAGATTCACGGCTTATGTGACATCGACTTATTATATCATTGGGGTGAATGGGCTTCAAATTTCTACTCGATTATAACACTGAGTATGGTTATTGACTTCAGTTTGACAAACATTAGTCAAACAAAGGGCTTCCTGAAGTCTAAACTGTATTTTGATGGGTGTTAGATGAATTATAATTAATATGTCCTTCGTAACTCAGCTTTCACAAACTGTGACACACAGCAAATATGAATCGTAAGAGTAAGTTAGATTTTGGTAACAATGCATCAGACACACAACATCCTTCTAAAATGAAGAAAGTTTCTGATTTCTTTGGACATTCAGACATTATCGATAGTCCAAATAAAGTGGTTGATTTGACATCTTCATGTGCTACACCGCCTTAACTGAGCAACATACTAGAGTTCAAAGCCACAAAAAGCTAAACGAAAAAATTTAAATGAGTGGAAAATATCTCGTGAATGGCTGTCATTTGATGGTGACATTTCTTTTTTTGGAAATACCCAATTCAAAAATGGCACCAAAAAATATTGGTCCGAAAAAAATTGGCAACAGAAAATATGAAGTGGCTCAAAAAATTGGCAAAGTGTTGGCACCTGGGAATTTTGGACCAGCGCGAACCCTGGTCGGGTGACTGCAAACAAACCATATTTTGATTATGGCCAGGTTCCCACTTTCTCATAAAGTTAGTCTTTTGACCTGATTCCCACCTTCTCGGCAAAGTTTCCTAATAAGACTGATATACCACTACTGTCCTCGTTCGATTTTTGGTATTTTACAGAAATCTTGTTTGCATATGCATTATGGAAAATCCGTCGCACTCCATCTAGCTTCTGCCACCGAGTCGTCTCTGTCTGTCCTCCACTCTCTCGTTCCTGTTTACAGCTGTAAAAGAATGAAATAGTTTGTAAGTGTCTGTAATAATTTGCAGAAAATTGCCTGCAAAGGTTCGTCTTCTAGTTTTGAGCCTGAAATTGGCTATGATAACTCTTCCATGACTGGAGCTTCCAGAAAAAATGGCCGTCTCAGTCTAAAACCATAATTTTATACCAAACTTTTATGCTACTGTTGGTCTAAAAACAAAAAATTCCCCACTAATTACTGGTTGGAAAATCAAATAATGAGAATAATTTCAACCTATATGTGGTGTAAAATTTCCAACAAATGTCGAGTCAGGCATGAAATTTCCAACTGTTGACAACCCCCCCCCCCCCCAACTGAGAACATATCACCAAAAAATAAGGGCACCCATAAATCAAAAACATCGACTAAAATGCAGCTAAATGATTAATGTAATGATCAATGTACTAACCCTTTCATGACTGGAGCTTCCTGAAATTTGGTGAAAACCATGAGCCAATTCATTCTCTTATATATGCGAGTCTCCCATATATATGCGAGTCTTGCATATATAAGAGAATACATTGGCCTAACAATATTACCTTGACCTGTAAGCCAGTGCATTCTCTTATATATGTGAAGACTCACATATGTAAGAGCATGCACTGGCATAGGGTCTTTAATGCTGCACCAGCACATCTCCCGTCATGAAAGGGTTACTGGGACTGTAGAAATAAACAAATTGACAACAAGAGCACACCGTCGGGCGTGGCATAATACGCCCGTTTCTGAAGTAGAGTGGGGCAAGGTTTAATTCATTTGTTTGAAACCTTTGACTTGAGACGAAATAATAACAAAAATAAAACAAATAACTTCAAGTGTGGTATTTTTGACTGATAAATCCACATACCAATTTTTTTTTATCAATCAGAAACCCTAAAATATAAATATTTTAAATTGAAATTAATATACCTTGTTACCAGTGAGAAATAACCACATCAACAATCATTCCATCCAAACCAAACAAGTTTGTGATATGAATAGTAATTCAGACAAAAAAATCCTATAACTCTGGCAAAAAAGGTTGGATCGGACTCAAATTTGAACTTGACCTGCAAAATCAGGTAGACAGAACCCATATTTGAACTTGATCTGTATGGTTCAGGTAAAATCTAAGTCGAAAAAGGGGCATAACTCAGTCAAAATCATGCGGACGAAACCCATATTCAAACTTTATCTGTATTTTGGGGTGGTAAACTAATATACCAAATTTGGTTCAGTTCACTTGATTCAATCGAAAGTTATCATCTGGAAACCGCAAATGAGGTAAAATCTAAGTCGAAAAAGGGGCATAACTCAGTCAAAATCATGTGGACGAAACCCATATTCGAACTTGATCTGTATTTTATTGTGGTAAACTAACATACCAAATTTGGTTCAGTTCACTCGATTCAATCTAAAGTTATCATTCGGAAACCAAAAGCGGATGGACGACGGACGGATGGACAGACAACCCATTTACATAATACGACCGTTTTTTCAAACGGGCGTATAATAAAATGGATGCGAGAAGGAGCAGATAATTATCTTGTAAGTTTCCAAGAAAAGATAACACTACAAAACTTATGTACGTAACACAATAGTAACCATACCTCGCACAGGCGGAGGAACTGTAACCACTCGTGCTTTCTGCTGAACTGTTTGAATGAGGCGAGTCATGTGACGAACCATAACCACGTAGACTTCCATAACTCGATATCAGCTGCCAGCTGAAAATTAAAATTAATCGAAATTTAAAACCCAGCTCCTTTGTTCTTTCTTCCAAATGGTCCGTCATAGTCAGTGTGTACTGATCAATGCGAATGTGTCGCACCGATCAAAGCAATCATTGATTTTGTGATGCCATCCCTCAATAAGCATGTGTGAGTCATGGTGCGAGAGTCACAACAGATACCAGCCCGTACGAGACAGGAATGAGGAAATGGTATGGGTAACCGATTCGCCATTATGAGTTAAAGATGCATAATCCAAATTAATGCTCGCAAATTACTATTTCCTTGGCTTCGATGTAAAAAATATTTGATTCGAGTCGAGGAACCAACCCATCAAAGCTCAGAGTGATCAGATATCGATGTTTGAAATCTATTATTTTTCACCACCAATAATTTTAAGTGGCCCAGTAAACAGACTAGAGAAGAAGGTCTCGGACCAAATTGCGGATGATTGATAACTCTAAAATCAATGTCAGATATTTGGCAAACCAGCATTATTTCGTTGAACAAAATGTTGATAAACAGGTTTTGGGCAATTTTATACTGTAGTTGACTGTGGTTATCATTATTTTTGGGCAATTACTCGATTCTGATAACTGAAGCGGGATTTCAAAAAATGTTGTTGTTGGAATCTGATGATATGGGGACCATCGTCAAATCGGATTGAGTACCAATAATATTGAAAATGTGATCCCACTCGAGAGTCGCTCTGTAAACAACAAACTCAGGAAGGAACTTTTTGGTGAAATAACGAACAATGAACACATTTATTTATTAATATAACACAAAGCGTTATACCTGTTTACATGTACGTAAATATGTTATTTCCCGGTAAGTGCACCAAAGCAAAATTGTGCATCTGGATCCAAAATCAGGTACACAATAAACTGTGCGTCTGGCCGTCAGGGACTGGCCAGAATTATGATTAGGGTTGGGCTTGAGGCTGATTTCTAGGGTCATATAGTTGAATTAGCGAAATAAATATATTATTTTTATAAGTATAATTAATATTTCATTAAAGAAAGTCTGATCACTGAACTATATGGATTATATCACCGACTTTGTAGCGACAGAAGAAAAGGGTTAACCTTTTATCGCCGACTCCCGACAATGTACTTACCTGGATTAGCCATGCATGAAACCCGCCCCCCCGGGTTTACAAATTCCTGACCTAATGTGCCCATGAACATAAAGATTATTCAAACATATGACCTTTGATGACTGAGATAGAGAAAACAAAAGTAGGCCCAGACGCATTTTCACTCTAAGGTCCATAACTCTGCAACAATATATATAATATACAAAAAGTTGAGCAGACAGACAGAGGAACACATGGATAAACTCACCTTCCAGAAGGAGAATTGGACTTCAATGGTTCCCGGCAGTCTTTAAGTCGTGGAACTGCCATCGGTATAGATGATCGAGGACTATGATGAAGTGGACTAGTGTTACATGCTAATGGATCATTCGATAGCGATCCCCTCTTCACAGCAGAGAAAACATGGTTACTGGCATTCCTGAAAAATGTCACCTTATTAGTAAATAGAGTAATGCCCTAAATAATCAACTTCTTAACCAACGAAATATGGCTTGTTGCCATTCATCGGAAAGCTCTCACTGAGCACCCCTCTAAATGAATAATAGACTTTCCAATATATATGGATGGGAGAATCCATTCAGTACATAAAGGGATAAATGAACTATAGATTCTCATGAATGCATAATAAATTATTTGATCTGTTTTGAATCGTTACTTACCCATTGTGTGCGGCAGCGGCAGCAGCAGCCTCTTCGTCAGGAAAACTCATGTTGAATAATGTTGGCGCATTCTCAATGCTGCCACTACTGGTGCTATTAATACTAGTGTTGCTCCCACGGTAACTCGTTCTGTGGTTCCCTGGATCTGAAATAAAAGTGTTATGATAAGTAAGTCCAAGTCTTGAATTAGGCTATTATTTAGAATATTGCAACATATCTGATTGAAAATCTATCTTTTAAAACATATAAATGTCTAATTAATGATAAAGTGTCTCCAATAAGAGTTGCATAGAATTGCTGTTGGAAGTCTTGTCGGGAAAATATAGGACATCCTCAAACAGTTGAATCATTTTGTCACAAATTCCTGACCTAATGTGCCCATGAACATAAAGATTATTCAAACATATGACCTTTGATGACTGAGATAGAGAAAACAAAAGTAGGCACAGACGCATTTTCACTCTAAGGTCCATAACTCTGCAACAAATGAATGGCTGAAACCAGTTCCGTGTGGATATCCCTTCTCCCATGATGGTTCATGAGTATCAGAGCTGTTAAGTTTCATGTATTTTCTTTGAGACTCCCGGATTGCCATACGAGAAAGGTCCAAAATACGGAAGACCATCCAAAATGGACAGATGCAGATGCACTTTCGGTAATTCAACACTAATATTTAGCTGTTTCACTGTGACTGCAAGGTGATAAACTTAATTAATTTTCACACTCTCCCAAATTCATGAATGTGTCATGGTGTGCAAATGCTCTATAAATAATGACACTTCACAAGTACAGCAGTTAAATGAAAATGGCTAACATGACTACGTACAATGTGGACAATTGAAGGGGGGAAAACTCTATTTTTAACAGGCAATGCTCTTCTTTCTTGAATTGGTATACCTTTGAGAAAATTTGATGATTTGTCAGCTGTTCAACGCATTGTATTATTTCATATAAGATGAATGTATCTCACAGTAGCGGTAGTTTTAATTACTGTTTTATTTAGGTATATATATTTATTAACCCTTTGAGTGCCAGGGGCTGATCTCATCGGCTCTAAACCTACAAAATAAGTCTGTTAAAGAATATAAGAATAAATTATTAAAATTGTAAAAAATTGTAAAAAAAAAACAAACAATTGTTAGGCCAATGCATTCTCTTATATATGCGAGGCGACCTATGGTCGACTCGCATATATAAGAGAATGCATTGGCACAGGGTATATGGGTTGATACAAAAATTGGACCTGGCACGCAAAGGGTTAAATAAAAAAAATAGAAACTCATTCTTTAATCTTCATCATAAATAAAAAGAATAAAAGATTACTGAATCAAACATCTTTTTTTTAACATGAGAATATTTGGGCATTCCTACCAGTTCCTCCCGCAAAAATCTCACAGATGACCATTTTCCAATCTTAACAGGTCTGATGATTATACCAAATAACACTGAAATAAAACCTTCTGATATGATGACTGAGATAGAGAGATGCAGAAATTAATACAGATGGACTCACAGTCAAATGGAACCCATTTTTATATTCCCCGCCAAATTTTGAAGATTTATTTAACCCTTTCATGACGAGAGCTGTGCTTGTGCAGCATTAGAGATCATGTGCCAGTATATACGAGGCTCCCTATGGGAGACTCGCATATATATGAGAATGCATTGGCACAGGGTTGTCACATTATTCCAGGAATGTATCACATTATTATAATCAATAAATTTGAAAAATGATCAAGGAAATATGGGTTGATACAAAAATCGGAATTGGCACTGAAAGGGTTAAATATGTATTTAACTCACCTAGTAGTACACCATCAATGTTTGGATCCGAATCGTGTCTGCTACGTAACCGATGCCTACATTTCCTGAAAGAGAGAAATATTCGGGAAATTACCTCAAACACATATAAGGACATTATATAATAACAATTAATAATTAGTTATATATAGTCACTAGCCTTTATTTAGTGTTGAAATGATTAGTCGACTATCTAACATCGATGCCGATAGCTCCCACTGTCGACTCTATATTTTGCCGTCGACTTGTCGGAACAATGTATATACTTCCCACAATAAGAGTTAAAAAACTATATTGTAGGTACATGGCAAGACCAAGTCTTCTTGGTCCACAACAGCTTGGGATATCGGTTGGGATGATCCCAACCAATATCCCAAGCTGTTGTGGACCGAGAAGACTTGGTCTAGTACACGGTATGTTGATCAAACACTTGCCGTGGATGTGACAGTGTTAAAAACTCAACTTAGTCAGTATATTCAAAATGTAGCACATAAGTCATGCAACAATCAAGAGATAACTGGGTCACCAGGTGACTCACAGTTTCAGCGGAACTTTGGTGAAAAACCCTGGTTTATTGAAATCACATGATTAAATACTTCCGGTTTAGAATAATGCAAAAAAGCCGATACTTTACAATTTGTTTTATACCTGTTGTGTTGAGGGAAATAAGGATATAGCTACATGTATGTAATTCTTGGCTGCAGATACCGACTAGTTGACTTTGACTCGACTTTTGGGGTTCAGCTAGTCGACTCCAGAATCGTTTCAACACTACCTTTATTCAGCATCGGAGGGGCCTGTGGCTCCTTTGTGCATTAGGGGCCTTCGCGCACATTTTAATCTTAAACAGAGCCTTTATTCAGCAGCGCCTCTTTGTGCGCTTTGCACATTTTGATCATACAAATTGTTAAAAAAAAAAAATTAAAAATTTTGTTTCTATTATAATTTTGTTTTAATGAGTTTTTTTTTTAGACTGAACTCCTAGGTCATTTTAAAATTTAGTTTTTTAATAAATTCAAATTTTTTTTTTAAACTAACGCCATCATAACATCTGCCAGATCACCCCGAATCAACCACAACATATTTGGTTGAAATCGGTCCAGGGGTCTGGGAGAGAAATCCAGACATACAGACAGACATATCTTTTATATATATAGATTAATCCACCAATGCGCTCTGAGACGCTCTGTACATATTATTACCCCCAGCAATAGTGACACCAATTCATTTGGTCCATCCTCTGAAGAGAATGCAATCTGAGCTGCAATGCATATGCATGTGCATCAGTATTAATCATGCTGACAAGATCCATTGACACCCCACTGAGTACTCCTTTAATGCATGAGTGGTGAAAAGCAGCCAAGCCTTGAAATAGTGTGTCTGTCATTTGCAGAATGAGGTCCCCAGAGGGTGAATTTAGTGATGCTACCCCGCATAGCGGGCTAGCATCACCAAATTCACCCTCTGGGAACCTCATTCTGCTGAGGTGTAAGCAGAATGAGGTCCCCAGAGGGTAATTTGGTGATGCTAGCCCGCTATGCGGGGTAGCATCACTAAATTCACCCTCTGGGGACCTCATTCTGCAAATGACAGGCACACTATTTCAAGGCTTGGAAGCAGTCACAGTATAAGCAACCTTGCTCAAGGCAGGGACCAGCCTAGAGGGCGACTTGGGAGACATCTTCTCCCTAAAAATGATATTTTTAAAAATATAATATATATTTCCTTAAAGAAAGCCTGAACACTGAACTATATGGATATATGTCCTGCGTTTGTAAACCATAGTAGAAAAGAGGTTAACTTTTTGTGGTCGCCTACGATCCCTCACGGTCTTCAGTGGCTTGCTCGGAATCAGTCACGCATGCGCAGTCCCAATATAACCGATTGAATCTCGTCAGTTTATTTTCAACTCAATCAGGAGATTGGCGAGTTGCGGGGTTGGGAATGGCACCGCCATGGGAGGGCCCTATGATAGTTCAGTGCTCAGGCTTTCTTTAAGGAAATATATATTATATTTTTAAAAATATCATATTTCCGCTAAAGGAAGCCGTTCACACTGAACTATATGGATTAGAATGCAAGCCCAGGAGGAGGCACGAGCAATAAAGTTAATAGCCAAATTTTGGAGGGAATGCACTCTTCTAAAACAGATTGTACCTAAATATGAACTCTTTAATGAATCTGTTATGATTAGTTACGTGAAATAACTCATATAATTAGAGTGCTATATTGCTCAAACATGTACCTCCCCCCCTTGTTTTTGGAAGCAACATCCCAGGTGGTGCCATTCAATTCAGAATTGCGAGCAAACCGAGCAATTCTCTGTTCTTCATCCGTCAGTTCTAAGAATCCAGCCGATTTAAGATGCGAGGAGACTAACTCCCTCTCCGCCTTAGCGACATAACGACCTGCACTGGAGGAGGCCCACTCCAAAGATGGCAAGACAACCCACATTAAGAGTTAACTAACTGCTGTTCACCAATGCAAATGGCAGATAACCTGATGCCCAATCTGTGGCACAGGGATCAAATTAGCCCAAAAGGGTTAGACAACTATAAGCGAGTCAAGCCATCGGATCAGAGGGAGCCCCCACCATCGCATGCTGCAGGTGGTCATGCCCAAGCTAATATCCTGGCCAAGCTGGAGGGTGGGGAGAGGTCATTTTTCTCCGATCCCTTCACAGAGGAGTGGCAGGCAAGGCCGGGTCGTTAAGACGAGCGTGACCAGGGGGACTCGGCGCTTTACCTCATGGGTACGGCCCCTGCCCTACGCTTAAGCTGCCGAAGGCCATACAGCCGGTGTCGATACGTGCGCACACGATTTTGGCAGCTTTAGCGCCCAGAACCGCTAGCGTCTGGTGGGGGCCAAATGGCCTGGAGGACCCAAGTACCCCGACAGCTCCACCAGACGTATCCCCACGAATTGGTTGAACCGTCGAGACGTAACCGGAGGAGCATGAACTGGTCCTGCCATTAGAACAGTTATCACACGTTCACATGTCTCTGAGGTACCTATGTATCACAATATACACATTGCGTATATATATATATAAAATGATATAATATATATATCCTGTGGATATATATATTAAGTTTTCCTCATGAGACCATGTCAGAAGGCCCTACCAAAGCTGCGCCCATCAATCTAATGGTCGGAGCCAGATCACAGCTCCCTGTCATGATCCAATGTATCACTAAATATAGATATATAACCCCACAGAGAACATGTCGCATGTCTCTGAGGTACCTATGTATCACAAGATATCATTGCAGAAACCAGGTGATACAAATTTTCGCATATATAGATATATAAAATGATATAATAGATATATCATGGTGATATATAAGTCATCATGAGATCATGTCATAAGACCCTACCAAAGCTGCGCCCAACAATCCAATGGTCGGAGCCAGAGCAGAGATCCCTGGCACAATCAAATGTATCATTAAAGATATATATATAGCCCCTCAGAGAACATGACTAACAGCCATGAGCATCGGGAGCGCATGGCCGAACACCGCAGGTGACCAGAGCATCCAATGAGAAAGCAAACCGCTACTCTCAGGTGCCAAATAATAATATCGGTATGATTATTAATTTTGGAGAAATTTCCCAACGATCACCATCCTTTGGAATGGAGATAGACAGCAAAATGTGCAATCACAAGTATTATGTTCAGCCTAAATCCACACACATTACTATTATTAAGCCATCACGACCACTAGGCACCTGAGAGCAGTCCACGTTCCCAGCGGAATACCCACCGCGATCCGATTCTAAGAAATGAAGGTGCGCCTTCTACAACCGAAATCAGTTCAAATGATGTACAATGTAGTCAGATGATAAACACAGGTAAATTTTCACGGTCACCATACGGAATATTCAGGTCTGAGCCTCTGCCCCCCCCCAAACATGCAGCAGAACGACCTAGATGTGTGATAGGTCGGTTAGTGTGAAGCATGCAGCAAACTAGGGAAAGACCCGCTCTAAAAATGGCTCCCCTAGGAAATTATCATCCTCCTAGTAAAGGATACACATCACTTTTATAATGTTGTTTTATTTTAATTTGAAGAGCCAAGATAGAGAGGAACTCCCCCACCTAAGTGGTCCTGCTTAAGGCATATTTAAGGAAGAGAGGACAAATCCAGCAGAGACCGAAATGCGCAGAGTTGGCAGCATGGATTCAGGCCCTTACGATCGGGCATCTGGTGCCATGGGGATGGGATCCACTCGTACGGGGTGGTCCCCTGCCTGCGTCTTAGGAAAGGTCGGTAAAGCTGGTCAATGAGCTTCCTCGAAAGCTTAGCTGGACAGCGCAAACGTCTTTGCCTGTTTTATTGTCTATGTGCCAAATAATCAAATTGATATGGGCAATAGAAGTATGAAGAGCCATGCGGATGGACTCTTGTCGGAAAGGCTATTGGCAGTGGTCGTGGGACACGTGACAATATAAATGCTTTCCATGTAAATATGCTTCATTCGTGTGTGAAGTCTATTCGCCATATCAACTGTATGAAAGGTCGGGACACGTATATATTTGAAAATTCATGGAGACTCCAGCTAGTCCATGAATACCCTCAAAACACCTACCATGCCCTTTATGAACAATGCATGCTGTATTGGATGTACAGCCTGTTCTTGTACCAAGCTCACATTTGATATGGTTACTTGCGATAAATAATGTCTCGCCCCACCTTCCTCGTCTTGGAATACCACTGCTATATATATCGTTATTCATTGGGGAACGTCATCCAGGCCACGGCCGCCAGTTATTGACAGTGGGCCAGTTAACTGGAGGGGTCAAGTCACCACGATTCTAAATACCTGTCAGGCTGGAATCATTCTCATAATTGAATCAAGAAGGGGAAGGGTTTTTTTTTTTTTAAACCAAAGTATCTTCAAATATATTTGTAGATAGTGAAACCATGATTAAACACCGTCAGAGTGACGATAAGCTTCTTGTCTTACTCTAGAGAATGCAAACCGGAGCACCCATGATTTGTATTTTGTGTCCCAATTAGAGCCATATCCAGAATCGTAGTAACCCAGCCCCCACCGCTTCTTTTCGGTAAACCTGCACAGGAAGAAAAGCAATTATGTTTGTATTCCGGAAGGAGACACCATTTAGTCGAGAAACAACCCAGCAATTTTGAAAGGATGGGTTAATTTTGGATACAATTCAGAATAATAACTAATTTTAGCGTCATGCTTGCAATCACTAAATGCTAGCAGTTCAAAATTTGACAGTGAAGTTGAAGCACTGTACGAGAATCGAATCATGTACTCAACAGAATTCTGACTCCTGTCAGATGTCAATCCCTGTCTGAAATTAATGACACTAACGAATCTTAGTACCACGACAGTCGTTATTTTCCTGATATTGATAAACTGTAGTCAACTTCAAGCGTCGACAAACACATCTAAATCATAGGAGACATGTGTGACAGTATTGAAACAGAAAACACAAAGTATTTTGTGAAAGCATGTTGTTTTGATGAGTTCTAGTGACTCCAGTAGTGTTCTGTAACATGCACACACCTAGGTGTGTACATGGGTCAGCCATTAAGTTTTAATTGTCCACACCCGATCGCACAGCGTAGTGCACCCACGACAACATACCTGAACAAGTGTTGTAATGGGGAAAGTCGGCATTTGCATTCGGATTTTATTCAGTAATCTCGAATGGGACTTGTTAGCCTGACAAACTTGGTATCGGACCGAGTTCTGTCAGAATACCCTGACCAGGGTGCGATCCCCGGTCCGCTAGCACATGGCTGAGATTGTTACATTGAAGGTGATGCTCCGTTACGAGAATCAAACCATGAACAGAATTATAACACTTGTCCAATATCAATCTCTGTCAATTTATTAAAGTAATAATGACACTACTGTTATTCTTAGGTATCGGTTTTTACATTGATAAACCAAGATGTAATCAACTTTAAGTTCAAATGTGACCAACACATCTGGATCAGTTGTATTGAACCATAAAACAACAAAGTATTATGAGAAAGAATATTGTTCATAACATTATGATAGATAGAGTCAGTAGCGATGGTAATTATTGCTAAATAAATGTCCACGCGTAAATAAATTCCCACTAAATTAGGAGACTTCCGGTAGCGAATCACGTGGCATTTTTTATATCTGACAAATTATATCATACCTTATAGGTTCTATAATAATTACATAGATGAATTGCTCACAATAATCTATGCGCCTCGTAAGGCCTTGAAATGGCGGCTGATTATGGAGAAATGTCGATTTTCATATTCGAAATTTTTTAAGTCCGCCGCCTGTTCGAAAACCCGGATAATTGTATGTTTGAAGCGAAACAGTCCGTGAATTCGAAACAATAATTCTAAATACTAACGCGTAGGCGACCAGTAATTATTGTATCAGTAAATTGAATTTGTTGTCTAGTTGTTAAACTACAAATTCGGAACAATACTCCCTTTAGACTTCCGTTCGGTTCGTAGCAGAAAATAAACTGACGAGATTCAATCGGTTATATTGGGACTGCGCATGCGTGACTGATTCCGAGCAAGCCACTGAAGACCGTGAGGGATCGTAGGCGACCACAAAAAGTTAACCCATTTTCTACTATGGTTTACAAACGCAGGACATATATCCATATAGTTCAGTGTTCAGGCTTCCTTTAGCGGAAATATATGTGCCACTTCTCCCTATTTTGGACACAGGGAGACGTAACTTCTCTCTCATTTACCACTATGCATATGACCAAAAAGCATATTTAAAGTGTATTTAATTATAATAATGGTGTTATTACTCATTATAAATAGTTTTATAAATGGGTTATATTGCATTGTTTAATTCTTATTGAATTATAGAGGGTGATGATGGAGTGCAAATTTAATTTCAGAGATTATGACTTCTCCCTGATAACAGTCCACTTCTCCCTAATTATCAAATATGGAGAAGTGACTTCTCTTAATTTGAAACTTCTAGACTGGTCACTGGCTCAAGGGTCACATCTTGGTCCAAGAGATTTGAACAACATACGATCTGAGAATCACATGTCACTTAATTCGACCAACCCATTGTGTGAAACTCAACAGTCCACCAGCGGGCTCTGAACTCATCTCAATGTATTGACAATGAAGACAAGTTGGACATGCTAACCACTGGACTACAGGGCTCCATGACATATATCTAATAAACAGCTCAATCACCTAAACATGGAATGGTCTATATCATACCTATGTGAACTGAGCAGTTAATCAACTAAACATGGAATGGTCTATATCATACCTATGTGAACTGAGCAGTTAATCACCTAAACATGAAATGGACTATATCATACCTATGTGAACTGAGCAGTTAATCAACTAAACATGGAATGGAGTCGACTATATCATACCTATGTGAACTGAGCAGTTAATCAACTAAACATGGAATGGACTATATTATACCTATGTGAACTGAGCAGTTAATCAACTAAACATGGAATGGTCTATATCATACCTATGTGAACTGAGCAGATAATCAACTAAACATGGAATGGACTATATCATACCTATGTGAACTGAGCGAGAATTCATCAGATGCGATGTATCTTAGGAAGTAGAAACAGAAGAATAAAATCTGAAAAAAGAAAATGTACAAGGATAAATAAAGTATTGAAGACATATTTTGATAAACAAGCCTTGATAGTGCATCTGTCATTTGCAGAATGAGGTCCCCAGAGGGTGAATTTAGTGATGCTACCCCGCATAGCGGGTTAGCATCATCAAATTCACCCTCTGGGAACCTCATTCTGCTGAGGTGTAAGCAGAATGAGGTCCCCAGAGGGTGAATTTGGTGATGCTAGCCCACTATGCGGGGTAGCATCACTAAATTCACCCTCTGGGGACCTCATTCTGCAAATGACAGACACCCTATTTCAAGGCTTGGAAATAGTCAACTGTGTCCAGGGACCAGCCTAGAGTTTTCAAATTGGGAGAATTCACTTCTCCCTATTTGGTTATTTGGGAGAAATGGACTGTTATCAGGTTGAAGTCATAATGGCTCAAGTTAAATTAACACCCCAACATCACCATTCTATGATCCAATAAGTGTCAATTGGTACAAGACAACGTGAGATATAATGCATTTCCCAAAGGTTATGAAGGCCATATTTTCATTATTATAATGCGTTTCTCTGAAGACAAATTTGTTTTAAACAGCATCCATCATTAGAAACACCAAAGTCAAATTCTAGAGAAGGGCAGTATTAAAATTTCAATCTCGGTATCGTTATCGGTAAATTTTTGTTGATTTACCTCGGTAACGGTACGGTAATCGGTATTGCTATTAAATTATAAGACCAGAACAGAGAATCCCGGTAAATTGCGGTAATTCAAGCTTTTAACTGATCAATGAAACATTTTGGAAAACACATTTTTTAAAATGGTTAATTTTCCTAGGCACATGGGAAAGACGAGGAATTCCCCTTCCGAAGAAATATAGTAAATTTCATTCATCGTTAAATTTGGAGTAGTCTAATCGACCAATTGTATTCAGAAATGTCACAATAGTTATTATTAGATCATTTCTCTAATACGACTTCTGAATGGTTTTTAGTTCCGACAATCTTAAAGCGACATTCGGTCATGACATTCATTATTAATATTGACAGCATCAGGTCACTTGAAGCTAATTTTTTGGCCAATATTCACACATCTCTTTGATGATTTACATGCACGATGTCGCACTGCTTTTGAAAAGAATAAGAGATTGTATCATTGCATGACTACAATATTTTTTTTTGGTCAATTTCGTCACATTTCGATGAGTGAATAGATTTGTGAGTAGTAATCAGTGACCACAATTCACAAATCCCAATCAATAATCGCAACGCCGAAATAAATCCGCTGTGCAAACACAGCATTGAGAATTTGAGCAAAACACATTGTAAAGATGGAATTCTTAGAATTTAATCAATTGATGGATCTGTTAGAAAGTGAAAGTAAGATTTTGATTCACTGTATAAATGAACTGTCCATATTCATTTGAAAATTGTCTAGCTCAAGCCAGAATGAACTGTAACTGACAAAACACTTAAATAAAAAAAATGTTAGATTTAATTAAGAAAATGCACATGCCGGCAGCGTTCAGAAATAGTGCAGCGAGGGGACTTAACTCTGTTTTGGAGCTTCGCATAGTGAGGGGACAAGCCTTGAAATAGTGTGTCTGTCATTTGCAGAATAAGGTCCCCAGAGGGTGCATTTAGTGATGCTACCCCGCATAGTGGGCTAGCATCACCAAATTCACCCTCTGGGGACCTCATTCTGTTTACACATATTACGCTGATACCGATACCGCATGGTAAATACCGAGTACCGCCCATCTCTATCAAATTCCAGAATAACTTCGCACACCGTTTACCAGCTTTCTTTCTGAATAAAGTTTATAGGTTTCTGACTTTGGTAGGCTGGTCAGAAGTGGGTTACAGTGTAGTCAATCTTAGAAAGAATTTTTAGCAGCATCGGTGGTTATGAATGGCCTGATGTGAGAAATTCTCCTCCTTATGTGACTGCAGGCTACCTTCAACAGAAATCGAAAACCTCAGAACTCATCCCGAGCAATGCTGATCATTTTTCAAATTTATTGATTATAATAATGTGATACATTGATGGAAAGAGCTCTAAGAGCTCTAAGAACTCTTTCCATCAATGTATCACATTATTATAATCAATAAATTTGAAAAATGATCAAGGAAATATGGTTTGATAACAAATTCGGACTTGGCACTGAAAGGGTTAAATTAATTAACAAGAAATATACACTAAGGATTAAGTAGATGTCTCACCTCTTCTCCCTTCTTGAGCCTGTCATTCAAGTCATGACTGTGAAAGAAAAATAATGATATCAAATTTCTATTTTGACAGTTGCAAACTCACAATGATGAAATAATTGCTTGGTGATATTTAGTGATCCCATATTTATCAATGATGTAATCACTGGAAAAGACATGGTGGCACTTACTAGTCGCTACTTGTCGAAGCATTGTACTTTGGAAAGAGGAGGCTCAGCGCTGAGAATGAGTCCAACTGACATAATTGACTCTGGTCGATAGGCATTTTATTTCTTATTTTACAGATTTATTCGGCTGAAATGTAGGGGAGGTGGGAGGAAAAACAATATTAAAAATCTAAGACAGGGGCCACGAGATCACCTATGGTTATGCTTTGTCCGTGTCGACTTACACAGGTAAATATATCTTTAAAGCAATATATGGATAGATGAACAAAAATATCGTCAATATCGACATCTGCCATGTTGGCATTGACATTCAACTTACCCATCGGAAAATACAAAAGTTCAGTTCATTGTTTATTTAATAGTACGTAACAGATCTGAAGCATACCACAAACATCGCTGGGAATCAATTTTGTTGCATATTTTACGCAAACTTAAATTTTTTTTTTATTCACATTTTTCTATGTCTGGATTAATATATTCCCATCGGCGGGAATAAACAAAACGAAAAATAAATGGTTAGTTTTGTTTTGACAAACAGCTTCGTTTTTGGGTAGGAAAATCCGTTCGTCAAGTAATAGGAAACAAAATGCCTTATGGTGACAATTATTGACAGTACATACCCAAACAAGTACCAGTCATAGGCAATGGTGAGGTAGAGAATGTCAGCAGCATTCAGTGAAGAGTGACACATTCCATCAGCCCATAGTGACAACCGTAATAATGATGTAAACAACGGAGTCCGGTCCCAGCCCGAAATACAGTGAACAAGCAATCCACCATCACCTGAAATGTTAACAAAGAGTAATGAAAATGACAATCATACTGAAACACATACAAACATATCCAATGTGAAAACAAGGAAAATTTATTAAAATGGATGAATTGCATGCAGCAGTGATAAAGAGATATATTATTAACATAAGCCACACGGCTTTCTTCTGATTTGAAAACAGTCAGTGGTCAGGGGTAGACTCCAGAAGCATGTATTGAAGGAAAATACTTGGATCTGGATGCTCAATAAGAAAATGCCAAATAGACTCAATTCGCAAACAAATTCACACACCACAGGTATGTTGTCATACAGTAGTAGCCAATTTTATTACCATCTCGTTGGTCAATTGGCGATTCCGCACTTTAACGATCCCACACAGTTGCAAACTGGAAATCACATGATAAAATTGAATAAATCAGTATCCGCTCTCCCATTTAGCCTGACGAAATAGGAAAATATCATATGATGTCATTCACATGTCCGTAACGTGTAGACAAATAATAGGTTGCTATTATGTTATACCCCTGAATCTATATAAAACTTTGCCTGGAAGAGATACACCATCTTTAACTATCTGCAATTATATGTACCTTCTTTAACTAGATGGAGAAGCACTCTCATGTAGTTCTGTGTCAGCTGTATTAAGTTCCAATTCTGTGGACAAAAGAACAAAATTAGCAGGAGCAAGTCTGGATATAGTGTGTCTGACATTTGCAGAATGAGGTCCCCAGAGGGTGAATTTAGTGACGCTATCCCGCACAGCAGGCTAGTGTCACCAAATTCACCCTCTGGGAACCTAATTCTGCTTAGGCCTAAATTCTATGGTTGACCTAGGATCAGATTGCAGTTCCCCAATTGGAAGTTGGTGATGTTCACCCATTAGTCACCTCGATTATGCATTTTCTGCAAATTATGGGATGTAGAAACTGAACAGAAGGGAAAAAGTAACTAAAAACAATGTTAATTTGAGACTACAGATACTTCCCAGAAGATGATGCCAAAGCAGACTCAGGTCCCCAGAGGGTAAATTTGGTGATGCTAGCCTGCTGGGTCTGTATGTTTATTTGGGTCTGTATGTTTATTTGTGTCTGTATGTTTATTAAAAGTTATCAGAATGTCCACCATGCACGTTTTATTTGGAACACAAGCATATGGGTGTCTGGTAAATTACCTTATAGTTGTGCCAGTCTATATTCATCTGTTGTATAGAAGGAATGTCTGGAAGAATAAGCTTAGCATCCACGAAACCCTGAAATATATATAAATAAAAGGTCAGCTGACCACAGTGTCCCCCGACACCATGGCAAGTCGATGCCGCTTTGTTAAAGAAATTTTAAAAAAATGTTGAAATTTTCTAAGTCGAAAAGGTTTAATAACTCCGTCAAAAAATAATTTTTCCGTCATCTATATACATGTTGCACATCTTCAATATATGGGCAACAATATTCTGAAGTTTCAAATCTCTGGGATGAAATATGTAGGAGGAGATGATTACACCATGTACTCAAAAGTGTGATGGACGGAGCCCGTTTCTATAGTCCCCCTTTTCTTTCAAAACTGTAGGAGGAGTTGATTACACCATGAAGGTACCCTCATACAGAAAATTATAAAAAATGTTGAAATGTTCTAAGTAGAAAAGGGTTAATAACTCTGTCCAAAAAAACAAAATTCCGTCATCTATATACATGTTGCACATCTTCAATATATGGGCAACAATATTCTGAAGTTTCAAATCTCTAGGATGAAAACTGTAGGAGGAGTTGATTACACCATGAAGGTACCCTCATACAGAAAATTATAAAAAATGTTGAAATTTTCTAAGTCGAAAAGGGTTAATAACTCTGTCCAAAAAATTCCGTCATCTATATACATGTTGCACATCTTCAATATATGGGCAACAATATTCCCCATGAAATCTGTAGGAGGAGATGATTACACCATGAAGGTACTCAAAAGTGTGATGGACGGACGAACGGCTAGACAGACAAATGGATGGACGGATGGGTGGACGATTGGACAGACAGAGCCCGTTTCTATAGTCCCCCTTTTCTTTCAGAACGTCAGGGGACAATTAGCAAGCTAGAGCTCAAGTCACTCCAGGTTTAGTATGCAGAACATGAATTTCGCTCACAATTGAATAAAATAAATATGTGCTAAATTAATTTGATGAACAAGGAGCACTCCTTGTTCATCAAATTAATTTAGCACATATTTATCAAGAGATGTGGTAGATAGTGTTCCAATGTTTATTATTAAATTATGTTTATTATTGACAATAAAAGATTAAAAGAAGAATTGCATCAGAGATGTGGGGTTCAGTTGGGGTTCCTATGCCAAACATGGGCTTGGATTGAAATGCATTAATTGTAGCTGGCTATCATACATAACACTGTTGAGGAAGTCTGACATACCAAATATTCCCTCGCGAACTGACCTCACCACAGTTATTGGGCTATCGTGATCAAAAATGAACTAATTAAGGGCCGCAACTCTGTCCAAAATATGCAGACCTGACCGGTTTATGATTTACTCGATCAAGACATTGTTGAGCAAGTCTAATATACTGAACATCAACAAAATCAGTTAATATTTGTTCAAGTTATAATGCTATCGGCAATCTGTAGATGCCAGCCGAATGGAACCGCCCACCCGCAAACCGACCTCCTCAAACTATAGGTTGAGTTTTTTTTAAATTACCTGATTCCAATCAAAGAACATGGTAGATCCACAGTATGCAGCTTCATGCCACTCTTTAAAGAATTCTATTCCTGTAAAGGAGAATCAGTGAATATCAAACACAAGGTATGCTCTATGTAGGGACAGGTTAGATCGTTTCTAGTGGGTAGAGAGTGTGGATCAAAAATTGTTTTTACTAAGTGATTAAAGGGCAACAATTTTCTGTATGGGCAACAATATTCTGAAGTTTCAAATCTCTAGGATGAAAACTGTAGGAGGAGTTGATTACACCATGAAGGTACCCTCATACAGAAAATTATAAAAAATGTTGAAATTTTCTAAGTCGAAAAGGGTTAATAACTCTGTCCAAAAAAATAAAAATAATGAAGTTAATAAATGTAGAACAGGGTTAATAACTCTGTCCAAAAAAAAAAATTCCGTCATCTATATACATGTTGCACATCTTCAATATATGGGCTACATTTAGGTTCATTTGAACCTAAGAATAATTTTTTTTTTTGGACAGAGTTATTAACCCTGTTCTACATTTATTAACATTTATTAACATTTTCTACATTTAGGCTCATTTGAACCTAAGAAATTATGTATCGGTAATTTGGTAGTAGCAACAAGATAGGTTGATAAATACAAGAGATAACTCTATATTGACCTTATTTACTCTGCAAAAACTTTTACAGATATTTAAAATTATTGAGACAATGAGACAGACAGTCTTTATTCATACAATATCAGGATTTATCATTTCATGCTGAAGAAAAAACAAGAACTTGAATATAAAACCTGTTCCACGGCATAGAAAGTCCAAATAAGAGTCTTTCTTAAAGTTATTGACCATTTTGATCCCTGGAACTGTGCCGAAACAAGCAAGCATAATTTTGTACAGTTTGGGGCTCCAACAGCCATATGGGTTTAAGCCATCAGTAAACAAAATCTTATGATATTCAATCACCACCAGTTCTAGTGAAATTTGATAGAGATTGTCACACAAGACAAAAAACAAATTACAAAAAAAAGTTTCTTTGAAAAAATTAGCAACAGGCCAAATAACACTATTTCTTTTGCTGCAGAATCAATTGTCTACTTTAACCCTTTCTTTAGTAAATACTCATCGATGAGTAGTTCCTTTAGGAAATGTTGAGATAATAAGTTCAACAAATAGCCATTTGTTGAACTTATTATCTGAACATTTCCAACCAATTAATAGTAATCCTTCTGCACTTGTTTATCTTTTCGTACGTTTGACGTCTGCTAATTTTACCTGGACACCCCTCCAAATGAATGATAGACCATTATAACTGGGTGGAAGAATCCACTTCGTAAAGAAAGGATAATTTTCTCATGGAAGAGAAGCTGAATGATTTGTTTCAAAGATGACATTTCAAGTACACTGTTAAAGACATATTATGGACTTGTTTGTGCACGTGAAATTGATAAGTTAGTACTCTGGCGCTATTCTAACCTGGGGAATGTAGCATTCTCCTAACCATCGCCGAAAATTTCAAAGAAATCGACCATACCACTCCATAGAAAACAACATCTGAACTACAATCAATTGTAAATATTTACATCTCGATTCGGGGTGCAACTGTCAGCGATAAACTAACACAAATGAATTTGACATCGAGAGTCATTGCATTTAATTAATATGTAGAATGACGGTGAGCCTTGTCAATTTAGAATAATATTCGTAAAAAAATAACTACTTTGAGCAAGAATTTTTCTCAATTTCTATATGACCACCCTGCCTGTTTCACATCACTTTAACACTCACTGGGGTCTGGCAATGAGATATGGATATAATAAAATATATTCTTGTAACTTACCAGGGTATGGCAGCGATGATATATGGAAATCAGAATATCTCTTCACTTTGTCAACCTTTTCTGATGATGTCACACTGTAAAAGCAAGGAAGACCTACAGCAAATTCAATAAACAAAAATACCTAGATCATACCATCAATCTCTACTCTGGAAATGCACATAGAGATCATATTCCACCAGTTCAAAACATGGGAACTTTTTAAAGTTCTAACTTTATAACATTGAAAAAAACAATGCAGGTAATTTATTTTAACCCTTTGAGTGCCAGGGGCCGATCTCATTCACCCTAAACCTACAAAATAAGTCTGTTAAAGAATATAAGAATAAATTATTATAATTGTTAAAAATTGTAAAAAAAAAATAAAAAAAATTGTTAGGCCAATGCATTCTCTTATATATGCGAGGCGACCTATGGTCGACTCGCATATATAAGAGAATGCATTGGCACAGGGTATATGGGTTGATAAAAAAATCGACCTGGCACTCAAAGGGTTAATAATGTGTTTGAAGGTCCCAGCTCGAGATGTTATAAAGTTCCCATCAGAACATCAAAATGTTTCCAGGTTTTGAACGGGCATATAGTCAGAGTAGAGAATCATGGTAAGATCAACTATTATTTGACAAAATATAACTGGCTATCTCCTTTTAAACTTCTGCCATTACCATTTTCCATCTCAGTAAGGCTTTTGTGGTTCTTGTCAGTTGGACTGGGTGTTATGTGCTGAACTTTAAGATCAAAGTATAGATATGGTGTAACTTGCCTCTAACTCAGAATCCCCCCCCAGATAAATGAAAACAAAAGACTATTTAAGAAATAGTGCTTGGTGATTATTTTCCAAGGAATTCCTATGAATTGTATTACAATTAATGATAAAATGCTCAGTTCTGACTGTTCGAAATATCCACATACTTCATGCCAAATCTATGGAGCCTCACACCAGAGACTGACAAAAATATTCACCTATGAATGCCCTAGGGTTCCCACTATGAATTTATAATCAATTTCAAGGACTTTCCAAAGACGTTTCAAGCACTGATCCAAAACTGTTCAAGCATCAAATACGAATAGCTGACATTCACACTTCAATTTACTGAACTTTTATACCACAGTGCCTTGTATTGTCGTAAAAAATGGAAAGAAAATATGGTTATGATTGATAGTGATGTATACTATGTACAATAATCATTTTCATTAGTTGGTTTTTATTTGTTTTTGTGCTCAATCAATTTAGCATCGAGTCCAGTATCCACAATTGCAAGGACTTCCTTCTCTTTTGCCTTAGACTCAAGAGGCTTGAAAAAATCAGTATTAAACTCGAGTACTTTCAAGATATTCGTGCACTTGTACGAACTCTTCGCATGACCCTAGAATGCAAATCTAGTGTGAAATTGTTAATGGAGGCAGTGTAACAAGAATTTTATGAAATAATAACATACTTCATGCCGAATTTAACTTTTTTCTTTTCTACCATTAGATCACAGATGTGTTTCACATTCAACATGTTCAGCAGCTTAATATCCTGTCCCCGAAACTTGTCAAACAGCTGCCAGTCACTGGAATAGATTTATGTTGTAGAGTCAATGGAATAGATTTATGTTGTAGAGTCACTGGAATAGATTTATGTTGTAGAGTCAATGGAATAGATTTATGTTGTAGAGTCAATGGAAGAGATTTATGTTGTACAGTCACTGGAATAGATTTATGTTGTACAGTCAATGGAATAGATTTATGCTGTAGAGTCAATGGAATAGATTTATGTTGTACAGTCAATGGAATAGATTTATGTTGTAGAGTCAATAGAATAGATTAGATTTATGTTGTACAGTCAATGGAATAGATTTATGTTGTACAGTCACTGGAATAGATTTATGTTGTACAGTCACTGGAATAGATTTATGTTGAACAGTCACTGGAATAGATTTATGTTGTACAGTCACTGGAATAGATTTATGTTGTACAGTCGCTGGAATAGATTTATGTTGTACAGTCACTGGAATAGATTTATGTTGTACAGTCACTGGAATAGATTTATGTTGTAGAGTCAATGGAATAGATTTATGTTATACAGTCGCTGGAATAGATTTATGTTGTACAGTCACTGGAATAGATTTATGTTGTAGTCGCTGGAATAGATTTATGTTGTATGAGTCACTGGAATAGATTTATGTTGTATGAGTCAATGGAATAGATTTATGTTGTATGAGTCAATGGAATAGATTTATGTTGTATGAGTCAATGGAATAGATTTATGTTGTATGAGTCACTGGAATAGATTTATGTTGTACAGTCACTGGAATAGATTTATGTTGTACAGTCACTGGAATAGATTTATGTTGTACAGTCAATGGAATAGATTTATGTTGTAGAGTCAATGGAATAGATTTATGTTGTACAGTCACTGGAATAGATTTATGTTGTACAGTCAATGGAATAGATTTATGTTGTATGAGTCACTGGAATAGATTTATGTTGTACAGTCACTGGAATAGATTTATGTTCTACAGTCAATGGAATAGATTTATGTTGTACAGTCACTGGAATAGATTTATGTTGTAGAGTCACTGGAATAGATTTATGTTGTATGAGTCACTGGAATAGATTTATGTTGTATGAGTCAATGGAATAGATTTATGTTGTATGAGTCACTGGAATAGATTTATGTTGTACAGTCACTGGAATAGATTTATGTTGTAGAGTCAATGGAATAGATTTATGTTGTACAGTCACTGGAATAGATTTATGTTGTACAGTCACTGGAATAGATTTATTTTGTATGAGTCAATAGAATCTGACACAGCATCTGCGCTTGTCAAACAACTGCCAGCCACTGGAATACTCTTGTGTGCCAAATAGAAGTGCAGTATAGAATATAAGTGCAGGGTGAAATTTTCTGAACAATTTTATACTAGCGCAGGGCGGAACAGAAGTGTGCGGTGGAAATATAACAAATAACTTGAACAATTATTTTTGTAGACTTGATTGTAAAGCAAGTTTTCACAGTTGACGCACTTAAAATTCCTACATGCATGGGAAAATGTGACCCTCGTTCTACATGTCCCATTTGTGCAACATCTTGAATCAAAAATCACCATTTTCTTGTAATTTATCTAATTGTATAGCTAATCAAATTTGGAGCAAAGCTATCAATCTTTTTAAAATGTGCAGACCCGAATAAGCATCATGCAGGGCAGATTTTTCTCATAATATCAATAAACGTACAGGTACCTTTATTTGGTACACAAGAGTATGTTGTATGAGTCAATACAATCTGACAGATGATCTGCGCTGGCCAGAACACTGGCCATTTCTTAATTTTTTTGCCAACCGTCTGGTCGCCTCCAGTCAAACGGAGAACAAACAAAAATTTATTTAATAGATGCACTAGCTTACAAGGTCAAGGTAAATATTGTTAGGCCAATGTATTCTCTTATATATGCAAGGCTCCCTGTTGGAGACTCGCATATATAAGAGAATACATTGGCACAGGGTTTCCGCAAAATATCAGGAAGCTCCATGCAGTCATGGAAGGACTAAAATAATTACCTTTGGTCGTCTGCTCTTCTACCATCATTCGGGATACTTTCTCCACCTGAAAGGAAATTTTAGATTGTCATAGACGGCATGGATAGTTGCGAATGACACATCAGCCTTGTGACACTACCACTCTTCTATATAGCAGGAGCATCACTAAATTCACCCTCTGGGGACCTCATTCTGCTTAGACCTCATCGAATAGTATGCACCTTGTAGTTAAGTAAAAACACCAATTACTGGCGCTCATAATAGTTGAAAGCTGTATGTGGCACCAAGCCTGAGTTTAGTGAGCCTGTCATTTGCAGAATGAGGTCCCCAAAGTGTGAATTTAGTGATGCTATCCTGCATAGCGGGCTAGCATCACTAAATTCACCATCTGGGGACCTCATTCTGCCTAGGCGTCATCATCTCTGGAAAATTTCTTTATTATCAAATTTCTATAGAAGCCTCTTCACATATATTTATTTTTTAGTTTAGTTTCTCTGTATTCCCAAATTGGCAGATGACACATTGCATAATCGAGGTTCCCAATAGGAATAGATCACAATATTCACCATTTGGGGACTTCAATCTGAGTCTAAGTCTCCCATAGCAGATAAGGCCATGCAGAATGAGGTCCACAGAGGGTTAATTTGTTGATGCTAACCCACTATGCGGGATAGCGTCACTAAATTCACCCTGTGGGGACCTCATTCTGCAAATGACAGGTACACTAAACTCAGGCCTGTTTGGCACATTCATAAAAATATATACCGAACTATTATGGGTTTATAATAGTTTATTAGCCAGTCTCTTTGAAAAGCCGACGATACTCCTATCGGATGAACATCTCTGGAAGTGTCCATTATATTTCATTTCTACGACAACTCATCATTCACAACATGACGTAATAAACCATTTCCAAATAAGAAGTGAATTCCTGGTGTGGTATATGTTTGTGAGAATCGTAGTATTTAGAAATAATTATAAGTACAACTAGATGCAAAAAAATAATCAGTCATGAATATCGTTGACTGTTAAAAACTCAAAGATGATGTCTCCTATATTGCGATTAGTAAAATGAATTTTGGATATATCGCCTGCATTCAGTTTTCCAACAATAGTTGAGTTTGATAATGTGTGGGAAAATTGTCAACAAGTCATTGACCTCTGATCTTTGAAGTGATCTGTTATGCCATAAACCAATGAAATCGAGCATATTGAATCCCATCAATACAGAAACTAATTTTAATAGAGACATATCCAGGGATGTACATCCGATAGCAGTTTCGTCAGCATTTCAAAGAGACTGTTTATTAGTGAGAAAGAAAGCGGTATGAACCAAATTATAGAAAATCTGTTTCATTTTTTTGAAGCGTATATACTTTGTAAAAATTTATTTGACAGGCAAATATGTGACCCGCCATATCAAATCCAGTCGGAAGTCGGGATTTTTTTACCCTGTGCCAATGCATTCTCTTATATATGCGAGTTGACCATAGGTCGCCTCGCATATATAAGAGAATGCATTGGCTTAACAATTTTTACATGTTTCTTACAATTTTTAGGACATAAAATAAAAAAACATCCATTACCTTGCAGGGAGCCCCACACATATATAGAAGCACATAGAAGAGTGTCGTCTGCTCATGTTTGTCTGGGGCTCTGTACAGGGACCAGCCTAGGCCTGATTTTCAGGGCGAAGTGACTTCTCCCTGTCACAAAAATAGGGCGAAGTCGGAGATTTCCAGGGTGAAATGCGTTGGCAAAATTGAAATCCGACCGCACTGTAGTCGCCTATAAAAGGCTATATAAAGAAATTAGGAGATATGTAATATTTAAATTAAAATGGTGAAACAATGGTTCAAATATGGAAGCTTTATGTTCAAATCATCACTCTAATAACTATGAATAATGTCCAAATAGAATTGTGAGAGAATGGTTTTGAAAGAAACGACCGCTTGTGAATACAAAAAGAAATAAAAATTAGACAATGCTTATGAATACGAAAAAAATGCTAAAAAAAACAAAAGAAATCTTGAACATTTTCACTCATTAAAAGTCCCTAACATGGGATTTAATTTGTTTTCAAAGCTAATCTGGCCTTTACATAATTTAACAAAGGGGTGATGATCTGATGTAAGGTGTAGAGTTGTAATCTTCAGGTGTGATAATCTCAAAATCACAAGTCACTGGACACCTGACGATGTATTCACAGCTGTCTGCAATCAACAGTCAGGTGTGAATGTGCTCCCAAATCGGATTAATACAGCTGTTAATAGTAACTATGGTGTTATCTACGACAGTGTCAATGGATAACTGGGTTCAATCAATGTTGGCAGTAAATAGTGGGTGAATATTTTGCCGATTTTCTTAGGTAAACTTCAGAAATTTCAGGGCGACTTAAACTTCGCCCGGCTGCAAAATTAGGGTGAAGTGAGCAAGAATAGGGAGACTACTTCGCCCACGTCGCCCTCTCGGCTGGTCCCTGGCTCTGTATGGGTGAAATTATAAAATTGTTAAAGAATACAAGAACAAATTATTAAAATTGTTAGGCCAATGCATTCTCTTATATATGCGAGGCGACCTATGGTCGACTCGCATATATAAGAGAATGCATTGGCACAGGGTAAAAAAAATCCCGACTTCCGACTGGATTTGATATGGCGGGTCACATATTATTTATTACCAGCACTGTCAACCAATTGATGCCTGTTATTTTGTCCAGCACCAAAGTTTTAGTAATCTCCAGACTACAGAACACTTTTCCATGACTAGAGTGTGTCAAGCATGTGATATATTTGCCAAACATCAACAAGACCGTAAAGTTAAACCAAAAAGAACTTGATTTCTGATTGACTGAAGTTGATTCCTGATCATCAACAACAGGGACAGCCGAGAGATATCTTCTCCCTAAATTGTGTCACTTCTCCCTAATTCTGTGATAGGATGAAGTGATTTCTCTATCGTATACCAGTATACATATGTCCCTACACCATATCTAAACTGTTTTTTCGGATTATAATGGTGTATATATACTCATTACAAGAGGTGTGCACTCGAGTGCTAGCATACCCCCACCGTGGCAAACTCAACCCGCATTATCCGTAAACCCAACAAAAAAGATTTTTAACTTTAAAGAAAAATTCGGACTAATAATATCGATATGATATCACAAGAAGCTTCTACAGAAAAAATTATTCAAATTTGTTAAAGTTATTAAGTCGGACAGAATTTTCTAAGTCAAAATAAGTTGAAAATGAAGTGTAATATTACGAAAAAACAGTCTGAGCCAATCCCTAGCCGCATCATGTAGAGAGGGTATTGTGAGCAGCATGTAAACCAAAAAATTTTGAAATCGGTTCATATTTGTTAAAGTTATTAAGTCGGACAGAATTTTCTAAGTCAAAATAAGTCGAAAATGAGGCGTAACTTTAAAAAAAAAAAGTCGGACCGAACCACAATTAGCATCATGCGGAGAGGCAGTCCTAAGGAAATTGCATACAAAAAATTATTGAAATCGGTTCATAGTTGTTTGAGTTATGAGGTCGGTACGACGGACGGACGGACAAACGGAGGGAGAAAGCGTGACGGACGGACAGACGGAGTCAAACCAGTATACCCCCCATTTTCTTCGAAAGTAGGGGTATAATAATGCCAATGGTTTTATAAATGGGTAATTGTATTGCATAATACTTTGTGGATCATAAAATAGAAATATTCGGGGTGTAAACACAAACTTCACTTCTCCCTAATAGTCAAGTAGGGAGAAGTGACTTCTCCCAATTTCAAACCTCTAGGCTGGTCCCTGATCAACAACCATACACTTCTGCAACAATTGACACAGATAATTTGCAGGATTCATGCTGTCATTTGACACAGATAACGTACCTGAGAAGAAGAAGTCAATTCCTGATCGACCATACATTTCTGCACCTCCTGACAAAGTTGCTGATCGGCAAATATTCTGGAAAACAGATTTATCACATGTACTCTGTAATTTATTTGCAACATATTCAACCCAAATCAGCGATGGACCAAGTATTGGCATCATAAATTGGCATCGGATGAATTGATGGGTAATCATCACTAGTAAATATGCCACTGATTGCCAATAGTATACTTCAGATTATTACAGTGAATTCAAGACTGCTTAAAATGTATTAATTTCTTGTTAATCTACAGTAATGCCCTAAATAATCGACTCCTTAACCACAGCAGAATTATGGGTAAATTTTCAGGATTTAGTCGGCAATATGTTTAAATGACAAATTTGTGTGAAGCACATAAAGGGGCCGTTATGCTGCTGAATTAAGGCTCCCAAAGGGAGCATGTTAAGATCAAAATGTGCTCGAAATGCACAAAGGGAGCCTGTTTCAGATAGTATTCTATATTACAAAAGATTAAATAAGTTCAAAAATATAGTTTTTCACTATATGTCTGGTCAGTTTGGATATACTGTGCAGGTAAATAATTATATACACATGGGACAATCTACAGTACCGGTATTTTGATGTAACTGAATTAAAAAAAAACAGTTTAACAATGTTTATTGGACTTATTGTATGAACATCACAATAAGTACAAATGAATGAATGGAAATCCATATGGTGCTTCTTTGCCTATGCTCTACTTATATATTATGTGAACAACCAAAAAACAAAGACGAGACCATTCCAATGTTTCTTTACTGAATACTCATTGACGAGTAGTTCCCTTAGGAAATGTTCAGATAGTAAGTTCATCAAACGATAGGCTGTTTGTTGAATTTTATGCTAATTTGTTCAACTCATTATCTGAACATTTCCCTCCAATAAATAGGATTCCTTCTGTACATGTATTATCTGCTTATTTTTCCTGAACCCCACCACAACAGGCCCCTGGGGAAATATACTAATATAGACTATACCAGTGTCTGCATTCCAATGTATACTTTTATAACTGAGTGGGGAAAACCCATTTACTATAGAAAGGGTTAAAATTAAATGGGAGTATCCATTCAGAAGTGAATGAGATAACTGGCATCCATAATTATCTACCTTTCCCTCAAACAAGATGACAGGAGCCACAAACCGAGATCTGCACCTGGCAAACCTGGCTTGTTTGAAAAGTTCCTTCAACTTCCCAGTATCATATATACTCTGGACACTGAAAATTGCAAAGAGATATACAGGCTTTTATCATGAATGCTAATTACATCAAATGCCAGTACACCATAGATAGTCAGGCATTTATACGTTCAACCCTTTCATGATGGGAGCTGCGCTGGTGCAGCATTAAAGATCCTGCACAAGTGCATTCTCTTATATATGCAAGTCTCCCATTAGGAGCCTCGCATATATAAGAGAATGCACTGGCTTACACGGTCAAGATAAATATTGTTAGGCCAATGTATTCTCTTTGCATATATTAGAGAATGCATTGGCACAGGGTTTTCACAAAATTTCAGGAAGCCCCAGTCATGGAAGGGTTAAAATAATGGCAGTCCAAGGTACTGGTTGAGAAGTTTTCTCATTGCTCCAATTAATATTTGCAGACAAGGTATATGTTCAAATGTAGACCTATTTGCTCAAAGATAAATGTGTTCCCGAAATGTTTAAAATTATTTAAATACAAAACAAACCAAATGTATTTCTAGTTGTTATAACCATTTAGAATATTCAAGTGAATCAAATTAAAACATAATGCTTATTTCCCATAGATCAGATTTTAAAACACATTCCTTATGACCTGAGTTTAATGTGCCTGTCATTTGCAGAATGAGGTTCTCAGAGGGTGAATTTAGTTATGCTATCCCACATAGCAGGCTAACATCACTAAATTCACCCTCTGGGGACCTCATTCTGCTTAGGCCTCATCTTCTCGGAAAATGGAAAGTTTCTTTGTTATCAAATTTCTGTAGAAAACTTCTTCACATAGATTTTATTTCTTTTTTTAGTCTATATCCCCAAATTGGCAGACGACACATTGCATAATCGAGGTTCTCAATGGATGTACATCACAAAATTCACAATTTGGGAACTTCAATCTGAGTCTATGTCTCCCATAGCAAATGAGGCCTAAGCAGAATGAGGTCCCCAGAGGGTGAATTTGGTGATGCTAATTCACCCTCTGGGGACCTCATTCTGCAAATGACAATCACACTAAACTCTAAAGCTAATACTCACTCATCATTACGCTTATTGCCCATGGTTGATAACTCATACTCCATGATAACTATCTTATTTGGATAGTGGCAGCATAGCTCTCCGCCAAAATTTGGTATTATCTGAAATAAACGAGAGAATGAAAAAGATTGATAGATCTGATTCTCGATCATACTGAAATAGGGATGGTATGAAACATACCACAAGAAAGTTAGATAATTAGATTATATATGCAAAATAAGTGAGATACCACAATCATCAGGTGTTATAACCATACTAAAACCAGGATGTATGCAGCAAAACTCACTAGTGAATTTATATATGATCTGAAATAATAAATAAGGGGCCAATCATGATTGACACGTGTGATACCTGTACTAAAACAAGAATGGTATGCAGCACAGCTCACCACTGAAATAATATATTATAAATATATATATGTATATATATATATATAACATTGTCGTACAAAACGACGTATTTTATCGCACCGGGTTATAGATGCGTACCCTTAAACCAAAAATTTGGTACAAACATAATCATGTTTGATCACGAGAACTTTCACTCGTATCTATCACTACACCATACCGCATGATAGTTCAGATAAGTAAGCTATACACTGATATTGCGGAGTACTTAGACGAAAATAAAACATAACAAGAGATGGACTGTCGTCCGGTGCATACCCCCTCATGGCATACCGCCTAGTGTGGGCACATCTACAACTTATGATGGCTATACTCAGACATATGGACCCAGAAATCAGCATTTTCATATAACCAAAGATGAATAACTATAGAACAAAAAACCAAAACAAACATTTGAATGTGCCATTAACTGTCCTCATAGTGGTGAACATCCATACAAAATTTCATTGAGATCCGAGCATTACTGTTCAAGTTATGAGCTGAACAGACATTGGATGGATCAAACAGCCAACATTTCCAGATAAACAAAGATGAATTACTCTAGAATGGAAAAGCAGAACAGAACAATGGAACCCCCTATTGAATGTCCTCATAGCAGTGAACATCTATACCAAATTCCATTGAGATCCCAGCACAACTGTTGAAGTTACGACATGAAGACACCAGACGGACCAAAAAGCCAACATTTATTTCCAGATGAACAAAGATGAGTAACTCTAGAATGGAAAAGCGGAACAAAACGATGGAACCCTCTTTTTAATGTCCTCATAGTAGTGAACATCCATACCAAATCCCATTGAGATCCCAGTACAACTGTCGAAGTTACAATATGAACAGACACCAGACGAACCAAAAAGCCAACATTTCCAGATGAACAAAGATGTATAACTCTAGAATGGAAAATCCGAACAAAACGATGGAACCCTCTATTGAATGCCCTCATAGTAGTGAACATCCATACAAAATTTCATTTAGATCCGAGCACTACTGTTCAGGTTATGACATGAACAGACACCAGATGGACCAAAACTCCAACATTTCAAGATAAACAAAGATGAATAACTCTAGAATGGAAAATCGGAACAAAACGATGGAACCCTCTATTTAATGTCCTCATAGTTGTGAACATCCACACCAAATTTGGTTGAGATCCCAGCACAACTGTTGAAGTTACGACATGAACAGACACCAGACGTACCAAAAAGCCACTATTTCCAGATAAACAAAGATGAATAACTCTAGAATGGAAAATCCAAACAAAACGATGGAACCCTCTATTAAATGTCCTCATAATAGTGAACATCCATACCTAATTTCATTGAGATCCGAGCACTACTGTTCAAGTTATGACACGAACAGACATCGGACGGACGTACGGACTCACGGACGGACGCACGCACGGCTCGACGCACGGACGGACTTTTTTTTTTAAAAAGGGGGTATAATTATAAAGTACAAGTATTTTTGGCAGTATTGCTATTTAGTTAGCGAACGGGGATAATTTGAAGAGCAGAATAATGGGAACTATATCTTTGGTCGGGGGATGCGCGCAGTTATACTGCGTTAAACATTCTTTCCAATAATGTATTTGCTGAGGACAGTCGCTTGTGTTGACAACCCTCCCTCCCTCCCTGTTTTTGTTTTGTTTTGGGACATACGCGTTCGATTGGCGACTCCCCCTTTTGGCTTACATCTGTATAGGCGGTTATTGTGCCTCAAAAAATTGTCACCCACTTGTTTGTATTGGTTACTACTACATTTATTGTATCGGCTTCCTGTAAATAATTATGATTTTCTGAACAGGTAGCTATAAACGCATTCCAGTTGTTGTCTTTCACTGTAACCCTGTGGGATAAATATATATATATGTTTTATTTCAAACTAAATAAAATAAAATGGGGACAAATCACTATTGACAAGTGTGATACATGTACCTATACTAAACCAGGATGGTATGTAGCATAGCACAGCTCACTGTTGAAATTGTTTGTAATATCTGAAATAAAATACTGCCAAATTAAAACAAAAAGATAATGGTTTTAATGAAAACCAGGATGTTGTATAATTTCCCTCAGGACCTTGGGATATTTATAGTTTCTATCATTTTAAAGGCCCATTTAATTTTTGAGTCACCAATAATTTTTTGATAATGCCTTGATATACAATTTTAATAACAATATATGACATAAAATATGATTAAAATACTATAATTCATCACCATCTTGAAAGTCTGTGTCTCAGAAGGAGCCCATAGAGTAATAGAAAATAACTGAAATCATAGAAATATTTCCCTGTCTCACTCCCAGAGAGCAACAGAATTCGAACTAAGATAGATCGAGTTATTCCCTTTCCATTGTAAATAATAGACTTTGCAGCACAGAAAACATGCGGGTACCTCAACAAAAACAACATGTTTTAGTGTTTATTACACCGGATAACTTGATAATACAATATATAATATGGCATATATTTTATATAACGTGATCTGCGGGTTCGAAAATTAATTGGCCTTTAAATCAGTGTACATGTACTTACTGTGTATTTATAATCTCTACCAATCAGGCACAGGCACTTCTCCATAATGTAATCACCCTGGAAAGAGGAATATCAACAAGGGAGATTATAGTACTACTCAAAGGTGACACATTAGGTTAAGTCAGTACTTGCAGGAGCCTAATAATTGTGATGGCCTAATAATATCCCTGTTATATTTTTCCATTGCGTGAGCCAACTGCCATGGCCTGAGCACATTACGTCATTCGTCCGTGAAGAGGTTAAACTTTAAAGCCCTTCCACATGGCATGCATAATCGACTAATTAGAACATATATCTGCAATGAGTACTTGCAGATGATAAAAACTTCATATTCACATCATATTGCGAATCACAAAATTCGCAGAAAACGCTGCCACAGTATTAAATCACTAAATGTCATAATCTGGAGGGAGGGGCAAATCTACATGGTTCATCTGTGGTTGTTCAGTTATACATGTCAAACAAGGTAGTGATGGTATCCGCATCTTCGTCCGTTTATACCACTTGCTTCTGGTCCACAAACAATAGAAATAGCCAACTTCAAACATCGATATCTAATCACTCCGAGCTTTGATGGGTGGATTCCTCGACTCGAATCAAATATTTTTTACCCCCGAAGCCAAAGAAATAGTAATATAGGAGCATTTGATCGGATTGAGTACCTTTAATGTATTCCATGTCCAAACCCGGACATATATACCAAATTTCATTCATATCCATTTATAACAAAGGTGATAATGTGACATCAAGTCCGTTTACACCTTTTATTTTGAAGCCGACCGCTTACAACTTTTAGTGTGCTCCAGAAAGAAAAAGTCGAATAAAATCAACAAATTTGTGAATTTAAAAACAACTCAAACATTAGTGTATTCCATGTCTCACCCTGAACATATATACTATATTTCATTCATATCCATTGAGAAACAACGGACCTAAAGCCACATAACATCCCGCTTACATCTTTTATTTGGAGCCGACCACGGCTTACACCTTATAGTGTGTCCCGATGTGGGTGTTGCACCAACCATGATCACTGAAGAGAGATAACTCTATTACAACATCACCTGATATGCCTATCAACTTACGACCCGAAGGGAGGAATTTTTACAGGAAATTATGCCATTTGGTCATTGTCCAAAGTAGGTTTCTTTATCGTGCACATATGGTTGCACAAGAGACAGCCATTTACGTCCCCACCAGATGAGACGCCATGATCAAACCAGTGTCATCCATGTACTAGTACATGACACCGGACGGGAGAGGATTACCACTTAAAGACACCTCACTCAGGCACACATGCTACTTTATATACGCATGCTTGAAACTCCTGACTTATCATATGTTTTTGTTGAGGATCGAGATGAATCAATCCGGGGTCCAAGCAAAACCTCTGGTCAGTAGTCGTACATGATAACCGCTCTGCAATTCAACACCACAGTATCAAATTCAAGCTCAATTTCAAAGATCTGAAAGAACCTGGAAACTTCACTCGATCAGCCTCATGCACTCGTGATCATGTATTCATGATGACATTGATGTGAATTGTGATGGTGAACACTGATAAATTTTCTACTTCTTACCTTGAGATCACCATCTTTAACCTTGTATTGCGTTTTTGCAAAATGTTCTAACAATTCATGTATCTCTTCCTTCGAAATCTCCATCTTGTCTGCATCAATTTAGACGTTTTATAGCATAATGTGTGGGATGCGTGAACTCCAAGAAATGTTTACGAATCACATTTCCTGGTTCAGTAAACGTTTTTACCCCAACAACACTGAAGAGTTCGGAAACGTGGGCCCATTTCCCTTTTCTCCTTTCATTATTCGAGACATTACTGGTTACTAATTCGATCGAGCCTTAAAAAGTCAAGTTAATTTTTAACTCTTGTACTGTGATTGCTAATAATTATGTACAGTCATGACAAGCAGCATACGGCGCATTATTTGTGGTATATCAGGCGGAGTGGATAGCGCTATTGCCTCGTTAATATTAAAAAGAAAAGGTAAAATCAGTGAAAATGAACGAAATTTTCGTTAGTGCGATTTTAATAAATAGGGTTATCTATCTTGGTATATCATGAATGTCACTTCAGAGGTGATAATAAATACCAAGCAATACCAAGCACAACAAACATAATCAATGAAATATAAAATAAATTGTTTTAAATAGTTTGGGAAGCTTGTTTGTGCATTTAAAACTCATTTAAGAGTAATTTTTTTTTATGTTTTTGTAGCTGTAATGTTATTTGTTATTGTTAATGATAATTGTCAGATATCGTAGGCATATACCGCTCAGTTATAATATAAATTTTAATCAGATTTGAGGGTCTACCTAATACTGAGTAATAGGCTAAATGCAACAAGTACCTGGAAATGCAGCAAGTCCCTAGAAATACAGCAAGTCCCTAGAAATGCAGCAAGTAAAGCACTGTAATGGAGGGTCAAGGGCGGATCCATCATCCAAGGGTGGGAGACGCGCCCCACCCCCCCCCCCCCCCCCCCCCCCCCCCCGGAATTCCTTGCTCTGGCGAAAATACTTAATAGGGGGGGCCCCCCCCTATTAAGTATTTTCGCCAGAGCAAGGAATTTTTGCGAGGTGCCCTGGTGCCATTTGTCTCTGGCACCCGAAGATTTCGCACTGAATATTGCTAACATGCATGCAAATACAGCAGTTTACATGTTTTACATTACTCAAACATATAGTTATTTTAACTGTGGGTTGAAATGACTTCAATTTGGTATTCAACGCGATATGTATAGCCATGCATGCAAGGGGCGAATCCAACATCCCGAGATGAGGGCCCCCGGGCTATTTTTCGCCATGCAGAGCAAACAATTTCTGCGACATTTTGTATCGGAATGTCGGAAAATATCTCGCCCGGCGCCAAGTTTTGGGTGCCCGAAGTTTTAACACTGAATATTTCTATCAAAAATAAATATAGCAATTCTAAAAGTTGAGTCAAAATTTAGACAATTCCATCTATATGTAAAGAACAAATGAATGATAAACATAAGTCATCTACAGTGCACTCTAGGTTATACAATGTAGTCCGATCAACGATCATACTATGGCGGCAGTATCATCATGAAGAGATTATCTAAAGGCACATACGCCATACCACTACTCTCGGGCTCCAAATAAAATTGCAGGCCCCAATAATAGTGCAGGGGGGAAATTTCATTGAAAGTTAATAAGTGCAGACCCAAATAATAGTGCAGGGGAAACTCTCAGCAAAACATCAACTGTTAAACATATTATTTTTACAGTTCGTGTAGGTCAAGTATAGGAATCAACATAGTACGGTATGTGTCATGTGGTGTTTTATTCAGTATTTAAATGTTCACATATGCAGGGGGGGGGGGGGCGGGAAAAAACTGCAGACACAGGGTGGAAAAAACTGTTTTCTTCGGTTTGGGTACCCCCCCCCCCCCCCAATACAGCAAAAACTGCAGTTTTTTTCCACTGACCATTGCCCCCCCCCCCCCCCCCCCCCCCCCCCCATGCAAATTTTTTCCGACAACCCCCCCCCCCCCCTAAATGAATGAATAAGGAAAAAAATTACGTGTAATTTTTTTACGCCTAGGTACCCCCCCCACCCCCCAGTACGTTGTGTCCTGCAGTTTTTTTCCGGCCCCCCCTGACATGTGTGTCATATACATGCATAAAGATATAAACTCATCATTTTGGTATCAGAGTCATTTAGAAATCTTGAGTTTGTGCTGATTTCAATTCTCATAGCCTGAAAATTAATAAACGTGCAGACCCAAATGAGCACTGTGCAGAGGGGAAATTTCCCAAGAAAATAATAAACGTGCATGCATGTTTATTTGGAGCCCAAGAGTATGGTATACATGTACCGTATACATAGTATATTTTCGATTTATTATAGAAATACATTGCTGGTTCGTTTCAATTGTTATATATGCATGGCATTTAAAATTGGTTATATCTTCCATCACATGTTGTGCCACCCTAATTGGAACAAATGTGTGATAACAAGACATCTTTAGATATTTGTCGATACGCATCTGCCATTGCTTAATAAAAAAAAGTCAGGAGTCCTTCAAAACATCGGTTTTCATGTGTCGTTATCGTCATTAGTCAGTTGATTGACTGAACATATATTTATTCATAACCCAAACATTTACACAATAGATATTAATCTACGTATACAATAGTTTAATTAACATTATGGATGCAACCAGAATGTAGATGAATAGGGGATTGGAATACTAGTTAATCAGTTCGGTGTCAGATATTTTTTGGTGAAAAACTGTGTTTATACTAATAAAACGAGTACATGATTGGAGTGTGATTGGACCACCCGTTTGGCTTGTATTGATGACTTATTTTGCTGGTGTATCATGAAGCTGATGGCTATTAGAAGTAAAACTGAAAAAAATCAGAATGGTCAATGGAGTAATTAAGTGGTTGGATAGATGCATTGTATTTCCAGCCGAAACACCTCTATACTAGTACTGTCTAGAAGCCATGATTTTGCGATTATTCATTCTGAATTACAAAATATTCTCCCATGCACCAGCCCAAACCATAGGCGACCCAGTGATTCCGGGGGCTTACTCCATGGGCATGTCCAGCGCGCCAAAATTATCATGTCGCCCAGATATAATGCACTATCATTTGCACAGATTTTCAGAAAATAAGTTCACTGTTCAAATAAGCTTTGATCTTCCATCACTAACCCTCCATAGTATACCGTAATTATACTGAATGTTATTGTCACTCGTTCCATATAGGCCTAATATAAAGCAATATAAACTGGGCCCAGAACACAGGAAAACGCGTCGTTTTAAATGTAGTATACGCAAAATTTCCCGGGGAGGTCCCCCACCCCCACCTATGAGAGGGGGTTAAACCACCCTCTCGTGCTCTCCCCCTGATTACCATAGCAATTCATAAATAAGAATATGTATGTATCCACATGTCAGCTATCAAAACATACTGTATTTTTGTTGATAGCGATACTTTTAATCTTCTCATATTCCAAAATTAATTAGGTAATATACGATCGCCACTGATAGTACAGCGAGTCGCGACCTTGTGTGATCTCTCGTAACAGCATATGCGCATGTCTGTACTATTTCTGGAAGAAGTGAGCCGAATTTTTGCCAGGCCGCCAAATATTTGAGATGGTGTAAAATATCATATTTAAAAAATCAAAATCTGTTAACTTTGAGTTCTGATGGGTGGGTTCCTCAACTGGAATCAAATATTTTTTTATCCACGAAGCCGTTGAAATAGTAATTTACTGGTGTTTAAATCGGATTACCGTATGTATCTTTAAAGGCAGTTGAAATGATTTGGTGACACTCTGATTGCAAGACTTGTGCTTGGTATATAGTACATATGAGATAACAGCGGTAAAGGAAGAAGCTTTCACCAATCTTGACATTATCACATGTAACTGCAAGATATAAAAATTGTTAGCTGATATATCATCCTACTTCAAGAGCATTGGTTATTCGACATTGAGCTAATTTTCTATCTAATTAAAACAAGTATTTTTCATCCAGAAATACAGTAATGCCCTAAGTAATCGACTCCTAAACCACAGCAGAATTATGGGTAACTTTTCAGGATTTAGTCGGAAATATGGCTTGTTGCCATTCATCGGAAAGCTCTCACTGTGGCGTAGGCAAAGCAGTGGACTTGCAGCACCATCTACCCCCTTCACATATTCCAAGAGGCTATGGCGGGGTTGTATGCCTACGGAAAAAAGAATTTTTCAAGAGTTAATTATCTATCCTGTATCCAGCTGTTTTAAATTTTTCGCACATAACTCCATAAGTGAAACAAATGCTCTGTAATTTATTTCTATCATATTAGGAATAGACTAACATGGAACAATCTTTACTGTTCCATGCCGTACATACAAATGGCTGTGTTTTGACAAAAAATACAACATTGAACACGATGTTTTTCTGTCCGTCGTCTGTTTTTATTACCTGAACACCCCTCCAAATGAATAACAGACTGCTCCAATATATACTTTTTTATTAGACTGGTAGAATCCATTCAGTATAGAAAGGTTTAAAAATATAAATTTTGTATTGGGTAGTTTCAGCCATTCATACAGAATAATCATCAAAAATTTCAGGCTATGAAGTAATTGGTCTGTTTATGAAAAACTGGGACACAACTGATGAAACAGGGGTGTGTTCTTCAGACAAGGATTTCGAAGATGCTCATCGCGTCTGTAGGCACCTCGACATCCCGCTGCAGGAAGTGAAATTTGTACAAGAATACTGGAATGATGTCTTCAGGTAACAAATGTAGAAACAGTAGAAAGTAGCATATTAGTCCAGTGCAATTATGAGAAAAACATGCCATACCCGGAACTAATTGCAACAGAATTTTTTTTTGCTGGAATAAGTACATAAACCCTCCATAAACAACATACTAAAAATCGGCAAAAATCGGAAAAAGGGAAATTGGTGAATTTCGTGAAATAAATTTGTGGAAATTTGGTCAAATCATCAATTTATGGATTTTCATGGATGCATATAAAAACAATCAATTCACAAATCCTACAAATGGTATGTGTATTGTGTCGACATCAATTTCCTGAACCCAGTACTGAAAACCAGTCCCAGATTCATTACGTATTTTTCGAGTTGTGTGCCTTCAAAAACGCGAGTTTACCTGATTTCGGCCCATTTTTTGGGCCTCAATTTCGAAGAATGAGCCAAAATGCCTTATTTATGATTAATTATTAAAAAAAACTAGAGCAAACTGAAGGGATTTCTCAGTGTTATAGTAATTTCCTCACTAGATTAAACACAAAATATGATTAATATGTGTATCTATAATTAAGAAGAAGATTATATTGTCAAACAAAATGTGTGTTCCATTGTATGGACTTGGCCAATTTTGCCTCTGACACTGAACGTGTGTGATGAAATGCAATATTTGAGGTCATGTAACTCAATAATTTAATACCCATATGCCATGCTTTTCTTATAAGCTTTTAAGTATGTTGGATTGAACAAATTGTAAAGGTATTAACAGGACATTATATAAGAAAATCAACTTATGGCCCTTTGAATACTTAGTTTTAGCTTGTTTCCAAAGATGCCAGTTTGAGGCATTTTTGTCCAATCTAAAGGTTTAGGGCCATAAAAACAAAACACAATGGGTGTTTTAATGTGTAAAATTATTTGAACTTTCCACCCACAACACTTTAGTGATAACAAATTAGCCTTACATTGGTTATGCCATAGTATTTCACTTGATTTCATTCATTTTTCAGGAAACTGACTCCAAATTTTAACGTTGGTATAGGGGTAGGAAAAATCACAAAATGCAATCTTATCACCAAATTACAGCCATTTCAGACACAATGTTGTTTTCTTCCAGTTTGTGTACATTCCTGTTGCATTATAAAACTGCTTAATACGTTATCGGACGTTGATTTATAATTTTATGGTTATGTTGTATAAAAACAATCCCAAAATGCCAATTTGACATTTCACTGCCAAATTATGACAAAAAATATTATAGCTCTGTCAATAAACATAAACAAAGGAAATATGAAAGTATGTATGAAAGAACAATGTAAGCAGAAACTGTTAATATAAAGTTTTCTGCTTCAAGATGCATAATTTTGAAGATATTGTTGATATGCTTTCCCCTACCCCATTTTTCTGCCGTTCAAATTTGGAGTAAGTTTCCAAAATGATGAGTGAAATCCAGTGACATTCATTGGTATAACCATTGAAATGCTATTTTCTCAATAAAAAAATGATTTAAGAGGACAGATCACATAATTTTACACAATAAACTTTCGTAAATTTTTCTGAATATGCCTAAAATCCTTTTAAAATTGACAAAAACGTCCCACAATAGCATTTTCGGAAAAGAGGCTAGACTAAGAGTTCATAGGACCATAATTTTATTTTCTTCACCAATGTATTTGGAAATTCCTTCACAATTTGTTCAATCTAGTATTCTCAAAATGTTATGAGAAAAGCAGAGCATATGGATATTAATTTATTAAGTTACATGACCTCAAATATGGCATTTCATCACACGAGTTCTGTGTCAAGGCAAATTTGGCTAAGTCCATACAATGTAACACACATTTTGTTTGAGAGTATTTTATTCTCCTTATTCATAGTTGCACATATTAATCATATTTTGTGTTTTATCTAGTGAGGAAATTACTAAAACAGTGAAAAAGTAATTAATTTTGCTCTAGTTTTTTAAATAATTAACCATATAATACGGCATTTGGCTCATTCTGCGAAATTAAGGCTCCGAAAGCAGGTAAACTCGCGTTTTTGAAGGCACACAACTCGAAAAATACTTAAGGAATCTGGGAATGGTTTCCAGTTCTGGATTCAGGAAAATGTGGTCGACAAAATAGGCATGATATTTGTAGGACTTGTAAATTTGAATTTTTTATATACATTCATGAAAACCCATAAATTGATGATTTGACCAAATTTTCTCAATTTTTTTTCACGAAATTCACTAATTTCCCTTTTTCCGATTTTTGCCGATTTTTAGTATGTTGTTTATGGAGGGTATATGTACCAATTCCAGCAAAAAAAAATTCTGTTGCAATTAGTTCTGGGTAAAACCATAAATGCACTGGACTATATGGACAACTTCGTGGCACAGGGACTATTTTTGTCATATGGAGAAGAGACTTCTCTCTCATACAGTAATGCCCTAAATAATCGACTCCTTAACCACAGCAGAATTATGGGTTATTTTTCAAGATCCTATACTTGTGAGAGCTTTCCGATGAATGGCAACAAGCCATATTTCCGACTAAATCCTGAAAAATTACCCATAATTCTGTTAAGGAGTCGATTATTTAGGGCATTGCAGTACACTGTATACCAGTTTGAATTTTCAAAACAGCATATCTGAAGTATATTTATTGATTATAATGGTGTTCTTACTCATTATAATGGTATTACAAATGGGCTCTTGTATTACAAAATACTTATTGTATCACAGAAAGGTGATGTCAGAGAGCAAATTGAACTTCAGTCATTATGACTGCTCCCTGAAAACAATATATCCTCTCCCTTTAAGAAATGGATGTTGATTTTGTTGTGTTCCTTAGAGTATGGATGCAAGTTGGTCTGACATTTTGTGTTGAACGCGAAAGCATTCCACACATAAAAATGTCAGACCAACTGGCATCCATACTTATGGAACGCAACAAACTCAACATCCATTACTTATATTTAGAGTCAACTATCAGATTAAAAGAGCATTATTAACCCATTTCCAACGTTACTCTCGTAGCTAGTTGCAAGTTGCGTCTACACAAATATGGAAGCAAGTAGGGGTAAGAGTGTGACATCATGTGATGTAATTTCAACCAACCAACGTCCTGCATTCATATTCCACAGTTCGAATGCACATGGGAGTGTAAATATAATAATCTAATAGGGAGAAGTGACTTCTCCCAATTTGACTCCTCTGGGCTGGTAATGCGTTAGTTAGTTGCGTTGACAACCTGGATTGAGATTGTTACTTTTTCTCTTCTGTTCAGTTTCTATATCCCCTAATTTGCAGAAAATAAATTGCAGAATCTAGGTGATCAATAGGTGAACATCACCAACTTCAACTGAGGAACTTCAATCTGATCCTAGGTCTCCTGTAGAAATTGAGGCCTAAGCTGAATGAAGGTGAATTTGGTGATGCTGGCCCTGCATGATCTTGGTGCTGCACCAGCTCAGCCCCCCATCACAAAAGGGTTGACTTATGACTAATTCTGTCTCATTTCAGTAAATTTCTCTATGAATATGAGAATGGTATGACACCAAATCCTGATATACTATGTAACAAGCACATCAAGTTTGATGCTTTCTACAAGCATGCCACAGAGAAGCTTGGTGCTGATGCCATAGCAACAGGGCACTATGCCAGGACAAGTATAGGATACAATATCACACCTGAATGTCAAGGTCAGTAAGTAGTGACATGTACCAATATCATGGTAAACTTCTTAAAAGTTAACTGACCCCCCCCCCCCCAAACCCATCCCTCCAAAACCACCCCACCCACCAACCTGCAGTAGTAAAGACACTAACTTGATCATTCTTGAAGATCATTTGAGGATAATTTCAATAAATTCATTAAATATCTAAGTCTAAGACTCAGACCAAAGGTCAGAAATGTTCACTTGCTAAATCACTAAATTTGCAGAAAAGTTTATTCAAATATGTCATACTGCTGCATAAGTGACTTGCTTTTGTGTATATATGAGTGTGTAGATCACATGACAAATTAACTACCAATGTAGACTCATCATCATTATCTCAACCTCTGTTAATATTGGTGTATGGCTTGTTTCAAATGTCAATTCATATGCATATAATGTTTCAGAAGTTTAAGATGGAATATCCCTTCCAAAATATGTTTTATTTAGTTTCTGGGGTATAAATTAATAGATATGAGTCAAAGACACCTGTCCAGAAATGCTACTATCAATATAATGTTGATTTTATGTCAATATTTTCTCGTATAATGAGATAAACAATTGGGACAATTTTCCATTGCTATTTTTTGAATTTTTAGATAATTTCACCCTGCATGCTAGGTCCCAAATTGATTGTATGTATATTACACCAGACAATTTTAAATAACATCAATATTAATTGATAGAAGCTTATCCGGATAGGTGTCTACGATTCATATTTATTATTTTATAGGAACTTGTTATAGGAAGAGATAGACCAGATAGCTAATTTTATATTGTTGCTGTGGTATTAAATAGGCTGTGGCTAAAGAACTGTATACCGCTCTTTAGTACCAAACGCTAAAGAGCGGTATACCGCGCTTTAGCTATATGGGCCTGATACGCTAATTAACGGTATACCGCTCTTTAGCATTTGGTGCTAAAGAACGGTATACTGCTCTTTAGTGACAAACGCTAAAGAGCGGTATACCGCGCTTTAGCTATATGGGCTTGATACGCTAATGAACGGTATACCACTCTTTAGCGTTTGGTGCTAAAGAACGGTATACTGCTCTTTAGCCCTCGGTGCTAAAGAGCGGTCCAGGTTGGATGAGCGGCACGTGCGTTGCCAAGATATTTTGCGCATTGCGCCAACACATAACGTTATAATCCGTACCGCTCTTTAGCCCTCATCACTAAAGAGCGGTATACCGTTCTTTAGCCCTCAGTACTAAAGAGCGGTATACAGTTCTTTAGCCACTTCGTATTAAATAATAAATATGAATTGAAGACACCTGTCTGGGAACACTTCTATCAATCAATAAAGATATTATTTTGATTTTTCTGGTATAATACATACAACTTTTCGGTTGATTTTTACAAGCTATTTTTAGAACAGGAACTTCTGAGAAATCTCGCGGAAACATTTGGAGCGTACTTGGAGTGTTCAAGAGGGAGAACTCTATCTTGTTAGCACCCTCAATGAAGACAAATTTAATTTCAACTGAGAGATTTCACTGGGAAATAAACCACTTTATTATGACCTTTATAGACATAATAAACCCAATCATCAGTTTTATCTGTATTTTATTTACAAAAAGAGCCATTTGTTGTCTTGTAATCATGTTTTATAAAAATTGTGTTGTTGTAATTGTGGCCCGGACGCATGATTGAGAATGTAGTGCCGAACAATTGCAGAATAAGGACCTCCGAGGGTGAATTTAGTGATGTTACCCGCACAGCAGGCTAGCATCACTAAATTCACCATGTGGGGACCTGATTCTGCTTAGGCCACATCTGCTATGGGAGACCTAGACTCAGATTTAAGTTCCCAGATAGTGAATATTGTGATGTGCATCCATTGGGTACCTAGATAATGCAATGTGTCGTCTGCCAATTTGGTGATATAGAGAAACTAAACTAAAAAAGGAAACTTTCTAAAGAAACTAAAAAACTCATTAATTTGATAATAAAGATAATTTCCAGAAGAGACGAGGCCTGAGCAGAATGAGGTCCCCAGAGGGCGAATTTAATGATGCTAGCCTGCTATGCGGGATAGCGTCACTGAATCACCCTCTGGGGACCTCATTCGGCAAATGTCCGGCACCTTATTCTCAGGCCTGCCCGGAAGAAATAGAGCATCTTTAATGATGAACGTGTTGCTTCAGGTGTCAGGTTGCTGTCTGCTGTTGACCATGTGAAGGATCAGACCTTCTTCCTCTCACAAATCCAACAAACAGCTTTACGCAGGTCAATATTTCCAGTCGGCAGCTTGCTAAAGAAAACGGTCAAACAAATGGCATCAGAGGCCGGCATGGATTTCATAGCATCAAAGAAAGAGGTAAGAAAACGTCAAACAGATGGTATTAACCCTTTGAGTGCCAGGGGCCGATCTCATCGGCCCTAAACCTACAAAATAAGTCTGTTAAAGAATATAAGAATAAATTATTAAAATTGTAAAAAAAATAAATTGTGTCAGGCCAATGCATTCTCTTATATATGCGAGGCGACCTATGGTCGACTCGCATATATAAGAGAATGCATTGGCACAGGGTATATGGGTTGATACAAAAATCGACCTGGCACTCAAAGGGTTAAGAGCCAATAGGCATTTCTTTGCAAAAACTTATTTCACCATATAATTACAAACAATACAACCAAAATCTGAATGACCTCATTATGACAGGTTGAGTTTAATTTCATTTTGATGATGCAAGCTGAAAATCCCCCCCCCATAATCGGGAACTTATGGGAAGGTTAATCTTCTGGATATGAAGACCTCTAAAATCAATGATTTTGGGACATTTGTCCCTATTTTTTTAAATGTCCCTTTTAAAAAAAACATTTCTCCCACCATGACCGGCCCAGTAGATACGGGGGACCCTATGACCACCCCCCCCCCCCACCACCCCTGGTAGGGAACCAACTTATGCCCACTACTCAACTTAGAATTGTGGTGTTCTTTTAAAGATGGACATTATACTAACAATGAAATTATTTCAATTTCTCTTTAAAATATAGAGTTTAGCTCTACATTTCAAAAATATTGTTTTTTAAATACATATTTTTTCTTAACCTATTTCAGAGTATGGGAATATGTTTCATAGGGTCTAGAAATTTCCATCATTTCATTGAACAGGTAGGCACAACACTGCTTTAATTATTGATTGATGTGACTTTACTAAATAATACTACCTTACTCGTATTTAAATTCGCGCAGTACTATTTTTCGCTCAGTTTTGAATTCGCGCACTTTAAATTCGCGCACATAGCTGCGCGAATTCAAAACTGACAAAAATATTTTCGTAATATTTCTGTGATATTTTCGGTTCTTATTCATTGCTGGAGATAGTATATGTGTATAATAAACAGCATCGTGTAGACAATAAACTAGTAACTACATACATCATAATTTTGTGGCGACCTGGAATATTAATAGTTCTTATACAAGCATTCAACAATGTCTATGTTATCATGATTTGTTGTTTGGCATTGTGAGCAATGGTCTTGATAGAGGTTGGCCGAATGCAAATATATATACATGTATAGGTGTAATTGTCTATTCAACCGTTCATAATATATGTAAACTCAGCAACATAGCACTCTTTTATTTCATATGGACTGTGGTTTAGATAATACTTGGGAGTCGTACTATTTTCCGCTCAGTTTTAAATTCGCGCACCAATGGGTGCGCGAAAAATAGTACTGCGCGAATTTAAATACGAGTAAGGTATGAAAATCAACTACAATTATAAAGAACACATATAAAACACGATACAGCTGTGAAGTTCTGTGATATTATTGTTGCGTTTTTCGAATATATCGCTGATGATTGATTTATCGATGACATACTTTATGCTGAGCTCTTTGAAGGTCATCTTAGGTGTAGACTGGTGATCTTTAATAAGTTTAACCCATGAATGGAGTTTCCTGAAATTTTTCAAAAACGCTGTGGCAATACATTTTCTTATATATGCGAGTCTCCCATAGGGAGCCTCGCATATATAAGAGAATTCATTGGCCTAACAATATTTACCTTGACCTTGTAAGCCAGTGCATTCTCTTATATATGCGAAGCTCCATATGGGAGACTCGCATATACAAGAAAATTCACTGGTACAGGATCTTTAATGGTGCACCAGCACAGCTCCCGTCATGAAAGGATTAACTTTCTGGTTTAAATTCCACTCTGTGCACTCTCGTTTTCGTGATGGCTCATTCATTGTGGAAGGTCGATTCCATCGTTTGTGGTGACTATGCAGCAGCATTGTTTACTGATAGAAATTTAGTGTTTGGACAATGGTTGTAAAAGCAGAGTCCAACTCAGCACAATAACCAATGTAAAAACAAACTGTCAATACTTTAATTCTCAGTGAAGTCACCACTGTTCACTCAATGTATGAATTAAGCATGCAGATATCTAATCAGACAGTTGTTATAATCCGATTCAAAGCATTTTCAGAACAAAAGACCGCTAATTAAATCGGTATGCTAGACAAAGTATGAAATTGTTTTACCTGTGTGCCCATTTGTTCGGTTTCCAGAGATGGAAATGCATGTGTTCGGATAGAGTGATTCCGGATTACAGAGGTAATTCTTATAATGCATTCTGGACTGGGCAGTTCGTTGGTATGGAAAGAGATTCAGTTTAAAGAGGGTCCAGTTTGGAGAGGTTTTACTGTACCTGGTATACTATCTTGTGATTATACATGCATTTAAGCAAATTGAGAAGTCATAATTTTCGGTAATAAGATGAAAATCCAATGACAATCAGGTTTATTTGGGATATGTTTTTTTTAGGTTCGATTTTATCGATTATCATTCTGGTTTCATATACTGCTAGCTATTAATCAAGTTTTGTTCTAATTTGTCTTCGCATTTTATATACATGTGTATATACACTATAACGGTACTACTTTCTATCAAATTTCTGTTTTTCAGTGTGCTTTTCATTGTTGCTGAAGGTATGGTTAACCCCTTCATTGACGGGAGCTGCGCTGGTGCAGCATTAAAGAGCAGGCCTTCGATTCTGTAAAATGCAGGAGTGTGGTTGGTCACTCGCCTAACCTGAAACCCAGGCGTGTGATTTTGGTGGATATTTCGGGGGTATAAAATGACAAACGAAGACTCAAAATTAAATCAATTTTATCACCATTGTGATTCATCTTGTACACATGTATTCTCCACATTGAAGTAATTAAAACTCCATTCTCGAATTGCGTCGTAATGCTTCCGTTGGATGTAAGTTGTTATGAAATGCGGTCAGAGACCATGTAACCACGTGAGAGTTTCCTGTTGTGTGAACTCTATCGATATTTTTTTTAATAAATTTGATTGCCCCGAACTCAAGTTTCAATTTCTATTCATCTTCACCGCCCATCGGGGCAGCTTCATTTAGAACGCAACACAATCATGGTACCAAAATTACGTTGCATTAGTGATGGGGTGCACGGTGGGATTAATTTAAATATGTCATGTTGGTAACAATATCTAGCCGAGAATTACTCAGACCTGCATACGAATGCGACGCTATGGTGCGCGAGCGCGATCGCACGCCTCATAATCGAAGGCCTGAAAGAGCTTGTGCCAGTGCAATTTCTTACATATGCCAGTCTGCCATAGGGAGCCTCGCATATATAAGAGAATGCACTGGCTTACAAGGTCAAGGTAAATATTGTTAGGCCAATGCATTCTCTTATATATGCGAGGCTCCCAATGGGAGACTCGCATATATAAGAAAATGCATTGGCTCAATATTTTTGCAAAATATCAGGAAGCTCCAGTCATGAAAGGGTTAACCCTCCGGTGCATACCCTATTGTGGCATACTGCTCATTGATGAGTAGTTCCATTAGGAAATGTTAGGCCATTTGTTGAACTTATTATCTGTACAGTTCACACCAATGAATAGGTATCTTATTTGTTCATCTGTTTGTCATCTGCTTATATTTCCTGTACACCCTTCAGCTGAATAGTAGACCATTCCAATATATACTTTTATAACTGGGTGGGAGAATCCGTTTAGCAAAGAAAGGGTTAAACACATACTGATCGTGATCGGCCTCTTATTTTACATTTTATTACAGTACATACCAAAAAAGCCTGGTGCATTCATCGACTTTGAGACTGGAGAGATTGTCGGACAGCACAAGGGTACTCATTACTGGACAATAGGACAAAGGGCTTTAATCGGCGGACAGTCTGAGGCATACTATATACTGGAACTGCACCCAAAATCACAAGATATTATTGTGGTATGTTTTACAACATCACAAAAATATTTTTATGTCCTATCTCTCAGGGAAAGAAAGATGTCATGATGTGGTAGGATAAAAACTGAGGCATATAGGCCAAATGGCAATCCTTTAATTATAATTACTGACCAAGCCTGCAAATAGTGTGTCTGTCATTTGCAGAATGAGGTCCCGAGAGGGGGGATTTTTTACGCTACCCCGCATGGTGGGCTAGCATTACCAAATTCACCCTCTGGAAACCTCATTTTGCTTAGGCCTCAACTGCTATGAGAGGCCAATGATCAGATTGAAGGTCCCCAGTTGAAGTTGGTGATGTTCACACATTAGAAACTCTGTTCAGTATTGCTCAAGTTATCATTTGGATAACTAGATTATCTAAGTCGAAAAAGGTGGCTAACACCATCGAATATCATCGGTTCATGACCACATTAGAATTTGACCTATGCATTCTAAAATATAAATTACAAATCCAGTCCATTAGAAATGTGATTAATATTGTTAAAGTTATGATCAGGACAACCCAGGATAGACGGTCATGCTGATTATAATATTCCTTCCACATTTTTGGAGGGACAATAAAAAGTTCTATGATATCCTTATGTGATGGTTTGCCATGAAACAAAACATAATTTTTGTATATCCCCCTGGTAGTCCCTGATATGGCCTTCATAAGTGTCGTCTAAATTGCAAGGCATGAAATTTACCTAAATATATCTGATTCAGTTATTAATTTTTACCAGATATGTTTTGTATTGCAATATAGAATATAACTCTTTTTTTTCATTTCGGTTTTGAAAATCAATTAAAAAACTTCACGATTGTTTGTACATTTTATTCCGGCTAGGCTTATCCAAAATGTTTTGCAAAAGGGCAAATTAAATTGATCTGATTTTACTGATTTCTTCCACAGGTCAAAGGTCAAAACCATTCATCATTATTCACACAGACATTCTATACAAATGCACCACACTGGATTAACAAGCCTCCTGAAGAATTCTCCAAACATGGCAAATTCTCTGCCGAGTTTCGGTTCCAGCATAGACACCCTCTTATCAAGTGTTCCGTTGAGATGTGTGATGACTCTGACCGGCTTCATGTCTCTTTGATTCAACCAACGAGGGCCATCACGCCCGGGCAGTACGCAGTGTTTCATATCGGAGATGAGTGTGTCGGAGGAGCTAAAATTCTCACTGCTGGACCATCACTATGGCAACTGAACAAAAGAGACAGATATCCAATACAGCAAGAATTTTTATGACAAAATATTTATTTTAAGAAATCTATTTGTCTTACGTATTTGCTTTATCATATAACTCAACTGGGAACTGGTTACATGACATACAACAATGGATCTTTCCACAGCTGTCAATCAAATAATTATAAGCAGATATCGTCTACCAACCAGTACTTAAACTGAGCTTGTCATTTTGCTACATTGAAAATTCTGACTTCATCTTCTTCATACACACTAATTCGGATATCCGTGCATAATTTTGTTTGTTAAATTGAAAGTTTTCTAACAACATTTTTGTTGTCCAATCATAATGAACTTGCAATTCGTGCAATGATGTTGGAAATTTATCCATGACTATAACAGCATCTTTCATTTTGAGTGACACAAATTACTATTTTCACATTCCTAGACGAGAACAAGATACATTCTTTGGTCAAGCCTGCAAATAGAGTGTCTGTCATTTGCAGAATGAGGTCCCCAGAGTGTGAATTTAGTGCTTATTCTGCTCATCTTCTGGGAAGTATCTATTTGTCTCAAATTAGCATTCTTTTTAGTTATTTTTTCCCTTGGGATGTTTCTATATCCCCTAATTTGCTGAAGATAAAATGCATAATCGAGGTGACTAATGGGCGAATATCACCAACTTCAATCTGATCCTAGGTCTCCCATAGCAGTTGAGCCCTAAGCAGAATGAGGTCCCCAGGGGGTGAATTTGGGATGAAACCCATTGTGCAGGATAATCGGATATCCATGCATAATTTTGTTATTAACCCTTTACCCAACAGAAGGGCCCTGTGCCAATGCATTCTCTTATATATGCGAGTCGACCATAGGTCGCCTCGCATATATAAGAGAATGCATTGGCTTAACACATTAAAAATTATAAAATTGTTAAAGAACGTAAGAAAAAATGGTAAAAAGTGTTAAAAACAGATTTTTTTTAGGCCAATGCATTCTCTTATATATGCGAGGCGACCTATGGTCGACTCGCATATATAAGAGAATGCATTGGCACAGGGCATAACTATAACCATCACAATGTGGTCAATGAGCCGGTTCCAATGATATCCATATTTGTATGGTTTTATTGAGACAGACCCAAGATATTTTAGGCTGTTGAAGCTTTATTTGGCCGGTTTTGGCCGGTTTGTTGGGTAAAGGGTTAAATCGAAAGTTTTCGAACAACTTTTTTGATTTGTGCAATGATGTGATGATGTTGGAAATCTATCCTTGACTATAACAGCATCTTTCATTTTGCGTTCTTGGGTGTGCAAACCAGGCTAGCTGTAAAATAAATTAATGTATTTGAAAAGATGACTGTCTCCTAGCAACCACTATGCCCCACCGCTTATGACTGGCTGTGAAATCATCCATTACTTAATATACTTATCAAATTGGAATTTACTGAAATTTTAATTGATGTATACCGATAACGAAAACATATCCGAAGTCCAACAACATAATTTTTAACTCTTTCTGTACTAAATACTCATTGACGAATAGTTCCTGTAGGAAATGTTCAGATAATAAGTTCAATAAGTCGTTTGTAGAACTTATTATCTAAACATTTCCCACCAATAAATAGGACTCCTTCTGTACTTGTATTATCTGACGTCTGCTTATTTTTCCTAATACCTCTCCAGAAGAATAATATATCATTCCAATGTATACTTTTATCATTGAATGGGAGAATCCATTTAGTATGGAAATGGTTAATGAAACTCATTTTGATTACACATTTGTATTAGTATCCCAAAAAACATATATGGTTTACACATATTCATAGTATACCAAGAAACATATTTTGTTCACACTATTCATAGTACCCCAATAAACATGGTTCACATATATTCACAGTATCACAAGAAACATATGGTTCACACATATAGTATATCAAGAAACATGGTTCACATATTAACAGTATCCCAAGAAACATATGGTTCACACATATTCATAGTATCCCAAGAAACATATGGTTCACACATATTCATAGTATCCCAAGAACATATATGGTTCACATATATTCATGGTACCCCAAGAAACATGTGGTTCACATATATTCATAATGTCCCATGAAACATATGATAGTATCCCAAGAAACATATATGGTTCACACATATTCATAGTATCCCAATAAACATGGTTCACATATATTCATAGTATCTCAAGAAACATGGTGCACACATATCACAGTATCTCAAGAAACATGGTACGCACATATCACAGTATCCCAAGAAATATATGGTTCACACATAATCATAGTATCCCAAGAAACATTATATGGTTCACACATATTCATAGTGTCCCATGAAACATGGTTCACACATATTCATAGTATCACATGAAACATATATGGTTCACACATATTCATAGTATCCCAAGAAACATATGGTTCACACTATTCATAGTACCCAAATAAACGTGGTTCACATATATTCACAGTATTCCATTAAACATATATAGTTCACACATATTCATAGTATCCCAAGAAACATATATGGTTCACATACATTCATGGTATCCCAAAAAACATGGTTCACAATATTCATAATGTCCCATTAAACATATATGGTTCGCACATATTCATAGTATCCCATGAAACATATGGTTCACCATATTCATAGTATACCAAGAAACATATATGGTTCACACATATTCATAAAAGAGATTAGGTCATGCAAAGTCAATTTCTCATTTTTCAGGCCAAAAACTTTTGAAAAGCATTCACGCGCAGTTTTGGTTATTTGTTTTAATTCTGGAGACACCCAAGCAAAGCATTCCACCTCTGCATTGGCTAGCTCTGTCTAATTGAGTTGACCATGGCCATTATATCCCGAACAGATGTCCGTAAAATGTTAGGTGATATTGGGCCTGAGAAATGTGAAATTGACTTTGCATCACCTCAAAAGAAGTTACTTATTAGCTCACTCAGGTGACACTTTAGTCATCACTCCTTCTCTGTCGTCCGTCAGTCCAGCCTTCCATCTGTCCATACATCTGTCCGTCTATCCGTCCATCAACAATTCTTTAAATTCTTCTCTGGAACCATATGACTGAATGGCTTCATATTTGGTGTGGATGTTCCCTAGGTGACTCACATTAAGATTTGTTCAAAACATGCCTCTCGATTATATGGGTCAATTTGAAGATCGACCCCAAATTCACTCTAAATGCACGCATTTCTGTTTCACCAATCAAGATAACAATAGTGGATTCGTGTTCTTGTTTATAAAGTGAACCAGGGCGCGACATATCCTGATCACGTGGTCGACTAAGGAATGTGGTAATATCGATTTTCTATTTTTATACCGAAGCCCCCTTCCCCACACAGGTTATTCTAGATATCCTTTATAATGGAGAGAGTGATGCAAAATCGTCTTGTAACGTGTACGTATATATTATATGAATAGTCTTAAAAATTTCCCTTAAAGTATCCAGTATTATATAATGTCCATAATAAACTCAGATATAGTCGACATAATCACGGCTGATATGCGTTAATATATAAGAAGACGTTTATCCGCTCCAATTTTATATCAGTTGTTTTTTTTCTACAGATATAGTACTATGAACATATACATGTACAATTTTTTGCTTAATTCAGTTCCCGGCTGAAATTTTCCCTGATAGTAGAATAATGGTAACTGTTGACCTTGGGTCAATTATAATGATAGTTATTTTGGTTTTCCCTTCTGAAATTATGTCCTAATAGAAAATGACACTTGTTTTTTATATGCGGATGTCAAAAATGGGTTTTAGGGACAGGGCATTTCAACATTTTATATAATGGCGAACCGAAACCAGGGCGGTCCCACATAGACCAGTAATGGTATCTTCGCATCGGAAAATAATTAAACTTGTTTTGTTTCTGTTATATATGCAGTATGTGTGTGTATCAGTGTGCGTGATTTGTGAGGTAGATCTTTATTCCAGTGACTCAATGTATTATTGTTCTTCATTGACTGAATTAATTAATCTTGTTGTCTTTTTTCTGTGTCGACGTTCCGGATGTCTGCATACTGATAAGTTATTATGTCTATAAAAATATTGTCTTCAAATTGCCGAGGTTTGAATCGTGCAGAAAAACGCCGCGACGTATTCCGATATCTCCGAACGCAAAATGCCTCAATTTATTGTTTACAAGACACACACTTTACAAAGGAAATGGACAAATGTATATCATCTGAATGGGGGTTCAAAACAGAATTGGCTTCTTTTTCATCTCAGTCACGCGGTGTGGCCATTTTATTCAATCAAAATCTTGACTTCGAAATACACAATTCTATCAAAGATGACTCTGGAAATTTCATAATTATTGACGTAACTGTTGAGAAACTTAGAATGACTATAGCTAATATATATGGTCCAAACGAAGATAATCCTGATTTCTACAAACAATTAAAACTTAAGCTTATTATTGTCGGTAACACCCAAATAGTAATATGTGGCGATTGGAATATGGTTCAGGACCAATCGATGGACACTTATAATTATAAACAAATCAACAATCCACAAGCTAAAGTGGCAGTGGGTGACCTTGTCGACAGGCTAGATTTGGTAGACGCTTGGAGGATCAATAATAAGGAGAATCAACGATATACATGGCGAAAAAAGTCACCCATAAAAATGGCTAGATTAGATTACTTTATGATATCTGAGGATATACTCAGTTTAGTTGGAGAAGGAACCGACTTAATACCTGGATACCGCTCAGATCACTCGATAATATCTCTTACGCTTAAACTAAGTACAATTGATAGAGGTCGTGGCTTTTGGAAATTTAACACCTCCTTACTCCGTGATGAAAAATATGCCGAACTGGTAAAATCAACAATAGAGAATAATAAATCAAGATACGGATAAAACTATATACCGATGAGTCGAATAAACCGCAAGTTACATGTAAAACAAGTAAACGTTTATTTTTAGATACTCTTTTGCTCGATATTAGAGGCGAGACCATACATTTTGCGTCGAAACGAAAGAGAGAACGAAAGATGAAAGAAAATGAACTGAATAGATCTAAAATATTTCTCGAAATTGAAATAGATAAGGATGACATAAATACAGAAAATAAAGACGAATTACTGGAAAAAATACAAAAGATTGACACTGACCTTTACGAAATAAGAAAAGAAGACACAAGGGGGGCAATGGTAAGATCAAGAGCCAAATGGATTGAACAAGGTGAAAAACCAACAAAATATTTCCTCAATCTTGAAAAACGCAATTCTATATCGAAAACTCTAAGCAATCTCACCGACTCCACCGGGAAAAACATTGACAGTCAATCAGACATAATGCATGAAGCTAGAAGTTTTTACGAAAATTTATATGCATTAAAAAATACAAACAAATCTGATATTCAGGCTATTCTTGAAAAAGACCATACAGTATTGTCACAAGACACTGCCAAAAGCATAGAAGGGCCAATAACTCTAACTGAACTGACGTGTGCACTGAAACGATCACAAAGTGATAAATGCAGTGGACTAGATGGATATACCCATATGAGTTTTGGAATTTTTTTTGGATTGACTTAGGCCATATTCTATGTGAATCACTCAATGAAGCTTTTGATAAAGGGGAACTTTCAATAACCCAGAAACAAGGACTTATTACTCTGATTCCCAAGAAAGACAAAGAAAGAAATCATCTGAAAAACTGGCGACCAATTTCACTCTTGAATATATCTTACAAATTAGCTTCTTCATGTATAGCTGAAAGATTAAAGCGTGTCCTACCTGATATAATAAGTGAGGATCAAACGGGATTCTTAAAAAATCGCTACATCGGAGACAATACTAGACTTACCTATGATCTTATTCACAAGGCAAAAATGGCTGATAAACCTGGGTTACTGCTCCTCCTAGACTTTGAAAAGGCCTTTGATTCAGTATCATGGAAATTTATACGTAAATGCCTTAACCTTTTCAATTTTGGAGATGACATGAAAAGGTGGATTTCTATATTTTATACGAATATCAACTCATCTATTTTAATAAATGGGCATATATCTCAGAGTTTCAAACTACATCGTGGCTGTCGACAGGGTGACCCAGTCTCGCCGTATATTTTTTTGATATGCGCAGAAATCTTATACTCTAGTAGCTCATGGTGGTTTTGTATGCACTTGTATGTCCAGAGCAAAACTCTTCATGAATCCACTAATTGAAGGTACACGAACAATATTTGGTTGGTAACACATTTCCTATTGACGGCGAAATGGGTCAAATGGCCACGCCCCTTTTTGCGTGAAGTACTACCACCCGTCGTGACTATATCTCCAGCATCGTTGGACATAGGGGGTCGTGTGACCACTCAAAATGTGCGGAATGGCCACATTATGGGGGGTCAGTAATACATGTTCATATCCAAAAGTCAATGGTTTTTAAGATAATTGCCGAAAACCAAAACAAATCCATTTTTGAGGGCCTGAACCCCAATTTTGGGGTTCAGCACTTTTATCTCAAAGCTGAGCCCCCAATTAGAATTTTATTTATCTATATCCATCGGTGCCACATATAGGTATAATTTCTGTACCATTATCGGTTGGGATTGACCTTCAAGGAGCTCTTGACTCTGAAAATCCACATTATGGGGGGGGGGGTCAGTAATACATTTTCATATCCAAAAGTCAATGGTTTTTAAGATAATTGCCAAAAACCGATTTCAGCATGTAATGCACCACAAGTATACAATACCACAAGGACACTTTTTAAAGAACTATCCGCATTCTCTGATCAACTTAAGAGCACAATTGACCACACTCAATGGGATTAGCTGGAAATTGCTGCTGAGGATGTGTTGACCCCGACACACAACATGAGCTCTTCCCGACTGAACATGCCTTGGAAACTGGTGTGCTTTACCAAAAATCAGGTAACAATTGTGCTATAATCAACAGGAATGTACAGATTGAACAAAACATGTTTTCAAAATTTGTTATCAACATTTAACAGCTGATCTGATTTAAGTGACCAAGCTATGAAACATGCTAAACACTTTTACTAAATGGAATGACCAGCTGTTTGCTTCATGCAGCAGCCACATGTTGCGATCTTAAAATGGGTATTGCATCTGGGCGTAGTAAAAACATGTTGTAATCAGATGAGAGATGACCATATATACCAGTATATATTTCAGAAGTAATCAATTCTTCCAAAAGGACACCTCATCTCACAAAAAGTTTTAGGAAATGATGGAATCATCATTATTCAATCAATAGTAGAATGAGCCTTTGCCAGTCCCACATTAGTTTTGATTGGCCATGATGGTTGCAGGTTGGAGAAGATGAGGGTCTATAATTTCACTAACATAATTCTTCATAATAGCTAATAGCCCTCATAACTTGTGGGAGAATCCGTTTAGCAAAGAAAGGGTTAAACACATACTGATCGTGATCGGCCTCTTATTTTACATTTTATTACAGTACATACCAAAAAAGCCTTGTGCATTCATCGACTTTGAGACTGGAGAGATTGTCGGACAGCACAAGGGTACTCATTACTGGACAATAGGACAAAGGGCTTTAATCGGCGGACAGTCTGAGGCATACTATATACTGGAACTGCACCCAAAATCACAAGATATTATTGTGGTATGTTTTATAACATCACAAAAATATTTTTATGTCCTATCTCTCAGGGAAAGAAAGATGCCATGATGTGGTAGGATAAAAACTGAGGCATATAGGCCAAATGGCAATCCTTTAATTATAATTACTGACCAAGCCTGCAAATAGTGTGTCTGTCATTTGCAGGTCCCGAGATGGGGGATTTTTTACGCTACCCCCGCATGGTGGGCTAGCATTACCAAATTCACCCTCTGGAAACCTCATTTTGCTTAGGCCTCAACTGCTATGAGAGGCCAATGATCAGATTGAAGGTCCCCAGTTGAAGTTGGTGATGTTCACACATTAGAAACTCTGTTCAGTATTGCTCAAGTTATCATTTGGATAACTAGATTATCTAAGTCGAAAAAGGTGGCTAACACCATCGAATATCATCGGTTCATGACCACATTAGAATTTGACCTATGCATTCTAAAATATAAATTACAAATCCAGTCCATTAGAAATGTGATTAATATTGTTAAAGTTATGATCAGGACAACCCAGGATAGACGGTCATGCTGATTATAATATTCCTTCCACATTTTTGGAGGGACAATAAAAAGTTCTATGATATCCTTATGTGATGGTTTGCCATGAAACAAAACATAATTTTTGTATATCCCCCTGGTAGTCCCTGATATGGCCTTCATAAGTGTCGTCTAAATTGCAAGGCATGAAATTTACCTAAATATATCTGATTCAGTTATTAATTTTTTCCAGATATGTTTTGTATTGCAATATAGAATATAACTCTTTTTTTTCATTTCGGTTTTGAAAATCAATTAAAAAACTTCACGATTGTTTGTACATTTTATTCCGGCTAGGCTTATCCAAAATGTTTTGCAAAAGGGCAAATTAAATTGATCTGATTTTACTGATTTCTTCCACAGGTCAAAGGTCAAAACCATTCATCATTATTCACACAGACATTCTATACAAATGCACCACACTGGATTAACAAGCCTCCTGAAGAATTCTCCAAACATGGCAAATTCTCTGCCGAGTTTCGGTTCCAGCATAGACACCCTCTTATCAAGTGTTCCGTTGAGATGTGTGATGACTCTGACCGGCTTCATGTCTCTTTGATTCAACCAACGAGGGCCATCACGCCCGGGCAGTACGCAGTGTTTCATATCGGATATGAGTGTGTCGGAGGAGCTAAAATTCTCACTGCTGGACCATCACTATGGCAACTGAACAAAAGAGACAGATATCCAATACAGCAAGAATTTTTATGACAAAATATTTATTTTAAGAAATCTATTTGTCTTACGTATTTGCTTTATCATATAACTCAACTGGGAACTGGTTACATGACATACAACAATGGATCTTTCCACAGCTGTCAATCAAATAATTATAAGCAGATATCGTCTACCAACCAGTACTTAAACTGAGCTTGTCATTTTGCTACATTGAAAATTCTGACTTCATCTTCTTCATACACACTAATTCGGATATCCGTGCATAATTTTGTTTGTTAAATTGAAAGTTTTCTAACAACATTTTTGTTGTCCAATCATAATGAACTTGCAATTCGTGCAATGATGTTGGAAATTTATCCATGACTATAACAGCATCTTTCATTTTGAGTGACACAAATTACTATTTTCACATTCCTAGACGAGAACAAGATAACAAGATACATTCTTTGGTCAAGCCTGCAAATAGAGTGTCTGTCATTTGCAGAATGAGGTCCCCAGAGTGTGAATTAAGTGCTTATTCTGCTCATCTTCTGGGAAGTATCTATTATCTCAAATTAGCATTCTTTTTAGTTATTTTTTCCCTTGGGATGTTTCTATATCCCCTAATTTGCTGAAGATAAAATGCATAATCGAGGTGACTAATGGGTGAATATCACCAACTTCAATCTGATCCTAGGTCTCCCATAGCAGTTGAGCCCTAAGCAGAATGAGGTCCCCAGGGGGTGAATTTGGGATGAAACCCATTGTGCAGGATAATCGGATATCCATGCATAATTTTGTTATTAACCCTTTACCCAACAGAAGGGCCCTGTGCCAATGCATTCTCTTATATATGCGAGTCGACCATAGGTCGCCTCGCATATATAAGAGAATGCATTGGCTTAACACATTAAAAATTATAAAATTGTTAAAGAACGTAAGAAAAAATGGTAAAAAGTGTTAAAAACAGATTTTTTTTAGGCCAATGCATTCTCTTATATATGCGAGGCGACCTATGGTCGACTCGCATATATAAGAGAATGCATTGGCACAGGGCATAACTATAACCATCACAATGTGGTCAATGAGCCGGTTCCAATGATATCCATATTTGTATGGTTTTATTGAGACAGACCCAAGATATTTTAGGCTGTTGAAGCTTTATTTGGCCGGTTTTGGCCGGTTTGTTGGGTAAAGGGTTAAATCGAAAGTTTTCGAACAACTTTTTTGATTTATGCAATGATGTGATGATGTTGGAAATCTATCCTTGACTATAACAGCATCTTTCATTTTGCGTTCTTGGGTGTGCAAACCAGGCTAGCTGTAAAATAAATTAATGTATTTGAAAAGATGACTGTCTCCTAGCAACCACTATGCCCCACCGCTTATGACTGGCTGTGAAATCATCCATTACTTAATATACTTATCAAATTGGAATTTACTGAAATTTTAATTGATGTTTACCGATAACGAAAACATATCCGAAGTCCAACAACATAATTTTTAACTCTTTCTGTACTAAATACTCATTGACGAATAGTTCCTGTAGGAAATGTTCAGATAATAAATTCAATAGGTCGTTTGTAGAACTTATTATCTAAACATTTCCCACCAATAAATAGGACTCCTTCTGTACTTGTATTATCTGACGTCTGCTTATTTTTCCTAATACCTCTCCAGAAGAATAATATATCATTCCAATGTATACTTTTATCATTGAATGGGAGAATCCATTTAGTATGGAAATGGTTAATGAAACTCATTTTGATTACACATTTGTATTAGTATCCCAAGAAACATATGGTTTACACATATTCATAGTATCCCAATAAACATATATGGTTCACACATATTCATAGTATCCCAAGAAACATATATGGTTCACATACATTCATGGTATCCCAAGAAACATGGTTCACATATATTCATAATGTCCCATTAAACATATATGGTTCACACATATTCATAGTTTCCCATGAAACATATGGTTCACACATATTCATAGTATACCAAGAAACATATATGGTTCACACATATTCATAAAAGAGATTAGGTCATGCAAAGTCAATTTCTCATTTTTCAGGCCAAAAACTTTTAAAAGTATTCACGCGCAGTTTTGGTTATTTGTTTTAATTCTGGAGACACCCAAGCAAAGCATTCCACCTCTGCATTGGCTAGCTCTGACTAATTTAGTTGACCATGGCCATTATATCCCGAACAGATGTCCGTAAAATGTTAGGTGATATTGGGCCTGAGAAATGTGAAATTGACTTTGCATCACCTCAAAAGAAGTTACTTATTAGCTCACTCAGGTGACACTTTAGTCATCACTCCTTCTCTGTCGTCCGTCAGTCCAGCCTTCCATCCGTCCATACATCTGTCCGTCTATCCGTCCATCAACAATTCTTTAAATTCTTCTCTGGAACCATATGACTGAATGGCTTCATATTTGGTGTGGATGTTCCCTAGGTGACTCACATTAAGATTTGTTCAAATGAGGTCACTGGGTCAAATAGTTGCAAGCCAGGGCCATAACTCTTTCCCTCCATAGTAATTTTTAGAAAAACTTCTTCTCAAGTACCATTGGGCCGAACATTTGGTATGAAGGGTCCTTGGGTGACCGGGGTTCAGATTTGTTCAAATCAGATCACTGGGTCAAATGTGGGTGGAGCCAGGGACATGACTAAAATAAATAAATTTAGATTTAACTCATTGCTCTCTATTTAAAAAAAAAAGTCCATTTAAAAAAAAAAATTATGTTTTTTTTCACTCCTTGTTCAATTTTTTTATAAACAAACCACGTTATAACATCCGCCAGGGTACACTAACTCACCCCACCAAATTTAGTTGAAATCAGTCCAGGGGTCTGGGAGAAAAATCACGAACAGACAGATTGTTACCCTTGCCAATTGAAGGGTGAAAGTAAGTACATTACCAGTTCTACCTGATATCTTTTGCTTTTGGGACTTCTAGTTGGTCACCTACTCACTTTTGCCCCACAGCCTAATACAACATGTATAATCGTGATATAGTACAGTTTTGAGTAACTTTTGACACATGACACGCATGTCTCGTAATATTCATTAATCTTTCGCCTTTTTGGCAAATTGTGCGACAGTATAGTCGCGTTACTTTATACGTCAACATTGGTCATTATCACTCGACAAATTTATTTCAGTCTATCGGTAGCAACCCATATTTCCCCCATATAGCCTGTCAGACCCCCCCCCCCCAATTTATTTTTTCATCAGTGTAGTCGCATTAGCCATTATGTGTATATGTTATTATGTGATACTAATTTCTATGGTATATCACTATATAATAAAAAGGTATATGACTAGAAGTCCTTCCTGTTCAAACCGAGTGGGGTCAGGATTCGAAGGGCGAAAATCCAGTGGATTTCGCGTGTTTTACGGGGTTGGGTTCCCGATTCGCTCTCTGTGTCATGGTTCAAGATCTCGATGACCCGATGTAGAAGGTCGCTTGTATCGTGGTCTGGTAGATTGAAGTGGAACGCTACCGGAGTATCTCTAAGATTGTCTCCAGGCGGTCCTTTTCGATGTCTGGTATTGGTCCCTTAAGTTTGGGTAAGCTGGCGGATAGTCCCCGTGGGCTGACTCCGTGGGTGACGCACGATTGGAGGAAATCCTGTTGGAGGGCAAGTCTGATTTTCTTTGTTGTGAGATTGCGTATGGTTCTGTATGCAGAGATATTTGCATCCTGATGCAGGCTTTGGTGTATTTGCTTGGTTCCTCTTCCGGGTGGGGGCGTTTTTTCGGTCTGTTGTGGCAGACATGACAGTTGTGTCTGATACACTATTTAATAGTGCTGTGTCCGAATCACTGGCCATTATACTGTCTGGTATAAAAGTAGCCATTGTTTGATACTGGTGTGAAGACAAAACAGGGTAGGTATAAATTATGAGAAAATGAATTGTCCAGGAAAAACACCAGTAAAAAACTAATCCTTTGCTATGTGGTCAACGCGTTTCGATTATTGTAAATCCTCGTTCAGGACCAAATGTGGTTTGTGAAAAAGTACGGATTACCTCGCCTTTATATAGTCCGTGTGGGGAGAAGCTTCGTTGTGATTGGCTATTGCCATATATGGTTATCATGTGTGGAATGGTTCTCATGTGGTTTTCATATATGGTTCTCTTGTGTAGGATGGATCTCATGTGGTTCTCCTGTTTGGGATGGTTCTCATGTGTGAGGTTGATGGTTCTCATTTGTAGGATGGTTCTCATGTGGTCCGTATATATGATGTAGGGTGGTTCTCATAAATGGTTCTCACGTGATTTACATATACATTCTCATGTGTGGGATGGTTCTCATATATTGGTTTAATGTGTAGGATGATTCTCACATGGTTCTCATGTGTAGCATGGTTCTCATATGGTTCTCATAGATGTTTCGCATGTGGTTCTCATATATGAAAAATATTAACTGTAACTGAACCCACTTTTTTCTCCATCACTATATACTCACATCATTTGCTATTCCTTACTATAAAATTATGGCACCATCTATAGAAATGGAGATAATTTCAGACACCCCCCCCCCCCATTTTATAGTTTTCCCGCGACAGTAGAGTCGCTTTGAATTTTGTGTCAACATTGGTCTTTATTGCTCTACTAATTTATATCGGTTCATCGGTACGAACCCCATATCCACATATAACCCACCCAACCTCTAATCCCGGCCCAATTTTTTTTTTCATCGGTATAGTCGCGTTACGTACATATTTTATCATATGATACTTACATTTATCTTACAATATAGCTATATTTCATCAAATACACGCGAAAACGACTAGGCGGTTTCCGATCTTGTATCCTGGATGGCAACAAGGATATTTCCGCTAAAGGAAGCCGTTCACACTGAACTATATGGATAGATGTCCTGCGTTTGTAAAACCATAGTAGAAAAGGGGTTAACTTTTTTGTGGTCGCCTACGGTACCTCGCGGTCTTTAGTGGCTTGCTCGTATTAGTCACGCGTGCGCAATATAACTGACTGAATACGCCAGTTTATTTTCTGCTACCAAAGAGAGAAGTCATAAGGGAGTATTGTTCCGAATTTGTCGTTTAACAGCTAGACAACAAATTCAATTTATCGATACAATAATTACTGGTCGCCTGTACGCGTTCGTTTTAGAATTATTGTTTCGAATTCACGGACCGTTTCGCTTCAAAACATACAATTGTTCCGTGTTTTCTAATAGGCGGCGGACTTAATATTTTTCGAATCTGAAAATCGACATTTCGCCATAATCAGCCGCCATTTCAAGGCCTTACGAGGCGCATAGACTATTGTGAACAATTCATCTATGTAATTATTATAGAACCTATAAGGTATGATATAATTTGTCAGATATAAAAAATGCCACGTGTTTGTTACCGGAAGTCTCCAAATTTCGTGGGAATTTATTTACGCGTGGACATTTATTTAGCAATAATTACCATCGCTACTGACGCTATTTATCATAATGTTATGAACTACATTCTTTCTCATAATACTTTGTTGTTTTATGGCTCAATACAACTGATCCAGATGTGTTGGTCACATTTGAACTTAAAAGTTGATTACAATTTACATCTGGGTTTATCACTTCAATGTAAAAACAGTAGTGTCATTATTCCTTTAATAAATTGACAGAGATTGATATTGGACAAGTGTTATAATTATGTTCATGGTTTGATTCTCGTAACGGAGCATCACCTTCAATGTAACAATCTCAGCCATGTGCTAGCGGACCGGGGATTGCACCCTGGTCAGGGTCTTCTGACAGAAATCAGAACTAGGTCCGATACCAAGTTTGTCAGGCTAACAAGTCCCATTTGAGATTACTGAATAAAATCCGAATGCAAATGCCGATTTTCCCCATTACAACACTTGTTCAGGTATGTTGTCGTGTGCGCACTACGCTGCACATGTTACAGAACACTACTGGAGTCGCTAGATATCATCTAAACAACATGCTTTCACAAAATACTTTGTGTTTTCTGATTTAATACTGTCACACATGTCTCCTATGATTTAGATGTGTTGGTCGACGCTTGAATTTATCAGACTACAGTTTATCAATATCAGAAAAATAATGACTGTTGTCGTACTACGATTCGTTAGTGTCATTAATTTCAGACAGGGATTGACATCTGACAGGAGTCAGAATTCTGTTGAGTACATGATTCGATTCTCGTACAGTGCTTCAACTTCACTGTCAAAATTTATAACTGCTAGCATTTAATGATTGCAAGCATGACACTAAAATTAATCGTGATGACAGTTTCACTATTGTCTCAATTCCAGATTTTAGTTATTCTGAATTGTATCCAAAAATTAACCCATCCTTTCAAAATTGCTGGGTTGTATCTTGACAAAATGGTGTCTCCTTCCGGAATACAAACATAATTGCTTTCCTTCCTGTGTAGGTTTACCGAAAAGAAGCGGGGGGGGTCTGGATTACTACGATTCTGGATATGGCTCTAATTGGGACACAAAATTACAAATCATGGGTGCTCCGGTTAGCATTCTCTAGAGTAAGGCAAGAGGCTTATCGTCACTCTGACGGTGTTTACTCATGGTTTCACTATCTAAAAATATATTTGAAGATACTTTGGTTTGAACAACCTTTCCCCTTCTTGATTCAATTATGTGAATGATTCCAGCCTGACTGGTATTTAGAGTCGTGGTGACTTGACCCCTCCAGGTAACTGGCCCACTGGCAATAACTGGCGACCGTGGCCTGGATGACGTTCCCCAATGAATAACGATATAATAGCAGTGGTATTCCAAGACGAGGAAGGTGGGGGGGGGGAGACATTATTTATGACAAGTAACCATATCAAATGTGAGCTTGGTACAAGAACAGGCTGTACATCCAATACAGCATGTATTGTTCATAAAGGGCATGGTAGGTATTTTGAAGGTATTCATGGACTAGTTGGAGTCTCAATGAATTTTAAAATATATACGTGTCCCGACCTTTCATACCGTTGATATGGCGAATATACTTCACACACGAATGAAGCATATTTACATGGAAAGCATTTATATTGCCATGTGTCCCACGACCACTGCCAATAGCCTTTCCGACAAGAGGCCATCAGCATGGCTCTTCATACTTCTATTGCCCATATCAATTTGATTATCTGGCACATAGACAATAAAACAGGCAAAGACGTTTGCGCTGTCCAGCTAAGCTTTCGAGGAAGCTCATTGACCAGCATTACCGACCTTTCCTAAGACGCAGGCAGGGGACCACCCCGTTCGAGTGGCATCCCATCCCCATGGCACAGATGCCCGATCATAAGGGCCTGAAGCCATGCTGCCAACTGCGCATTTCGGTCTATGCTGTCCTCTCTTCCTTAAACATGCCATAAGCGGGACCACTTAGGTCGGGGGAGTTCCTCTCTATCTTGGCTCTTCAAATTAAAATAAAACAACATTATAAAGGGATGTGTATCCTTTACTAGGAGGATGATAATTTCATTCCTTTCCTTCCTAGGGGAGCCATTTTTAGAGCGGGTCTTCCCCTAGTTTGCTGCATGCTTCACACTAACCGACCTATCACACACCTAGGTCGTTCTGCTGCATGTTTGGGGGGGGGGGCAGAGGCTCAGACCTGAATATTCCGTATGGTGACCGTGAAAATTTACCTGTGTTCATCATCTGACTACATTTTACATCATTTGAACTGATTTCGGTTGTAGAAGGCGCACCTTCATTTCTTAGAATCGGATCGCGGTGGGTATTCCGCTGGGAACGCGGACTGCTCTCAGGTGCCTAGTGGTCGTGATGGCCTAATAATGGTAATGTGTGTGGATTTAGGCTGAACATAATACTTGTGATTGCACATTTTGCTGTCTGTCTCCATTCCAAAGGATGGTGCTCGTTGGGAAATTTCTCCGAAATTAATACTCGTACCGACACTATTGTTTTGGCACCTGAGAGTAGCGGTTTGCTTTCTCATCGGATGCTCTGGTCACCTGCGGTGTTCGGCCATGTTCTCTGAGGGGCTATATATATATCTTTAATGATACATTGGATTGTGCCAGGGATCTCTGCTCTGGCTGCGACCATTGGATTGTTGGGCGCAGCTTTAGTAGGGTCTTCTGACATGATCTCATCATACTCATGATGCCTTATATATCACCATGATATATCTATTATATCATTTTATATATCTATATATGCGAAAGATTTGTGTCACCGGGTTTCTGCAATGATATCTTGTGAAACGGTGATACATAGGTACCTCAGAGACATGAGACATGTTCTCTGTGGGGTTGTATATCTATATTTAGTGATACGTTGGATCATGGCAGGGAGCTGTGATCTGGCTCCGCCCATTAGATTGATGGGCGCAGCTTTGGAAGGGCCTTCTGACATGATCTCATGAGGGAAACTTAATATATATATCCCCCGGATATATATATTATATCATTTTATATATATATATACGCAATGTGTATTGTGATACATAGGTACCTCAGGGACATGTGAACGTGTGATAACTGTTCTAAGGGCAGGACCAGTTCACGCTCCTCCGGTTACGTCTCGACGGTTCAACCAATTCGTGGGGATACGTCTGGTGGAGCTGCCGGGGTACTTGGGACCTCCAGGCCAATTGGCCCCCACCAGACGCTAGCGGTTCTGGGCGCTAAAGCTGCCAAAATCGCGTGCGTACGTATCGACACCGGCTGGATGGCCTTCGGCAGCTTAAGCGTAGGGCAGGGGCCGTACCCATGAGGTAAAGCGCCGAGTCCCCCTGGTCACGCTCGCATTACCGACACGGCCTTGCCTGCCACTCCTCCGTGAAGGGATCGGAGAAAAATGACCTCTCCCCACCCTCCAGCTTGGCCAGGATATTAGCTTGGGCATGACCACCTGCAGCATGCGATGGTGGGGGCTCCCTCTGATCCGATGGCTTGACTCGCTTATAGTTGTATAACCCATTTGGGCTAATGGGCTCTCCATTTGATACCTGTGCCACAGATTGGGCATCAGGTTATCTGCCATTTGCATTGGTGAACAGCAGTTAGTTAAACTCTTAATGTTGGTTGTCTTGCCATCTTTGGAGTGGGCCTCCTCCAGTGCAGGTCGTTATGTCGCTAAGGCGGAGAGGGAGTTAGTCTCCTCGCATCTCAAATCGGCTGGATTCTTAGAACTGACGGATGAAGAACAGAGAATTGCTCGGTTCGCTCGCAATTCTGAATTGAATGGCACCACCTGGGATGTTGCTTCCAAAAACAAGGGGGGGAGGTACATGTTTGGGCAATATAGCACTCTAATTATATGAGTTATTTCACGTACCTAATCATAACAGATTCATTAAAGAGTTCATATTTAGGTACAATCTGTTTTAGAAGAGTGCATTCCCTCCAAAAATTTGGCTATTAACTTTATTGCTCGTGCCTCCTCCTGGGCTTGCATTCTAATCCATATAGTTCAGTGTGAACGGCTTCCTTTAGCGGAAATATGATATTTTTAAAAATATAATATATATTTCCTTAAAGAAAGCCTGAACACTGAACTATCATAGGGCCCTCCCATGGCGGTGCCATTCCCAACCCCGCAACTCGCCAATCTCCTGATTGAGTTGAAAATAAACTGGCGTATTCAGTCAGTTATATTGCGCATGCGTGACTAATACGAGCAAGCCACTAAAGACCGCGAGGTACCGTAGGCGACCACAAAAAAGTTAACCCCTTTTCTACTATGGTTTTACAAACGCAGGACATCTATCCATATAGTTCAGTGTTCAGGCTTTCTTTAAGGAAATATATATTATATTTTAAAAAATATCATATCTTCGATGGCAACAGCTGGTGCACGTGCGTTTCGACAACTGGCTTGTTTTCAAAACAAAACGTCTAAATAACCAACTAAAAGTCGTAAAATAATATACTCGTGTGCTGCGAATGTAACATAATCAATAATTAGTTCAATAAAGTTGACAAAATGTGGAGACAGGGCCCAAAAAGCTCAAAATAACCACCCAAAAATGTTTGGAAATCGAAAAAGGAACGAAGTTTACACATTGTTTACAGCGCGCACGAATACGGACTATTTTGACAATTTCTATTTTAGCGAAGTAGGGAATTCCCCGTAATTCAGTACGGTCTTGATCAAAAGCTACTGAACGCATTTTTATTCGATAAAATACAGAAGGGAAAATCAAATTAATTTTATCTTATGTTAAGGATATAAAACAGAATACTTACGAAAAGTCCGTGATTTATTGCATTTCCTCTAAATGGGTTATTTTAGTGCGAGTCAGAACTCGATTGTCGAAGTGTCGGAAAGTTCAAAATTCACCAAAACTCTGAATGGACAGTCATCTCCGGCAATGCATCTCGCCAACACTATCACTATCCAAGGAGATTGCACCATAAAATAATACAATTATCCTGTTAAAAGTGACAATTATGTCGAACATATGAAACGAAAATATCGTCGCCTCTTCATTGAATCGGATTCCAGCCAAAGTGAATTTGAATAGTGACGTGAATTTCTCAGAATTTGACTTATCACAACGTCGCGTGCTGAGAATTGTGTACGTTGTGTGTTGCGCGTAATAAAATAGTTCCTGTTTTAAATTGAGTTTTATTGCATTTTTATGGGACGAATTGTAAGATAAATTGGTTATCATCACCCTGTGTGTTTCCGAGATCCGTATTCAAGTCGAGCTGCCTTCTCTGGGCTGTCTATCGACTCGTCCTACGGACTCGTCGATAGACTGCCCAGAGAAGGCAGCTCGACTTGAATACGGATCTCAGAAACACACATGGTGGTGATAACCTATATGTATGTTTATGCTATTACTATACCGTATACGTATATCGATTGCTATTCCTTTCTATATAATTCTGGTGCCATTTATAGAGATAGAGATAATTTCAGACCCCCCCCCCAATTTTATATCATTTCCGCTACAGTACAGTCGCGATGCATTACATCATTACATGGCACCATTGGTCGCTATCGCTCTACTAATTTATGTCAGTTCAACGGTATGAACCCACTTTTTCTCCATATAACCAACCCAACATCTAATCCCGGCCCAAATTATTATTTTTCTTTTCATCGGTATAGTTGTGTTACATACATATTTTTATCATTTGATTCTAATTTGCATTGTACCGCTATAGAAGTTCATAACTGACTATTCTGGCACTATATAGAGATAACTAAGATTCTGACCCCCCCCCCCCATTTTATACTAGTAGCCTTGTTGCAACAGTAGAGTTGAGATGCATAATATGTCAACATTGGTCGTTATCGCTCTACAAATTTATATCGGTTCTATTTGATACTAATTTGTATTCTGTATTTCTCTTCTGTTCAATAATGCTGAAATCATACAATGCCTTGTAACTTTTGCTTCAACATGCCGAGTTCCGCTGCAGACGATACAAAACTGACAACATTTCGAAATATAATCAGGCTTCAAAATCACCTTATCTGAGAAAAACTCTGGTAAAAACACAGCTACATAAGAAATTTGTGTATTAGGTGTACTCGCATTTGTGAGGTGAACTGCGTTCAAAACCAAAGGTCCCAAGTCAAGGTCCAAAAACCCCAACACACTGATGTGAGGTTTAATGATAACTCCATCTACATAACCTAACCAATATAAGGATGTGAGGTTTAATGATAACTCCATCCACATAACCATAAAGATGTGAGGTCTAATGATAACTCCATCTTCTACATAACCAATATAAGGATGTGAGGTTTAATGATAACTCCATCTACATAACCAATATAAGGATGTGAGGTTTAATGATAACTCCATCCACATAACTAATAAATATGAGTGAAAGTTAAACAAACAAATTAAATTCCATGATGGCGTCCAAAATGGTCTAGCTAATTATGCTCCAAAAACATGTATTTTGAATATATGGATGTTTATTTGGGGAAACCGATTATTTCAATGACACTTTAATTCACTCGGGGCCAAATCCCGACCTACAGGATCGCGCTCCGCTCGAGACTGTATCTTAAGCATATGTGCATATTTAATAAGTCAACAATTGGAATCCAAACAGAGAAGATTGGCGTTGCGCATAGACATTGTTGATGATCTCTATGGTAAGCCAAATTGACATTAAATGGACAATTTCGCTTAAGCGCAATAATATATCTTAAGAAATCTCTAATTGAGCTTAACTTAACTTCTTAAGCGAAATAAAAATATTTCTCATTGAGCTTAAGCGCGATAAGAATATTCCTTAAGTTATTGTGCTTAAAGGGGTACTGTACCCCAATTTCAATAAATTCCCGGTGACAATAACGATCTAATATCAATATTTAATTTTAAAATAACTAATTTGAGTCGACGATGTCTACTGAAAACGTTCCGGTTAACAGGCTATCACAAAAGTAAAATTTAATTATTTAATATAAATTCATTTATGGCTGGAGTCATAAAATGGAGAATTATGCCAGTACGAGTTACCGTTCTTGAAATAGTATCTGTTGCGTGTCTTTTATCTACGGCCGTTCGCGAACATTATTGAGTTGCACACATAACATGTTACCTGCAAAAGAAATTAGGAAACCGATTCGGAAAAAGGAGAAAGAAACAAGAGTCATGAAGCGTCAAGTATTTTTATACGGAGTGAGATTGTTCGATGGAAGAGATTGGATGCATCAATTGAAGCTGTGAACAATGAACTTCCGGTTCTTCCTGCGACCTGAGTGAAGGTGAAGAAATGCCACCAAGTTGTTTAAAACATAAAGGTTCTTATCATTTGCTAATCCTCGCCTCTCAAGATTTCGGTGTTGAATGGATCACCGCAAATCACTCTCTTAAAAATCGCCACGGTGTAAAATTGCTTATCGCTCACGATTTACGTGCTCTATATAAACAAACGTTCAGCTCTATGGGGCGCCATCGCTGCAAATATTCGCCATTCGGAGATATCTGCTCGCATTATGGAGATATCTCCTCGGTTTCAAGGAGATATCTGCTTGGAATATGGAGATATCTCCTCGGAAATATTTTCAAGGAGATATCTCCTTGAAACCGAGGAGATATCTCCATAATGCGAGCAGATATCTACTTGGATCCAAGGAGATATCTCCTTGGATCCAAGCAGATATCTGCTCGCATTATGGAGATATCTCCTTGAAATATGTTCAAGGAGATATCTCCTTGGATCCAAGCAGATATCTGCTCGGATTATGGAGATATCTGCTTGAAAAATATTTCAAGAAGATATCTCCATATTCCGCGCAGATAGCTGCTTGGATGTATTTCGATCATATGTATTTCGGAAGTATATGTACTGTGGAGAAATCATTAATATTTCATGGCCGCGGTGAGATATCTCCTCGGAAATATTTTCAAGGAGATATCTCCTTGAAACCGAGGAGATATCTCCATAATGCGAGCAGATATCTACTTGGATCCAAGGATATATCTCCTTGGATCCAAGCAGATATCTGCTCGCATTATGGAGATATCTCCTTGAAATATGTTCAAGGAGATATCTCCTTGGATCCAAGCAGATATCTGCTCGGATTATGGAGATATCTGCTTGAAAAATATTTCAAGAAGATATCTCCATATTCCGAGCAGATAGCTGCTTGGATGTATTTCGATCATATGTATTTCGGAAGTATATGTACTTTGGAGAAATCATTACTATTTCATGGCCGCGGCTTTCCAATGAGATATCTCCATAATCCAAGCAGATATCTGCTTGGAATATTTTCAAGGAGATATCTGCTTGGAATATGGAGATATCTCCTTGGGTCCAAGGAGATATCTCGTTGAAAACGTTTTCAAGGAGATATCTCCATAATGCGAGCAGATATCTGCTTGGATTATGGAGATATCTCCTCAGTTTCAAGGAGATATCTCGTTGGAAATATTTCAAGCAGATATCTCGTAGTTGCGAGGAGATATCTCCTAGGATCCAAGGAGATATCTCCATAATCCAAGTAGATATATCCTTGGATCCAAGGAGATATCTCCATAATGGACCATATTCCAAGCAGATATCTGCTAGGAATTGAAATTCCAATGAGATATCTCCTCGAAACCGAGGAGATATCTCCGAATTACGAGGAGATATCTCCGATATATTTGCAGGGATGGCGCCCCATACAGCTCACACTGTTTTATGGATGGTATCGCATTCATACTATGTTACTATCATTATACTATACTTCTGGGGTAAATATACTCATTCTTTAGTTGAATTGACATTTATACTGTCATTCCTGATGACCCTCCAATAGCTTATCAATACCACTCAGGACAGTGGGTGTTTTTCCTCAATTAATTGAATTTCTTGTTTTATAAACAAACCACGTTATAACATCCGCCAGGGTACACTGACTCACCCCACCAAATTTAGTTGAAATCGGTCCAGGGGTCTGTGAGAAAAATCACGAACAGACAGATTGTTACCCTTGCCAATTGAAGGGTGAAAGTAAGTACATGTGCCCCTGTTACAAATGTTGTTCTTTCGCATTCCTGATGCCACAATAATTATTTGAGAAGTCATCTCTTTCACTAACAATATAAAGCTTGTCTGCCCGCAATACTCTCCAATGTCTCCTGTGCATGAAATGAGATCTTATCTGACAGTGTTTGATAAACAGATAATGTTTTAAATATTTGTGTCATTCATTTCAATTTCAATTAGATTAATTCCCATGTGCTGTGTTCTATGCAGTTGTACAGGCAAGTGTTACAATATTATGTTAACATAGGCTATTAACCTCTTTTCATCTGTGATAATGATGTGTCTTATTTATTATGCTGATGATTTCAAGGAACAATTATCAGAGGTGACATGTTGTTTACCCTTCCTTTAATTTTGTAACTTATTTTAAGGAAAATGAACTCATTTCAACTTCTATAATATACTCTTTGAAATTACAAGTCAATGGATCTCATAGATTGGAATTTACATTTGGTTTAATTAGGAGCAGAAATAGGAGATTTAACACTCCCACAGCCACCCTATCCATGCTATGATTCATGTTGGTACTTGTATTAGGATTCCTATATTACATGTACTAATTTTGATATACACCGGTATTATCAGTAAGGTTTTGATAAATTTTCAATAGTTGGAGATCTTGAAGTACCAGTCGTAATTTAGTTTTGTCCAGTTGGGAAGTTGGGAGTTAATGGTCAATGATCTATTGGGGAGGGGAGGGGTGTGCAGTTAGAAATTTCAAGGTGGATATCCCCTACCACCATTTAACGAAGACCCTCTACCTGTGTCCCTGTTTAGAACTACTTGTTTTAAAGTGATTTGACTATTGTAGTCTTCAGCGTCCCAGTCTTCTCCGTCTTTACAGTCTGGTGTGTGACCCACAGTCATTGACTGTCTTGTAATTGAAACCCACAAATTGTGTGTTTCCGAGATCCGTATTCAAGTCGAGCTGCCTTCTCTGGGCTGTCTATCGACTCGTCCTACGGACTCGTCGATAGACTGCCCAGAGAAGGCAGCTCGACTTGAATACGGATCTCAGAAACACACATGGTGGTGATAACCTATATGTATGTTTATGCTATTACTATACCGTATACGTATATCGATTGCTATTCCTTTCTATATAATTCTGGTGCCATTTATAGAGATAGAGATAATTTCAGACCCCCCCCCAATTTTATATCATTTCCGCTACAGTACAGTCGCGATGCATTACATCATTACATGGCACCATTGGTCGCTATCGCTCTACTAATTTATGTCAGTTCAACGGTATGAACCCACTTTTTCTCCATATAACCAACCCAACATCTAATCCCGGCCCAAATTATTATTTTTCTTTTCATCGGTATAGTTGTGTTACATACATATTTTTATCATTTGATTCTAATTTGCATTGTACCGCTATAGAAGTTCATAACTGACTATTCTGGCACTATATAGAGATAACTAAGATTCTGACCCCCCCCCCATTTTATACTAGTAGCCTTGTTGCAACAGTAGAGTTGAGATGCATAATATGTCAACATTGGTCGTTATCGCTCTACAAATTTATATCGGTTCTATTTGATACTAATTTGTATTCTGTATTTCTCTTCTGTTCAATAATGCTGAAATCATACAATGCCTTGTAACTTTTGCTTCAACATGCCGAGTTCCGCTGCAGACGATACAAAACTGACAACATTTCGAAATATAATCAGGCTTCAAAATCACCTTATCTGAGAAAAACTCTGGTAAAAACACAGCTACATAAGAAATTTGTGTATTAGGTGTACTCGCATTTGTGAGGTGAACTGCGTTCAAAACCAAAGGTCCCAAGTCAAGGTCCAAAAACCCCAACACACTGATGTGAGGTTTAATGATAACTCCATCTACATAACCTAACCAATATAAGGATGTGAGGTTTAATGATAACTCCATCCACATAACCATAAAGATGTGAGGTCTAATGATAACTCCATCTTCTACATAACCAATATAAGGATGTGAGGTTTAATGATAACTCCATCTACATAACCAATATAAGGATGTGAGGTTTAATGATAACTCCATCCACATAACTAATAAATATGAGTGAAAGTTAAACAAACAAATTAAATTCCATGATGGCGTCCAAAATGGTCTAGCTAATTATGCTCCAAAAACATGTATTTTGAATATATGGATGTTTATTTGGGGAAACCGATTATTTCAATGACACTTTAATTCACTCGGGGCCAAATCCCGACCTACAGGATCGCGCTCCGCTCGAGACTGTATCTTAAGCATATGTGCATATTTAATAAGTCAACAATTGGAATCCAAACAGAGAAGATTGGCGTTGCGCATAGACATTGTTGATGATCTCTATGGTAAGCCAAATTGACATTAAATGGACAATTTCGCTTAAGCGCAATAATATATCTTAAGAAATCTCTAATTGAGCTTAACTTAACTTCTTAAGCGAAATAAAAATATTTCTCATTGAGCTTAAGCGCGATAAGAATATTCCTTAAGTTATTGTGCTTAAAGGGGTACTGTACCCCAATTTCAATAAATTCCCGGTGACAATAACGATCTAATATCAATATTTAATTTTAAAATAACTAATTTGAGTCGACGATGTCTACTGAAAACGTTCCGGTTAACAGGCTATCACAAAAGTAAAATTTAATTATTTAATATAAATTCATTTATGGCTGGAGTCATAAAATGGAGAATTATGCCAGTACGAGTTACCGTTCTTGAAATAGTATCTGTTGCGTGTCTTTTATCTACGGCCGTTCGCGAACATTATTGAGTTGCACACATAACATGTTACCTGCAAAAGAAATTAGGAAACCGATTCGGAAAAAGGAGAAAGAAACAAGAGTCATGAAGCGTCAAGTATTTTTATACGGAGTGAGATTGTTCGATGGAAGAGATTGGATGCATCAATTGAAGCTGTGAACAATGAACTTCCGGTTCTTCCTGCGACCTGAGTCTTCTCCGGTGAAGGTCAAAAACATGGCGCGTAGTTTGAAATCGTAATATTTTTGTTTCCAAGATCAATATTTTCTTCGCTAAATAGGTTTATACGAAACCCATATAACACGAACACAATCTAACTTGAAAGTTATTTCAATGGGAGTAAATAAAAAAAGTTGTCTATCCCTGTGTACAGTACCCCTTTAAGCGGAATTAGAGATACCTTATTGCGCTTAAGCACAATAAGATATTCCTGAATTTCCTGTGCAATAAGGCATATTCTTATTGCATTTAAGCGCAATGAGACATTCCTTATTACGCTAAAGCGCAATGACATCCTTATTGCACTTAAGCACAGTTAATATCTCCCTCATAACATCACCCTTCTGCAAATAGTAAAATTATGCTATATTTGTTCCACCTATTTTACCATGGAGATGGACTACACCACTTGAATTGTAGGGAGTTTATGTAAGTGTACTGTAATGTGACTAATTGCGCTGAAACGCAATATTGCCAATAAGGATATTCCATTAGAACTGCCATAAACAGAAATATTATCAATTTATAGACAAAGTCTGTTCTTATTCCAATCATAAATATCGCATGAATTGCATGTTATTGTCATGTTACTGTGATGTTAGTACTAGTACTGTGTGTTATGTAAACAAACATTACGGAAATACTATACAATAAGCAACACACTCAACACCGAGGAAACCCCCCACTAACGCCGAATAAGTCATTGTCGCATGGTTTCTGGCAAAAAGACACCCATGATCTCTTAAACTGTCAAAAAGACACCCATGATCTCGTAAACTGTCAAAAAGACACCCAGGATCTCAAAGTCTCGCCAAATAACGGGAATTTTGTTTAGTCGTCTGCTATTAATGAGGCCCCCACCCCCACCCCCGTGGAATACGGAATACCACTTAACACAGATGGTGGAATACGGAATACCAGTTAACAGCCATATGGAATACATAAAAATATATGAAAATTCCATTTTTTGGAAGGTCGGCGTACGAATACCTGTATTTTTGGAATACCGAATACCTCCTAACAGAGGGCCGGAATACGGCGTACCGCATAACAGGGCATGGAATACGGCGTACGAAAAGAGGGGGTGGGGGCCTCATTAATATTATGATAATTATTTGTTTGTGATCGGAGTGAAATGTCAACGAAATTTAATTCGGCTTTGAGTCTGACTGACAGCGCAATTCCGTATCCTTGATAGTTGGACCAATATTAATAGCAGACGACTAAACAAAATCCCCGTTGTTTGGTGAGACTTCGAGATCCTGTGTGTCTTTTTGACAGTTTAAGAGATCCTGGGTGTCTTTTTGACAATTTAAGAGATCCTGGGTGTCTTTTTGCCAGAAACCATGCGACAATGACCTATTCAGCCCCACTAACTGAACTTTGGTTAGAAATGCCACCAAGTTGTTTAAAACATAAAGGTTCTTATCATTTGCTAATCCTCGCCTCTCAAGATTTCGGTGTTGAATGGATCACCGCAAATCACTCTCTTAAAAATCGCCACGGTGTAAAATTGCTTATCGCTCACGATTTACGTGCTCTATATAAACAAACGTTCAGCTCTATGGGGCGCCATCGCTGCAAATATTCGCCATTCGGAGATATCTCCTTGGATCCAAGCAGATATCTGCTCGCATTATGGAGATATCTCCTCGGTTTCAAGGAGATATCTGCTAGGAATATGGAGATATCTCCTCGGAAATATTTTCAAGGAGATATCTCCTTGAAACCGAGGAGATATCTCCATAATGCGAGCAGATATCTACTTGGATCCAAGGAGATATCTCCTTGGATCCAAGCAGATATCTGCTCGCATTATGGAGATATCTCCTTGAAATATGTTCAAGGAGATATCTCCTTGGATCCAAGCAGATATCTGCTCGGATTATGGAGATATCTGCTTGAAAAATATTTCAAGAAGATATCTCCATATTCCGCGCAGATAGCTGCTTGGATGTATTTCGATCATATGTATTTCGGAAGTATATGTACTGTGGAGAAATCATTAATATTTCATGGCCGCGGTGAGATATCTCCTCGGAAATATTTTCAAGGAGATATCTCCTTGAAACCGAGGAGATATCTCCATAATGCGAGCAGATATCTACTTGGATCCAAGGATATATCTCCTTGGATCCAAGCAGATATCTGCTCGCATTATGGAGATATCTCCTTGAAATATGTTCAAGGAGATATCTCCTTGGATCCAAGCAGATATCTGCTCGGATTATGGAGATATCTGCTTGAAAAATATTTCAAGAAGATATCTCCATATTCCGAGCAGATAGCTGCTTGGATGTATTTCGATCATATGTATTTCGGAAGTATATGTACTTTGGAGAAATCATTACTATTTCATGGCCGCGGCTTTCCAATGAGATATCTCCATAATCCAAGCAGATATCTGCTTGGAATATTTTCAAGGAGATATCTGCTTGGAATATGGAGATATCTCCTTGGGTCCAAGGAGATATCTCGTTGAAAACTATTTCAAGGAGATATCTCCATAATGCGAGCAGATATCTGCTTGGATTATGGAGATATCTCCTCAGTTTCAAGGAGATATCTCGTTGGAAATATTTCAAGCAGATATCTCGTAGTTGCGAGGAGATATCTCCTAGGATCCAAGGAGATATCTCCATAATCCAAGTAGATATATCCTTGGATCCAAGGAGATATCTCCATAATGGACCATATTCCAAGCAGATATCTGCTAGGAATTGAAATTCCAAGGAGATATCTCCTCGAAACCGAGGAGATATCTCCGAATTACGAGGAGATATCTCCGATATATTTGCAGGGATGGCGCCCCATACAGCTCACACTGTTTTATGGATGGTATCGCATTCATACTATGTTACTATCATTATACTATACTTCTGGGGTAAATATACTCATTCTTTAGTTGAATTGACATTTATACTGTCATTCCTGATGACCCTCCAATAGCTTATCAATACCACTCAGGACAGTGGGTGTTTTTCCTCAATTAATTGAATTTCTTGTTTTATAAACAAACCACGTTATAACATCCGCCAGGGTACACTGACTCACCCCACCAAATTTAGTTGAAATCGGTCCAGGGGTCTGTGAGAAAAATCACGAACAGACAGATTGTTACCCTTGCCAATTGAAGGGTGAAAGTAAGTACATGTGCCCCTGTTACAAATGTTGTTCTTTCGCATTCCTGATGCCACAATAATTATTTGAGAAGTCATCTCTTTCACTAACAATATAAAGCTTGTCTGCCCGCAATACTCTCCAATGTCTCCTGTGCATGAAATGAGATCTTATCTGACAGTGTTTGATAAACAGATAATGTTTTAAATATTTGTGTCATTCATTTCAATTTCAATTAGATTAATTCCCATGTGCTGTGTTCTATGCAGTTGTACAGGCAAGTGTTACAATATTATGTTAACATAGGCTATTAACCTCTTTTCATCTGTGATAATGATGTGTCTTATTTATTATGCTGATGATTTCAAGGAACAATTATCAGAGGTGACATGTTGTTTACCCTTCCTTTAATTTTGTAACTTATTTTAAGGAAAATGAACTCATTTCAACTTCTATAATATACTCTTTGAAATTACAAGTCAATGGATCTCATAGATTGGAATTTACATTTGGTTTAATTAGGAGCAGAAATAGGAGATTTAACACTCCCACAGCCACCCTATCCATGCTATGATTCATGTTGGTACTTGTATTAGGATTCCTATATTACATGTACTAATTTTGATATACACCGGTATTATCAGTAAGGTTTTGATAAATTTTCAATAGTTGGAGATCTTGAAGTACCAGTCGTAATTTAGTTTTGTCCAGTTGGGAAGTTGGGAGTTAATGGTCAATGATCTATTGGGGAGGGGAGGGGTGTGCAGTTAGAAATTTCAAGGTGGATATCCCCTACCACCATTTAACGAAGACCCTCTACCTGTGTCCCTGTTTAGAACTACTTGTTTTAAAGTGATTTGACTATTGTAGTCTTCAGCGTCCCAGTCTTCTCCGTCTTTACAGTCTGGTGTGTGACCCACAGTCATTGACTGTCTTGTAATTGAAACCCACAAATTGTTAACCCTTCCATGACTGCAGCTTCCTGAAATTTTGCGAAAACTTTATGCCAATGCATTTTCTTATATATTATAGGGAGCCTTGCATATATAAGAGTATGCAATGGCCTAACAAAGTAACAATATTTACCTTGATCTTGCAAGCCTGCACATGCAGTCTCTTATATATGCGAGGCTCCCCATGGGAGACTCGCATAAATAAGAGAATGCACTGACACAGGATCTTAAATGCTGCACAAGCGCAGCTCCCGTCATAGAAGGTTTAAAGGTGAGGTAGTTGATTGCAGACATTGAAAATGTAAGAAATTTAAAGATGTTGTATCTCTTCTCTAAATGTTCTGTATAGACTTTTGAGTTGGAGAGACCATTCAACAGGAGCGTCACTAATAAATAGTTAAATTCCAAATAATTTGGGAACAGAAATGGTGCTATTTTTACAACATTACTACATTTGTTGTATTGAAAACCTATCTTTTAAAACACTTATAGGTGAACTTGTTGTTATTGTTGTTGTTGGAACTGTTACCAGGAAGTGATAGAGCATCTTTAAAGATGGTCTATCTCTTCCTATAAGTAGTTTTATATAGTTTCCAGGCTATATAATAATAAATAAAAATAAAAAAATCCGGAAAGGTTTCTATCAATTAATATTGATTTTATTTTGAATTTCATGGTATAATGCATACAACCTTTCGGGACAGTTTTACACTCTATTTTAATAACAGAAACTGCTGGAAATCTCGCGGAAAGGTTCAGAGCATAGCAAGTGGGAGAACTCTATCTTGTTAGCACCCTCCGTCAAATTCATTTCGAATCGGAAGAGCTCTCGTCGGCTACGTAATATACAACTTTATTATGCCTTTATACAACTTTAGAGCCACAAAATTTACTCATTCTTCAGTTTTGTCTGTGTTTTATAAACCAAAAAGCTTTTTATAGTCTTGAAATCGAGCTTTATAAAAAAATTATGTTGTTGTTGGAATTGTGACCAGGAAGGGGTTCATCGCCTTCAAACGTGTTGCATACCCGTAAACTTTTATCAAAATATCAATGAAAAATATCAATATTAACTTGTGACACTGGGTGTATGATAAATACATTGAACACACATGCCTAATTTTAAGGTTCATCTGAAATATTCACAACAGATTTGTATTCAGTGGAGAGAACATCAAAACATGCATTGAATATTTTCAAGCTATTTTGATTTGTTTTTAAAGAGAACGTATTATTATATAATTATTGATCACCATTAGAATTAAGCATATATCATAGTGTTTTGGACTTTAAAAAGTACTTTTCTCCAGCTTTTTTATGTATTTGTGCCGTCTCATCAAACAAGTATCCTGTTGGTTGGAATCTCAAAGCTGTAATATTTTAATTTGAATTAACACAGGACCAGTGGATATTCTGAGGCAGCAAGTATCAAAGAGTGAGAAAGTTTTGTATCAACTGCCCAAGTGTGGTAATCCATGCTCCGCCCCAAGATCAGTGTAGACCTGTATTTGTCACACACCCAGAATATAAGATGACTTCATTATGATGATTTAGCTGACATTATGATGCATTATATACAGATGACGTCATGATAAGAAATTACACCAATTTAACAGCATGTATATATATATATATTATCTGTATTGTTCCACAGATCAATGGATTTTAACAATAACACCTCTAAAATGCCACTAGCAACAAAACATGTACATGTATGTTACCAAATTTTTATTGAGATCCGAGCATTACTGTTGAAGTTATGGCCTGAACAGACATCGGACGGTCCAAATAGCCAACATTTCCTGATAAACAAAGATAAAATAACTCTAGAATGGAAAACCCACACAAAACGATTGAATCCTCATAGTAGTGAACATCAATACCACATTTTATTTAGATCTAAGCACTACTGTTCAAGTTATGAAATGAACAGACATTGGACGCACGGACAGGTGGAAAAGTATATCCCTTTATTTTTTAAATAATGGGTATCGTATCATTATCCTATAACAGCTAACCGTGAGTTTGTAAAACCTCTCTATTATACATATGAAGAAAGCACTAACACAAGTACCAAAATGACAGACAACAAAACAGTGATAACTGTTACAAGTCTGAAAAGAAAACTATCAAGTGTCGTAGCACACTTCTTCCATGTGACATCGTCGTCTGTCTCATCCGCCTCTGGCGAAACTTTCTCATTGAAGGCAACAGCGTTTTGGTTCTTCTTTCCTTTACACATTATAGAGTTCATCGCCCTTGTTGCAGAGACATAACCGTTGGACACATGTATCTTTTCATCACGATGGTAGATTTCTAAGACTTTGATGGTTAACAGCACTGAGTGAGGTGATGGTTGTTAAGTAAACTCCTATAAAGACAGACTCGGTCACACAAAGCAAAATTACTTTCTTGAAAATCTATAATTTCGGGAATATTTTGCATTGCTCTGACCTTTTGTAATATAACATTCATGATGATTCTCTGTGTGGCTCAGTTTTGAGTATCATATTCCTTCTGCGGAATAATAAAACTTGAAGAAATTGTTGAGGGAATGTTGATAAGAACTGTGTTTAATATAATAATGTATTTATGTATTGCTTATTTATGTTTATGTTACTCATAAGTATCTTGCAATTGCCCATTGAGGTGTTTTGCAATAAATTCTTGTATACTTGCTCTAGCGATCGAGTACTCAATCTCTCGTATAATTGAGCTTCAAACAATTATGCAGTCTAAAATTTGTAAATTTGAGGCCAATTATAAATACCCGTGTTTGTTTTCGCTTATTGTGATTTATCTGGATTTATCGTTGTTTCAGTCGCCATTCCATGCATATATCGCGACGTGCATGGTCAGTAACTGTTAACGGGTGGAGGAAGATCGCACATATGGTTTATTTCACCGGGCAATTACTCCACTACACTTCGAAACCACCAACTCCGTGAAAACAACTTGCAAACTTGCCCTGATACACAAATCATGTTACCTTCCTTGTGACTGGATCAGAAATCCACACATATATCTCGATTTGAACCAGCTTCACGAGTGTTGGATGGCTCGTATTGGCCTAATGTGCCGTGTATCTTACCGACTGAGCCACCAGGGCCCCAAACTACCCATGTGCTGTATGTACTCCGGCCTATGTATCCATTTCTCAACATGAGAAAATTAACATGGAATAAGTAAGCAACCAGTTCCCTCATAATTTGTGTCTAGAAGCAAAGGGCCAATTTTAGGGGTAATTAAAAATTCTCTGTGAAAGTTTTTTTTCTCAGCGGATTGGGATTCTGGATGGCATGTGCTTCAATTTCTGGGTGGGTGTGGAGTTCACACCCTTGAGCATTTCCTATAATCCAACATGGCGTCCAACATGGCCGACGTGTTACAAAATATGAACTAACTCAGTTTAATCCATTTTGTTGGAGATAATATATCATATACTGTATACAAATGTATTCATTATTGGGATGCTATTACATTGTACTATATTTTGCAGGAAAAATTGATTCTCCAATGGCAACATGGCTGCCAAAATGGTGACCTGAGTTGAAAAATAGACACATTTTCACTCATATCTTCTATATCCGTTTCTACTATTTGGAACTGACGATAAATTGTTGTTTGTTTTCGTATTATTTGTGTCCTACGATTATTTGGGCAGTGAAATTTGTTGTTCATTTGCGTTCAGTTACTTCCAATCCTTAATTTGTTTTTTAAAGAACGTAGTATGACATTTCTTCGAAAACTCACTTTCGGTTTCTAATCATATTTTAATATGAAACGAACAGATATCAAGGAGTTAAGCCAGTGGAAGTATTACCGACACAATGCAATCTCATTAGGGTCTGAAATGGTTACTATGGTTTATGATGGCAGTCAAAATGGCGGCAAATTTATAGAAACTTCTCTGTTTCATCCTTATTCGTTTATATGTTGTGGTTGACGGGTGAAGTTGATTAATCTGTATCGGAGACATTACACTTGTTATTTCGTTGGTCTCAGTTCATTTCAACCCCTAAACTAATTTATCTCGGTATAACTTCGTGTTTATAGCCAATTTGCAATGTGAAACGAACGAGTCAAGCACAGGCTATTGTTACCTTACAATTCAATCTCATTGGAGCTTGAAAATTTGAGATGGTCCATCATAACAGTCAACATGGCGGCATTGTATCAAATGTGTTAGATTTGTGACTCACTTGACTGCCAAAATCCGTATTTAGCCTTATACGTCTAAGGCATCATTTATGGTTATAACCAGTGAGGCAAATGTTGACATTTCATCATACAAACAATGAAGTTCGCGCATCTGCACGGAATTAAATCATCATCGTATAACCTAAATATTACGGATATATAAAAAACAATTACGGTCAAAGTTCAACATAATCAGGCTGCGAGAATGGTATTATTGGAATGTAGTATTATTAGTTATATGATCTATCGACTGAACAACCAAACAAATCATCAACAGTCAATTAACTTTTGCTGGAAACATTCTTGATTATGCTAAGTAGTTCATAGAAAGCTGCACATACTGCCGAATAATGCTAGGTGGCTGATTGTTGTTCGCATTTGAGCGTTTTCAGAACATTGATATAGCACCAAACATGATCACCACATCATAAGTAACTATCACCAACCCTCGAAGTAGAACCGACCGAACTCATGCTTCACTTGAAGCACGTAAATATTACTTCCAAGCAACAATTGTTTTTGGGCATACTTTGGAATTTCTCAACCGCTAGCGATTTGTAGTATTCGCCATAGTGTGATTTCTATTTCACTGAATAGTCCAAATTTGCACACTTCCAGTCCATATGCAACCAACTTTGTGTTATGCTTCAGTCAACAGGATGATAATTAACCAGTTGCCAAAAGTTTGACCATGCTCACTTTGGGATCGGGTCATTATGTGTTATATTCATTGGGAAGTTTTCGTCTTCCAAATGTCCCATTGTATTCAGGCGCTTGTTCTATATTCACAAGGCATATAGACTGATACACGTGAAACTAGGATTCGTGACTTCCCCTCTAATCGTATTGCACACGGAAATTATAGTGTTATTTGTGCATGCAGAGGCTGTTGAATAAATATTAGTTCATGGTCCTATGATCAACGATACCCGGTATACGCTGATAACTAAACTCATGCAATGTTCGATACTGTCATCTGAACGTTTGTAAGTGATAATTGAATGTGATGATAACACCGTTACATTGTACCAGCAGACCAATGTATCTTCATTTGATGATGCTGTGATAAAATTATCTCCCTGATGTACTAGAGTGTGACAACATTTTAGGTTGTACAGCTTTTGGAACTCATTGCCCACATGAGCAGTATGATAACATTGCCGTGTACATAGGATTAATCTGAACTACATCAGTATGCATCAATCACATCGTCATACAATGAGTGTGCATTCTCCACATAGTTGAGGTCACGGCACTAAATTATACAAGGTTATTTCTTCATAAATGAAATATAGCGCGAGAGTCTTTGGTCTTCTAAAATATATATCTCACACCGTATGTGCGTGTAATTTCCCATGTTCATATTGACTGATATTATTTCCTATTTAAAGTGTTTCTTTTTAATATATCTAATGCAGATTAGTCAACTCCACGCATATATCAGTCACGACAAGCAAGCGCATAAGGACAAAATATATAATTTTATATAAATTTTCTGGCATTTTGACTGCCATCATAAACCATAGTAACAGTTTCAGGCCCTACAAAGATTGAATTTTATAGGCAAGACTCACATTCGCTTATTAATTCCTTCAAATCTGTTCATTTCACATTAAAATATGGCCAGGAACCAATATTGAGTGTTCGGGGTTGGAAGTGGCTGAGACGAAATGGAGAACATGTAGTACTGAGCAAATGAGTATACGTTATGAAAAACAAGTAAACAAAGCACAATTTTACTACCAGTTCAAAGCACTAGGAACTGATATAGGAGATATGAGTGAAAAAAATCATATTTGTCACATTCCGGTCGCCATTTTGGCAGCCATCTTTCTAATGGAGTGCCAACTTTTCCTACAAACAGTAGTATAATGTAATACCATCTAAATAATTTATAAATTTGAGTACATTTCATGAGATATTGTTTCCAACAAAACAGATTAAACTGACTTATTTCATATTCTATACTACGGCAGCCATGTTGGACGCCATCTTGGATTATAGGAAATGCTCAAGGGTGAGAGCTCCACACCCACCTATAAATTGATGTACACACCACCCAGAATCACAATCCATAGAGACAAAACTTTAACAGAGAATTTTTACTTTACCCCTGTTGCTCATTGTTGCAGTATATGGCTAATCACAGCTCTAGATTGTTTGGCATTGTTGTAACGGGCGATAACATGAGAAAATTTTAAAACCATAATATTGTTGATCCAAGCAAAATTGTTAGAATGACAATGAATTGAAGGGCCAAAATAAGTTTGAATCGTCGTGACCGTATATATACACATTCCTTGGTCATTAAATATGTTTAATATATATAGATACAAATACGCAACAGACAGTCACATACCTTACCAAAGATGAAGAAAAAATATTTATCGAGACTGGGAGTATTCCATCCTACTTTTCTCAACCTTTGGACACTTTATAACCGGATATTAGTGTCAGTGTGATTGACAGGAGACGTCCAACAAATTTGTTGTGTTTTGTTCAAACCCAGTAAACATGTCGCTGCCGGTCGCATTCTGATACATACTGCAGTGCTGGCACTAGCATGACACCTGTCGGTACAGGCAACAAAATGGCAAGTGTACCATACAGGCATAATCATGTAGGCAAGAAACCGACAAGCCGAAACGAAATCAAACTCATATATTTCATTGTAGATAATCACTGTTCAATTCTATTTGCCTTATTATAACAGAAAATAATCAACAGTTTTGATTAGTTTCCTTTATGCATTTTCTGGAATGTAATAATGTGATGACAGCTTGTATCAGCCGTTGCCGTGCCGATATCGGCATGCCGTGAGAAGTTTGCTGGTAGTCAGTCGGCACCGGCTGGTACTGGTAACCTGGTGGCAACATAATGGCAGTCAGTGCCTGCCATACGTTGGCAACAAACCGACATGTTGACTGGAAGTCAAACTCATATGTTGGAAATCACCACGATGCAGCGTGTTTTGACATAATAGTATATCGACATTATAGTATAATCTGTCTGGTTTGTAGGACTCAATCAAAGAGCGACCAGTCATGGCTGTCATGACATGGTACACCAGGCTTGGGAGTTAGTATGATGTGCCAATCACTGATATAGTTCGCACTCAGATGTTGGTGTGATTTTTTAAGGAGTATGTGGCTGCGGCTGGAGGTAGAAGATGTGTTCCAGTGTTCGGTTGTACAACATAAGAACGTGTGCATTAATTTGTCGAATAGACGACATTATGGCCCACCATAATATAGCCCACATGCAAACTCTTTGTATGATATATAGTGTCATCGTCAACATTAATAGATTATACAAATTGATGCAAATTTAAAGTCGCATCACATTTTACTGTTTTTGACTATTAAGATAGACGGATTCATTGTATAGGTATTTGTAATGTCGTAGCCTGAATTAACGCTTGAATTAGAGGCAATGTTTCACACACCACATTGGACAATACTGTCTGCTATGTCGTTCGCGGAAATTACACATGACCTATTTTTGGATTCATAATGAAGAATTATCCTAGCTCCTATTCATTGAGAAACATAACATTCTAGTATTTCGACATGTACGTCAGTGGAATAAAAATAATAACAATAATAGCTTCCGACCGAGGCGTGCTGCATTGGCTGCATGTAACAGTATATACGTGTATCCGCTTCCTAGCACGAGATCAGTAACTAACTCTAAGCGAACTTCGCCATTCAGGGACCATATCACATGACATTCGACCCCATGGCAAACACATCATTCAGTGTTTTTGAAACACATGTAGATTCTGCACTCCACCATTCGCGAAAAAATAGAAGCCTGTCAAGGAGTCTTTGTTATCACCACCTGATAAATATTTCGCATTGTCTGGAACTGTGTCATGGACACATGATGTGTGAAGCCTTGCTTGAATACCAGGATTGTATTCTCGGGTTGCAGGAAACATGTAGCATAATGACTTATTCTGAAAAAGAATTGCAATGTATCATATTATGCAACAACTTCAACAATCTACTAATATCGATGATGACCTACTTGCATCCTGTCAAGAATTTGTGTGTGCATTATGTGACAAGTCGACGAATTACGATAATATTTCTCCTGTTGTTAAACGAGAACAATAAAAAAACTGCAGACTTCTTAAGCAACACTTTTTTCTTGCAAACTCTCAGGCAATTACTTGGCACAATAACTCAACCCATTCTGAAATGCCATGTCCTTATAACCCTATGCAATTTGGGCTCCATATATAGTCCTATGTTGTGTGGCATATATAACCATAGCCCTATCTATAGTGCACAATATACAGGTTTATGGTTATAATTATGATAACAACGCTAGGCATTGTGCCATGAGGTGTCCATAAAGTATGTCCCTTTACATATATGCCCGTTTGAGTGTCATGTAAATAATGTTGTCCTCTGGACGCAGAGCTGGAATAGTCAGCACCCAGATGCACATGCATAAAAACGAATCTATAATGCATCAATCATGAAGCAAGATTCAGGCGTAATTATGATCGACCAGTCCATTCTCATTGTCTCTTTCATGCCCGTCTGGTTCATAGCAAAGATCAGCACCATGTTACTACTATAATCTTCGGATTGTTAACAAACCCAAATGATTTTAGTTGACCCAGCATATATACCCACAAGCTGGGCAGAAACATAACAGCTGAACAGAGTCAAATATTTTTCCTAAAATCCTGAAATACTGAACCTTTGTCATGCAGTGTATCGGATCGCACCGGGTGGCCCGGTCCACCCCAGCGCTAATATATCATCAAGCCATGGGAGTTCTGCTTGTCTCACTCAAGGTTGAAAATAGGTCTGGCTAAAATGACCCCGCAACAGAAGTACCGGTATAGAAAGCATAGTCACCGTGCATGAGATATATGGGTGCATGGGATTATATGGGTTTGGTTTTCCTTGACGGCCATCGCATGGTCGCTGCGTGAGGGGCCCGGAAGCCCTACATGTCAACAACGCATTGATGGCACTTCATCCCTATCCAAATGCAGTTATAGAACTACTGAGATTTGCAATTGGCTACAGTGATTCATGCGAATTGTTATTTGGCCGTCGACATGTCAGGATGTACTGGTATATGAAATGTGAGGATATCTGCATGGAATAACCGAAGTAGTGCCAATTTTGACTTAACTGGCTACACTGAGGATGAGCAGAGTTTTTGGTCATTTTCGTCAATCAATTATTCATCACGATAAATTAGTTGGTACAAGATATATTTCTTTAGTTTGTTGAGGAGCACCAGTGAATGCATTCTTAATGAACAATTCCATTATCCCCATATGATTTAATTTGTGTCAGTAAGTTTGAAAATCTTCGATGTTGGTGGCCGTTTTGGATGCCATCTTAAAACAATTATCAAACACGAAGTGTCCGATGCTGTATATATCGTCAATTGTGTCTAGTGTCACGAAAATATCTCCCAGTAAAACGTAAGTCTCAATCATCAGCCTTTGCTAACCATATGTGACCAGTTGAAATATATATATATACTAGCAGGTGGACCCGACTTCGTCCGGGATGTTTCCCCTCTGCTTTTCGGCGAATTGCGCGATTTGACCTTGAATTGTCCATTTTGAAGGTAAAGGTCAGGTGGGGTCACGATTTGACCGGTCCAAAACACTGCCCGGACAAAAGTACCCGTCGAAATCCATCCGGTTTTACCGGATTTAGACAGTGAAGGTTACTCAAAAGTCAAGGTCACGCCGCACGGGCATCCGGTGTGACGAAATTGCTCAGCGCTTCATACTACCCGTTTCCACCAAATTCGGTGCAAATCGGCTAAGCGGATCCCGAGATATAAGTTCAAGGTCACTCGGAGGTCGAGGTCACGCTGCACCGACAGACAGACATGCCCGTGTTACTCCTGTGGTCAACCTACACCAACACCCCAAAAATGGGAGAAATCGGCCCAGCGGATCCCGAGATAATGTTTCAATGTCATTTGAAATGTCAAGGTCACGCCGCACGGGCATCCGGACACGACGAAATGGCTCGGCGCCTCACACTGCCCCCACATTCCAAATTTGGTCGAAATCGGCCCAGCAGGAGCCGAGATACAGGTTGCAGGTCACCGGTTTGAAGGTCAAGGTCACGCCGCACGGACAAATGAATGGGCCCATGTTCGTTCCCGGGTCGAATTACGTGTCCGTACCAAGTTTGGTCGAAATCGGTCCAGTCCATCGCGAACACACACTCACACACACCCACCCTCACACACACACCCCTGTTTGTATTACATACGTTGTGGGTACATTTCTTTAGAAATTCAAACAATACCGTAGTTGTGAGGACTCCCGTTATTTCGTAAATATATCCAAACTCGGAGGGTACCTTTAACGAAATAACGGCAATCTTTGTAACGCATGCGTAGTATCATTTCCGCCTAGTGCGGACGAAAAAATATCCAAAATTTCAAAAAATAAAAAAGTTCGTCGGCTCACACACCCTCCCTCACACACGACTGAGCCGATTTCGATGAAACTTGGTATGTGGGGGTGTTTTCGGCCGGGAACGGGCATAGGCCTATTAATTTGTCCGTGCGACGTGACCATGACCTTGAAATCGGGTCATTTCAAGGTAAAACGCCCGAATATCACGGGATTTCGATGAAACTTGGTATGTGGGGGTACTTTCTTATGGCGAGTCTCAAAAGCATATTCATTTGCCCGTGCGACGTGACCTTGAAATCGGGTAACTTCAAGGTCAAATCGCCAATTTTGATGGGATTTCGACGAAATTTGATACGTGGGGTTACTTTTGTCCACTGATTGTTTTGGACGGGTCCAATCGTGACCCCGACTAGACCTTGATTTTCAAAATGATCAATTCAAGGTCAAATCGGGTAAAACCGGATGGATTTCGACGGGCACGTTTGTCTGGTACTTTTGTCCGGGCAGTGTTTTGGACTGGTCAAATCGTGACCCCCACTTGACCTTGACCTTCAAAATGGACAATTCAAGGTCAAAGCCCGGACGAAGTCGGGTCACCTTCTAGTGTAATATAAACTCTGATGTAACCATTATAAACTCAGGTGTATTATAAGCTCTGATGTAACCATTACAAACTCTGATGTAGCCACTATAAACTCTGATGTTATATATATATTATAGTGTGTATATATATATATATATATATATATATATATATATATACAGAGAGAGAGAGAGAGAGAGAGAGATACACTATAATATATATATATAACATCAGAGTTTATAGTGGCTACATCAGAGTTTGTAATGGTTACATCATAGTTTATATTACATCAGAGATTGTAATGGTTACATCATAGTTTATATTACATCAGAGTTTGTAATGGTTACATCAGAGTTTATAGTGACTGCATCAGAGTTTATAACGGTTACATCAGAGTTTATATTACATCAGAGTTTGTAATGGTTATATCAGAGTTTGTAATACATCAGAGTTTGTAATGGTTACATCAGAGTTTATAGTGGCTGCATTAGAGTTTGTAATGGTTACATCAGAGTTCGTAATGGTTACATCAGAGTTTATAATACATCATAGTTTGTAATGGTTACAACAGAGCTTATAGTGGCTGCATCAGAGTTTGTAATGGTTACACCAGAGTTTGTAATGGTTACATCAGAGTTTATAACATATCAGAGTTTGTAATGGTTACATGAGCGTTTATAGTGGCTGCATCAGAGTTTGTAATGGTTACACCATAGTTTGTAATGGTTACATCAGAGTTTATAATACATCATAGTTTGTAATGGTTACATCAGAGTTTATAGTGGCTGCCTCAGAGTTTGTAATGGTTACATCAGAGTACATTTTGCATCAGAGTGCGTAATGGTTACACCAGAGGTGATAGTGGCTGCATCAGCGTTCGTAATGGTTACACCAGAGTTTGTAATGGTTACATCACAGTTTATAATAAATCAGAGTTTGTAATGGTTACATGAGAGTTTATAGTGGCTCCATCAGAGTTTGTAATGGTTACACCAGAGTTTGTACTGGTTACATCAGAGTTTATAATACATCAGAGTTTGTAATGGTTACATGATCGTTTATAGTGGCTGCATCAGAGTTTCTAATGGTTACACCAGAGATTGCAATGGTTAAATCAGAGTTTATAATACATCATAGTGTGTAATGGTTACATCACAGTTAATATTACAACAGAGTTTGCAATGGTTACATCAGAGATTGTAATGGCTACATCAGAGTTTGTAATGGTTACATCAGAGTTTATATTACATCAGAGTTTGTAATGGTTACATCAGTGTTTGTAATGATTACATCAGAGTTTGTAATGGTTACATAAGAGTTTGTTGCGGCTGCTTCAGAGTTTGTAATAGTTACATCAGGGTTTATATTACTTGAGATTTTGTAATGGTTACATGAGAGTTTGTAATGATTAAATCAGAGTTTGTAATGGTTACATCAGATTGTATACCACATCAGAGTTTGTAATGGTTACATCAGAGTTTGTAATACATCAGAGTTTGTAATGGTTACATCAGAGTTTATAGTGGCTGCATCAGAGTTTGTAATGGTTACATCAGAGTTTATAATACAACATAGTTTGTAATGGTTACAACAGAGTTCATTGTGGCTGCATCAGAGTTTGTAATGGTTACACCATAGTTTGTAATGGTTACATCAAAGTTTATAATATATCATAGTTTGTAATGGTTACATGAGCGTTTATAGTGGCTACTTCAGAGTTTGTAATGGTTAAACAAGAGTTTGTAATGGTTACATCAGAGTTTATAATACATCAGAGTTTGTAATGGTTACATCAGAGTTTATTGTGGCTGCCTCAGAGTTTGTAATGGTTACATCAGAGTTCATTTTACATCAGAGTGGGTAATGGTTACATCAGAGTTTATAGTGGCTGCATCAGAGTTTGTAACGGTTACACCAGAGTTTGTAATGGTTACATCAGAGTTTATAATACATCAGAGTTTGTAATGGTTACATGAGAGTTTATAGTGGCTCCATCAGAGTTTGTAATGGTTACACAATATTTTTTAATGGTTACATCAGAGTTTATAATACATCAGAATTTGTAATGGTTACAAGAGAGTTTATAGTGGCTGCATCAGAGTTTGTAATAGTTACATCAGAGTTTGTAATGGTTACATCAGAGTTTATAATACATCAGAGTTTGTAATGGTTAAATGATAGTTTATAGTGGCTGCATCAGAGTTTGTAATGGTTACATTATAGTTTGTTGCGGCTGCTTCATAGTTTGTAATGGTTACATCAGAGTTTATATTATTTGAGATTATGTAATGGTTACATGATAGTTTGTAATGATTAAATCAGAGTTTGTAATGGTTACGTCAGAGTTTATAATACATCAGAGTTTGTAATGGTTACATCAAAGTTTATATTACATCAGAGTTTGTAATGTTGAATCAGAGAGTGCAATGGTTACATCAAAGTTTGTAGTGGTTACATCATAATTTATAATGATTACTTCAGAGTTTGTAATGGTTACATCATAGTTTATATTACATCAGAGTTTGTAATAGTTACATCAGAGTTTATAGTGACTGCATCAGAATTTGTAATGGTTACATTAGAGTTTATAGTGGCTGCATCAGAGTTTGTAATGGTTACATCAGAGTTTATATTACATCAGAGTTTGTAATGGTTACTGCAGAGTTTATAATGATTACATCAGAGTTTGTAATGGTTACATCAGAGTTTTTAATACATGAGAGTTGTAATGGTTACATCAGAGTTTGTAACGGTTACATCAGAGTTTATAATAGATCAGATTTTGTAATGGTTACATCAGAGTTTATATTGGCTGCATCAGAGTTTATAATTGTTACATCAGAGTTTATAATGGTTAAATCAGAGTTTTGAATGGTTACATCAGAGTGTGCAATGATTACATTAGAGTTTTTAATGGTTACCTCCGAGTTTATATTACATCAGAGTTTGTAATGGCTACATCTGAGTTTGTAATTGTTACATCAGAGATTAAAATACATCGGAGTTTGTAATGGTTACATTATAGTTTGTAATGGTTACATCAGAGTTTATATTACATCAGAGTTTGTAATTGTTACATTGTAGTTTATATTACATCAGAGTTTGTAATGGTTACATCAGAGGTTATAGTGACTGCATCAGAGTTTGTAATGGTTACATTATAGTTTATAGTGGCTGCATCAGAGGTTATAATGGTTACATCAGAGTTTATCACATAATTTGGCCATAAAAGCATTTTCATAATTATCGGTAATAGACACGTTTAATATCAGCGCGTGCGATGACGTCACGGCGTTCTTCAAATAACTTTTTATGATTGTTGTTTTCGATGAATATTTCGCGTTGCTTCGGGTTTATTTGATCATGTGATGAAAGGTATCTCACACTCGTCCTATTTTATACGTAATTTATCAACCCCGTCCTCTAAATTCTATTTGAGCCTCGGTAAACCTCGGCTCAAATCAAATTAGTGAACTCTGTTGATAAATTCCGTATAAAATAGAAACTCATGTGAGATCCTCTATTTATAATGGTTAAATCAGAGATTTTATTGGTTACCTCAGAGTGTGCAATGATTACATCAGAGTTTTTAATGGTTACCTCATAGTTTATATTACATCAGATTTTGTAATGGCTACATCAGAGTTGTAATGGTTACATCAGAGTTTATATTACATCAGAGTTTGTAATGGTTACATCAGAGTTTGTAATGGCTCAATCATAGTTTGTAATGGTGACATCAGAGTTTATAATACATCAGAGTTTGTAATGGTTACACCAGAGTTTGTAATGGTTACATCAGAGTTTGTAATGGTTACATCAGAGTTTATATTACATCAGAGCTTGTAATGGTTACATCAGAGTTTGTAATGGTTACATCAGAGTTTATAATGGTTAAATCAGAGTTTAAAATGGTTAACTCAGAGTTTTTAATGATTACATCAGAGTGTACATTACATCAGAGTTTGTAATGGTTACAGAAGATTTTGTAAATGTCACATCAGAGTTTGTAATGGTTACATCAGAGTTTATAGTGGCTGCATCAGAGTTTGTAATGGTTACATCAGAGTTTATAATGATTAAATCAGAGTTTAAAATGGTTAAATCAGAGATTGTAGTGGTTACATCAGAGTTTATAATACATCAGAGTTTTTAATGGTCACATCAGAGTTTTTAATGGTTCCATCAGAGTTTATATGACATCAGAGTTTGTAATGGTTACAACAGAGTTTGTAATATATATATCTTTATTGCCTCCATTAAGGAGAGTGGTTGTTTATACAATACTATTTACATTTGGATATCAAAATACTACACAATACAGTTAATTTGAGACGATGGATATGACGAATGCGCTAATTGCAGACAGTCGACGATAAAGTGTTATACCCTCACAAGTTGGCACAAGTGATACAAAACAAGGCAGTGTCGATGATAACGCTGTCCAGTGACACTGCAATTTCTGTGTGAATGGGCACAGGTTGATCTCCCAGTATGGTGAGTCATCTTTTGCCACGCAATATAGGCCGTGGTGAAAATTTGGGCCAAATTGGAAGCATGGTTGAAAAGTTATAAACGCGCCAAAAGCGTGACCGAGTTATACACACACACACACCCTCCCTCACACACACAATGTAATATAAACTCTGATGTAACCATTATAAACTCTGGTGTATTATAAACTCAGATGTAACCATTACAAACTCTGATGCAACCACTATAAACTCTGATGTAACCATTACAAACTCTGATGTATTACAAACTCTGATGTAACCATTACAAACTCTGATGTATTATAAAATCTGATGTAACCATTACAAACTCTGATTTAATCATTACAAACTCTGATGTAACCATTACAAACTCTGATTTAATCATTACAAACTCTCATGTAACCATTACAAAATCTCAAGTAATATAAACCCTGATGTAACCATTACAAACTCTGAAGCAGCCGCAACAAACTCTTATGTAACCATTTCAAACTCTGATGTAATCATTACAAACACTGATGTAACCATTACAAACTCTGATGTAAGATAAACTATGACGTAACCATTACAAACTCTGATGTAACCATTACACTCTCTGGTGTAACCATTGCAAACTCTGTTGTAATATAAACTGTGATGTAACCATTACACATTCTGATGTATTATAAACTCTGATTTAACCATTACAAACTCTGATTTAACCATTTTCAACTCTGATTTAATCATTATAAACTCTGATGTAACCATTACAAGCACTGGTGTAACGATTACAAACTCTGATGTAACCATTACACACTCTGATGTATTATAAACTCTGATTTAACCATTACAATCTCTGGTGTAACCATTAGAAACTCTGATGCAGCCACTATAAACTGTCATGTAACCATTACAAACTCTGATGTATTACAAACTCTAATGTAACCATTACAAACTCTTGTGTAACCATTACAAACTCTGATGGAGCCACTATAAACTGTCATGTAACCATTACAAACTCTGATGTATTATAAACTCTGATGTAACCATTACAAACTCTCATGTAACCATTACAAACTCTGATGTATTATAAACTCTGATGTAACCATTACAAACTCTGGTGTAACCATTACGAACTCTGATGCAGCCACTATAAACTCTGATGTAACCATTACGCACTCTGATGTAAAATGTACTCTGATGTAACCATTACAAACTCTGAGGCAGCCACTATAAACTCTGATGTAACCATTACAAACTATGATGTATTATAAACTCTGATGTAACCATTACAAACTATGGTGTAACCATTACAAACTCTGATGCAGCCACTATAAACGCTCATGTAACCATTACAAACTCTGATATGTTATAAACTCTGGTGTAACCATTACAAACTATGGTGTAACCATTACAAACTCTGATGCGGCCACTATAATCTCTGTTGTAACCATTACAAACTCTGATGTATTATAAACTATGATGTGACCATTACAAACTCTGATGTAACCATTACAAACTCTAATGCAGCCACTATAAACTCTGATGTAACCATTACAAACTCTGATGTATTACAAACTCTGATGTAACCATTACAAACTCTGATGTAATATAAACTCTGATGTAACCGTTATAAACTCTGATGCAGTCACTATAAACTCTGATGTAACCATTACAATCTCTGATGGAATATAAACTATGATGTAACCATTACAAACTCTGATGTAGCCACTATAAACTCTGATGTTATATATATATTATAGTGTATCTCTCTATATATATATATATCGTAGATTTGTATAAATGACAAACAGACAAACAGACAGAGGTCTTCATATATATTTTGAAGACCTCTGTCTGTTTGTCTGTCTGTTTGTCTGTTTGTCATTTATACAAATCTACGATTCTCGACCGATCGGGACGAAACTTGGTACGTGTATGTAGTTTGACCAGGCGGTGGACGTTGTCGTATTGGCGAGCCCGCTTCGCGCATGCGCAGACGAGATCTCGGAAACGGGTGGAGCTATCGACTTGAAATTTGCTATGTGAATGTATCTTGCCCAGGATACGAATTTTATCGGGTCGCCGAGCCCGTGTGACGCCAGCTTCGCGCATGCGCAGACCAGATCTCGGAAACGGGTGGAGCTGTCGACTTGAAATTTGGTATGTGAATGTATCTTGCCCCGGATACGAATTTTATCTGGTCGCCGAGCCCGTGCGACGCCAGCTTCGCGCATGCGCAGACGAGATCTCCGAAACGGGTGGAGCTATCGACTTGAAGTTTGGTATGTGAAGGGTGGAGCTATCGACTTGAAGTTTGGTATGTGAATGTATCTTGCCCCGGATACGAATTTTATCGGGTCGCCGAGCCCATGCGACGCCAGCTTCGCGCATGCGCAGACCAGATCTCGGAAACGGGTAGAGCTATCGACTTGAAATTTGGTTTTTGAATAGGAGAACGTCGGGCTGGGTAGAGCTATCGACTTGAAATTTGGTTTTTGAATAGCCCGGACAACGTTGGGCTCATCGGCTAGTCTCCTATATATTTTGATACAATCTGTATTCGAGAGATAACCCACATCCTCCGGACCTCAATGATATGATCGTGAATGAGTATTGATATACCCCACTAAACTTTGACAAACACCAGTAATGGTGTGTAGATAATTTACATATCTCTCCTATATATTTTGATACAATCTATCTAATTTACATATCTCTCTTATATATTTTGATACAATCTATCTGTTTGTCTGTTTGTCATTTATACAAATCTACGATTCTCCACCGATCGAGACCAAACTTCCTATCTAGGGGTAAAATCACACGGTCATTGTCGTATTGGCGACCCCGTGCGACGCCCGTGCAGCGCATGCGCAGACGAGATATCGGAAACGGGTGGAGCTATCGACTTGAAATTGCTATGTGAATGTATCTGGCCCCGGATACGAATTTTATCGGGTCGCCGAGCCCGTGCGACGCCAGCTTCGCGCATGCGCAGACGAGATCTCGGAAACGGGTGGAGCTATCGACTTGAAATTTGGTATGTGAATGTATCTTGCCCCGGATACGAATTTTATCGGGTCGCCGAGCCCGTGCGACACCAGCTTCGCGCATGCGCAGACCAGATCTCCGAAACGGGTGGAGCTATCGACTTGAAATTTGGTTTTTGAATAGCTATCGACTTGACATTTGGTTTTTGAATAGCCCGGACAACGTCGGGCTCATCGGCTAGTATATATATATATTTTAGTGTATCTGTATATATATATATATATATATATATATAGATATATATATATAGATATATAGATACACTATAATATATATATAACATCAGAGTTTATAGTGGCTACATCAGAGTTTGTAATGGTTAAATCAGAGTTTATAGTGACTACATCAGAGTTTATAACGGTTACATCAGAGTTTATATTACATCAGAGTTTGTAATGGTTACATCAGAGTTTGTAATACATCAGAGTTTGTAATGGTTACATCAGAGTTTATAGTGGCTGCATTAGAGTATGTAATGGTTACATCAGAGTTTGTAATGGTTACATCAGAGTTTATAATACATCAGAGTTTGTAATGGTTACAACAGAGCTTATAGTGCTGCATCAGAGTTTGTAATGATTACACCAGAGTTTGTAATGGTTACATCAGAGTTTATAACATATCAGAGTTTGTAATGGTTACATGAGCGTTTATAGTGGCTGCATCAGAGTTTGTAATGGTTACACCATAGTTTGTAATGGTTACATCAGAGTTTATAATACATCATAGTTTGTAATGGTTACATAAGAGTTTATAGTGGCTGCCTCAGAGTTTGTAATGGTTACATCAGAGTACATTTTGCATCAGAGTGCGTAATGGTTACATCAGAGTTTATAGTGGCTGCATCAGAGTTCGTAATGGTTACACCAGAGTTTGTAATGGTTACATCAGAGTTTATAATACATCAGAGTGTGTAATGGTTACATGAGAGTTTATAGTGGCTCCATCAGAGTTTGTAATGGTTACACCAGAGTTTGTAATGGTTACATCAGAGTTTATAATACATCAGAGTTTGTAATGGTTACATGATAGTTTATAGTGGCTCCATCAGAGTTTCTAATGGTTACACCAGAGATTGTAATGGTTAAATCAGAGTTTATAATACATCAGAGTGTGTAATGGTTACATCAGAGTTTTGTAATTGTTACATCAGAGCTTGTAATCGTTACGTCAGAGTTTATAATGATTAAATCAGAGTTCAAAATGGTTAAATCAGAGTTTGTAATGGTTAAATCAGAGTTTATAATACATCAGAGTGTGTAATGGTTACAACACAGTTTATATTACAACAGAGTTTGCAATGGTTACATCAGAGATTGTAATGGTTACATCAGAGTTTGTAATGGTTACATCAGAGTTTATTTTACATCAGAGTTTGTAATGGTTGCATCAGTGTTTGTAATGATTACATCAGAGTTTGTAATGGTTACATAAAAGTTTGTTGCGGCTGCTTCAGAGTTTGTAATGGTTACATCAGGGTTTATATTACTTGAGATTTTGTAATGGTTACATGAGAGTTTGTAATGATTAAATCAGAGTTTGTAATGGTTACATCAGATTTTATAATACATCAGAGTTTGTAATGGTTACATCAGAGTTTGTAATACACCAGAGTTTGTAATGGTTACATCAGAGTTTATAATACATCAGAGTTTGTAATGGTTACATGAGAGTTTATAGTGGCTCCATCAGAGTTTGTAATGGTTACACCAGATTTTATAATGGTTAAATCAGAGTTTATAATACATCAGAGTTTGTAATGGTTACAAGAGAGTTTATAGTGGCTGACTCAGAGTTTGTAATAGTTACATCATAGTTTGTAATGGTTACATCAGAGTTTATAATACATCAGAGTTTGTAATGGTTAAATGATAGTTTATAGTGGCTGCATCAGAGTTTGTAATGGTTACATTATATTTTGTTGCGACTGCTTCATAGTTTGTAATGGTTACATCAGAGTGTATATTACTTGAGATTTTGTAATGGTTACATGAGAGTTTGTAATGATTAAATCAGAGTTTGTAATGGTTACGTCAGAGTTTATAATACATCAGAGTTTGTAATGGTTACAACAGAGTTTATAGTGGCTGCACCAGAGTATGTAATGGTTACACCAGAGTTTGTAATGGTTACATCAAAGTTTATATTACATCAGAATTTGTAATGTTGAATCAGAGTGTGCAATGGTTACATCAGAGTTTGTAGTGGTTACATCAGAATTTCTAATGATTACTTCAGAGTTTGTAATGGTTACATCATAGTTTATATTACATCAGAGTTTGTAAAAGTTACATCAGAGTTTATATTGACTGCATCAGAGTTTGTAATGGTTACATTAGAGTTTATAGTGGCTGCATCAGAGTTTGTAATGGTTACGTCAGAGTTTATATTACATCAGAGTTTGTAATGGTTACTGCAGAGTTTGTAATGATTACATCAGAGTTTGTAATGGTTACATTAGAGTTTGTAATACATGAGAGTTGTAATGGTTACATCAGAGTTTATAATGGTTAAATCAGAGTTTTGAATGGTTACCTCAGAGTGTGCAATGATTACATCACAGTTTTTAATGGTTACCTCCGAGTTTATATTACATCAGAGTTTGTAATGGCTACATCAGAGTTTGTAATTGTTACATCAGAGTTTAAAATACATCGGAGTTTGTAATGGTTACATTAGAGTTTGTAATGGTTACAAGAGAGTTTATATTACATCAGAGTTTGTAATTGTTACATCGTAGTTTATATTACATCAAAGTTTGTAATGGTTACATCAGAGGTTATAGTTACTGCATCAGAGTTTGTAATGGTTACATTAGAGTTTATAGTGGCTGCATCAGAGGTTATAATGGTTACATCAGAGTTTATAATGGTTAAATCAGAGTTTTTAATGGTTACCTTATTGTTTATATTACATCAGAGTTTGTAATGGCTACTTCAGAGTTGTAATGGTTACATCAGAGTTTATATTACATCAGAGTTTGTAATTGTTACATCAGAGTTTGTAATGGCTGCATCATAGTTTGTAATGGTGACATCAGAGTTTATAATACATCAGAGTTTGTAATGGTTACATCAGAGTTTGTAATGGTTACATCAGAGTTTATAATGGTTAAATCAGAGTTTAAAATGGTTAAATCAGAATTTGTAATGATTACATCAGAGTGTACATTACATCAGAGTTTGTAATGGTTACAGCAGATTTTGTAATTATTACATCAGAGTTTGTAAATGTTACATCAGAGTTTGTAATGATTACATCAGAGTTTGTAATGGTTACATCAGAGTTTATAGTGGCTGCATCAGAGTTTGTAATGGTTACATCAGAGTTTATAATGGTTAAATCAGAGTTTAAAATGGTTAAATCAGAGATTATAGTGGCTACATCAGAGTTTATAATACATCAGAGTTTTTAATGGTCACATCAGAGTTTTTAATGGTTCAATCAGAGTTTTTATGACATCAGAGTTTGTAATGGTTACAATAGAGTTTGTAATATATATATATATATATATATATATATATATATATATATATATGTATTGCCTCCATTAAGGAGAGTGGTTGTTTATACAATACTATTTACATTTGGATATCAAAATACTACACAATACAGTTATATACATTTGAGACGATGGATTTGACTAATGCGCTAATTGCAGACAGTCGACGATAAAGTGTTATACCCTCACAAATTGGCACAAGTGATACAAAAACAAGGCAGTGTCGATGATAACGCTGTCCAGTGACACTGCTATTTCTGTGTGAATGGGCACAGGTTGACCTCCCAGTATGAGGGCCATCATTTGCTGCATAGATAATGAGTCCAGGAAGAGGTATATTCTGATGCCATATTTGTCAATAATCAGATCCCATTTTCGAATTTGGACTATAACATTAGCTTGGCAGGACCAAAGTACATGCGAAAGCTCATAGTCAAACCGTGAATCGCACATTCTGCATACAGATTTATTGTCGTAGGTTGACTTGTTAAGTAGCAAGGCAATATTTCTTAGCGGCTACATGGTTACATCAAAGTTTATATTACATCAGAGTTTGTAATGTTGAATCAGAGTGTGCAATGGTTACATCAGAGTTTGTAGTGGTTACATCAGAATTTCTAATGATTACTTCCGAGTTTGTAATGGTTACATCATAGTTTATATTACATCAGAGTTTGTAATAGTTACATCAGAGTTTATAGTGACTGCATCAGAGTTTGTAATGGTTATATTAGAGTTTATAGTGGCTGCATCAGAGTTTGTATTGGTTACGTCAGAGTTTATATTACATCAGAGTTTGTAATGGTTACTGCAGAGTTTGTAGTGATTACATCAGAGTTTGTAATGGTTACATTAGAGTTTGTAATACATGAGAGTTGTAATGGTTACATCAGAGTTTATAATGGTTAAATCAGAGTTTTGAATGGTTATCTCAGAGTGTGCAATGATTACATCACAGTTTTTAATGGTTACCTCCGAGTTTATATTATATCATAGTTTGTAATGGCTACATCACAGTTTGTAATTGTTACATCAGAGTTTAAAATACATCGGAGTTTGTAATGGTTACATTAGAGTTTGTAATGGTGACATGAGAGTTTATATTACATCAGAGTTTGTAATTGTTACATCGTAGTTTATATTACATCAGAGTTTGTAATGGTTACATCAGAGGTTATAGTGACTGCATCAGAGTTTGTAATGGTTACATTAGAGTTTATAGTGGCTGCATCAGAGGTTATAATGGTTACATCAGAGTTTATAATGGTTAAATCAGAGTTTTTAATGGTTACCTCATTGTTTATATTACATCAGAGTTTGTAATGGCTACATCAGAGTTGTAATGGTTACATCAGAGTTTATATTACAACAGAGTTTGTAATGGTTACATCAGTGTTTGTAATGGCTGCATCATAGTTTGTAATGGTGACATCAGAGTTTATAATACATCAGAGTTTGTAATGGTTACATCAGAGTTTGTAATGGTTACATCAGAGTTTGTAATGGTTACATCAGAGTTTATAATGGTTAAATCAGAGTTTAAAATGGTTAAATCAGAATTTTTAATGGTTACATCAGAGTGTACATTACATCAGAGTTTGTAATGGTTACAGCAGATTTTGTAATGATTACATCAGAGTTTGTAAATGTTACATCAGAGTTTGTAATGATTACATCAGAGTTTGTAAGCGTTACATCAGAGTTTGTAATGGTTACATCAGAGTTTATAGTGGCTGCATCAGAGTTTGTAATGGTTACATCAGAGTTTATAATGGTTAAATCAGAGTTTAAAATGGTTAAATCCGAGATTGTAGTGGTTACATCAGAGTTTATAATACGTCAGAGTTTTTAATGGTCACATCAGAGAGTTTTTAATGGTTCCATCAGAGTTTTTATGACATCAGAGTTTGTAATGGTTACGTCAGAGTTTATAATACATCAGAGTTTGTAATGGTTACATCAAAGTTTATATTACATCAGAGTTTGTAATGTTGAATCAGAGAGTGCAATGGTTACATCAAAGTTTGTAGTGGTTACATCATAATTTATAATGATTACTTCAGAGTTTGTAATGGTTACATCATAGTTTATATTACATCAGAGTTTGTAATAGTTACATCAGAGTTTATAGTGACTGCATCAGAATTTGTAATGGTTACATTAGAGTTTATAGTGGCTGCATCAGAGTTTGTAATGGTTACATCAGAGTTTATATTACATCAGAGTTTGTAATGGTTACTGCAGAGTTTATAATGATTACATCAGAGTTTGTAATGGTTACATCAGAGTTTTTAATACATGAGAGTTGTAATGGTTACATCAGAGTTTGTAACGGTTACATCAGAGTTTATAATAGATCAGATTTTGTAATGGTTACATCAGAGTTTATATTGGCTGCATCAGAGTTTATAATTGTTACATCAGAGTTTATAATGGTTAAATCAGAGTTTTGAATGGTTACATCAGAGTGTGCAATGATTACATTAGAGTTTTTAATGGTTACCTCCGAGTTTATATTACATCAGAGTTTGTAATGGCTACATCTGAGTTTGTAATTGTTACATCAGAGATTAAAATACATCGGAGTTTGTAATGGTTACATTATAGTTTGTAATGGTTACATCAGAGTTTATATTACATCAGAGTTTGTAATTGTTACATTGTAGTTTATATTACATCAGAGTTTGTAATGGTTACATCAGAGGTTATAGTGACTGCATCAGAGTTTGTAATGGTTACATTATAGTTTATAGTGGCTGCATCAGAGGTTATAATGGTTACATCAGAGTTTATCACATAATTTGGCCATAAAAGCATTTTCATAATTATCGGTAATAGACACGTTTAATATCAGCGCGTGCGATGACGTCACGGCGTTCTTCAAATAACTTTTTATGATTGTTGTTTTCGATGAATATTTCGCGTTGCTTCGGGTTTATTTGATCATGTGATGAAAGGTATCTCACACTCGTCCTATTTTATACGTAATTTATCAACCCCGTCCTCTAAATTCTATTTGAGCCTCGGTAAACCTCGGCTCAAATCAAATTAGTGAACTCTGTTGATAAATTCCGTATAAAATAGAAACTCATGTGAGATCCTCTATTTATAATGGTTAAATCAGAGATTTTATTGGTTACCTCAGAGTGTGCAATGATTACATCAGAGTTTTTAATGGTTACCTCATAGTTTATATTACATCAGATTTTGTAATGGCTACATCAGAGTTGTAATGGTTACATCAGAGTTTATATTACATCAGAGTTTGTAATGGTTACATCAGAGTTTGTAATGGCTCAATCATAGTTTGTAATGGTGACATCAGAGTTTATAATACATCAGAGTTTGTAATGGTTACACCAGAGTTTGTAATGGTTACATCAGAGTTTGTAATGGTTACATCAGAGTTTATATTACATCAGAGCTTGTAATGGTTACATCAGAGTTTGTAATGGTTACATCAGAGTTTATAATGGTTAAATCAGAGTTTAAAATGGTTAACTCAGAGTTTTTAATGATTACATCAGAGTGTACATTACATCAGAGTTTGTAATGGTTACAGAAGATTTTGTAAATGTCACATCAGAGTTTGTAATGGTTACATCAGAGTTTATAGTGGCTGCATCAGAGTTTGTAATGGTTACATCAGAGTTTATAATGATTAAATCAGAGTTTAAAATGGTTAAATCAGAGATTGTAGTGGTTACATCAGAGTTTATAATACATCAGAGTTTTTAATGGTCACATCAGAGTTTTTAATGGTTCCATCAGAGTTTATATGACATCAGAGTTTGTAATGGTTACAACAGAGTTTGTAATATATATATCTTTATTGCCTCCATTAAGGAGAGTGGTTGTTTATACAATACTATTTACATTTGGATATCAAAATACTACACAATACAGTTAATTTGAGACGATGGATATGACGAATGCGCTAATTGCAGACAGTCGACGATAAAGTGTTATACCCTCACAAGTTGGCACAAGTGATACAAAACAAGGCAGTGTCGATGATAACGCTGTCCAGTGACACTGCAATTTCTGTGTGAATGGGCACAGGTTGATCTCCCAGTATGGTGAGTCATCTTTTGCCACGCAATATAGGCCGTGGTGAAAATTTGGGCCAAATTGGAAGCATGGTTGAAAAGTTATAAACGCGCCAAAAGCGTGACCGAGTTATACACACACACACACCCTCCCTCACACACACAATGTAATATAAACTCTGATGTAACCATTATAAACTCTGGTGTATTATAAACTCAGATGTAACCATTACAAACTCTGATGCAACCACTATAAACTCTGATGTAACCATTACAAACTCTGATGTATTACAAACTCTGATGTAACCATTACAAACTCTGATGTATTATAAAATCTGATGTAACCATTACAAACTCTGATTTAATCATTACAAACTCTGATGTAACCATTACAAACTCTGATTTAATCATTACAAACTCTCATGTAACCATTACAAAATCTCAAGTAATATAAACCCTGATGTAACCATTACAAACTCTGAAGCAGCCGCAACAAACTCTTATGTAACCATTTCAAACTCTGATGTAATCATTACAAACACTGATGTAACCATTACAAACTCTGATGTAAGATAAACTATGACGTAACCATTACAAACTCTGATGTAACCATTACACTCTCTGGTGTAACCATTGCAAACTCTGTTGTAATATAAACTGTGATGTAACCATTACACATTCTGATGTATTATAAACTCTGATTTAACCATTACAAACTCTGATTTAACCATTTTCAACTCTGATTTAATCATTATAAACTCTGATGTAACCATTACAAGCACTGGTGTAACGATTACAAACTCTGATGTAACCATTACACACTCTGATGTATTATAAACTCTGATTTAACCATTACAATCTCTGGTGTAACCATTAGAAACTCTGATGCAGCCACTATAAACTGTCATGTAACCATTACAAACTCTGATGTATTACAAACTCTAATGTAACCATTACAAACTCTTGTGTAACCATTACAAACTCTGATGGAGCCACTATAAACTGTCATGTAACCATTACAAACTCTGATGTATTATAAACTCTGATGTAACCATTACAAACTCTCATGTAACCATTACAAACTCTGATGTATTATAAACTCTGATGTAACCATTACAAACTCTGGTGTAACCATTACGAACTCTGATGCAGCCACTATAAACTCTGATGTAACCATTACGCACTCTGATGTAAAATGTACTCTGATGTAACCATTACAAACTCTGAGGCAGCCACTATAAACTCTGATGTAACCATTACAAACTATGATGTATTATAAACTCTGATGTAACCATTACAAACTATGGTGTAACCATTACAAACTCTGATGCAGCCACTATAAACGCTCATGTAACCATTACAAACTCTGATATGTTATAAACTCTGGTGTAACCATTACAAACTATGGTGTAACCATTACAAACTCTGATGCGGCCACTATAATCTCTGTTGTAACCATTACAAACTCTGATGTATTATAAACTATGATGTGACCATTACAAACTCTGATGTAACCATTACAAACTCTAATGCAGCCACTATAAACTCTGATGTAACCATTACAAACTCTGATGTATTACAAACTCTGATGTAACCATTACAAACTCTGATGTAATATAAACTCTGATGTAACCGTTATAAACTCTGATGCAGTCACTATAAACTCTGATGTAACCATTACAATCTCTGATGGAATATAAACTATGATGTAACCATTACAAACTCTGATGTAGCCACTATAAACTCTGATGTTATATATATATTATAGTGTATCTCTCTATATATATATATATCGTAGATTTGTATAAATGACAAACAGACAAACAGACAGAGGTCTTCATATATATTTTGAAGACCTCTGTCTGTTTGTCTGTCTGTTTGTCTGTTTGTCATTTATACAAATCTACGATTCTCGACCGATCGGGACGAAACTTGGTACGTGTATGTAGTTTGACCAGGCGGTGGACGTTGTCGTATTGGCGAGCCCGCTTCGCGCATGCGCAGACGAGATCTCGGAAACGGGTGGAGCTATCGACTTGAAATTTGCTATGTGAATGTATCTTGCCCAGGATACGAATTTTATCGGGTCGCCGAGCCCGTGTGACGCCAGCTTCGCGCATGCGCAGACCAGATCTCGGAAACGGGTGGAGCTGTCGACTTGAAATTTGGTATGTGAATGTATCTTGCCCCGGATACGAATTTTATCTGGTCGCCGAGCCCGTGCGACGCCAGCTTCGCGCATGCGCAGACGAGATCTCCGAAACGGGTGGAGCTATCGACTTGAAGTTTGGTATGTGAAGGGTGGAGCTATCGACTTGAAGTTTGGTATGTGAATGTATCTTGCCCCGGATACGAATTTTATCGGGTCGCCGAGCCCATGCGACGCCAGCTTCGCGCATGCGCAGACCAGATCTCGGAAACGGGTAGAGCTATCGACTTGAAATTTGGTTTTTGAATAGGAGAACGTCGGGCTGGGTAGAGCTATCGACTTGAAATTTGGTTTTTGAATAGCCCGGACAACGTTGGGCTCATCGGCTAGTCTCCTATATATTTTGATACAATCTGTATTCGAGAGATAACCCACATCCTCCGGACCTCAATGATATGATCGTGAATGAGTATTGATATACCCCACTAAACTTTGACAAACACCAGTAATGGTGTGTAGATAATTTACATATCTCTCCTATATATTTTGATACAATCTATCTAATTTACATATCTCTCTTATATATTTTGATACAATCTATCTGTTTGTCTGTTTGTCATTTATACAAATCTACGATTCTCCACCGATCGAGACCAAACTTCCTATCTAGGGGTAAAATCACACGGTCATTGTCGTATTGGCGACCCCGTGCGACGCCCGTGCAGCGCATGCGCAGACGAGATATCGGAAACGGGTGGAGCTATCGACTTGAAATTGCTATGTGAATGTATCTGGCCCCGGATACGAATTTTATCGGGTCGCCGAGCCCGTGCGACGCCAGCTTCGCGCATGCGCAGACGAGATCTCGGAAACGGGTGGAGCTATCGACTTGAAATTTGGTATGTGAATGTATCTTGCCCCGGATACGAATTTTATCGGGTCGCCGAGCCCGTGCGACACCAGCTTCGCGCATGCGCAGACCAGATCTCCGAAACGGGTGGAGCTATCGACTTGAAATTTGGTTTTTGAATAGCTATCGACTTGACATTTGGTTTTTGAATAGCCCGGACAACGTCGGGCTCATCGGCTAGTATATATATATATTTTAGTGTATCTGTATATATATATATATATATATATATATAGATATATATATATAGATATATAGATACACTATAATATATATATAACATCAGAGTTTATAGTGGCTACATCAGAGTTTGTAATGGTTAAATCAGAGTTTATAGTGACTACATCAGAGTTTATAACGGTTACATCAGAGTTTATATTACATCAGAGTTTGTAATGGTTACATCAGAGTTTGTAATACATCAGAGTTTGTAATGGTTACATCAGAGTTTATAGTGGCTGCATTAGAGTATGTAATGGTTACATCAGAGTTTGTAATGGTTACATCAGAGTTTATAATACATCAGAGTTTGTAATGGTTACAACAGAGCTTATAGTGCTGCATCAGAGTTTGTAATGATTACACCAGAGTTTGTAATGGTTACATCAGAGTTTATAACATATCAGAGTTTGTAATGGTTACATGAGCGTTTATAGTGGCTGCATCAGAGTTTGTAATGGTTACACCATAGTTTGTAATGGTTACATCAGAGTTTATAATACATCATAGTTTGTAATGGTTACATAAGAGTTTATAGTGGCTGCCTCAGAGTTTGTAATGGTTACATCAGAGTACATTTTGCATCAGAGTGCGTAATGGTTACATCAGAGTTTATAGTGGCTGCATCAGAGTTCGTAATGGTTACACCAGAGTTTGTAATGGTTACATCAGAGTTTATAATACATCAGAGTGTGTAATGGTTACATGAGAGTTTATAGTGGCTCCATCAGAGTTTGTAATGGTTACACCAGAGTTTGTAATGGTTACATCAGAGTTTATAATACATCAGAGTTTGTAATGGTTACATGATAGTTTATAGTGGCTCCATCAGAGTTTCTAATGGTTACACCAGAGATTGTAATGGTTAAATCAGAGTTTATAATACATCAGAGTGTGTAATGGTTACATCAGAGTTTTGTAATTGTTACATCAGAGCTTGTAATCGTTACGTCAGAGTTTATAATGATTAAATCAGAGTTCAAAATGGTTAAATCAGAGTTTGTAATGGTTAAATCAGAGTTTATAATACATCAGAGTGTGTAATGGTTACAACACAGTTTATATTACAACAGAGTTTGCAATGGTTACATCAGAGATTGTAATGGTTACATCAGAGTTTGTAATGGTTACATCAGAGTTTATTTTACATCAGAGTTTGTAATGGTTGCATCAGTGTTTGTAATGATTACATCAGAGTTTGTAATGGTTACATAAAAGTTTGTTGCGGCTGCTTCAGAGTTTGTAATGGTTACATCAGGGTTTATATTACTTGAGATTTTGTAATGGTTACATGAGAGTTTGTAATGATTAAATCAGAGTTTGTAATGGTTACATCAGATTTTATAATACATCAGAGTTTGTAATGGTTACATCAGAGTTTGTAATACACCAGAGTTTGTAATGGTTACATCAGAGTTTATAATACATCAGAGTTTGTAATGGTTACATGAGAGTTTATAGTGGCTCCATCAGAGTTTGTAATGGTTACACCAGATTTTATAATGGTTAAATCAGAGTTTATAATACATCAGAGTTTGTAATGGTTACAAGAGAGTTTATAGTGGCTGACTCAGAGTTTGTAATAGTTACATCATAGTTTGTAATGGTTACATCAGAGTTTATAATACATCAGAGTTTGTAATGGTTAAATGATAGTTTATAGTGGCTGCATCAGAGTTTGTAATGGTTACATTATATTTTGTTGCGACTGCTTCATAGTTTGTAATGGTTACATCAGAGTGTATATTACTTGAGATTTTGTAATGGTTACATGAGAGTTTGTAATGATTAAATCAGAGTTTGTAATGGTTACGTCAGAGTTTATAATACATCAGAGTTTGTAATGGTTACAACAGAGTTTATAGTGGCTGCACCAGAGTATGTAATGGTTACACCAGAGTTTGTAATGGTTACATCAAAGTTTATATTACATCAGAATTTGTAATGTTGAATCAGAGTGTGCAATGGTTACATCAGAGTTTGTAGTGGTTACATCAGAATTTCTAATGATTACTTCAGAGTTTGTAATGGTTACATCATAGTTTATATTACATCAGAGTTTGTAAAAGTTACATCAGAGTTTATATTGACTGCATCAGAGTTTGTAATGGTTACATTAGAGTTTATAGTGGCTGCATCAGAGTTTGTAATGGTTACGTCAGAGTTTATATTACATCAGAGTTTGTAATGGTTACTGCAGAGTTTGTAATGATTACATCAGAGTTTGTAATGGTTACATTAGAGTTTGTAATACATGAGAGTTGTAATGGTTACATCAGAGTTTATAATGGTTAAATCAGAGTTTTGAATGGTTACCTCAGAGTGTGCAATGATTACATCACAGTTTTTAATGGTTACCTCCGAGTTTATATTACATCAGAGTTTGTAATGGCTACATCAGAGTTTGTAATTGTTACATCAGAGTTTAAAATACATCGGAGTTTGTAATGGTTACATTAGAGTTTGTAATGGTTACAAGAGAGTTTATATTACATCAGAGTTTGTAATTGTTACATCGTAGTTTATATTACATCAAAGTTTGTAATGGTTACATCAGAGGTTATAGTTACTGCATCAGAGTTTGTAATGGTTACATTAGAGTTTATAGTGGCTGCATCAGAGGTTATAATGGTTACATCAGAGTTTATAATGGTTAAATCAGAGTTTTTAATGGTTACCTTATTGTTTATATTACATCAGAGTTTGTAATGGCTACTTCAGAGTTGTAATGGTTACATCAGAGTTTATATTACATCAGAGTTTGTAATTGTTACATCAGAGTTTGTAATGGCTGCATCATAGTTTGTAATGGTGACATCAGAGTTTATAATACATCAGAGTTTGTAATGGTTACATCAGAGTTTGTAATGGTTACATCAGAGTTTATAATGGTTAAATCAGAGTTTAAAATGGTTAAATCAGAATTTGTAATGATTACATCAGAGTGTACATTACATCAGAGTTTGTAATGGTTACAGCAGATTTTGTAATTATTACATCAGAGTTTGTAAATGTTACATCAGAGTTTGTAATGATTACATCAGAGTTTGTAATGGTTACATCAGAGTTTATAGTGGCTGCATCAGAGTTTGTAATGGTTACATCAGAGTTTATAATGGTTAAATCAGAGTTTAAAATGGTTAAATCAGAGATTATAGTGGCTACATCAGAGTTTATAATACATCAGAGTTTTTAATGGTCACATCAGAGTTTTTAATGGTTCAATCAGAGTTTTTATGACATCAGAGTTTGTAATGGTTACAATAGAGTTTGTAATATATATATATATATATATATATATATATATATATATATATATGTATTGCCTCCATTAAGGAGAGTGGTTGTTTATACAATACTATTTACATTTGGATATCAAAATACTACACAATACAGTTATATACATTTGAGACGATGGATTTGACTAATGCGCTAATTGCAGACAGTCGACGATAAAGTGTTATACCCTCACAAATTGGCACAAGTGATACAAAAACAAGGCAGTGTCGATGATAACGCTGTCCAGTGACACTGCTATTTCTGTGTGAATGGGCACAGGTTGACCTCCCAGTATGAGGGCCATCATTTGCTGCATAGATAATGAGTCCAGGAAGAGGTATATTCTGATGCCATATTTGTCAATAATCAGATCCCATTTTCGAATTTGGACTATAACATTAGCTTGGCAGGACCAAAGTACATGCGAAAGCTCATAGTCAAACCGTGAATCGCACATTCTGCATACAGATTTATTGTCGTAGGTTGACTTGTTAAGTAGCAAGGCAATATTTCTTAGCGGCTACATGGTTACATCAAAGTTTATATTACATCAGAGTTTGTAATGTTGAATCAGAGTGTGCAATGGTTACATCAGAGTTTGTAGTGGTTACATCAGAATTTCTAATGATTACTTCCGAGTTTGTAATGGTTACATCATAGTTTATATTACATCAGAGTTTGTAATAGTTACATCAGAGTTTATAGTGACTGCATCAGAGTTTGTAATGGTTATATTAGAGTTTATAGTGGCTGCATCAGAGTTTGTATTGGTTACGTCAGAGTTTATATTACATCAGAGTTTGTAATGGTTACTGCAGAGTTTGTAGTGATTACATCAGAGTTTGTAATGGTTACATTAGAGTTTGTAATACATGAGAGTTGTAATGGTTACATCAGAGTTTATAATGGTTAAATCAGAGTTTTGAATGGTTATCTCAGAGTGTGCAATGATTACATCACAGTTTTTAATGGTTACCTCCGAGTTTATATTATATCATAGTTTGTAATGGCTACATCACAGTTTGTAATTGTTACATCAGAGTTTAAAATACATCGGAGTTTGTAATGGTTACATTAGAGTTTGTAATGGTGACATGAGAGTTTATATTACATCAGAGTTTGTAATTGTTACATCGTAGTTTATATTACATCAGAGTTTGTAATGGTTACATCAGAGGTTATAGTGACTGCATCAGAGTTTGTAATGGTTACATTAGAGTTTATAGTGGCTGCATCAGAGGTTATAATGGTTACATCAGAGTTTATAATGGTTAAATCAGAGTTTTTAATGGTTACCTCATTGTTTATATTACATCAGAGTTTGTAATGGCTACATCAGAGTTGTAATGGTTACATCAGAGTTTATATTACAACAGAGTTTGTAATGGTTACATCAGTGTTTGTAATGGCTGCATCATAGTTTGTAATGGTGACATCAGAGTTTATAATACATCAGAGTTTGTAATGGTTACATCAGAGTTTGTAATGGTTACATCAGAGTTTGTAATGGTTACATCAGAGTTTATAATGGTTAAATCAGAGTTTAAAATGGTTAAATCAGAATTTTTAATGGTTACATCAGAGTGTACATTACATCAGAGTTTGTAATGGTTACAGCAGATTTTGTAATGATTACATCAGAGTTTGTAAATGTTACATCAGAGTTTGTAATGATTACATCAGAGTTTGTAAGCGTTACATCAGAGTTTGTAATGGTTACATCAGAGTTTATAGTGGCTGCATCAGAGTTTGTAATGGTTACATCAGAGTTTATAATGGTTAAATCAGAGTTTAAAATGGTTAAATCCGAGATTGTAGTGGTTACATCAGAGTTTATAATACGTCAGAGTTTTTAATGGTCACATCAGAGAGTTTTTAATGGTTCCATCAGAGTTTTTATGACATCAGAGTTTGTAATGGTTACAACAGAGTTTGTAATATATATATATATATGTATTGCCTCCGTTAAGGAGAGTGGTTGTTTATACAATACTATTTACATTTGGATATCAAAATACTACACAATACAGTTATATACATTTGAGACGATGGATTTGACTAATGCGCTAATTGCAGACAGTCGACGATAAAGTGTTATACCCTCACAAGTTGGCACAAGTGATACAAAAACAAGGCAGTGTCGATGATAACGCTGTCCAGTGACACTGCTATTTCTGTGTGAATGGGCACAGGTTGACCTCCCAGTATGAGGGCCATCATTTGCTGCATAGATAATGAGTCCAGGAAGAGGTATATTCTGATGCCATATTTGTCAATAATCAGATCCCAGTAACAGTTTCGAATTTGGACTATAACATCAGCTTGGCAGGACCAAAGTACATGCGAAAGCTCAAAGTCAAACCGTGAATAGCACATTCTGCATACAGAGTTGTTGTCGTAGGTGGACTTGTTAAGTAGCAAGGCAAGATTTCTTAGCGGCTACATGGCTACATCAAAGTTTATATTACATCAGAATTTGTAATGTTGAATCAGAGTGTGCAATGGTTACATCAGAGATTGTAGTGGTTACATCATAATTTCTAATGATTACTTCAGAGTTTGTAATGGTTACATCATAGTTTATATTACATCAGAGTTTGTAATAGTCACATCAGAGTTTATAGTGACTGCATCAGAGTTTGTAATGGTTACATTAGAGTTTATAGTGGCTGCATCAGAGTTTGTAATGGTTACGTCAGAGTTTATATTACATCAGAGTTTGTAATGGTTACTGCAGAGTTTGTAATGATTACATCAGAGTTTATAATGGTTACATTAGAGTTTGTAATACATGAGAGTTGTAATGGTTACATCAGAGTTTATAATGATTAAATCAGAGTTTTGAATGGTTACCTCAGAGTGTGCAATGATTACATCACAGTTTTTAATGGTTACCTCCGAGTTTATATTACATCAGAGTTTGTAATGGCTACATCAGAGTTTGTAATTGTTACATCAGAGTTTAAAATACATCGGAGTTTGTAATGGTTACATTAGAGTTTGTAATGGTTACATGAGAGTTTATGTTACATCAGAGTTTGTAATTGTTACATCGTAGTTTATATTACATCAGAGTTGGTAATGGTTACATCAGAGGTTATGGTGACTGCATCAGAGTTTGTAAAGGTTACATTAGAGTTTATAGTGGCTGCATCAGAGGTTATAATGGTTACATCAGAGTTTATAATGGTTAAATCAGAGTTTTTAATGGTTACCTCATTGTTTATATTACATCAAAGTTTGTAATGGCTACATCAGAGTTGTAATGGTTACATCAGAGTTTATATTACATCAGAGTTTGTAATGGTTACATCAGAGTTTGTAATGGCTGCATCATAGTTTGTAATGGTGACATCAGAGTTTATAATACATCAGAGTTTGTAATGGTTACATCAGAGTTTGTAATGGTTACATCAGAGTTTGTAATGGTTACATCAGAGTTTATAATGGTTAAATCAGAGTTTAAAATGGTTAAATCAGAATTTGTAATGATTACATCAGAGTGTACATTACATCAGAGTTTGTAATGTTTACAGCAGATTTTGTAATGATTACATCAGAGTTTGTAAATGTTACATCAGAGTTTGTAATGATTACATCAGAGTTTGTAAATGTTACATCAGAGTTTGTAATGGTTACATCAGAGTTTATAGTGGCTGCATCAGAGTTTGTAATGGTTACATCAGAGTTTATAATGGTTAAATCAGAGTTTAAAATGATTAAATCAGAGATTGTAGTGGTTACATCAGTGTTTATAATACATCAGAGTTTTTAATGGTCACATCAGAGAGTTTTTAATGGTTACAACAAAGTTTGTAATACATCAGAGTTTGTAATGGTTACATGAGAGTTTATAGTGGCTGCATCAGAGCTTGTAACGGATACATCAGAGTTTATAGTGACTGCATCACAGTTTATAATGGTTACATGAGAGTTTATATTAGCTGCATCAGAGTTTATAATTGTTACATCAAAGTTTATATTACATCAGAGTTTCTAATGGTTACATCAAAGTTTGTAATACATCTGAGTTTGTAATGGTTACATCATACTTTATAGTGGCTGCATTAGCGTTTGTAATGGTTACATAATACTTCATATTACATCAGAGTTTTTAAGTTTAAACATCAGAGTTTATGATACATCAGAGATTATAGTGGCTGCATCAGAGTTTGTAATGGTTACACCAGAGTTTGTAATGGTTACATGAGAGTTTATAGTGGCTCAATCGGAGTTTGTAATGGTTACACCAGAGATTGTAATGGTTACATCCGAGTTTATAATACATCAGAGTTTGTAATGGTTACAAGAGAGTTTATAGTGGCTGCATCAGAGTTTGTAATAGTTACATCAGAGTTTGTAATGGTTACATCAGAGGTTATAATACATCAGAGTTTGTAATGGTTTCATGATAGTTTATAGTGGCTACATCAGAGTTACACCAGATATTGCAATGGTTAAATCAGAGTTTATAATACATCAGAGTGTGTAATGGTTACATCACAGATTATATTACAACAGAGTTTGCAATAGTTACATCATAGTTTGTAATGGTTACATCAGAGTTTGTAATGGTTACATCAGAGTTTATATTACATCAGAGTTTGTAATGGTTACATCAGTGTTTGTAATGATTACATCAGAGTTTGTAATGGTTACATTAGAGTTTGTTGCGGCTGCTTCAGAGTTTGTAATGGTTACATCAGAGTTTATATTACCTGAGATTGTGTAATGGTTACATGAGAGTTTGTAATGATTAAATCAGAGTTTGTAATACATCAGAGTGTGTAATGGTTACAACATATTTTATAGTGGCTGCATCATAGTTTGTAATGGTTACACCAGAGTTTGTAATTGATACATCAAAGTTTATATTACATCAGAGTTTGTAATGGTTAAATCAGAGTGTGTAATGGTTACATCATAGTTTGTAATGGTTACATTAGAGTTTATAGCGGCTGCTTCAGAGTTTGTAATGGTTACATCAATGTTTATATTACTTCAGAGTTTTTAATAGTTACATGAGAGTTTGTAACGATTACATCAGAGTTTATAATGGTTACCTCATAGTTTATAATACATCATAGAGTGTAATGGTTACATCAGAGTTTATAATGGCCGCATCATAGTTTGTAATCGTTACATCACAGTTAATAAGGGTTAAATCAGAGTTTAAAATGGTTAAATCAGAGTTTGTAATGGTTACATCAGAGTTTATATTACTTCGGAGTGTAATGTTTACATAAGAGTTTGTAATGGTTACATCATAGTTTATAATACATCAGAGTTTGTAATAGTTACATCACAGTTTGTAATGGTTATATCAGAGTTTATATTACATCAGAGCTTGTAATGGTTACATCAGAGTTTGTAATGATTACCTCAGAGTTTGTAATGGTTACATCAAAGTTTGTAATATATCAGAGTTTGTAATGGTTAGATGAGAGTTTATAGTGGCTGCAACAGAGCTTGTAACGGATACATCAGAGTTTATAGTGACTGCATCAGAGTTTATAATGGTTACATGAGAGTTTATATTAGCTGCATCAGAGTGTGTAATGGTTACATCAGAGTTTATATTACATCAGAGTTTGTAATGGTTACATCAAAGTCTGTAATACATCTGAGTTTGTAATGGTTACATCAGAGTCTATAGTGGCTGCATTAGAGTTTGTAATTGTTACATCAGACTTCATATTACATCTGAGATTTTAAGTTTATACATCAGAGTTTATGATACATCAGAGTTTATAGTGGCTGCATCAGAGTTTGTAATGGTTACACCAGAGTTTGTAATGGTTACATCAGATATTATAATACATCAGAGTTTGTAATGGTTACTTCAGAGTGTATATTACATCGGAGTTTGTAATGGTTACAAAAGAGATCGTAATGGTTACATCAGACTTTATAATACATCGGAGTTTGTAATGGTTACAAAAGAGATCGTAATGGTTACATCAGACTTTATAATACATCAGAGTTTGTAATGGTTACAAGAGAGTTTATAGTGGCTGCATCAGAGTTTGTAATAGTTACATCAGAGTTTGTAAATGTTACATCAGGGTTTGTAATGGTTACAAGAGAGTTTATAGTGGCTGCATCAGAGTTTGTAATAGTTACATCAGAGTTTGTAATGGTTACATCAGAGTTTATAATACATCAGAGTTTATAATGGTTACATCAGAGTTTATAATACATCAGAGTTTGTAATGGTTTCATGATATTTTATAGTGGCTACATCAGAGTTTGAAATGGTTACACCAGAGATTGCAATGGTTAAATCAGAGTTTATAATACATCAGAGTGTGTAATGGTTACATAAGAGTTTGTAATCGTTACATCATAGTTTGTAATCGTTACATCAGAGTTTATAATGGTTAAATCAGAGTTGAAAATGGTTAAATCAGAGTTTGTAATGGTTAAGTCAGAGTTTATAATACATCAGAGTGTTTAATGGTTACATCACAGATTATATTACAACAGAGTTTGCAATAGTTACATCAGAGTTTGTAATGGTTACATCAGAGTTTGTAATGGTTACATCAGAGTTTATATCACATCAGAGTTTGTAATGGTTACATCAGTGTTTGTAATGATTACATCAGAGTTTGTAATGGTTACATTAGAGTTTGTTGCGGCTGCTTCAGAGTTTGTAATGGTTACATCAGAGTTTATATTACTTGAGATTTTGTAATGGTTACATGAGAGTTTGTAATGATTATATCAAAGTGTGTAATGGTTACAACAGATTTGATAGTGGCTGCATCAGAGTTTGTAATGGTTACACCAGAGTTTGTAATGGTTACATCAAAGTTTATATAATATCAGAGTTTGTAATGGTTAAATCAGAGTGTGTAATGGTTACATCATAGTTTGTAATGGTTACATTAAAGTTTATATCGGCTGCTTCAGAGTTTGTAATGGTTACATCAAAGTTTATATTACATCGGAGTTTGTAATGGTTACATCAGAGTTTGTAATGATTACATCAGAGTTTGTAATGGTTACATCAGAGTTTATAATACATCAGAGTTTGTAATAGTTACATCACAGTTTGTAATGGTTACATCAGAGTTTATATTACATCAGAGCTTGTAATGGTTACATCAGAGTTTGTAATGATTACCTCAGAGTTTGTAATGGTTACATCAAAGTTTGTAATACATCAGAGTTTGTGATGGTTACATCAGAGTTTATAGTGGCTGCATCAGAGCTTGTAACAGATACATCAGAGTTTATAGTGACTGCATCACAGTTTGTAATGGTTACATGAGAGTTTATAGTAGCTGCATCAGAGTTTATAATGGTTACATCAGAGTTTATATTACAACAGAGTTTGTAATGGTTACATCAAAGTTTGTAATACATCTGAATTTGTAATGGTTACATCAGAGTTTATAGTGGCTGCATTAGAGTTTGTAATGGTTACATCAGACTTCACATTACATCAGAGGTTTTAAGTTTATACATCAGAGTTTATGATACATCAGAGTTTATAGTGGCTGCATCAGAGTTTGTAATGGTTACACCATAGTTTGTAATAGTTACATCACAGTTTATATTACAACAGAGTTTGCAATGGTTACATCAGAGTTTGTAATGGTTTCATCAGTGTTTGTAATGATTACATCAGAGTTTGTAATGGTTACATTAGAGTTTGTTGCGGCTGCTTCAGAGTTGGTAATGGTTACATCAGAGTTTATATTACTTGAGATGTTATAATGGTTACATGAGAGTTTGTAATGATTAAATCAGAGTTTGTAATGGTTACATCAGATTTTATAATACATCAGAGTTTGTAATGGTTACATCAGAGTTTATAATACATCAGAGTGTGTAATGGTTACAACAGAGTTTTTAGTGGCTGCATCAGAGTTTGTAATGGTTACACAAGAGTTTGTAATGGTTACGTCAAAGTTTATATTACATCAGCGTTTGTAATGGTTGAATCAGAGAGTGTAATGGTTACATCAGAGTTTGTAATGGTTACATCAGAGTTTATAGTGACTGCATCAGAGTGTGAATGTTTATATTAGAGTTTGTAGTGGCTGCATCATAGTTTATAATGGTTACATCAGAGTCTATATTACATCAGAGTTTGTAATGGTTACATCAGATTTTATAATATATCAGAGTTTGGAATGTTTACATAAGAGTTTATAGTGGCTGCATCAGAGTTTGAAAAGGTTACATCAGAGTTTATAATACATCAGAGTTTGTAATGGTTAAATCAGTGTTTGTAATGGTTTCATCAGAGTTTGTAATGGTTACATTAGAGTTTATAGCGGCTGCTTCAGAGTTTGTAATGGATACATCAGAGTTTAAATTACATCAGAGTTTGTAATGGTTACATGAGAGTTTGTAATGGTCACATCAGAGTTTGTAATGGTTACATCAGAGTTTATAATATATCAGAGTGTGTAATGGTTACATCTGGATTTATAGATGCTGCATCAGAGTGTGTAATGGTTACATCAGAGTTTATAATGGTTAAACGAGAGTTTAAAATGGTTAAATCAGAGTTTTTTAATTACATCAGAGTGTACATTACATCAGAATTTGTAATGATTACATCAGAGTTTGTAATGGTTACTGCAGAGTTTGTAATGATTACATCATATTTTGTAATGGTTACATCAGAGTTTATATTGGCTGCATCAGAGTTTATAATGGTTACATCAGAGTTTATAATGGTTAAATCAGAGTTTTTAATGGTTACCTCAGAGTGTGCAATGATTACATCCGAGTGTGTAATGGTTACATCAGAGTTTATAATACATCAGAGTTTGTAATAGTTACATCACAGTTTGTAATGGTTACATCAGAGTTTATATTACATCAGAGCTTGTAATGGTTACATCAGAGTTTGTAATGATTACCTCTGAGTTTGCAATGGTTACATCAAAGTTTGTAATACATCAGAGTTTGTAATGGTTACATCAGAGTTTATAGTGGCTGCATCAGAGCTTGTAACAGATACATCAGAGTTTATAGTGACTGCATCACAGTTTGTAATGGTTACATGAAAGTTTATAGTAGCTGCATCAGAGTTTATAATGGTTACATCAGAGTTTATATTACACCAGAGTTTGTAATGATTACATCAGAGTTTGTAATGGTTACTGCAGAGTTTGTAATGATTACATCAGATTTTGTAATGGTTACATCAGAGTTTTTAATACATGAGAGTTGTAATGGTTACATCAGAGTTTGTAACGGTTACATCAGAGTTTATAATACATCAGAGTTTGTAATGGTTACATCAGAGTTTATATTGGCTGCATCAGAGTTTATAATGGTTACATCAGAGTTTATAATGGTTAAATCAGAGTTTTTAATGGTTACCTCAGAGTGTGCAATGATTACATCCGAGTTTTTAATGGCTACCTCCGAGTTTATATTACATCAGAGTTTGTAATGGCTACATCAGAGTTTGTAATTGTTACATCAGAGTTTAAAATACATCGGAGTTTGTAATGGTTACATTAGAGTTTGTAATGGTTACATCAGAGTTTATATTACATCAGTGTTTGTAATTGTTACATCGTAGTTTATATTACATCAGAGTTTGTAATGGTTACATCAGAGTTTATAATGGTTAAATCAGAGTTTAAAATGGTTAAATCAGAGTTTGTAGAGTTTTAATACATCAGAGTTTATATTACATCAAAGTTTGTAATGGTACATCCGAGTTTGTAATGATTACATCAGAGTTTGTAATGATTACATCAGAGTTTGTAATGGTTACATCAGAGTTTGTAGTGACTACACCATAGTTTGTAATGGTTGCATCAGAGTTTATATTACATCAGTTTATTGTCATTACATCAAAGTTTATAATACATTAGAGTTTATAATTGTTATATCATAGCTTATAATACATCAGAGTTTGTAATGGCTGCATCAGAGTTTGTAATGGTTACACCAGAGTTTCTAGTGGTTAAATTGGAGTTTATAATGGTTAAATCAGTGTTTGTAATGGTTACATCAGAGTTTGTAATGGTTACATCAGAGTTTATATTACATCAGAGTTTGTAATGGTTACATGAGAGTTTGTAATGATTACATCAGTGTTTGTAATGGTTACATCAGAGTTTATAATACATCAGAGTGTGTAATGGTTACATCAGAGTTTATAATGGTTAAATCAGAGTTTAAAATGGTTAAATCAGAGTTTGTAATTGTTACATCAGTTTTTACACTGCATCAGAGTTTGTTATGGTTACATCAGAATTTGTAATTATTACATCAGAGTTTGTTACGGTTACAGCAGAGTTTATAATACATCAGAGTTTGTAATGGTTACATCAGAGTTTGTAATGGTTATATCAGAGTTTATAATACATCAGAGTGTGTAATGGTCACATTAGAGTTTATAATGGTTAAATCAGAGTTTAAAATGGTTAAATCATAGTTTGTAATGGTTACATCAGACTTTGCACTACATCAGAGTTTGTTATGGTTACATCAGAGTTTGTAATGGTTACATCAGAGTTTATAAAACATCAGAGTTTGTAATAGTTACATCACAGTTTGTAATGGTTACATCAGAGTTTATATTACATCAGAGCTTGTAATGGTTACATCAGAGTTTGTAATGATTACCTCAGAGTTTGTAATGGTTACATCAAAGTTTGTAATACATCAGAGTTTGTGATGGTTACATCAGAGTTTATAGTGGCTGCATCAGAGCTTGTAACAGATACATCAGAGTTTATAGTGACTGCATCACAGTTTGTAATGGTTACATGAGAGTTTATAGTAGCTGCATCAGAGTTTATAATGGTTACATCAGAGTTTATATTACACCAGAGTTTGTAATGTCTACATCAAAGTTTGTAATACATCTGAGTTTGTAATGGTTACATCAGAGTTTATAGTGGCTGCATTAGAGTTTGTAATGGTTACATCTGACTTCATATTACATCAGAGGTTTTAAGTTTATACATCAGAGTTTATGATACATCAGAGTTTATAGTGGCTGCATCAGAGTTTGTAATGCTTACACCATAGTTTGTAATAGTTAAATCACAGTTTATATTACAACAGAGTTTGCAATGGTTACATCAGAGTTTGTAATGGTTACATCAGTGTTTGTAATGATTACATCATAGTTTGTAATGGTTACATTAGAGTTTGTTGCGGCTGCTTCAGAGTTGGTAATGGTTACATCAGAGTTTATATTACTTGAGATTTTATAATGGTTACATGAGAGTTTGTAATGATTAAATCAGAGTTTGTAATGGTTACATCAGATTTTATAATACATCAGAGTTTGTAATGGTTACATCAGAGTTTTTAGTGACTGCATCAGAGTTTGTAATGGTTACACAAGAGTTTGTAATGGTTACGTCAAAGTTTATATTACATCAGCGTTTGTAATGGTTGAATCAGAGTGTGTAATGGTTACATCAGAGTTTGTAATGGTTACATCAGAGTTTATAGTGACTGCATCAGAGTGTGAAATGGTTATATTAGAGTTTGTAGTGGCTGCATCAGAGTGTATAATGGTTACATCAGAGTCTATATTACATCAGAGTTTGTAATGGTTACATCAGATTTTATAATATATCAGAGTTTGGAATGTTCACATCAGAGTTTATAGTGGCTGCATCAGAGTTTGAAAAGGTTACATCAGAGTTTATAATACATCAGAGTTTGTAATGGTTAAATCAGTGTTTGTAATGGTTTCATCAGAGTTTGTAATGGTTACATTAGAGTTTATAGCGGCTGCTTCAGAGTTTGTAATGGATACATCAGAGTTTAAATTACATCAGAGTTTGTAATGGTTACATGAGAGTTTGTAATGGTCACATGAGAGTTTGTAATGGTTACATCAGAGTTTATAATACATCAGAGTGTGTAATGGTTACATCAGGATTTATAGATGCTGCATCAGAGTGTGTAATGGTTACATCAGAGTTTATAATGGTTAAACCAGAGTTTGTAATGGTTAAATCAGTGTTTGTAATGGTTTCATCAGAGTTTGTAATGGTTACATTAGAGTTTATAGCGGCTGCTTCAGAGTTTGTAATTGTTACATCAGTGTTTACACTGCATCAGAGTTTGTTATGGTTACATCATAATTTGTAATGATTACATCAGAGTTTGTTATGGTTACAGCAGAGTTTAGGTGACACTCCACAGTTTCGAATGATCAGTAGGGGTGATTTTATAGATATAAAGTGCTAGTGGTTTCTGGCACCATTCATGTGGTATGTATATTGAGACAAGGTGGGATATGAATTTGTGTAATTTTAGAAGGTGTTCTAGACTGATGAAAAAATTAAGTGCAAGTGACCTTGACCCCACCCATAGACAGCAGTAGCGTTTTCTGCGAAACAGTGGCTCTAGATACTGGGTCAATTTTTTAGCACCCAAAATTTGTCATCTGCATTAAAAATTGATTTTCTGGAAAATTTAACGGCGAAAGTTTGAAATTTTTTTCACATTGATGTTGGAAGCCAGAGGCCTTTAAACCAACATAGGTGACCATGCTTGAAAAAATCTGGTATTCGTGCCTCTTGGGTATGAAAATGCAATATTTTGGTCATTTTTTGAATAAAAATCACATTTTCGATCAAAAGATCAAGGGCCATAACTCTTGATAGCCCATATATTATGGAAATTATGTATCAAATTCTGAATGCCTATTCTGTACTAATTTCAGGCATATATATATTGTCTATATGGTTTGGGATCATAATCCAGATAAATTTCAATGAATCTATGGGCCCCCTATTTCTGGGCCCATACCTGTTGAAACTGTGGAGTGTCACCTTAAAGACCAGCAAACAGCACCATTATCATCTGTCAACTTGACAAATATTTACATTGAAAATCATTTTTAGCAAATCTGCTCAGTTAGAAGGAACATTTTATGTTAAATACACCATTCTTCTATGGATATTCCAATACAGGTGGCCTTTAGACATATAAATTGGTGGGGATATGGAGTCTTGGAGCAGTGGGGGGGGGGGGGGGTGGTGGTGGTTCATGTGTATTGTTATTGATGATTTTTTAGATGATGGGTACTTCTTCATGACATCATGCTCCTTGAATCTTAGCTGAAAAGGCTGACATTGACATTACACAGTATACTAAAAGATTAGATATTCAGTATTTCTTATTCACAAGTGTGAAATATAATAATTCAGGTTTCCCTGGACATATTTCACTTGACAACATATTGTTCATGTGATGTCATAACCTTGTATAGCTTTCCCTTAATGCTAAATAAGACTTGGAATTGTTTAACCCATGGTTTTGGGAGAGTATTAAAGATAGTAGTTGCATGAAATATTATGTTTTATTTTGATATCTGAGGAAGATATGCATCTCATAATATATTTTATACAACATTTTAGCATTTCAGACCTTTTTCAAGCTATAAATGATGGTTGAATATATACATTTTGTCACTACGTCAAGCATAACGTCATTGGGTTCTGAAAGACCCAAAAGAGGTGAAATCATGGGGGTGCCTGTAAATCCCCACCCAATCTTGCTGCCTGTGATTGCAATAACGCATGGGGTGTAATATATCATTTTAAGCGGTATAATGCAGAGAATATGGAGGTGTGGTCCATATTAAAGATTAGTGAAATTGCATTCCCCTTAAAGACCAGCAAACAGCACCATTATCATCTGTCAACTTGACAAATATTTACATTGAAAATCATTTTTAGCAAATCTGCTCAGTTAGAAGGAACATTTTATGTTAAATACACCATTCTTCTATGGATATTCCAATACAGGTGGCCTTTAGACATATAAATTGGTGGGGATATGGAGTCTTGGAGCAGTGGGGGGGGGGGGGGGTGGTGGTGGTTCATGTGTATTGTTATTGATGATTTTTTAGATGATGGGTACTTCTTCATGACATCATGCTCCTTGAATCTTAGCTGAAAAGGCTGACATTGACATTACACAGTATACTAAAAGATTAGATATTCAGTATTTCTTATTCACAAGTGTGAAATATAATAATTCAGGTTTCCCTGGACATATTTCACTTGACAACATATTGTTCATGTGATGTCATAACCTTGTATAGCTTTCCCTTAATGCTAAATAAGACTTGGAATTGTTTAACCCATGGTTTTGGGAGAGTATTAAAGATAGTAGTTGCATGAAATATTATGTTTTATTTTGATATCTGAGGAAGATATGCATCTCATAATATATTTTATACAACATTTTAGCATTTCAGACCTTTTTCAAGCTATAAATGATGGTTGAATATATACATTTTGTCACTACGTCAAGCATAACGTCATTGGGTTCTGAAAGACCCAAAAGAGGTGAAATCATGGGGGTGCCTGTAAATCCCCACCCAATCTTGCTGCCTGTGATTGCAATAACGCATGGGGTGTAATATATCATTTTAAGCGGTATAATGCAGAGAATATGGAGGTGTGGTCCATATTAAAGATTAGTGAAATTGCATTCCCCTTATAATACATCAGAGTTTGTAATGGTTACATCAGAGTTTGTAATGGTTACATCAGAGTTTATAATACATCAGAGTGTGTAATGGTTACATTAGAGTTTATAATGGTTAAATCAGAGTTTAAAATGGTTAAATCATAGTTTGTAATGGTTACATCAGAGTTTGCACTACATCAGAGTTTGTTATGGTTACATCAGAATTTGTAATGATTACCTCAGAGTTTGTTATGGTTACAGCAGAGTTTATAATACATCATAGTTTGTAATGGTTACATCAGAATTGTAATGGTTACATCAGAGTTTATATATTACATCAGAGTTTGTAATGGTTACATCAGAGTTTGTAATGATTACATCAGGGTTTATAATGGTTACATCAGAGTTTGTATTGGTTACATCAGAGTTTGTAATGGTTACATCATAGTTTATATTACATCAGAGTTTGTAATGGTTACATCAGAGTTTATAGTGACTGCATCAGAATGTGTAATGGTTTCATTAGAGTCTATAGTGGCTGCATCATAGTTTATAATGGTTACATCAGAGTTTATATTACATCAGAGTTTGTAATGGTTACATCAGAGTTTGTAATGATTACACCAGAGTTTGTAGTGGTTACATCAGAGTTTACAATACATCAGAGTTTGTAATGGTTACATCAGAATTTATAGTGGCTGCATCAGAGTTTGTAATTGTTACATCATAATTTATAATACATCAGAGTTTGTAAGTTTATAGTGTATTATCAACGCATAGACTATAATATAGATAACATCAGAGTTTTTAGTGGCTACATCAGAGTTTGTAATGGTTACATTAGAGTTTATAATACACCAGAGTTTATAATGGTTACATCAGAGTTTATGACACATCAGAGTTTGTAATGGTTACATCAGAGTTTATAATGGTTACATCAGGGTTTGTAATGTTTACATCAGAGTTTGTAATGGTTACATCAGAGTTTATATTGGTCACATCAGAGTTTATAATACATCAGAGTTTGTTATGGTTACATCAGAGTTTATAGTGGCTGCTTCAGAGTCTGTAATTGTTACTGCAGAGTTTATAATGGTTAAGTCATAGTTTCAAATGGTTAAATCAGAGTTTGTAATGGTTAAATTAGAGTTTATATTAGAACAGAGTTTATAGTGATTACATCTGAGTTTATAATACATCAGAATTGATAATGATAAAGTTTATAATACATCATAGTTTGTAATGGTTACATCAGAGTTTATATTACATCAGAGTTTGTAATGGTTACAACAGAGTTTATAGTGGCTACATCAGAGTTTGTAATGGTTACATCTGAGTTTTTAGTTTATTATCAACTCATACACTATAATATATATAACATCAGAGTTTATAGTGGCCGCATCAGAGTTTATAGTGTATTATCAACTCACTAGGGGATTGCCCGTCAGAAAATGACGGGTATATAAATGTTCTTTGTTACTTTCTAGTGTCCACGGTCATGAACAACTTCTCATTTCTATATTAGAAATGGAATGGTCATGCTTCTCTTAGTTGTTACTGGATGTGTGTGGGAATACTTTATTTCACTAAAAACTGTATTTCTACACCCCACCCATATATACACACGCACATATTGAACGAAACAAATTCAGCATATTACTTTAAATATTACTACATATACTAACTGAAAAATACTCAATTCTGGAGCCTTTATTCAGCGACGGAGGGACTTGCGGCACATTTTGATCTTAAACGGACCCCCTTGGGAGCCTCTATTCAGCATGCAGCCTATAATGATCACTGGCTCCTGCACTGCTGCCTATTTGTGGGAACACTTTATTTCAATAATACTGTATTTTCTATCCCCACCTCACCACAACCCACATATATGCATGCACATATGGAACGCAACAATCAAGATATTTTATTTTATCTCATATATATTTTGAAGACCTCTGTATGTCTGTCTGTCTGTTTGTCTGTCATTAATACAAATCTACGATTCGCGACCGATCGGGACGAAACTTGGTACGTGTGTGTAGTTTGACCAGGCGGTGGTCGTTGTCGTATTGGCGAGCCCGTGCGACGCCCGTGCAGCGCATGCGCAGACGAGATCTCGGAAACGGGTGGAGCTATCGACTTGAAATTTGCTATGTGAATGTATCTTGCCCCGAATACGAATTTTATCGGGTTGCCGAGCCCGTGCGACGCCAGCTTTGCGCATGCGCAGACGAGATCTCGGAAACGGGTGGAGCTATCGACTTGAAATTTGGTTTTTGAATAGCCCGGACAACGTCAGGCTCATCGGCTAGTCTCATATATATTTTGAAGACCTCTGTTTGTCTGTCTGTATGTATGTCATTTATACAAATCTACGATTCTCGACCGATCGGTACGAAACTTGGTACGTGTGTGTAGTTTGACCAGGCGGTCGTCCTTGTCGTATTGGCGAGCCCGTGCGACGCCCGTGCAGCGCATGCGCAGACGAGATCTCGGAAACGGGTGGAGCTATCGACTTGAAATTTGCTATGTGAATGTATCTTGCCTCGGATACGAATTTTATCGGGTCGCCGAGCCCGTGCGACGTCAGCTTCGCGCATGCACAGACCAAATCTCGGAAACGGGTGGAGCTATCGACTTGAAATTTGGTTTTTTATTAGCCCGGACAACGTCGGGCTCATCGGCTAGCCTCATATATATTTTGAAGACCTCTGTATGTTTGTATGTCTGTCTGTATGTCTGTCATTTATACAAATCTACGATTCTCGACCGATCGGGACGAAACTTGGTACGTGTGTGTAGTTTGACCAGGCGGTCGACGTTGTCGTATTGGCGAGCCCATGCGGCGCCCGCTTCGCGCATGCGCAGACGAGATCTCGGAAACGGGTGGAGCTATCGACTTGAAATTTGGTTTTTGAATAGCCCGGACAACGTCGGGCTCATCGGCTAGTTACTATATATACTAACTGAAACAGGCTCTATTCGGGAGCCTTAATTTAGCGGGGGCGGCGCTTGTGTCCCATTTGTGCGCTTCGCGTACATTATATGATCTTGAACAGCGCTCTGATATTTATTTTTTTATATCAGATTTACACTCAACTGAAAGATTAAAAGAGCATTATAATTAATTAGCGTCGGCATTGGTGTCAGACCGGTTTTCCGAAGACCTATTACTACGAAGACCCACAACTCCGAAGACCCGATTCTCCGACGGTCCACAACTCCGAAGACCCGATTCTCCGACGGCCCATAACTCCGAAGACCCGATTCTCCGACGGCCCATAACTCCGAAGATCCGATTCCCCGAAAGCCCATAACTCCGAAGGGCCGATTCTCCGAAGACCTATAACTCCGAAGACCTATAACTCCGAAGGCCCGATTCTCCGACGGCCCATAACTCCGAAGGTCCGATTCTCCGAAGGTCCGATTCTCCGAAGATTTTGTTTTATCGGGGTATTATCGTTTACTAAATAGTGTACAGTCCAGTGGCGAAGCCAAGTGGTCCCAAAATTCCCACTGCCCCCATTAAACCTCTACTTGCTATTTCAGACAATAAGGGCCCCTACCAACACATGTCCAATGTCATGTAAACGCCCGGAAATCGTTCATGGGGCATCAACATATTCAAACTTTTCCTACTGCCCCCACCTAAATGGGAATCCTGGCCCGCCACTGACTATACACCAGATACTATAACGTTACGTTCGCCCATGAGATGCCAGAGTAAAATGTACAGGGGTGAACGGGGAAGAACTTGTCGCCCCTGTGCATGGTATAGGCTACTCTGACATTCTTGCAGCGTTTCGTTATAATATACCCGGTGCACACCAGTGGCGGAGCCATGGTTCCCATTTAGGGGTGCACATTAATTAGCATATGTGGGGGATATGTGGGGGATATATCATGCATATGATATGCCGAAAGCATATCACGAAGGCCTGATTTGGGGAGCGCATACATGGGAGGGGTCGCCCCCAATCGTTGGTCCGGGGGCTCCCCTGGGCAGGAACACTGTGAATATTTGAATGCCTAGGAGGGATTTCCTGACGTTTACATGACATTTGACACGTTTTTTGGGGGGCGGTCTTCTCTAGGGCCCCATTGACCCCGCCACTGGACTGTACCTTATTTAATAAGCGATAAAACATGATCTTCGGAGAATCGGACCTTCGGAGAATCGGCCCTTCGGAGAATCGGCCCTTCGGAGTTATAGACCTTCGGAGTTATAGACCTTCGGAGTTATGGGCGTTCGGAGTTATAGGCCTTCGGAGTTATGGGCTTTCGGAGTTATGGGTCTTCGGAGTTATGGGATTTCGGAGAATCGGGACTTCGGAGTTATGGGCTTTCGGAGAATCGGGGCGTCGGAGAATCTGACCTTCGGAGAATCGGACCTTCGGAGTTATGGGTCTTCGGAAAAACGCTACGTAACCTCGGCATTATTGTTTAGACTGTATTAGTCCCGGCCGGGAATGTGGTTTTTCTCACCTGACAAATTAATTTAGCGTCTATTTTTAACAACGCTGTGGTATATAGAGCGCATGAAATTTTCATCTACAATAGCAAAGCAAGTGCACATGACGTCATTTCGACAAACGGCATAAGCCATAGTGTCTGTACTTGAGTGCAAATACTGAATTTTGGGGACCATGTTAGATCTCAGGTTTGCTTTGCCCAATCGGCGTGAAATTTGGTGAGTCATCTTTTGCCACGCAATGTAGGCCGTGGTGAAAATTTGGGCCAAATTGGAAGCATGGTTGAAAAGTTATAAACGCGCCAAAAGCGTGACCGAGTTATACACACACACACACACACACGCACCCACCCTCACACACACACACACACACACAGATATCCCAAAATATATAATAGACTAGAAGGTGACCCGACTTCGTCCGGGTTTGACCTTGAATTGACCATTTCGAAGGTCAAGGTCAGTTGGGGTAACGATTTGACCCGTCCAAAACACTACCCGGAAAAAAGTACCCGACAAAAGTACCCGTCGAAATCCATCCTGTTTTACCCGATTTGACCTTGAATTGATAATTTTGAAGGTCAAGGTCATGTCGGGGTCACGATTTTACCCGTCCAAAACACTCAGTGGACAAAAGTAACCCTATGTATCAAATTTCGTGAAAATCCCATCAAAATTCGCGATTTGACCTTGAATTGACCCGATTTCAAGGTCAAGGTCACGTCGCACGGGCAAATGAATAGGCTTATGAGACTCCCCACACGAAAGTATCCGTAGACACCAAGTTTCATCGAAATCCCGTGATATTCGGGCGTTTGACATTGAAATGACCCGATTTCAAGGTCAATGTCACGTCGCACGGGCAAATTAATAGGCCTATGTCACTTCCCGGCCGAAAATACCCCCACATACCAAGTTTTATCGAAATCGGTTCGGTCGTTTTCGAGTCCATCGCGAACAGACACACACACACACACACACAGACACACAGATCTTCCAAAATATATAATAGAAGATAATCGGCTTTTTACAAAAATTCAAATCAAAATTGTAAAAATATGAAATAGTTGACAAAAAAGTTTTATGAATTTCCATTTTCTGGATCAGTATCCTCGTGTGACGTTTCCATACCTCTATAAAAATTTAATCACAATGTTGTAAAATTTTGAGAAATTAGTAAAAAATACCATTTTCCACCATTTTTCCCAAACTTTTCATCTTAGAACATGTTCGGACAAGGCTGTTTATGATTCCCCTTCATCAATCTCTACACTTTCATTTTATGCCCCTAAAGCATTCTTTGCATGCGGCATTCTAAGTGTAAACTATGCAATTCATTTTTCTGAGAAAATTATATTTTAGGGGGTGGGGTTAAGTTTATGCCCACAGCGCATTTTCACAGAAATATAATTATCAGTCCATCATCCAAATTCTTTTTCTAGGTCTTTGGGGCAATTTTTTAGATATGTTGCGTGTCAATAGCCCATGTGTTTCACAAGTTACAGCCAATTATATGTGACACTATTTTACAAAATTCAATTAATTTTTCGCAATTTCAAAATATTTATCGCAATGTTTTCGAACTAGCTTATACATTGGTCCAGTGTTGTATCTCATGTTGTTTTATGGTGATCTGTAATTAATAAAATCGATGTCTTGTTCACTTTATAACCACAGTCATATGTTTATACGCTGACACGTGTACTCGGTGACATTTTTATTTTATTAAGGGGTAGGAGTTGTCTTCCTTGAAAAAAAATATATTTTGGGACACATTCTGAAGCGGGCAACAAGCAAAACCGGATGCGTCATATCATGACCTTTAATTTGATATATAAAAACCTTTGTTGGAGGGGGGTGCAGCCAACTTCTAAACTAGAGGCTTTCTGAGAATTGGCCCACGGACTAGGAGTATTGACTGTGGTTCACATTAAAGGTACTCAATCTGATAAAACTCCTCTCAATTACTATTTCAATGGCTTTGGGGGTCAAAAATATTTGATTCGAGTCGAGGAAGCCACCCATCAAAGCTCAGATTTTTCAGATATCGATTTTAGAAATCTATTATTTTTCATTATCGGGAATACTTTCTGGCCCAGAACACAGCCAAATTGCGTTATTATTACCACTTGATTTTAGAGTTATCCATCCTTGTCTGTTTGAATAGTGTTTTGGTGTACACATCTCGAGCAGATTACCAAGTTGAAGGCAATTATTAGTACTCATCTCGAGAAAATAACAAATTTCAAAAATCAATATCTAATAACTCTGAGCTTTGTTTGATGGGTTCCTCGACTCGAATCAAATATTTTTTACCCTAAAATCCAAAGAAATAGTAATATAGGACCCTCTGATCGGATTGTTGTTGTTGGAATCTGTTGAGATGGGGACCCTCTGATCGGATTGAGTACCGTCAACTTTTAAACACGTAGAAACGAGGATCAAACAACAACACTGATCATTATTGAAGATAAAGGGGGTTTGAACTATATGTAGGATAGGTTCAAATCTCACTCAAAAGAATTGGTCATGGAAATAATTCCCTATTCATAGTATTTTTATTCTTATTATCAAACATTCGAGTTTTAATGTAGTTACGCTGTTGGACCCTTTTGACGTTAGTGGACATTATACTCATGTCTTCGTGACTATCTCTTTCTATATGGCACAATGTGTATATTCTTCCTCGACATTTAAAATCTATTGAGTCATGCAATTGAAACTAATAATTTAATTTTCTCGATAACCATAATGCCGGACGAAATTAACATTTGTTTGGTACAGATATAGATTAAACCTTCCTATACTAAATGGAATATTCCACTCAGTTATAATACATACATTGGAATTATCTATTAGTTATTTGATTGAAGGGGTGTACAAAATAAATTCTATGGGATAACTACTCATTAATGAGTATTTATATAGAAGGGGTTAAATTCCCTCAGTGGATTTAAACTAGTTTTATTGACAGCCTTCGTCTACCTATCTATATATACCTTACTCGTATTTAAATTCGCGCAGTACTATTTTTCGCGCACCCGTCGGTGTGCGAATTTAAAACTAAGTGAAAAATAGTATGACTCCTGAATTTAAACCAATAAACAACATGGACAACAAGATCAAGGGTTATGTTGATGAGTTACACAGATTACGAAAGAATGGACACTGAATAGACAATTACGCCTGTAGTGTAGGCCTATATTTGCATTCGGTCAACTAATATACTCAATGTCAAACGACGTACATGCACATCATGGTAACTTCGACGACGATGTTGAAATGCTTGTAAGAAATACACATATTCTAGGTTGTATGTGCATGCATGAAAGCAAGTCCCCCTCCTCTATTCACCACTCTGGTGTGACTTCGTGACCAAACATGCAGTCTGAGTTGGTTTTGTCATCACAATCCGCAGCCAGTATTGATTTTTCTGAAGCCAGTACTGTTGCCTTCTCGGTTGTGGTTTTCTGTTTTCGAGTTCAATTTATTGATGTCCAAGCAGTCCATGTTGCTATTTCAATATCATAATAATTATTTGGAGCATATATAAACATCCATCATGGTAACAAAATGATGATGCAGTTATAGTCTACAGCCAAGCTCTACCAGCGTCACTATGGCGAGCCGAGAACTGATTCTGGTAGAGATTTGTCTACAACATATAAATCCGCAGTGATCGTGTTTAGTATACACATGTATCTCCAGAAGCGACTAAGAACTGAAACTGTCAACAGATCCACGAATTTTACGAAGATATTTCTGTCAGTTTTGAAATCGCACAGACAGGTGCGCGAATTTAAATTGCGCGAATTTAAAACTGAGCGAAATATAGTACTGCGCGAATTTAAGTACGAGTAAGGTACACATGGTATGTTGAGTCAGATTTCTCTGGTTAGAAGAAATGACTGGAAGATCGATTGGGATCATTGGATTTTGACCGGCAGAGTAATTAAACGAAGTGTGTGACTCCCCAAGAGATTCGCACGAACTTTATTTAAAATTTTCTGTCGATCAAAACCAATTACCACATATTTATACCTATACCACATTACCTATAATGTGAAAAAAATTGCGCTGATTCGCCACAATTTCATTTTTTTTTTGCCATGAAACCAGTGGTTTTTTTTCTTTGAAGGTCACATTTTTTTTGATAATGGGTATTCATTTAACATCTAATAGCATTCCTCATTAAAATGAGCCAGTGGGCAGAAAAGTCCATGGCGAATTAAACGGATACAAATGTTGTCATAGCAACCAAACTGTACCATGTTTTAAGGTTGCATGGGCGTGTTCATTGTGGGAAATCCTTATGGTTATATTTCTGACAATAACAGAACATTCAAAGTTTTGTTTAATGGAGGTGTCCGTTCTCGATCAATATTGTGATAAAAAATGTGTACTCATACAGCCTGATTGTTTGTTGCTATGGAAACCAGTGTTCTTCAAATTTCGAGTAAAATATATCACATTTATTTTTAATTTTAAGCAAAATCACAATTTATCCATAATACCTTTTGAATTAATATTGTATTATCTACTAACATACCCCAATACTTAAATCATTTGGTGGGCATACGTATCCATGGCCAGTTAAGTGGGTAAAATATTGCCATGGCAACCAGCCATTACATCAATGGAAGGCTAAGCATATGCAATAGGACGGCCACTTGTGTGTATATTTCCGACAATATCGATCTGTTTTATTCACTAGATGCATTCGTTATCTATCTATATTGTGAGAATAATTTGTGTAGATGCATACCAGCTTTGTTTGTTGCCATGGAAACAAGTGTTTTATCTTGTTTAAATTTCGAGTTTTAATATATGTCACCTATTTAAAAACAACAACCCCATCCATTAAAAGTTGGTAGGCACATATCTACGATAAGATACATGGGTAAACCTGTTGTCATGACAATCAACCCATACCTCAGTTCAAGACTGAGATTGTTCTTTATCTGCGTGGAACCCCTTGTGGTTATATTTCTGACAATAATTTTATTTCAATAGAGGTGTTTTATTTGGAATGCAAAATCACTTAAAGGTACTCAATCCGATAAAACTCCTCTCAATTACTATTTCAAAAATATTTGATTCGAGTCGAGGAAGTCACCCATCAAAGCTCATATTTGTTAGATATCGATTTTAGAAATCTATTATTTTTCATTATCGGGAATACTTTCTGGCCCAGAACACAGTCAAAATTGCGTTGTTTGGAGTTTCTTGGAATGGAATGTTTCGGTCTGCATCATCGAGGAGAGTGCGTGTAGTTGGACATTCCAAGTTGAGCACGCCCCATCCCAGCGGAGATACTCTATATATAGCCACGTCCCCGAATCAAACATCGTATAGGAGACTCAATCGTGCGACCAGCTATATAGCTAGGGAATCAGACAAATGGTTTTTAGTGTGAATATTCCCCAGACACAGACAGACATAAAATTAAATACATTAATTCGGATTGATACAGGTTGAAACTATATAGTGCTCATATACAATCTCCCAAAGCCTCACATATTGCTGCAGTTTCATTGGCTGGTCTATAACCCAGTGGAGATTATGGCACTTACTCATCAACTGATTTCCGAGACAGGTCGACCTGCATGGGGCCAATTCTATAAACTGTCTACATGTGTAATTTATAAGACTGTACAATTACGAGTGCACCCTAGTCAAGTGGTCCTGCTAATATGCTATGATGGTATTTGACCTGCTAAATTGCGATGATGCGTGTAGGGCAAACTGATGCCGTTACGAGAAAGTACAGTTATATTTTTTCTAAAGTTGTAATCCGAGCGATTTGAGAAAAAACCAGTGTGTGCATGAAACATTCAAAGAAAAATATAATAATGCCTGCGCTGGTGTTTCTAAAACGACGTGAATAACCATCTTGATTATAGCCGATTTTCAACAACTAATACAACCATTATTAAAAATATTTCGCAATCAATGTTTTTGAATGTTTGATACGCATAATGGATTTTCCTGTACATGTTCAGATTATCGGAACACCGCGAAAAAGACAAAACTATAACGGTACTATTTTAATTGAGTATATAGCTTAATCTAAAGAAAAGAAAATTAATTAAAAAAAATTAATTATAAATTTTTGTTTAATACAAAATGAGCAAAAGATCAAAATATGCGCGAAGTGCACAAACGGGCTGCGGCTGAATAAAGACATTGTCTATAAGATCCGGATAAGAGAACTAACTATTCGTCAATGAGTATTCAGGGACGGGGTTGAGGTATTTTTCTTTGCGATTTAGAATATTTCATACAATTTATTTACAATTTAATTATAATACTGATTTCGATGCCAGCCCGCGACATGGGGCTATATATCGACATATAAAAGGCTCAATGGTGAGACAGAACATAAATGTCAACACAATCATGAAATTACAATAATGTATACGTAACATGCATTACAGCGCACTCTTCTATATCTTTTGTCGAGAAAGACAATCCTATATTTCCACCAGGCCGACAAACGCAAAACACAAATGTGGACAACTGGTGTATTTAAACTTTACGGAAGTAAATTCACCCTTTCCTAGCGCCTAGTCACAATATTCTACGGTTTTGCTGTATGGACAGCAATATCCTTCGAAACTCCCGATGGAGATGCTGGTAGTATAAGTATATGCCTGACGAAATCAAGTGCTCACTGTCCGGCTCGTAATTTCTTCTTCTTGTTCCAATGTTGTAAAAAAGGTTGCATTATGTGCTGCTTAACCCTTTACCCAACAAACCGGCCAAAACCGGCCAAATAAAGCTTCAACAGCCTAAAATATCTTCGGTCTGTCTCAATAGAACCATACAAATATGGATATCATTGGAACCGGCTCCTTGACCACATTGTGATAGTTACAGTTATGCCCTGTGCCAATGCATTCTCTTATATATGCGAGTCGACCATAGGTCGCCTCGCATATATAAGAGAATGCATTGGCCTAAAAAAAAACTTTTTTTTAACACTTTTTACCATGTTTTCTTACATTCTTTAACAATTTTATAATTTTTAATGTGTTAAGCCAATGCATTCTCTTATATATGCGAGGCGACCTATGGTCGACTCGCATATATAAGAGAATGCATTGGCACAGGGCCCTTCTGTTGGGTAAAGGGTTAATATACAGCACAGCAACCACGATTTATTGGATGTGGCTCATTCCGTGACATCGAATGTCGTCACATCCAAAGAAGAACGACAATAATAGTAGTCAGCATTTCAAACATTGTAGTGTCTTTCCAATACGCCCTGTCATTAACTCGCGGCCATATTGGATCCACAAGGTCCGGTTCCGTGGTTTTACTTTGCTTTCCATATATTGAAGTCATGAATAATTAAAAAGCTCCATATATGGAAATGCTACTCCAAAACTTTGACCTGTAGCACCAAAACCACGGAACCTGGGCTGGATGAATCTATGAAACCACGGAACCGGACCTGGTTGGTCCAATATGGCCGCGAGTTAGTGACAGGGTCTATTTAAAACAAACATATACATTTGTGGACATGATGTATATTAAGGACATCATCTGTGAATACTGTTTGCAGAATAGTTCATAGACAATTGCGACTTGAATGAGCTCGCTGTTTCTTTGGGTACATTTCTCTAAGTTCTTGGTGCATTACCAATACCAAGAACCGTCTTGTATGACCCCATTCCGTATTTGCCAACTGAAATAGAGAACCATTCATGTCTTGAAACATATTATATATAAAAGGCCCATTTAATTTTAGAGCCACCGATATTGTTTGTTTAAATAATGCCTTGATATTCGGTTTTAATAACAATCTACGACATAAAATATGATTAAAATACTATAATTCATCACAATTTGGAACATCTCTGTCTCAGAAGGTGCACATATAGAGTAATAGAAAATAGCTGAAACCATAGAAACATTTCTCGAGTTTCGCTCCAGAATGCAACTAATAGAGTTATTCCCATTCCATTAAAAAAAGTAGACTTTGCAGATAGTCCAGATGAAACTTAAGCACAGAACGCACGTCGGCACCTCAACAAAAACAACAAGTTCACAGTTTATTACACCGAATAAGTTGATAATACACTTATTGAATGTTTTGGAGCTTCCTCTTTCAAATTGTATATAATATGGCATATATTTTATATAATGTGATCTGGGGTTTCGAAAATTAAGTGGGCCCTTAAGGCCCGTGAGACATTCGAAGAAATCCGTAAGACCTTCTTGTGAGTTCGCGACAATTCTACAAATGATCAGATATTGCACAGACATCAGCTTTTAGAAGGGTAATTTGCTCTTGCTCTCCGGCCATCCCAAATTCAGATAAGGAGGGCACCAATTGCTCACATGTGTGGTAAACATTGGAATGCTATATTATTCATCTGGAAAAATAAGAATACGAAAATAATAAAAGTGCAGAAGGAGTCCTATTTATTGGAATGAAATGTTCAGATAATAAGTTCAACAGACCACCTATGGTTGTTTGTTGAACTTATTATCTGAACATTTCCTAAAAGATAACTATACTCATCAATGAGTATTTAGTATAGAAAGGGATAAATAACATTTCATCACTCTCGTGCACCGAAACTGCAGTTATAACAGTGGCTATATGAATCAAACCGGTGTCAAAACATAAATTTTCTATTTTGTGAAATTCTGAAATGGACATCTCTTGGGTATGTAGCCATCATGGGCGATTTAAAGGCCCACTTAATTTTCGAGTCACCGATTATTTTTGTTACAGTGCCTTGATATACGGTTTAATAACAATCTATGCCATAAAATACAAGAAAACCAATGTCATAAATGGTAACGCGCTCAAGATCATATATTATATACCCATGATTGTAATTATAGAATATAAAATATATTGGTTTTTCGAATGACCAACTCAGAATTCCGTTAAAATAACAATAACAACCAGCACATAATTAACGAACCGGCGGCCGACTCGGCCGTCTCTGACCACAACCCCCAGTGGGCTGCAGAACGAAAAATGTCTATAAAAGTTGAAATATAAGACTTACAAATTATCTTTTTCATATCTGTATTTGTAATTGGCATAGCTTATCACAAACCAAAAATCAACATTATGTTTAACGAAAAACGAAACTGAAATTCCCAACTACACCTTTTACCGGACTCGGCCTCCGGTCCGCAGTTCGACTTTTAATCCTCCCAAAAATTCCAAGTTCTATAAATAAAACCTCCATGCGCCCAGGCGAAACGAGAATCTCTACAGCAGTATACACGCGGCGCGCGTAATGATTAAGATACTACAATTCATCACCATTTGGAACATCTGTGTCTCAGAATGTGCCCATAGAGTAGAAGATAATAGATGAACTCATAAAAACATTCCTCCTCTGTGGCTCCCAGAATGCAGCAAAATTCAAATAATAGTCAATTTCAATGGAAGGGGAATAAATCTATATCTAAATATATAGTTATTCCCCTTCCGTTTAAAATAATACACAATTGTGCATGAACTTGAGCAGAGAGCACACGTTGTTTAAAAACAACATGTTCATAGTTTATTACATCGAATAAATTTGAAAATACAATGTTTTTGAGCTTCCTCTTTCAAATGGTATATAATAAATCGCAACTTCTCGGATTGTCGTTCTTTGCAGAAATATTATTTGCGTACGGAAATCACAGAGGTTTGCCGATTGGGTATATAATATGGCATATATATTTTATATATGTGATCTGTGGGTTCGAAAATCAAGAGGGCCTTTACGTGGATCCGTTGTGGCAGGTCTGATCGAGTGATAATGATTTTGAGCGGTTGACTGTGTATCATATAGTTGACTAACTATCATATAGTTTATGAATGCATGCGGTATGTTTTTTTTTTTATAGTTTAGGCATTCTGTTTTTCAAATAATTCAACGAACTTACATGATGTAGGTTTTGGGCGTTCTATTAACCAGTACCGGAACCCCTCCCGTGCTCGTTTGTTATACTCCGAACTTTTGCTGGAGCTGTTGACATAGCAACGCGACGCAGACATAGTAAATGCTCCTCTATCTTGGCTCCTCGCCTTCGGATCCATAACACATTTCAGTTTCTTTTTCTCTTCTTCTCTGGCGGCTGCTGTCTCCTCTAGTGTCGTCTTTGATCTCATGAACGTATCTGGAATGGGATTACTGATTTGTTATATAATTATTATATGACGTTCTCCATTTTAACTGTTTAGGATGTCTTTCACACAAGTATTTGGCACAACAGACCACACCACCCCAAAGACATATACATGTATATAAGACAAGGTAACTATCTATCAAATTACCCAAATTCCCACCACCTGTCATTATGAAGCTGATGCTAAAATATTTATGTTATGTTATTAACAATATAACACCTGTTTTGTTCAACAATGGCTTTGGTTCAGTTTGGCATATCACCCGACTTGATCTGTTGTTTGTATCAAAAGTTACAGGCATCGGAACAGAAAAATTGTGGCCAAATTGTCTGCTTGGTCGGACATTTACCGGGCACACCGACTGAAAGAATTTTCCGAGGGGACAGCCATTTTTCGTCGGTGACATTCATCAAGACTTACATTTCAGGTGAATTTTGATTCATTTCACCATAAAAGATGTTCTTATGGCAACGTAGGCTATGCAGTTAAATAGCTCTCAAGAAAGTGAGAAGAGTAATTTGTCCCAAGGTCCTCAAAATGGAAGACAAATTACGTTTCCCACTTTCGAAAAGCTTTTTAACTGCATATCTCAGTCAAATGCGCAAGAGGAGATTCTTTTATGGGTTGAAATGAGTAGACATTTAGCAGAAATTGATCCAATATAAGTCTTGACGAATGTCACCGGCCATCTGATCGGAAATTGTTTCAGCCGGCGTCTGCATGTGTGCCCAGTAAATGTCCGACCAGAAATTTTGGTCAGAATTGTTCTGTTATGATGCATGCAATTCTTTATACAATCAACTGATCGAGTCGGGTGATATGCTAAAATCAACTATAGTCCTTCGGAGACAAAACGTTTGTTTAGTTTGAATACAATTAAAAAAAAGATCATTTAGTCACAGCTTGACAACGCCAGGTATAGTAGGAATTTGGGTCATCTGATATAGTTACCTTGTCTTATCTATGTCTTTATGGTGGTGGGTCTATTGTGTCAAATACCTTTTGATTTCACCTACGAAGTTGGCCATGCAGTATCGTTCATTTTGTCCTCAGGGTAGACGTAAATTGGGCGGGTGATGCAACCCTATATAGGTATACATTCGCCATAGAGGTTAACCCTATACCCTATAGGTATTTCAAATTTACATATGTTATGTTACAACATGTGATTATATCCGCCATATACTCACGCTGTGGAAATTCTTGTTTACTGGCTGGCTCGGGTTCGGATTCGAAGCGTACTGTCCCTGTCTGAAAAACAATATTACAGTTAATTTACAAGATTTAAAAAAATTAATTTATTGGCTTCAGTTGGTCGATAATGACCCACTATATAGATAATGACCCACTTTATAGATAACGACCCACTATATAGATAATGACCCACTATATATAGATAATGACCCACTATATAGATAATGACCCACTATATGGATAATGACCGACTATATAGATAATGACCCACTATATAGATAATGACCCACTATATAGATAATGACCCACTAAATAGATAATGACCCACTATATATGACCCACTATATAGATAATGAATGTCTTCAAGACATTCATTATTTATAATATTATATCGAACATTGGTGCCAATCTCTTACAATTTATGTTTCCTATTTTGTCACATTTTTATTTACCGTGAATTTTGAAAATCGGTCTAAGATTTTACAATTTACAAAAAGTTTGACGATGGCAAATTTTAGAAGTTAACTTGCTTAACTTCGATTAAAACGGAAAAGAAAATTATAAATGACGTCTACTGGAATTACAAAATTAGGACTGGCCGCTTGCCAACTAAACCGACAAATTATCAAATACATTGGCTAGATATGATCGGACATTTGTAAGATCAGTGCAATTCACCAATCGTACAAGTATCGTACAAGGTATAGTTTAAGATTGATGTATCTTCAGGCGGAAACCAGATTTCGCGAAATGAGTCCGTTACTATAAATATAAAAAGAATAGTAGGCATGCAGAGATCCTACTGAGGTACTATCGTAAAATAGTATAGCAGTGTGCAGCCAATCAGAATGCGAGAAAGTCACGTGAGATATAATATATACAGATAATGTTCATCATCATGCATGGTTATGGCTAGGGACGATATACTCATATTAGTTGGGGAAATGCTAATCCCATATATGAACGGTGTCAAATCCGATTTGATACCTATTTGATACTATAATTGGAAATGAATTGAAACACAAAAGCCGTATAACTGGCATAATTCAATGTCCAACAAGATCCGTAATTATGGTGAAAATTTCAATGGTGAAACCCGTCGTGTGTGTGTATAATTTCATTCGTATTGGCCTAGCACTATATATACCAAAATATATCAAATCCAACTGCTGGTACTTGAGTACAAGAAACTGTGATATATATGCCCTTGGGAAAATATTACACAGGCGCTATTGACCTGGGATCCCGCGGTTCGGGAAACAGAAATTCTACGACAAGTAACCAGACCCACTATTTATATGTAGGTATGTAGTTAACTTAAGACTGTTGAGAATCCTGCCCAGATATATGAATCGGGTAACTTCGCATGGAGCACACATCGTGCTTATCGGCGATCGCCACACTGTAAAAATGTTAGAGACCAAATTCTTCAATTATCCCCTATATATATCGGAACCAATGAATTCGGTTCTTTATACCTCAACTTTCTGCAGATCCCAAACAAGCAGTAATTGTCGGTTATACAAATTGAAAGTGGCCATCAAGAACCAACTAATGGTACTTTGTTTGGCTGAGTTTAGTGTGCCTGCCATTTGCAGAATGAGGTCCTCCAGAGGGTGAATTTAGTAACGCTATCCCGCCTAGCGCGCTATAGTATCACCAAATTCACCCTCTGGGAACATCATTCTGCATGGCCTCATCTGCTATGGGAGACATAGACTCAGATTGAAGTTCCCAAATGGTGAATATTGTGATGTACACCTATTGGGAACCTCGATTATGCAATGTGTCGTCTGCCAATTTTGGAATATAGAGAACCTAAACTAAAAAAGAAATAGAATCTATGTCAAACAATTTTATAATAAAGAAACTTTTCAGAGAAGATGAGGCCTAAGCGGATTGAGGTCCACATAGGGTGAATTTGGTGATGCTATTCCTCTATGCAGGATAGCATAACTAATTTCACCCTCTGGGGACCTCATTCTGCAAATGACAGACACGCTATAATCAGGCTTGTGTTGCAGTGTCAGCTTCGCTTCATGGGCGGCTCAAAATACCCTGCTGAGAGATTTATATATATAGGATAGGATAGGATAGGATAATTTTATTTACAATATACACACATGGAAAGTACAATTACAAATAAATATATTAATAGACTATATATTTATATTGTTAGGGTTGATATAGTCATGGTTGACTGTCTTCCTATAATTTACCCCTGAATTAAAATAGGCTTTGTTAGGGCGATGGTACGAAAAGTGGTTCATATGTATGGGTACCTACTTGGTCGATATATTGAATGAATACTATGAATATACACGTGTGAGTGGAACCGAGTAGGACTAATGCGAGTGAGGTTTTGGGATTTTTTTAATTTATTTTTTTTAAATTATATATATGAGTCATACGGTTATTAAATTTCAACCAACCTTAGTTCTCATCTTGCTCCAGTGGTCCGTTCCAACCTTTCCGTGTCGTGCTGGGTCGTTTCTTGCCCAGAAAGTCATCCTAAAATTTAAACAAAACATCTGTTATCACTCGTTGTTGTTTACATGTCCATCGATTCATGGTCTGAAGTTATAAACCTCAGAGGTGTAACTTTCTTTTAGAAATGAATTTGTTTTGCCTGAGAAAAGTATTCCACCATGGCTTGAAAGTATCAACAAATACCATTTTCAAGATGATTTACTTCCCCTTACCACCAAACCAACCTAACTCTTATTATTCGTTATTCTCCAATTTTGATCAGCCTTTAAGTTACATTGAATGTTAACATATAATGACCTACAACCCTGAGTATCCACGAATTGTGGTAAATGAGTACAAGATCACCAGGACTGCCATCTGCACAAAGTTTCTGCATTAACAAAATCATATCGTCGGGCATGGTATGCATGTACCTTAAAATTTCGGATTTATCATCTGGAGTCAGAATACGCACTGTCACTAACTCGCGGCCATATTGGATCCATCAATTGCAGGCCCGGTTCCGTGCATGTTGTAGTTATACAGATCAAAGTTCTGGAGTAGCATTTCCATATATGGAAGTCTTGAATATTCAAAAGCTCCACATATGGAAGTGCTACTCCAAAAGGATGGTCTCAGTCAAATTACGTTATTATTACCACTTGATTTTAGAGTTATCCATCTTCGTCCGTTTCAAGTTGAATAAGTGTTTCTGGGGCAATTATTAGTACACATCTCGAGAAATAACAAACTTCAAAAATGAATATCTGATCACTCTGAGCTTTGATGGGTGGGTTCCTCGACTCGAATCAAATATGGTTTACCCCTGAAGCCAAAGAAATAGTGCTTAATCGGATTGAGTATGGCGGGTGTATTACACAATTCTCATCATAAATAATTATGTGCTGTTCAGTTTTCACACAAACACGGTGTATAACAAATTTCAGAGCTGCTGCCAATGAATGTTCTGGGGTACACTCAATCTAACACTGGTAGCCTTTATGTGTTCTGTGTCGCCAAAGATCACATCTCATCTAATAACTATGATACACTTATATATGCACTCATAGTCAACGTTGCGGAAATCCCACCGACATATAGATGTAATGTGGCATTTCTATACAATTTTGCTAATATAAAATGTAACACTATTGTATATAATTAATACACATTTGTTCTAAGAGTGTGCACTAACCTGGGCGTGGGCGTGTAGCTGCATTGCTGTTTTAGGTGTATCGGCGGTAACTTTGTTGCCATTTTTTTCCAATTATATGGAACCCAAAATCTGCTTTCTAAGAACGTGTTCGTATTTCACATTTTGGTTTTCGTGTTGAACAATGGCATGAAATTAACACACTTCCTCTTGTGACGTTGCAGTTATGTTGCGTTCGCATGCGACCTCTCGGGCTCTGGGTTCATTGTTCATTTTTGGGTGACGTTCTATACATAGTTCGTGAGACTACAGTGTTTCCAGTTGCATGGGTCCGAAATTAAGCTGAATTTGTCATTGCGGCAGACATTGCCCCACAGTTAAATGCCCACTCAATTTTCGAACCCCGAGATCACATATATTTTAATATATGCCATATTATATACCATTTGAAAGAGGAAGCTCCAAAACATTATATTATCGTATCCAGTGTAATAAACTGTGAACATGTTGTTTTTGTTGAGTTACCGACGTGTTTTTGTTCTTAAGTTACATCAGTTTTGTAGTGCAAAGTTATTATTTTCAATAAAGGGGGAATAACCCTATATCTTTAAAATAGAGTTATTCCTCTTCCACTGAAAATACATTTTTATTTATTTGAATTCTGTTGCATTATGGGAGTCATAACGGGGGGATCTTTCTATGATTTCAGCTATTTTCTATTTCTCTATGGGCACAGAAGTTTCAAATGGTAATGGATTATAGTATTTTAATCACATTTTATGGCATATTGTTATTAAAACCGTATAACAAGGCACTATAAAAAAAATAATCGGGTAGCTCGAAAATTAAGGGGGCCTTTAACGACATGCATTGGGCCATTTTGTTATTAACAATATCCTAAATAATTATGCACCTATATAGGTTACCCATGATCTACTGATATGGGCATCGCGTGCGACGTTACCCACCAGACTCTCTCTGGAAAGTGATGTCTCGTTAATTTTGCTCAGCTCGTTAGTGTATACTAACTGTTTTGTTTTCGTCGAATAAATGAATTACGGAGAATTTTGGATTGGGTTAATAGCTCAAGCTTGAGTTGAATGGAATTATTTGATAGTTTTGACGGTTGTTATCAGATATCCTCTTGAAAAATCGAATACACTAAATACCTAGCCAGTGTTGTTGTCAAATTAGAAGTTGTAACTGTGAAATCACATAATGTGGAAAAACTTCTGATTTGACTGCTAGATATTGACAACACATAAGATAAGAGTGAATAATGTCAAAACCTTTGTTTGTTTGTTTTTGTTTTTTGGTATTATTATAGTATCAAAACCTTGGGACGATGTTCGCACAATCATTTCAAAGATCGATTATTAAAGGTACGGGCGGCGTTCGTTGCAGAAATATTCATATTTGTTCAAATCGCCATCAGAAGGAATATTAAAAAATATATAGTTGTGCTCATATGCCAAACATAAAAAATCAGCGCGTAAATAGTATATTTTCGTCAAGACGTACGATGGTGTAGGTAAACAAGAGCCTGCTCGTGTTACATAAGTTTTGCTTCTGTTTACATAATACAGCGCAATTCTATTGGTTAATCATACACAAACGATATAAACGCTCTTTATTATTTCCATATCAGGAAAACAGTAACAAATAACGCTCTTTATGTTTACCATATCCGGATCTAAACAAAAGCCAGATTCCGTAACGTTTTTTTGTGTGCTTTTGTTTACATAACAAAGGAAAACCATTTGACAATAACACACTGTTTATGCCATATTTCTGATTGGTATAAGAACAAAGTCTGTCTATATTTTACTGTTTTTGACGGAGGTGAATATTTTAACAGCATACCCACCGCCAACACTGCCCGTATCTTTAAACAACATTGTTTCGCATTTTCTAACATTAGACTGAATGTCTATTCATTTTGTTATTATAATTGAACGGTAGTGGTCTGTTTAAATTATAAGCAATATACTATATGTAATTCGCGCTGGAGATAGAGCGCTATCAACTCATAATCGAACTGTACTAAAGCATACAGCAGACTTGAAATGAAGCCTATAAGCTGATTGTTTGAGATGACTCTATAATATCGAATATGCGTGACATTCTGCTTTGCATTAAATAAATCCCCTCTTCAGACTGTGTTGTCATGTTGATATAAACCCATGCGAAGATACCCTTAGACCTGTTTGGCGTATTCCATGCACTTCTAAGGCTGCATATGTTTAAAATATGGTGTACGTAGATTAATGGTATATCTCATTGGGTGTTACTAACTTACTATACAGCACACAGCGACGTGGCCTGGTGGTCTAAAAGTCATTTTACGCATTCAAATTTCTTTTTGAGAATTTTTACCGCTTTGTAAAATAATTATACCATTTATACATGTCACATTTTACACAGGCTACGTTGGCAGTTATGTCCAACAGTTGCATATTTTCCTAGTTGGAATACATCATACTCCCCTTGAAAAATGTACATATGCATGCAGCTACCCTATAGAGTGTGGCATGTGTTGCTTTTTGACCACATATTTTTGACACATTTGATTACATTCCAACCATTGTGGGTTACAAATGACATTTCCCTGACTTAGGAATTTAAGGGTGCTGTTGAAAATGTTAACATGGATACAAGGTCGCACGATCTTGTGAACAACGCCATTTAAAGATGCATGGCGACCTGGCGAATATTTGACGAATGCCGAGTGACATACTCTCGATACCAAATTGAGTTGAACAAAATGTTTATATATAACACTTTTTGGGCAATATTATATATACTATAGTTGACAGTGGTTTGCATTATTTTATGTCCACTGATCGATTCTGATAACTGAAGCGGCATTTCAAGAAATGTCTTTGTTGTTGTTGTTGTTGTTGTTGTTGGAATGTGATCATATGGGGACCATCGAATCGAATTATGTACCCTTAAGAAACGGAATGAGTATATACCATATAAGCTGCTAACTTGATACTGAACGATGGTACCGATAGAGATGTCATGAAGATTTCACACTGTGAATGGGCAATTTGCATTCAACATTTACACAACTATACGTGGAGTTGTTTGCACTGTGGTGAATAAGGTACTCGTGTATTCACTTTGTGTCAAACATTTTCCAAAGCTACGTAGAACTTAGTGCATACAGACAGACCGGTAATTAAGCCAATTGGTTCAATCATGTGTGATATATTAAGATATAAATACTCTTTAAACCTAACGCCGAATACCTCGCGGGTCTAAAATATCGAAAATATATCGACACTCGACAGTATGAATATTCACCTCTTTATAAATATCTAAAACAAATCTCATAGAGAGTGATACATTGGCTGCAGTTAAGATCCACCGTACAATTAGTACACCGCAATACGGTATGATTGCTGTACCAACAAATAATTAATTAGATAGCGCCAATGAGCCATTGCATGCAGACTAGCGAAAATTCTAATTATCGTCTGTAATAAAGAGCGTCCATGCCTTCGTATCTTAAAATCATTAGATAAGAAAGAGCGTTCTCAGTTTTTACTCGTTTTCATCGTAAAACCGAGTGATGCTTTTGTGGATTGTCTCAAGCCTGTGCCATGTATACAAGTGATTTTATTACAAATATTTTTATTTTTTATTTTGGCCCAACATGCTGAAAATTAACTTAGGTATCGTTCAACGTGCACTCGTAAATTTGCCCATTTTTTTTTTTGCAGGCATATTTTCGATACCGAAAGCTGTATAATGTGCCAGACAACGAACGTAAAAATGCTTTTAAAATGCATCTGTATAACACAGCTTACTACATGAGAAGTAAAAACTCAGTAGTTCCACCCGAAATTTGCCTGTAATTAGCATACACTTATCTCGCAAGAATCAATGAAATATATATTTGAAGGCAAATGTTTGGAGCATCGTTATATACACGAAACTACAGAAATTTTACTTCTCATGTCGTTTGCTTTAGTAAAGATGCAGTTTATACGAACCGTTACCGCTCATAGATGGCGTTGTTTGATTTTTTCAAGACGATATGCCTGCAATGATACCAGGTAAAAAAAAGAAGGAAAAAAAAGCTCTTTAATTAAAAAAATCAGTTTTGAATATCTCGGTTATTTAGTCAATATAAATTTATTCGATGAATGAAGTTTCTAGCTATTGAAAGGAATTGCATAATTATGGTAGATTAAGTCACAAATCTCTACTCTGGCTGTGAGTAGAAATTCGTGGCATTATCCTGCATTATCTAGATAATATATATTGATGATATTTGACGTAAAACTTACTGGGATCCTGTCGTCCGTGGCCGCGTCATTACGTCCGCCATGATTCCGTCAATATAGAAGAGTCACAATAATATACAGACTATTGATCACTCAACACGGGCATTTCGGCTGCCAGGAATGCATACGACACTGTCTAGTAACACAACCGAACGAATCGCTGCCAGAAAGTCAGATGACACCCAAACAAAACCAAGCGACAATCGAACAGATCGCAGACGACAATTTAACCACAAGAAAAAAAGTTAGTTGCTACGCGCCTATTTTATCTGAGTATAATCTGTGTCGTAATTCGCTGGGTTGTTTGGTGTATATAAACTCAGGTAATCCGAGCTTATAGGTCTGTTGGCAATTTACCTGAATTAATATATAATGACCTTATACGCCAACAAGGCACTCATTCGTATCTTTCCAATGTGCTATTGTGGCGTTTTCATTGATCGGGTTTGATAAGAGTTGGCTCGATCTCTCCAGCTTTATTATATGGATCTGTTAAGCGATACAAACACAGATCTTCTTTCACTTAAACTCTTGGAATTCCACCTTTGTCACAAACACAATTGAACGGAAAGGCGGTCGGCCAGGGTTGTACTTATTCGCCCCCATCGATGTCCGGGTGACACGTGCATGCATGGATCTGTTAAAGATACGGGCGGCGTTGGCGGTGGATATGATGTTAAAATATTCATCTCCGTCAAAAACCGCCATAAACAGAAAGAATAGTAAAATATGGACATACATTGTTCTTATACCATTCAGAAATATGGCATAAACAGTATGCTATTGTTAATTTTCTTTCCTTTGTTATGTAAACAAAAGCAAAAAACGTTACATGTCCTGGCCTTTGTTTAGATCCGGATATGGTAAACCTAAAGAGAGTTATTTGTTACTGTTTTCCTGATATGGAAATAATAAAGAGAGTTTTTATCATTTGTGTGTGATTACCCAATGGAAATGCGCTGTGTTATGTAAACAGAAGCACCACCTCTGTAACACGAGCAGGCTCTTGTTTACGTACACCATCGTACGTCTTGACGACAATATACTATTTACGCGCTGATTGTGTTTGGCATATGAACACAACTATGGGCAGCCATTCGGTCGGAAATTACACGAAATAAAAGTTAATGGTGGTTTGTAAAAACAACTACAATCTATTTCAAAACAATAGTCTCCATTTTCAAACCAATGGTCGTTCTTTGATTCAATAAGAGACAATTACGTGTTAACAGATATAGATTCACAATCAACGTTGACGGATGCAAAATTAATGTTCTATTTTAATTTAATAGTATTCATTGTTCAACTAATATCTAATAACAAACAATTAATACAGCTTTGCTCATATTCAGTAAACGTACATTCCGTTTCAATAGCCATATTTCAAACCAATAGACGATTTCTCACGATAAGTGATTATCGTTATCAAACTAATAGACCTTATTGTAAAACTAATAACTCATTGTAAAACTAATAAATAAAACCGTAATTAACTTATTGTAAAACTAATAACCTATTGTAAAATTAATAGACCTTATTGTAAAACTAATAACTTATAGTAAAACCTATATCTAAAACCGTCATTAACTTATTGTAAAACTAATAACTTATTGTAAAATTAATAGACCTTATTGTAAAACTAATAATCAATAGACATTTTTTACCAATATACTATTTCCCACGATCAATGATTATCGTTATCAAACTAATATCTAATAGCGGAATCAACTATTTCAGGTCAAACCAATGAGCTCATTTGAAATTAATGATTAAAACACAAACCTATAAGCAATTCGTAAATTAACGCTAGGGGCGCTGGCCACCAATTAGGTTCGCAAAATCCGTGACGTCAGAAATATAGAAATAAACATGGGAGTTCCCAATGTCATGTCGATGTGACGATTTGGAATATGAGTTCACTCGGTGCAAATCAAACGACGATAAATATTCACTATAATATGTAGGACATATAGTGGAGTAGATTAAGTCAATTTTTCAAGGCAGTTGTTCAAATTGTTACTAAAGCATGAAACTTTGCACATATGTACATCTTCTTTAATATTAGATATGGAGCCACGCTGAAATTTCACTTTAACCCCTCTTTTTAAGGGGTTTTCCAAATTTATAGAGCGTTTCGTGATTATATTATTTAATAAATGTCGCAATTAATCTCACCATGAAATATACGATTTAAAATTAGGCATATTCAGTTCGTATGACTCTGAGAGATATAATGCCACATTTTAAGGGTAAAATTGGAACTCCCCGCCCAAGATGGTCGTTAAAATGACAGCTGAAAGAGGGAATTTTACGTTTTTTCGCTAATATCTTCTAGATCAGGTTCTGCTGTATGGAACTGGTTCGGAAATGTGACTTCATTTTGTATTGCTCATGTTAAGAGATAATTGGAGCAATGAATATATGTCATTCGCATGATCCAAGTCCCTCCCGCGATCCCTCAATAATTCGATTATACATAACTCGGTATGAAATTTAACCAAATATCACCGTTATGAATCTAGTCATATTTTAACAAGAATTGGACAGAACTTTGCAAATTATGACATACAATTACTTATGAATTTTTGCGCTTAAGTGCAAATATTTTACGTTTAATCACAAATCATTTGCGCTTAAGCCTGCAAATAGCGTGTCTGTCATTTGCAGAATGAGGTCCACAGAGGGTGAATTTAGTGATGCTACCCTGCATAGCGGGCTAGCATAACTAAATTCACCCTCTTGGGACCTCATTCTGCTTAGGCCTCATTTTCTGGGAAGTAACTATGGTATCAAATTAACATTGTTTTTAGTTACGTTTTCCCATCTGGGAAGTTTCTATATCCCCTAATTTGCAGAAGATAAAATCCATAATCGAGGCTCCAAATGGGTGAACATCACCAACTGGCCAGCATAGCCATCCATCCATGCATGGGGGAGGGGGCGTTCACCCATCCTTGTCCACAGGATAACTTGAGCAATATTCAACAGATTTTCTTTATATTCAAGCCTGCAAATAGTGTGTCTGTCATTTGCAGAATGAGGTCCCCAGAGGGTGAATTTAGTGATGCTATTCCTTCTAGGAAGTATAATTTGCAGAAGATAAAATTCATAATTGAGGTGCTCAATGGGTGAAAATCACCAACTTCAACTGGGGAACTTCAATATTATCCTAGGACTGCCATAGCAGTTGAGGGCCCTAAGCAGAATGAGGCCCCCAGAGAGTAAATTTAGTGATGCTAGCCCACTATGCGGTGTAGCGTCACTAAATTCACCCTCTGGGGACCTCATTCTACAAATGACAGACACGCTATTTGCAGACTTGCACTCAAGTTTATATACCTGTAGGCCCATCATACAAGGGAAGCAATCCCCAGTGATCCCTAGATACCAGTACCTTTTATGACCATGGAAATGGTATATACCGTATCTGTACAGGATATGTCTCTTTTATAAAATGTAATAGATCTCTGGGATGGAGGCACAAATTCTTAGGGACAGGGATGCTGATAATATGAAAATATGTTTTTCCCCTATTTCTATTCAATAAGTACATGTACACCACGAAGCAAGCCACCAGTAACCCCTAATTCCCCTGCTATGACCATGGAAATGGTATATATTTGTGCAGGAGATGTCCCTTTAATAAAATATACTAGAGCTTTGGGAATGAGGCACCAATTTTTGGGACACCAGAGACAGAGATGCTTTTGACTTTTCAACTTTCGAGTCTGTATGGGCTACTACTATGGGCCCATAATAATATACTATGAGATGGACTCCATCATTCACAATCAGAGGGAAGTAAAGGAGTGTTAGGTATTTGCGCTTAAGCGCAAAGCATTTACACTTAAGTGCAAATGATTTTCACTTAAGCGCAAACAAATTGATAGACACATATTTGTGCTCAAGCGCAAATGACATTCGCTTAAGCCCAAATGATTTATGTTTAAAGGTACTCAACCCGATAAAACTCCTCTCAATTACTATTTCAATGGCTTCGGGGGTCAAAAATATTTGATTCGAGTCACCCATCAAAGCTCAGATTTGTTAGATATCGATTTTAGAAATCTATTATTTTTCATTATCGGGAATACTATCTGGCCCAGAACTCAATCAAAATTGCGTTAAAATTACCACTTGATTTTAGAGTTATTCATCCTTGTCTGTTTGAATAGATTTGGAGTACACATCCAGAGCAGATTACGGCAGTTATTAGTACTGATCTCGAGAACATAACAAATTTGAAAAATCAATATCTAATAACTCTGAGCTTTGTTTGATGGGTTCCTCGACTCGAATCAAATATTTTTTACCCCCAAAGCCAAAGAAATAGTAATATAGGACCCTCTGATCGGATTGTTGTTGTTGGAATCTGTTGAGATGGGGACCCTCTTTACGGGTTGAGTACCTTTAAGCTTAATATTTGTGCTTGAGCGCAAATAAATAATAAATGTGAAAAGGGCCTCCCATAAGTAAGAGGGGACTCTAAATTTCTTGAACATTGAAATTCCCTTTGTTTGAGAATTTGTATATGTTTATATTGAATATTCCAGTAAATAATTATTCTGTGTGTTTCAAAAGAAATCAGAATAAATTGTTATTGTTTTTAAGTATTGGTTATAGATAACAGTTAATTAGATTGATTCCCCTCTTCCAAGATGCATCCTTACTGTGGAAAACCGATCGCCCAAGCGTTTCACCCAGGTCTGTTGGATGGCTCAAACGACTTTTCCTACTATGGCCAGTTTGTACCCTTGATTTGAATGACACATTTAATTGTTTCGTACCATGTTTTTGGTCATTTCACACCATATATTGGTATGTTTCATTGATTCCCAAAAATGATGAATGGTCATTCGTACATGGGAAAAATTATATTAATCGTGTTAACTTAATGAGAGTGAACATGATCATGATTTAACGTTCGTGATGATGACAACCCAACATTTACATGTTAACATATTTCTTTTTTTTTTTTTCGAAACAAAATGAACCAATCGAAATTGTCGCGACAAAGTTAAAGATGCATAATCCAAATTAACGCTTGAATATTACTATTTCCTTGGCTTCGGGTAAAACATATGTGATTTGAGTTGAGGAACCCACCCATCAAAGCTGAGAATGATCAGATATTGATTGTTGAAATCTATTATTTTTTACCATCGATAATTTTTAGTGGCCCAATAAAAAGTCGAAAGAGGACGGATGAAGATGGATAACTCAAAAAGCAAGTGGCTTTTGTTGTGTCAGATATTTGACAAACCCGCAAAATTTCATTGAACAAAATATTGATAAATAACAGGTTTTGGGCAATTGTATACTATATTTGACTGGTTAGCATTATTTTTGGGGCATTAATCGATTCTGGTAAACGAAGTGGCATTTAAAAAATGGTGTTGTTGTTGTTGTTGTTGTTGAAATATGATGATATGGGAACCATCGAATCGGACTGAGTACCTTTAGTGTCATTTAAAAAAATAATAATACCGGTATACTCAAAGGTACGAAACACTACGAATTGTCGAAATGATACAGGAACTGGTATGAAATGTCCAGAACCCTGGTGCGAAACATCTCCATGTCAAACTTCCATGGTATGAAATGCCAGCAACCTATTCATCCATTGCACATTATCATTTATTTCCAATGGGCATGGATACGAGTCTCCCATTGGGGAGGGGGTCCACCTTGATACATGTATGTTCCGACAGCACCCCCTTGGAAGGAAGTTTCCTACAGATGGCTACAGGGTAAATGTATATCGGTCCAAAATTTGTTCGAAAATTAATAATTAGATATGACATTTTTGCACGATATGGCTTGTTATCAAACTCCATTTGTACTTAGCTGAATATCACTTCAATTTGCCCTAAATCGAGTAATATCATTTTACGACATCACTAATTAAGAGTAATACATGTATGATTTTATGACATCACGATCTGAGTAATACACGGTATGGCTTTGACATGGTGTAATTCTATTTCACTATTAGAATAGGCATAGATAGCAATTTTTTGTGATGTCACTCATTAGAAAAAGTTGTCAATATTACACTGTTACTAAGAGGCGAACTACCGTAATTAATAGATACATGTAGGGTATTACTTGGTTGGTTTAATATTATAGGCCTGATTTCAGTCCTCAGTAGCCTCATATCAGCCTTCGTCGTCAGGCTGATTGTGATATGAGGTTACATCAGGGTGATATAGGGCCTAATATCAAACCAACGATGTTGGCGCTGCTAGTCTACAGGGTCACTGTCTTGTTGTTCCCCTTGCCGAGGAGATATAAATGGGTACAGGACGTTTTGTATCATCTTAAGTCATTTCGTACCATATTTTTGGTAGTTTCGTACCATATTTTTGGTAGTTTCATACCTTATTGTTTGGTCGTTTCGTACCATGTAGGAAATCAATTGGTCATTTCGTACATGTTACTACAACATGTATGTCACACCATATGGAAACAAATAAATGATTTTCTACAAAGTACGAAATAAAAAAAGTAACCAAACAATCCGGTACCCTACAGTTATGTAAAACCAAAACTTATGGTATGGATTACTATGGAACGATCATGGTTATGGTATTAAATACTGAAATAATGAAGAAGTCACTGCAGTTGTATATATCATTTATGTGGTCACAATATATGCATGTATAATGCAACCTGTAAGTTGACATGACCTCTGTTCTAGTTGGCTTATGATTGAGTTCTGAAGTGCTCTTCGCACTGTCAGGTTTACTTGATCAATACTCCAGCAATGTTCAGAATCCGATTCCACGACGCTCGTATGAAACGTCTAGAAAATAGAATCCATATTTAATAAATCCTTCAGACATTCAATATTACCGATCGCCCGAATCAACATCTGACTGTTTGAAGCGGTTCCACTCAATGGTTGTTTTCAGAAGAAGTCGTCGCAATGTACAGTGTTAGTACGCACTACACAGTAGATCGAACGATTATCTTACGGTGTTAGAGATGTTGTTGTTGTTATTGTTGACATAATCATATTCATACTGCTGTTGTTAGTACTTGTCGAACACATCCTAAGTTCTCCACCGGATTTTGACAGACAATCCCTGCATCTGGATCTGGATGGTGTACGGCGTATGATCCTCGCGGATGTGTAGAACGCCAGGAGAGAGATAATTATGTTCTTTGCGGGACTGTTGAGTTGTCCGCTGCTGTTCTATTTTGAATTTCGCATGGGTCCATCTTGTTTAGAGTGTTCCACTGAATAATTGTCCGTGGGAAGAATGAATTTGAGCATTCAGCAGAGTTTGTCACCAGTGGCTCTTACCGGTAGGACAGTGAATTATTACATTCCTGTTTTGAGACACTGAAATCTGCAAATTTCTTGGCTCGGATTTTTCTGCCCACCTTTTTTGGTTTAATTAAGCACTGAGTGTTTACAGCCGACACCTGCCCCTTATCCATCTTGTGAAAGAGCTCCAGCCTCTGGTCTTTCCTTCTTTCTTCGAGTGGTCTTATCTCGCAGTCATTCATCAGTTTGGCCATGTCCTTCGATTGGTAATTGCCGGTCATGAGCCGTACAGCTCCTCTCTGTATTCTCTCCAGGGCGTCGATGTTCTGCTGCTGGTGAGGATCCCACATGACGGCTGCGTATTCCAGCGACGATCTTACGAGTGTCTCATACGCTACGCATTTACTCTTGAATGGTGCCTTCCTAAGGTTTCTTCTGATGAATCCGAGCGTGCTGTTAGCCTTCTTCGTGATCTTGTCTATCTGTGGCAACCATTTCATATCGTTTGAGAACATGACTCCAAGATATGGTGATTGAGTGACGCTTTGTATGATCTGGTTTCTGAGCTGGTACATGTAGGTCAGTTGGGAACAGTGATAATCACAGTAATACTGACAGTGATTTCATATACTGACAGTGAATGAGTGATACATCAAGTGATCAACATCATACTAGTACAGTCCTCAAATTCGGTTGCTTAATTCAGATCTTCTGGGTCAATAATAACAATATTAAAAACAAGCTCTCAATTGGATCTTCGGTATCTGCTACAGGTACAGCCTTATAGTCCACAGTCCGTATATCATCGCAGTTTTCATGTTCAGGGTCACTTTCTGACGCGAAAATGTTCGAGAACATGCATTTTTTTTTTGGCAGGGGGGTATCCCATGTTGACGTCACGGAATTTGCAGTTTGGTGATTCCAACAAGATTCATTATGGCGCTCCTAGCGTTAATTTGAGATTGGTGGCGACCCTAGCGTTCATTGATTTAAGAATTGATCATTGGTTTGTAAACGGAAGTTATTAATTCGAGAAATGATCATTGGTTTGTAAACGGATGTTAATAATCTTCAATTATTATTCATTGGTTTGACCGGAAATAGTAGATTTGTCTCTTATTGAATCCAGGAACGGCTATTGGTTTTGAAATAGATTCTATTGATTAAGAAACCATATCTATTAAAACGGAATTGTCTCTTATTGAATCCAAGAACGACTATTAGTTTGAAAATGGAGACTATTGGATATTGAAATATCTTTATTGATTAAGACAATATGGCCATTGAAACGGAATGTACGTTTATTGAATATGCGCGAATCTTACTAATTGTGTGTTATTAGATATTAGTTGAACAGTGAACGCTATTAAATTAAAATAGAACATTAATTTTGCATCGGTCAACATTGATTATGAATCTTTATCTATTAAAACTGAACTGTCTCTTATTGAACCCAAGAACGATTATTGGTTTGAAAATAGAGACTATTTGGTTTGAATCTATATCTATTGAAACGGAATTGTCTCTTATAGAATCCAAGAACGACCATTGGTTTGAAAATGGAGACTATTTGGTTTGAATCTATATCTATTGAAACGGAATTGTCTCTCATTGAATCCAAGAACGACCATTGGTTTGAAAATGGAGACTATTTGGTTTGAATCTATATCTATTGAAACGGAATTGTCTCTAATAGAATCAAAGAACGACCATTGGTTTAAAAATGGAGACTATTGTTTTTACAAACCACCATTAACTTTTATTTCATGTAATTTCCGACCGAATGGCTGCCCATACAAAACTATATATATTTTTATATTCTTTCTGTTATTGGCGATTTTAACAAATATGAATATTTCTGCAACGAACGCCGCCCGTGCCTTTAAGCGATACAAACACAATCAGACCTTCTCTCACTGAAGTGCACATGTCTTGGAATTCCACTGTATAGTCACATGCTCAAATACTTATTCGCCCCTATCGATGTCCGGATGATGCAAAGTATCAATACGTGGCACAAGGGCAGCGACGGTTAGAATTGCTCTCCGTTTGCGATGTGGGGTGCGGTTGCAGCTTTAAATTTTACTTCACCCAATTAAACCAGTCCTAAATTTCTAATTGAATTGCCCCCTTGAAATTTTAAAACTTGTGCCTCAAACTTTTGAATTCTTGGAAATTTCCAACCAAGCACCCTCTTATGGTTTCAATTTCCAACTGATGACCATTTCAATTCAAACATTTGTAGAAATTAGAAAACTATTCGACTTTTACTTTAAAAAATATTTTTTACACTAAATATGGCTGGAAAATATAATTATGGGAACATTTTTAACCTTTAGTTAACAACTGATGTTGTGGCAGGCATGAATTAATTACTCTAAAAATGTTGGTCAAACTCATAAACAAAATGAGGCAGAAAGAAACAGTCGGAGAAATATTATCTGATTAAACAGTATGTTAGTCCAAATCTGATCGTACGTAAACCAGCTAGGATATTGGGATAGCGATATGCTGGTTCACGTCCGAGGCCGTCTGGATACCATTTCTATACACTCTTAGGGTGGATACACACATGCATGTAATATCTGTAAATATCGTGTATTTGGCGTTTTACATGGATCATACAGACCATGTAATATGTGTTTGCTGACAACCCAATCATTGCGGCTATGCTTGACCACAGTGAGTCAAGCTCTGAACCAAGCTCCATGCAGGGTTTACCTCCCTTGATGACTCGTCTCGGTAATAGAAAGGAAGTATGACTGGTGCGCTCTGGGAGAGATTGGCTCTGAACGTGGAGAGAACAGTTGACTGGACGAAGTCGTCAGGCCGCTTAAAATAATTGTTCGCGCGATAACCCAAATGTTGGACGTTCTGTTGAAATCAGTGTCAGTCTTCTCTTGATTGTATACCAGCAATGGTTCCAGGATTTCCCCAATGCAGGGGCTATGATCCCCAACATGGGGGCTATATTATCCCGGAAGCTACCGAACTGACCACTACATATTTCCTCGACCGGGGGGGGGGGGCATGCAACACCATGAGTCATACCACCCTGAAGCCACGAAGCCACTCCAGATTTGTAAATATTGTAGTTGACAGTCATATCTGTCGTGCCTGTTTGCTACGAGTGATTAATCTCATATGCAGCAATTTATGCTATTCATATAATTATGAACATATTATTACAGCTTTAAATTTGAAGGTACAGAAGGTAGTGTTGCTGTGTGTCTTCATTCGGGAAAAGGTTTGTCCAGCTACGAGTTCACACCTACATCATTTTCCCTCTCGTGTGTTACAGTTTACAACTATGGAATATTTAAGTAAAACATTATATTGTACATTCTTGCCCAGATAATCCCGGCCGATACATTCAACCAAATCCCTTAGTTATTCGAAACTTTCGAGAACCAGCCCCCTCCCCCAATAATGGATTATAGTCCAAAACGTGATAATTCAAGCCTGTACAAGCTAAAATTGTGACAGTTAGGAACTTGTTAATCCTTTGGCCTGAGAAACATATACTGTTCTGTAAATTTTGGGTTAAAATGGGGAGGGGGGTGACTCTTTTTTTCTTTCAACGAGCAATCTCAACAAACTGGTATTGTCTTTCTTAATTTTTCAAGGCATGAGAGCACCATATCGGATTGTTAAAATTTGAGCTCAGGCCATGCATAGTCGGGAAACAAATATCCTTATCCTTACGACTCGGCCTTGTCCGATTAGGCTAGGCGTTGTCCGATTAGGCTAAATCACTCAACATGGAATTCACCACGTATGCGTTAGTTGATTGACATGTGTATTAATATAGCACTTCCGAAATGTGGAGCCAGAGAGCCGTTCGGGTTTTGCTGGACCAGATCAAATTGGGAGTCAGTGTGTGTGACATTAAACACTCATGTATCACAATCGTCCAAAACGAGCTTCAAAAGTATGCACATTTTTTTTATTTTGGATGACCCTGTTTCCAAGAAATGACGAGAAACAAATCAAGTATAAAATCGACGGACTCAAATCCACTTTTCGAAATGAACTAAAACTCGTGAAAAACAGCAACAGACAGGATTTATTCATTTCGGCACCCATGAAAGAAGACATGCTTATGACTGGCCTGAAATATCTTGATAACATGCAGTTAGTTTGATTTTGGCTTATAACTACTCACTGGTCTCACCTGTTGAAATGGAACGATCGCGCGCAGGCGATTAATGCTATCAATGATTGGTATGACCATGTAAAATACATGGATTTTACATACAGACATTACATGTATGTGTGTATCCACCCTTAGAACAAATGTGTATAAATACTACACAAAATGTGTTACATTTGATCTTAAACAAAATTGTGTAGAAATGACACATGCCATATAATTATTAAATATGACGGTGGAATATCATCAACGTTGAATATGATTGAATATGTGAGTGTATCATAGTTATTAGATGAAATGTGTTCTATTGGAGACACAAAACTCGCAAAGGCTACCACGGAACAAACAATTGGCAGCAGCTTTAAACTTTGTTATACACTATGTTTGTGTAAAAACTGAACAACACAAAGCAGCTGCCAATTTTTTTATTATGGCAGCTTAAATTACGAGGTTTATGTCTCAAATAGAACATATCTCATCCATTAAATATAATATACTCACATATTCACTCATATTCAATGTTGAGAAAATTCCACCGACACATTTATGTCATGTTGCATACACAATTTTGTTTAAGATCAAATGTAACACATATTGTGTAGTATTTATACACATTTGTTCTAAGAGTGTAACAGGCTTCATGCGTTAATGACCAGCTCACATAAATCCACCATGCAGTAAATGTAATCAAATATCACAATTGTGACAATAAACCGCAGAAACATGTTATTAGTTCTGAACTCCACGACGGTTGCCAATTGAAAGTGGTAATTCAATATGGTAAATACATTATATCACAGTTAACAAAATTAAAAAAATTACGAACGCGTTTTACCTCTCGAATTGAGCTCGGTTTTTTTTGTCGTAGCACTCGTAAGGTAAACATAAATAACACCACGTGGTCGTAAATTGAATTAATTATATTACGTATACCCGGTAATTTGTAAATTGAAAATTAAATATATACCGCGAGACGTTCCGTGTAAGAAATGTTTAACTAATAAGTAATACATGACCACTTAATTACTACAAAAATAAATACATAATATTGATGGGATGTTGGAATAAACTAACAGCACATGGTGTCCTACATATGTTGAGTAATTAGTGTGCATTCGATTGTTTATGAGTGACATTTGGGAGTATATATACTCGATTGTTGGCATAGAAGCCGAACGTTGCCGATTACACTTTGGCTTTCAGTTTAAACGTAAACAAATCGATGTTAGTCCTAATAAACCGGAATATTCTATGGTGACACTCCACAGTTTCAACAGGTATGGGCCCAGAAATAGGGGGTCCATAGATTCATTGAAATTTATCTGGATTATGATCCCAAACCATATAGACAATATATATATGCCTGAAATTAGTACAGAATAGGCATTCAGAATTTGATACATAATTTCCATAATATATGGGCTATCAAGAGTTATGGCCCTTGATATTTTGATCGAATATATGATTTTTATTAAAAAAATGACCAAAATATTGCATTTTCATACCCAAGAGGCACGAATACCAGATTTTTTCAAGCATGGTCACCTTTGTTGGTTTAAAGGCCTCTGGCTTCCAACATCAATGTGAAAAAATTTCAAACTTTCGCCGTTGAATTTTCCAGAAAATCAATTTTTAATGCAGATGACAAATTTTGAGTGCTAAAAAATTGACCCAGTATCTAGAGCCACTGTTTCGCAGAAAACGCTACTGCTGTCTATGGGTGGGGTCAAGGTCACTTGCACTTAATTTTTTCATCAGTCTAGAACGCCTTCTAAAATTACACAAATTCATATCCCACCTTGTCTCAATATACATACCACATGAATGGTGCCAGAAACCACTAGCACTTTATATCTATAAAATCACCCCTACTGATCATTCGAAACTGTGGAGTGTCACCTTAAGGGGAATGCAATTTCACTAATCTTTAATATGGACCACACCTCCATATTTTCTGCATTATACCGCTTAAAATGATATATTACACCCCATGCGTTATTGCAATCACAGGCAGCAAGATTGGGTGGGGATTTACATGCACCCCCATGATTTCACCTCTTTTGGGTCTTTCAGAACCCAATGACGTTATGCTTGACGTAGTGACAAAATGTATATATTCAACCATCATTTATAGCTTGAAAAAGGTCTGAAATGCTAAAATGTTGTATAAAATATATTATGAGATGCATATCTTCCTCAGATATCAAAATAAAACATAATATTTCATGCAACTACTATCTTTAATACTCTCCCAAAACCATGGGTTAAACAATTCCAAGTCTTATTTAGCATTAAGGGAAAGCTATACAAGGTTATGACATCACATGAACAATATGTTGTCAAGTGAAATATGTCCAGGGAAACCTGAATTATTATATTTCACACTTGTGAATAAGAAATACTGAATATCTAATCTTTTAGTATACTGTGTAATGTCAATGTCAGCCTTTTCAGCTAAGATTCAAGGAGCATGAATGTCATGAAGAAGTACCCATCATCTAAAAAATCATCAATAACAATACACATGAACCACCCCCCCCCCCCCACTGCTCCAAGACTCCATATCCCCACCAATTTATATGTCTAAAGGCCACCTGTATTGGAATATCCATAGAAGAATGGTGTATTTAACATAAAATGTTCCTTCTAACTGAGCAGATTTGCTAAAAATGATTTTCAATGTAAATATTTGTCAAGTTGACAGATGATAATGGTGCTATTTGCTGGTCTTTAAGGTGACACTCCACAGTTTCAACAGGTATGGGCCCAGAAATAGGGGGCCCATAGATTCATTGAAATTTATCTGGATTATGATCCCAAACCATATAGACAATATATATATGCCTGAAATTAGTACAGAATAGGCATTCAGAATTTGATACATAATTTCCATAATATATGGGCTATCAAGAGTTATGGCCCTTGATATTTTGATCGAATATATGATTTTTATTAAAAAAATGACCAAAATATTGCATTTTCATACCCAAGAGGCACGAATACCAGATTTTTTTTCAAGCATGGTCACCTTTGTTGGTTTAAAGGCCTCTGGCTTCCAACATCAATGTGAAATAATTTCAAACTTTCGCCGTTGAATTTTCCAGAAAATCAATTTTTAATGCAGATGACAAATTTTGAGTGCTAAAAAATTGACCCAGTATCTAGAGCCACTGTTTCGCAGAAAACGCTACTGCTGTCTATGGGTGGGGTCAAGGTCACTTGCACTTAATTTTTTCATCAGTCTAGAACACCTTCTAAAATTACACAAATTCATATCCCACCTTGTCTCAATATACATACCACATGAATGGTGCCAGAAACCACTAGCACTTTATATCTATAAAATCACCCCTACTGATCATTCGAAACTGTGGAGTGTCACCTATGCGTAATTTAACATGAAAGTTATATCATTATGCATCATTATGACCATAAGATGTCACTCTTTCCGATATATAGCACCATGTATTGATTTGTTGGGTAAAACATAAAACAGACGACAATTTAATTCCCGCCATCAGGCCTTGGCGTATAAAGCCTGTTATAGAACTGGTATCCAGACGGTCTCGGACATAAACCAGTATCTCGCTATCCCAATATCCTAGCTGGTTTACATACAAGCAGACTTGGACTAACAGTATGAGGCACAAGAGTCACATGTATGCGCACAAATTGCTATGGACCCTTTACATATAATAACTATAAGGGAATGTATACATATGTCACCCCAAGCAGGGAGTCTTTTAAAGCTTTAACGCTGATTTAAAGCTTTATACCATCTTCAAGTTTCCAATTAAAACTCAAATTCAAATAACAACAACTAAATTCAGTAAATTTTATTAAACATAACAAAAACAACATACTTGAACTTTCAACATTCTCTCGTGTTTGGAGGAACGTTTAATCTTGAGAGTCTGTTTGCCGTTAACATTCTAGCAAACCACAGTCCTTTGAGGCAATTTGCCAGATAAATTGCCAGACAAATATTTAAATAATCGGAAAATTAACTCTCCGCGAACCACGATATCAACATTTTATATAGCAGCCACGATAATAAGCGAGATCACTGAGTCGCAGCCGTATTGGATTCATCCAGCTCACAGGTCCCCAGAACAAAAATAGACCCCACCCCAATGATACTTAATCTTAGGATTAAGTATCATTGGGTGGGGTCAATTTTTGTTCTGGGACCTGTGATCCAGCTCCGTTTCGTGGTTTCATAAATTCACCCAGCCCCGGTTCTGTGGTTTTAGTGCAACACGTCAAAGTTCTGGAGTAGCATTTCCATATATGGAATTCATGAATAATTCAAAATTCAAAAATAAAATATATATGGAATTCATTAATAAATGCTACTCCAGAGCTTTGACCAGCAGCACTAAAACCACGGAACCCGGCCTGGTGGATACAATATGGCCGCGAGTTAGTGATAAGCCGTATTGCCATCGCATGCAAACAAAATTAGCTGAGTTATCCATCCCGAAAGTGTCGGTTCTCTCACTCTTTTTGTTTTTTATACTATCCCAGTACCTATATATATCACACATATGTAGGTCTACTTTCGAATTGAATTGAATAAACGTCATCAGCTGAACTCCCTATCGGGGATATCTCGGATGAAGTTGTGTTTATGAAGCCACATGATAACAACATCGTCATAAACGCACAAGTCATCAACTGTTCTGTCGTCCGGTGGTGAGGCAGAAGATCCATCGCAGCATTTACCTTCGGAGCAGGGCTAAGAATGGTAAAGAAATGGAAAAATGTTATCTGTGTGTTGAGTTGTGCTAGGGACGTGACTAGAGGGTCTTCGTTGGCCGGGAGGGGGTGTCCAACTTTGAAATGTCCATCTGCACCCCTTGAATCAGTCCGAAATTTATAAGTGCAGATAAATTTCAGTTGCACCCCTACTAACACGCAGCTAACCCCCACACCGACGTGACACCGAAGTGAATTATTAGCAAGGATTTCCAAGGAATGTTTGCTTATCAAAAGCTACATCCATATAGATGCAATTTAAAGGTACTCAATCCGATAAAACTCAATTACTATTTCAATGGCTTCGGGGGTCAAAAATATTTGATTCGAGTCGAGGAAGTAACCCATCAAAGCTCAGATTTGTTAGATATCGATTTTAGAAATCTATTATTTTTCATTATCGGGAATTCTTTCTGGCCCAGTACGTAGTAAAAATTGTGTGATTATTACCACTTGATTTTAGAGTTATCCATCCTTGTCTGTTTGAATAGACTTTTGGTCTAATCATCTCGAGCAGGTTTCAAAATTGACGGCAATTATTAGTACTCATCACGAGAAATTAACAAATTTCAAAAATCAATATCTAATAACTCTGAGCTTTGTTTGATGGGTTCCTCGACTCGAATCAAATATTTTTTACCCCCAAAGCCAACGAAATAGTAATATAGGACCCTCTGATCGGATTGTTGTTGTTGGAATCTGTTGAGATGGGGACTTTACGGATTGAGTACCTTTAAGCTGTATGGAAACATAGCCGCACGGGCGCTCGAATTTTTAGGGGGCTCAGAATTTTTGCCCGAATTTGTTTTACATATATACTTATGGTTGTAACACAGTTTTGGTAAAATATGCCTTTTTATGTACATACATATAACAAAATATATTCAAATTAACATTAAATATGTATAATTATGGCAGAAATGTGAAAAATACTGTAATTTGCCATAATTTCCCCCTGAAATACCATTAAATTTGCCCGAATTTGACCGAACATATCTCCAATTAACCCGAAAATTGCCCGAATGTTAAGTTTTCAAAACGTTTGGGACTGCAGCCCTCTCACCCGGCCCATACGGATATGGATGGAAACGAGTAGACTGTCTACGAATCTAAAGGTGGTCGTTGAGTTTTAAATTAGTATGCATGAAAAATATGTACAGATTTTAGTGTAAACAATATTTTATTTGGACAGAATCATAGGTCGATAATCCTTTCCTCAGGAAATGTTACCCCAAATGTAAATCTAGACAGCTATAGGTATACGAATTTAACTATACAGTTCTGTGTTCTCTCGTATTGATGTTGAGGAGATAGCTGGCATGGTTGGGCGAGTGCATGCAGGGATGAGAAGGAGGGAGGTGTGGTATGGGAAAAGTTAATGCAGTATTAGATAGAAAAGATGTGTGAGAAAATGTGTATACACGTGGTTCTGCTAATTTGTTATGATGTAGGTGGGTCCTGGAAAACTGATGCTGTTAAGAAAAATACCGTTATTTTTGTCTAATGTTGTCATTTTCGATGTGTTATGCTAATATGCATGAAGGAATCGAGGATTGATTGATTGATTATCGTTAATATCGCTTTCAGCAACTAAGGCCATATCACTACATTGCCAGTTTTAGTGGTGAGGGATATCCGCACACTAACGGCTAATCTAACAGTGAGTTCAATGGCTGATAAACTCGTCGACCATGTGCGGCAACCACCGGTCATCGGCGAGTAACTGGCAACTCCACCATGCAGATAACGATTTCGAGTTACAAAGTGCACGATGGAAACATGTGGATTTGAGCCCTCATCGTCAGCGCTTGGAGTTGACCCCTAACAGACTGAGCCATCGAGGCCCCTAACGAATCGAGGAAAGTCATTATGTGTATAAACCATTCAAATACATATATGGAGGAATCCGCGCATTTACGGCTAATCTAACAGTGATTTCAATGGCTGATAAACTCATCGATCATGTGCGGCAAACCACCGGCCACCGGCGAGTAAGTGGCAACTCCACCATGAGGGCGAGACGGCTTGGAGTTGTACCCCTAACAGACTGAGCTACCGAGGCCTCTAACGAATCGAGGAAAAGCCATGATGTGTATAAACCATTCCAATACATATATATATGGAGGAAAGCCGCACACTTGCGGCTAATCATACACTGATTTCAATTGATGATAAACTCGTCGACCATGTGCGGCAAACCATCGGCCACCGGCGAGTAAATGTTAACTCCACCATGCAGATAACGATTTCGAGTTACAAAGTGCACGATGAAAACATGTGGATTTGAACCCTCATCGTCAGCGCTTGAGGGCGAGACGGCTTGGGGTTGACCCATAACAGGTGAGCCATCGAGACCCCTAACGAATCGACGAGAAGCCATTGTGTGTATAAACCATTTAAATACATATATTTTTATGTTAAAATATTTTAATACTGGGAGCGTTGGTTGGTGCAAACCGTCCGTAATGGAGATGGATATTTCTGTCGTCTGCAAGCACCGGCGAAGACAGTGTTGAAGCAGTTTAAATTATATAGGTTCCAGGATGTTTCATACAACCACTGGCTGTTTTTTATTCCTCCAGATTAGCCAAACACCGTGAATACGACAACTTTAGAACACAATAACGGTACATTGTCTTAACAGCATCAGTTTTCCCTACCAGCGCCACAGCAAGACCCACCAACATCATAGCACATTAATAGGACCACTTGACCAGTAAATATTAACATTTGTGTGTAGTTTAGACGTTACAGCATGTTTTATGAAATGCATATACTGCGTATATATAATTATGGTATATATATATGGTACGATCGGTGTGGTTGGAAATTTGGACGTTGAATGCTGACGTTTCGACACTGGTGTTTGCGGTTCGGCACCTGGTAATAAACCTATATCAATACATATATATATATATCTATTTTGATGACCAAAATAATAAATTGCATGAATTAATTTGAACCTGTTGGATTTTGGTGATGTATATGTTTATTATTAATTACTTTTAATTACATAAGAAATGAACGGCGGGTTCATGCGGTGTTTTGCTGAATTTTTATCGCGGTCAAAACCCATGACCACGTTGAAGCCGCCGTTCATTATTTATATTTATATACTTAAATTCATTATCAACTAGGATGGTCTGTCTTTCCCACTATTTATTCAACTTTAAATGCACGCATGGAGTTCAGTTCGCTTTTTAGAAAACCAAACATTGTGAGAATCCGTTGAGAGAGAGCGGGAAAAACGTAATTTCACAGTAACGTATACACATATGACGAAATGTCTTGTTTAGCTTGTAATGAATGTAGACGTGTTGATTTCAAGAATGATAATATCTGAAATTAACAAATAAGTTTCGGTTGTGGATGATAAGAAATTGACAACACGCCGTTCTACCATAATGATATATTTGTGAGGTCGTGGGTTGTGTGTAATCAGAGGAGATGAGTTTTAGGTGCAGGGTAACAGCACTGATTACACCAAAACAAATTGCTTGCCAAATCCGGACGTGCTGAATAGTCAAGCAGTCGTTCGTGTCCGACAATCCCCGGTGATTTCCGGGATCAATGTGTTCATAAACCTATGAACGACATTGAAAGTGACGTCACGTTACGTTCATAGGTTTATGAACATATCGACTCAGGGGTGTGTCTCCCGTAACGCTATGGGGAAATCGGAAGCGATGTTATGTGCATGTAAATATATGTATATACATGTATATATGATTATTGAAAGAGGTGCATGATTTTTATAACATTCACTCATATATATGCACACGTGTGCTCATTCCGAACCTATATGAAACTAAATTGTAAGTGACGTATAAATTAAATGTATAGCATAGAATACAAAATAATCCTGTAAAAAATCATGCTCTGAAAAGTCTTCGATGAATTACCGAAACGTCCAAGTGCTGGTGCCGAAACAACCAAGTGCCGAAAACCAAGGTGCCAAAACGTCCTGCACCCGAATGATTCATTCTGAGTATTACTCTCTTATCAGGTTGATTTATTATAATAAGCGCGCAGTATGTCTTTAATCTTGAAATTCTGAGATAATGTTAACACTTCGAAATCAAAATAACTTTACGTTATGATATTTTTTATAGATTAAACAATGTTCGACTTAAAGTTACGACATAACAGATGCAATTTCGATTTAAAATCTTCCAATTTCATTCAAAATTTACAATTTCCAGATAAAAATTCGAAATAAAGTAAAAACTTTGACTCAAAATTTTCGACTTAAATGCAAGATGTAGAGAAAAAGTTAAAATTTTCACAATCTTGCTATAGCGAGCAATTCACTGCTGCATATATAATATACTACGCCCTAATATATATTAGATATACACTGCATGGCGTTATCCTCCGGCCAAAGCCACAATAATTTTCCGGAACATTGTTCCTTTTAAAATCGGATATTTTTTAACAGTGTAACAAACCTACCTCTGATTTGACATCGGACAATGGACTACATTGAAGATTGGCGAGCACTCGGCTGAGATGTACACTGTCCAAAGATGGCGCATCACTAGATGAAGTGGAATTCTCAAACGATGAATCTGAAGCGTCGCTACCGGTCCCACATACATTGTCCTCACACGACGCAGTGTTCCTCCCGTTACCGGTCCCACATACATTGTCCTCACACGACGCAGTGTTCCTCCCCGAATCACAACCCTCTCCCAGAACAGCATACAACGAATTAATATAGTCTGTCGCTTCCTGGATGATTGTCATTTTAGGTAGGGTTCGTTCTGTCTTTATGGACGGAATATGTTGCCTCAAAACGTCAAATGCTTGGTTGAGGTTTTCAACTCTCGCCCTTTCTCGTCCGTTTCTCTTGCAAACAAAAGTTGACGATCTCTGATTATGCGGGATGTGCTTTCGAATTCGCTTTCGTTTCTTCGGAATTTTTGGAGTTTCATGATATTCTACCATCTCTATTCTTGAATTCTATTCACGAATGTAAATGCGGCTGGTATCCAGAGTATCCTTGCAATATGTCGCTTGTATATTTATCTGTCGTGTAGACTCCCAGAAATTTGCCGTCTGTCTTCGTGCTTTAGTCTTCAAGATTTGCCACACACAGCTAACATAGAGTTTTTCTTATTTGTATATATATTTTTCTGCGATTGGAGAGTAATCCGTGGAAATATTTAGCTTGTCTTTTCCAGAATTGATCTTTAGTTGACCGCTATACCATTCAAAACTATATATACCTTCTTGTTATATGGTCGTCAGTCTGTCTTTTTCCCAGCGAGCTCAGTCAGATTATGGTTTACTATACTTTAAAGAAACTTATTTCAACATCCAATAGGTTGCGAAATGATTGCATGAAAGATGATCGGAATTTCGTCTCCCCGAATTTATATAAGTAAGCGCACCATGACATGAAAATTCCAGGGAGCGAAATATCACACCAGAAATCTTTTATCCACCGCTGCTCCTTTTTTCAAGAGAGTAACACTTCCGAATAGCTATACTCAAAAAGAGCATGCTCAATTGTAAAGGTCGGCTCGAGATCGTTTCAAAGTCGAAAATTCCATCACGCGCTTCATCTCACCTCGAATAAAATGACAAAATTTAATTTGCTCTTTTTTGGCCACGTGTGGATAGTTAATCCAGGCGATCAATTTGTCAAGCGATTACTTTGATCTGGGCGTCCGTCTGCAGTTTTCTCACCTTTCCAAGGGAGTCAATCGTCATCATTTGTTTCCCAAATTACAGACTTGTGTCTCTTTGTTCTCTCGATTTATCACATTAGGCGACACTCGTGGACATTGCTGATATTGTTCGGTGCAGCGATCAAATAGAATGTGTAAGAGGGTAGCACCACGGGTGCACATGCCTGCCCATGGATTCTGACACCTAAATTGTTACCATCGCTAGCACTATAATCCACCCTACATTACCGATCCCTAGTTAGGATAATGCCTTATTAGGTTTGCTTAATCCTGTCCCGTGGGGCTAATTTTCATCAAATTTCTCTCTTTGTTGTGTATTTAGAGGAAACGATGACAAATGATAGACCATTACTAAGTATACAAGTGTCGACTATTTGTGACAGTTATTGCCTATTCGATGGTATTCGCAAACGTGACAACCGAAAATTGAAAAATAATCTTCGCCTGGTTTAAAAGGAACATACTGCAATACTGCATAGTAAATATTGGTTTGAAATTAAAGATATGTTCTATCCCTTCACCTCTTCATTTCCGAAAAAAAATCAAAAAACAACAAATATTCTTTGAAACTCTTTTTGAGGCCAATTCAAGTTATTATCTCCCACCCAAAAAAACAAACAAAAAACAAACAGGGTAGGCCTACACATATTTCACTCTTAGTGTTAAATAACATCGATTTTCAAACAGTAAAGTTCTAAAAAGTTGTGCATGGTCAAGAAGACCCAAAGGAAATTTTTTCCACAGCTCAAAAACAAATTTCCTCCATATTTATCAACTGTTTTTGGACTCAAAACTTAGAGATAATGTAATTTTAATATCAAAACAGCATGTAGTTAGTAGGTAGAGAGTATATGCATTTTCCGATTAAAAACCCTAAATTACTATTTCTTTGGTTTCGGGGATAACAAATATTTGATTCGAGTAGAGGAACCTATGCATCAAAGCTCATGCAGAGTGAATAGATATCGATTTTTGAAATCTTTTATTTCCCGAGATATGTACTTTTGTTCCGCCTGGCAAATATTCGTCAAACCGACCAAATTGCGGATGCAGATGGATAACTCTAAAGTCAAGTTGTAATACGGCCCAATTTCGTGATAATAAAGTGACCATACGGCCATATTTCGTTGAACAACATGTTGATTAATTACACGTTTTGTGAAATTTTATACCATAGTTGACAGTGCTTAGCATAATTATTTAGTTGTAATTAAGGTTACAATACACCAAATATTCTCCATAGACCTCAGTGTTAACATCTGAGGCTGCGGCATATTCACAGGAAAGATTTGGGGCTTCGCTCCGGTATAATTCCTTTGAGACACAAAGTGATCAGGAAAAAATCATATGTAAACGTATCGTACTGGGTCCATTTTAAATTTGGTGCTTTTGATACTACCCAAATTCTGCAGAAAATTTCAAGGGGAACAATACAGAGACACCCCCATTAAACAACCAGCCCTTGGACATTACAATAAAAGTTCAATATCCAACTCATTTTGATATTTTCTGAGGGGCTACATATTTATCTCATTTTATATGCAAATTTCCCTAACCACCGGCTGCCGGGTGTGATTTTATGCTGATCCTAGCTTGGGGGGGCCAGGGGAAATCACTCTACTATTTTGTATTTGTTGTATTATAACCTTAAAGGTACTCAATCCGATTCGATGGTCCCCATATCATCAGATTCCAACAACAACAACAACAACAACATTTTTTGAAAATGCCTCTTCAGTTATCAGAATACGATTAATTGCCCCAAAATAATGCTAACCACAGTAAAATATAATATAAATTTTTTCAAATCCTGTTATTTATCAACATCTTGTTCAACGAATTTTTTTCAAATATCTGACACAAAAAGCCACCTCATTTTAGAGTTATCCATCTTCATCCGCAATTTGGTCAGATCGTCGACTGTTTACTGGGCCACTTGAAATTAAAATAATAGATTTCAAACATCGATATCTGATCACTCTGAGCTTTGATGGGTGGGTTCCTCGACTCGAATAAAATATTTTTTACCTCCGAAGCCAAGGAAATAGTAATTTGCGAGCGTTAATTCGGATTGAGTACCTTTAATTGATTCTGATAACTCAAGGGTAGTTTGAAGAAATGTTGTTGTTGTTGTTCTAACTTGGTGATATGGGGACCGTCTGATCGGATTTAGTACCTTTAATGTGAATTTAATCTGTATATTTTGGCGGCAAAAGCATAAGAGAGATAACTCTAAAATATTGGTATTACCGACAAATAAAGAGTCAACGACTTGCGACGCATGAATTCACGAAGTTAGGAAAGTTATGCGTTATTTTATGTGTCTTGACACTGAATTGGGGGCTCCGATGATATTCACGCGCGTTCAATGTAATACTTCTGCGATGGCCTTGATGCTTATATTATATCGTGTACGTTTTGTGAACAATATCGCCGTAATACTTATAAAATAACTAAGGCCACTCAAAATCAATTGATCATTTCACTATACTTCAATTAGCATTATTAGGTGTTAAAGCGGAGGAGGTGGTTTGGTGAAAAGTTTTTGGTCACTGGGGTGGGGTATCTGGAATTTTCTAATTTATGTAGTTATTTTGTATTTTTTTTTTATCAAAACTAATCAAGTTTAATAGCTGTCTGCTGTCATGTAGCGTGTTGAGTGAAATATTTCTCCTTAATAATTCTTACAATATCATTGTATAAACCTGTATAACTATAAGCCTATAATAAATATTGTTTTAAGCAACATGGTTTTGGTATGGATTTTCATTAATACTGTAGTTCAAAATTGACATTGGTATTTAGTTACATTACCTCACACTGTCTCAAAACCTGCACTTATATGTCATACCATGAATGAATATAAAACCACATCCTATATGCAGGGTTTCCGCTGCTAGGGTTAAAATGAAGGGTCCGTAGAACCTAGGATAGGAAGGGCCGACTATGAATGCAGATTTTGAAATTCCACGTTAAAAAAAAAAACAATATTTCCTTTCACCAGATAGTGCTGGGCGGTTCTATTGGGCTATAAATTTACTGCCGTCATTTGAAAATCACACCATGTAACACCTGTTTCATGCCATTTCCATAAATATTGAGACATTTCACTGATTTATCATCTACTTGTATGAACAAATGACAACCATGGTCATGATATATACATTGTATTTCAGATCAATCTAATCCTGAACGCAGAATTACTAGCATTCTCTTATATATGTGAGTCGACCATAGGTCGCCTCGCATATATAAGAGAATGCCTTGGCCTAAACAAAATTATACTATTTTTTATAATTGTTAAAAAATGTGAGAATTTTTTTTTTTTTAAATATAAAAAAATTGTTAAAGAATGTAAGAAATAATGATAAAAAATGATAAAAATTGTAAAAGAATATAATAAAAAATGATAAAATTTGATGAAGAATGTAAGAAAAAATAATAAAAAATGATAAAATTGTTAAGGATGTAAGAAAACTGATAAAAATGCAAAGAATAAGTTTAACATTTAGAGTTAATAATATGTCCTCCCAACACATCGTGGATATCTAGCAAGTGTTATGATATACATACTTCTTTCATAACAGTAGGAGTCTATGTAAGATAATAGATTTGAACTGGTCTAGACTTCCATTCCATCTGAAATGATAAATTGTGGGAGAGAGTTCCAGTCTTGTATAACACGGTTTGTGAAGAAATACTTCCTTGTGTTCTTTCAAACTGATGGCATCTGGAGTTTTTGGTTCTAGTTTTTGGTTCTATTACAGGTAGATAATGTTTGAAGATGCGCTGAAGAAACAGTTACTTCAATGTCTCAGAGAATCAGAATGGGACGAGCTTTTCGATCTCGACACACCCGATCAATTCCACCAAAAAATCCACAGAAACTGTCACATCTCAAGGAATATTGTTGTTTAAGGCAATGGATGAATGGACGTGGATTCAAAGATAAAAAGCTTGTACCTTGTTTGTATGATGGTAAGTGCATTTATGGGATGTATAACCCGAAATTTGGAAGATTCACCAGACTTGTTTTAACACATTCACTAACTACGCCCATTCAATTACTTGCAAAAAGTACGAGGTAACTCAGTCGGCAGTGAATGTGTTAAATGGGTACTGTGCACTAAATCCGGCTATTTATGGAACCTTTTATACTCATCAGAATATATGCAAAAAATAAATTAATTTGAGCATTGGATTAGTGCAAAATACACTCATGTGTTCCATGAACGATGCAAACAACATGGTAATTATAAAGAAAATGAGTTTATGACTTGAGTAACAGGAGACGGTCCCATAAATGGCCATATTTAGTGTACAGTATCCCTATAAGCAAACACTTTCCAATTATTGTATCATTGTCGTAATGAACAATTGGAAACCTTCTTCGTGGTTTGGAGCTTTTGACTTAAAGGGACCCAAGGCTTTTGAATTGGGTTCATGGGAAATAACATAATGTCTGAAAAAAATATTTGTGGTTTGGGTTTCCCTACTGAACCTATTTTAAACCCCCTACCCTAAAGTTTTTTTCATGGTTTTCAAGAAAATCTATTGAATTTTTTCTAAAAAAAATTCATAAAACACTAAAAACACATTTCAGCATCTCAGAATAGGTTCATTTCTTAGTAAAAGTATGGTGTAATATTAAATTTACACAAAAATAATCAAAAGTAGTTTTATGTCAATCTTGGAGAGTAAAATACGCACATGAAAAGTAATAAGAATATGTAAAAATAAAAAAAATAATAAAAAAAATTAAATTTCAGGCCTAACTACCAACCCTATTTTTTTTTGGCTTGTAACACAAACCAAACATTTATTTAATTTTCTTTGGCCTAAAATCATTATCAAGAAGAACATGACACAAGAGATATAGTTTGTTATTATATCCATTGTCAATAATCTTCTAATAACAAGATGATGTATGTTAAACCTGAAACCATTATTATGTAAACATCAACTGTTACAGTAAATTGCTTTTTTCACTACAATTACTTTGAACAGCACTAGTGAATAGTGATAGTGATAGTGAACATTAGAAAAGGGCAATGCATTGAAAAGTATTCTTCCAATCATTTCAACTGAATAATTAAATCACAACAACAAACAACAATATTTCTTCAAAAGACGCTTTAGTTATCAGAATCGATTAATTACCAAAAAATAATGCTAACCACTGTCAACTGTAGTATAAAATTGTGTTATTTATCAACATTTTGTTCAACGCAATTTGGCATCGAGAGTATGTCGGTCGGCTCATCGAATATTTTCTAAGCCACCAGATATTCCAGGTGGTGAAAATAACAGATTTCAAAAATAGATGATGGGTGAGTTTTTTACCCCTGAAGCAAAGAAATAGTAATTTAGGCTCATTTAGGAGCGTTAATTCGGATTGTGTATCTTTAATAAATGAAAATAAGAACAAAATCTAACTATTTGTAGTAGATATATGGCACAGTAGCATGTTTACATTCTTTTTGATATTAAGGTTGATTTTACAGAGTGTTATGATTTTTCACATGTAACCACTGAAAAGGCCTTGTGTCCCCTTAAGGTGGGCCTATTCACTGAATATTTAATTTTTTTGCAGGTGCTGTGCGTGGTTTGATGACATCATTAACTCTGCAGCCAGGAGACCAGATTATTTCAGTTCCTGATTCAGCTATAATAACTACGAATACCGTTATGAAAGACCATGTGCTTAGGGAAAGAATCATCAGGTTATTATCAGAATAATGTGTACAGTAATGCCCTAAATAATCGACTCCTTAACCACAGCAGAATTATGGGTAACTTTTCATGATTTAGTAGGAAATATGGCTTGTAACCATTCATCGGAAAGCTGAGAGCTTTCCGATGAATGGTTACAAGCCATATTTCCGACTAAATCATGAAAAGTTACCCATAATTCTGCTGTGGTTAAGGAGTCGATTATTTAGGGCATTACTGTATTTTAAAGCAACGTGGAAAATTTAAAGTGAGTGAAATAAGTTATTCTCATTCCTGGAGTGCCATTTCGAAATCAATGCATAAAATTGAAATTATTGAATATTCTGTCAATAGTTGGACATAATCATTTCATATTATGTTGTCCATTATCAGAAGTTTTATATGTAATGGCAACATGCTAAAAAAAAGGTCTTGATGCCGTCTACTTGTATTTGGAAAGTAGATTTGGAAATTTTTTATTCATTCAGTTCATCCATCTAGTCATTCTTATCTGTGACATTCATAATCAATAATTTAAAGTCCTATAGTTTTTGGAACCTGACTTTTGTTACATTCCTGCCCGGGGTTCAAGATAAGTTCACAAATATGTGAAATACTCTAGTCTTATCATTTACGTTCATGGTCTTATACAGACATTATTACGCCTCAGAAAGACTTATTGATCACATAGAAATATTTTGCCACTTTGGAGACAAAAAATGAGCCCTGTCACTTCTCCCTGTTTGGTTATTAGGGAGAAGTGGACTTTTGTCAGGGAGAAGTAACTATGGATGAAGTTCAAATTAAACCGACTTCACCCTTCTAAGATTCAATAATTATTATGCACCACAAGAGCCCATATATAAAACCACTGTTGTGAGAAAGGGCACCATTATCGTCAGTAAATATACTTTAAATATGCCATTGTGACATACGCATACTGTTATATGAGAGAGAAGTCACTTATCCCTGGGACATAAATAGGGAGAAGTGGCACATTTTAGGCTGGTCCCAAGCCTGACTTTAGTGTGTCTGTCATTTGCAGAATGAGGACCCCAGAGGGTGAAATTAGTGATGCTATCCTGCATAGCGGGCTAGCATCACTAAATTCACTCCATGGGGAGCTCATTCTGCTTAGGTCTCATCTTCTCTGGAAAGTTTCTTTATTATAAAATTTCTATAGAAACTTCTTCACATAGGTTCTATTTCTTTTTTAGTTTAGTTTCTCTATATCCCAAAATTGGAAGATGACACATTGCATAATCGAGGTTCCCAATGGGTGTACATCACAATATTTTTGTTTCAGTCATTTTTACATGAAGATCAGATGGAAAATTATAATATATATAAATGTTCTGCATCGGTATGTTTGGATATCCTCCCGCCAAAATTGTATATATATAATTTACATGTGTACATGTTTTAGAGGCCCACTTAATGTTTAAGTCCCTGATTATTTCTATACAGAGTCAGTGTTTATTGACTATTGTTGGCATGAAATAAAACCAAAAATATATATATTCCACCAGGATATAGAACAGATGTGGGCTAGGAGTGTTCACCAACCGATAAAGATTCTCAGATTCACACAAGACTTCCCCCTTTATTTATCCAAAATTGCATTAAAATTAAAAACTAGGAGATATAGTTATTCCCCTTCCATCAAGAATAATAGAATGGCAGTACAGTCCTGATCAAAATTAAGCACGTAAACACTCAGAACACACATCGGTACCTCAACAAAAACAACGTATTCACATTTTATTCAACTGGATATAAAGTTGATAATACAATGTTTTGGATCTTCCTCTTTTCAAATGGTATATAATGTGATCTGGGGATTCGAACATTAAGAAGGCCGTTAAAGGCCCACTTACTTTTCGAACCACCAGATCACATTATATACAACATATTCCATATTATATACCATTTGAAAGAGGAAGATCCAAAACATTGTATTATCAACTGATCCGGTCGAATAAACTGGGAACATTGTTTTTGTTGAGTTACTGAGGTGTGTTCTGTGATTAATTTTGATCCAGACTGTACTATAAAGTCTATTATTCTCAATGGAAGGGGAATAACTCTATCTCTTAGTTTGAATTATGATGCATTTTGGGTTGACAAGGGGGGAAGTCTTGGAATGAATCTGAGAATCTCTAGCACTTGGTGGACACTCCAAGGCCGCAGCTGTTCCGTATTCTGGTGGAATATATATATTTTTGGTTCCTCTTCCAAATGGTATATAATATGGGATATGATGTATATAATGTTATCTGGGCATTCAAAAATTAAGTGGACCTTTAAACAATTTAAGTTGATCCTGTATAAACTTAAACATTAATCTATATTTATTACATTCCCAACACAGGTTTGATGAAAGGCTTTCAGCTCATGAAGCCCTGTGTATTTTCCTGATGACAGAGAAAAACAAAGGGACTGAATCCCAATGGGCTGAATACATTTCTACACTGCCACACTCCTTCACCACACCAGCTTACTTCAGTGCACAAGAAATAGAGTTACTTCCCCCGATAGTGCGTTCAGTAGCAGAAGACAAGCTACTTCAATTGACAAGAATCTTTGATAAAATTCGGACGTTCTTCGTGACGGAGTTACCTGTTTCCTGTGATATTGTTTCGTATGACTCGTTCATCTGGGCTTGGTTCACAGTTAACAGCCGTGCTGTGTTCGTCAGGAGGAGATGCCCATTTGATTATTTTGTTGGTGACAGTTGCCATGACAACTTAGCTTTAGTTCCATTTTTGGATCTACTGAACCATTCTCCAGATGCAAAGGTAACCTTTTATTTATGTGTAGTGATAGTCAGTAGAGAGGACAATTTCCGATCTTCCCTCCATGGACATCCAAAACAGGGATTATCCTTGGTTGCACCCGGGGTTGAACGCAGGTCCTCTTATCAAATGTCAAAAGTAGCCATTTTTATATGTCCGTTTAAAAAAAAAACAGGACTTGTTATGTTATTGGTCTGTCTGTCTGTCCGTCTATCTGTTCGCTTTTGGTTTCCGATGATAACTTTAACCAATCTCGAGTGAATGGAATGAAATTTGGTATGTGAGTTTACTAGCACAAAATACAGGTCAAGTTCAAATTTGGGTTCTACCCGCCAATTTTTATCAGTGTTACCTCCCATTTTGTTGAAATGGCATCTCAATTTTTGTTTCTGGATGATAACTTTAGTAAGTCTGAACTCAATGGAATGAAATTTGGTATGTTGAGTGATGCTTTTGTTCCAAATTTCTAGACTAATACCCCAGTCTACCAAATATACATGTAGTTGTAGGCCAGTAAACATCAAAACATAATTAAATATATTGGTAGGCATATCAATATCAAAACTAATTTTGTTTGCTAAATGATTGCTAAAATGTTTTATTGTCCCACTGAAAATGTGTAAAATAAATGGCTGGAAAGAGCCTAAGAGGCTTAAGATGTGGCACTTGTCAGTTCTAAATAAAATTGTAATTCAAGCAAGTTGATAAGTTGATAAGTGTTAACAAGAAGGGCGACGACGATGGTGATGATGATGATGATGAAGCTTATGATGATGACGATGATGATGGAACGCTAATGATGATTATGTCGATGATGATGATGATGTTCCAATGATAATGACGACGATGGTGATGACGATGATGACAACAACAACGAAGTCGACAACGACGACGAGTACGACGATGATAATGATGTTGATGAAGATGAAGATAGAGGTGACGATGAAGACGTTTGGGAGGTCACTGTATATTTTGTATATAAATACTTTTCGTTATTCTGTCCATCTTATGTATATAATTTCGTTTTCTCAATATCCATTCATGTTATTTAATTGGATCAGAGAATAAAGCAATTCGATTGAATATTTATTGCTAAAACATATGCGCTTTGATGTTGATAGCTGCTATCTTTAGTTTTCAATTCACCAGCATCGTCTGTTGAAGCATGCATAAATTTTGATAGGCCACACTGTTATTAACAATATGCATCAAATAAGTCACAGCGCAGCCTCCATACCAAATTTCATTTAGAATCGAAAACCTATGGCTGAGGTATCTGCTGTGATGGACAAAATAACCAACATTTCCAGATAACCAAGAAGGATAACTCTAGAATGGAAAACGCAAACGTCATTTTCCACTCATTCGAAAACAGTCATGTTAGCGAAACTCCATATCAAATTTCATTCAGGTGCGTTAAGTCATGGCTGTCAGAGATATCTGCACAGGTGGCCAAAAATCTCTGATTTCCAGATAAACAAGAAGTTGATAGCAGTCATGGTGGTGAACCTCTACAACAAATTTCATTCAATTCTGATAACCTGAGGCTGAGATATTTGGACAAAAAACCAAGATTTCCAGATAACCAAGAAGGATAACTCTAGAATGGAAAACACGAACAACATCATGATTCATTCAGATCCGATAGCTGAGATATATGCCCGATGGATGGACAGACATACAGACAGACAGACAGACAGGTAGACAAAGCCAATTCAGTATACCCCCATTTTTCTTTGAAAAGTGTGGTTATAATTAACCCTTCCATGACTGGAGCTTCCTGAACAAAATTTTCTCTATGGGAGACTCGCATATATAAGAGAATGCACTGGCACAGGATCTTTAATGCTACACTAGCTCAGCTCCCGTCATGAAAGGGTTAAGTTGTATTATTCAGGTAGAGGCTGGTTACACTGAGAAAAGTAACGCTTATGAGATAAGAACTCTGGAGAAGGTAAACAAATACAACCAAGTTTACATCTGCTATGGTCCCCATGACAACAAGAAGCTGTTCATTGAATATGGATTCACATTGCCAAGCAACCCACACAACTCAATGGAATTTACCTTTGGTAAGAACCAGATAAATCTTGACGATAAACCACTGAAAAACTTGATTTTTTTTTTAAATTTTCGATAAATATATTTTTCCAGATTGTGCAGGCAAACTTTTGATGTCATCAACATTACATTTGAAATAAAAAAACGGACCCTTTTTTTCCTTTCCGAATTTGCAATTACTGTGCCTTCAATATGTCATCCCGAGGCAAAATATGCAAGTCATATATAATGACAGTGGTACATGTATGGTGCTAAGGGGTAGAACCTTGTAAATGATCATGTAAATTTAATAGTCATGAATCTAGGCTTATTGCATGGTAATGTGAAATTTTTATTAATCTTGTAGACTTAATTTTCAATTTCTATGACTTCGCGTTCCACGGCATATTAAGTATGTATCAAGTATTTCATGTGTTTATCCACAAAATTTGATCGCATGAACTAGCATTACTGGGCATAATTTGAGGCTTAAATAGTGACTAAGGGGTTTCATGGAAGTATTTGCTCTTAAAACTCATTTATCTTCTCTGTTTTTCTATTATGTAGAACATCTTGATGAATTAAGAGATCAATTTAAGTTGATTAACTGGAAAAGGAAAATGGAAATACTGAGAACAGGAGGATTCAATGAGTATGTAACACAGCTAATAATTCAGGCATGCATTACCAGTGGGTCTAATAATTCAGGCATGCATTACCAGTGGGTCTAATAATTCAGGCATGCATTACCAGTGGGTCTAATAATTCAGGCATGCATTACCAGTGGGTCTAATAATTCAGGCGTGCATTACCAGTGGTCTAATAATTGAGGCATGCATTACCAGTGGTCTAATAATTCAGGCATGCATTACCAGTGGGTCTAATAATTCAGGCATGCATTACCAGTGGGTCTAATAATTCAGGCATGCATTACCAGTGGGTCTAATAATTCAGGCGTGCATTACCAGTGGTCTAATAATTGAGGCATGCATTACCAGTGGTCTAATAATTCAGGCATGCATTACCAGTGGGTCTAATAATTGAGGCATACATTACCAGTGGGTCTAATAATTCAGGTGTGCATTACCAGTGGGTCTAATAATTGAGGCATGCATTACCAGTGGGTCTAGATGCTTTATTTTCTAAAACTCGACTTATGGTTTGACAAGGGACGGTTGGCGGGCGGACGGGCAATGGGCGGACCTAAAGAATGCCTTATAACTTTGACATTTGTGAACGGATTCAAAAAAAGTTTGGTATGTGAATTGCTCCCAATGACTATTTACTGCCTGTAGAAAATTGGTCACGTCCGAACTTTTTGACAACAGTTATCCATCTTTGATTACTTTTTTGCAATTTTATATCGCCTGTTAGCGCGATAACTCAATCAAATATTAACTGATAACAACCATATTTGATACATGAGTCTCTTGCAACAATATCTCGTACGAGTTCGAAAACTAGGTTTGTCAGTATTTTTGTCCCCGGAGTTATGTGCCTTAGTTTGTCTATATTTAGCATTTTTTTTCACCGCTAGTGTGATAACTGAATCAAATATTAACTGATTCAAACCATATTTGATATATAAGTCTCTTGCAACAATATCACGGACGAGTTCGAAAACCAGGTTTGTCCAAATTTTTTCCCCGGAGTTATGTGCCTTAGTTGTCTATTTTTAGCATTTTTTTCACCCTTAACGCGATAACTCAATAAATATTAACTGATTCAAACCATATTTGATATATGAGTCTCTTGCAACAATATCTCAGACGAGTTCGAAAACCAGGTTTGTCTGAATGTTTTCCCCGGAGTTATGGGCCTTAGTTTTTCTATTTTTAGCATTTTTTTCACTGCTAGCGTGATAACTCAATTAAATATTAACTGATTCAAACCATATTTGATATATAAGTCTCTTGCAACAATATCACGGACGAGTTCGAAAACCAGGTTTGTCCGAATTTTTTCCCCGGACTTATGTGCCTTAGTTTGTCTATTTTTATAATTTTTTTCACCGTTAGCGCGATAACTCAATAAAATATTAACTGATTCAAACCATATTTGATACATGAGTCTCTTGCAACAATATCTCGAACGAGTTCAAAAACCAGGTTTGTCCAAATTTTTCCCCGGAGTTATGGACCTCAGTTTGTCTATTTTTAGCATGTTTTTTTCACTGTTAGCGCGATAACTCAATTAAATATTAACTGATTCAAACCATATTTGATATATGAGTCTCTTGCAACAATATCTCGAACGAGTTCAAAAACCAGGTTTGTCCGACTTTTTGGGCCTTGTGTTATTGGCAGAAGTTTTTTTTGACTGCCAATAAACTCGACATAGCACCTTAGATGCATACCCCTTGTTCTCTGATCCTTTAACATATTACAGGATATTGAGAATATATTAGAGTATGTAGAAAAGAATTCTAGAGGGAAGATACTTTTATGTACACAATAAGTACAGCGCCCTACCGATTGGGGTCTAGTCACCATCATAATCAATCTCATCACCAGCATTGTAATCGTCATTGTCATCATCACCATCTTCATCATCAATAACATTACCGTCATCATAAACACAATCATCATCTTTTTCATCATCATCATCATTACTATCATTATCAGCATTGTCATCGTGAACATTGTCATCATCATCATCAACATTATCATCGTCGTCGTTTAACGATCACTAACTATTTACAAACTGAGAGATCATTATAAAATAGAATAAACTTGATCCCTATAATCATTAAGTATATCATTCCAATTTTGGTCAATCTAACGCTGTCATTATTTGTATAAAAATGTCAGGTTTTTTTCTGATTTTGGCTTTTATCTTGATACAAACAATTATATTATTGCAAAAAATCTTGTAACTAGGGGTTCGAAAATGCTATTTACAATGTTTTTTTTTCATTTATAGGAAGCTGAGCATATGTGAGGAGGGTGTTTCCTGGAAGTTACACAGATGTTTGAGGATTCTGTGTATGGACTGGAAGGAACTGTGAGTGCATATAAGCAAGCCTTGAAATTGTGTATCTGTCATTTGCAGTATGAGGTCCCCAGAGGGTGAATTTGGTGATGCTAGCCCGCTATGCTGGGTAGCATCACTAAATTCACCCTCTGGGGACCTCATTCTGCAAATGACAGACACACTATTTCAAGGCTTGCATATAAGCTACTGATACTCATAGATGGTTACGTGGACTCAATCACATCATCTGCAAGAAGTTTAACCTTTTCACGACAGGGGCTGTGCTGGTGCAGCAATAAAGACCTGCGCCAGTCTATTCTCTTCTATATGCAAGTCTGCCATAGGGAGCATTGCATATATAAGAGAATCACTGGCTTACAAGGTCAATGTAAATATTGTTATGCCAATGTATTCTCTTATATATGCGAGGCTCCCTATGGCAGACTCGCATAGCAAGCCTTGAAATAGTGTGCCTGTCATTTTCAGAATGAGGTCCCCAGAGGGTGAATTTAGTGATGCTACCCCGCAAAGCGGGCTAGCATCACCAAATTCACCCTCTGGGGACCTCATTCTGCTCAAACCTCAGCAGAATGAGGTTCTCAGAGGGTGAATTTGGTGATGCTAGCCCGCTATGTGGGGTAGCATCACTAAATTCACTCTCTGGGAACCTCATTCTGCAATGACAGACACGCTATTTCAAGGCTTGTATAAGAGAATGCATTGGCACAGGGTTTTTGCAAAATTTCAGGAAGCTCCAGTCATGAAAGGGTTAAATCAAACTATAATTCTTGACTTGTAATAATAACATATACATGGACATCTTTTTCCATTTTAAATATTTTTTTAAGAATAATTTTAGAGGTTTCCAATCTCTGCCCAGTTTCTAGCCAAATTTGTGCAGTCATTTATACATATATAGATATTTCTTGTTCAGGCTGCTATGCTTCTACCTTTTTTAGGATGTCCCCGTAGTCAAGGTGGTTAGTTCGTGGATATCATCATTGCAGTCTGGGCCTGACAAACTTGGTGCATGTTTGAACCCTGACATTGAAAAAAAAATAAAATCTGGGCTGATTTTCAAGCTTGATCTGAGTCGAGGGACATCATAGTCATCGTCACATCAAAACTAAGCTGTTCTATCTCCATTTTGTTGGGAAAATGGGATATTGGTATCTTTCAATTAGGTGCGGGATTTCCTGTCCGAAAATCCAAATTTTAATGAGAGGCTGTGTAAATCTGTTCCATCTCAAAAACTAACTTTTTTGACAGTGCTATATTGTTCTCCATTGTGGACCAATGAATCTACTTATTTTGTACCATGTGATTAAAATAAATATCAGTGCTAAAATGTTGTATCTCTGACCTTCAATAGAAAGCAATGGAGACCAAACTTGGCAGAGTGCCAGTGAAGTGACTGGATAATTATGTGGTTAAAATAACACAGAAAATGGCGTGATTTGGGATTTCTGCACACTTATAAGATTAAAAAACACAAAAACCACTATAGCACGAAATAAAAACATAAGATTTTACACAAATTTTTCTATCTCCAAAGTGTTTTTTTGTGATTACACCCAAGATATCATATGTTTTGTCTTGAAACTCGTCGACAATAGTATTTTTACAGCTATCATACCCACTGTGTACTATCTTCCAAAACAGAATGAGAACATGTGAACCAGGGGGGGGGGTCAAAATTTGAAACCTGTTTTTCCACAAAAAATGAAAATATGGAGGTAGAACACTTTAGTTCCGATGTGACGTCATTGTGCCATTCTGGTCGTAACATGGCCCTTTAGATAAGATATAATAATTTGTTCACACACGTTTATATGAACACATGATACTGAGCCTGTGCCTCTACACATTCTGTCGATATATTTCCAGAGAAAGTTGGAACAGGATATACCAAGAAGATAGTTTTGGTGGAAGCAATGATCAGGTTGTGTGTGATATGGCAATATTCTTAATAAAAAGATTCCAGCAGAATAACAGACGTTATGTAAGTATATACCGTAGTGATAAACCTCGTTTCCTTCATAACTGCCAGCCAATAGATAAAGATACAGTAATGCTCTAAATAATCGACTCCTTAACCACAGAAGAATTATGGGTAACTTTTCAGGATTTAGTCGGAAATATGGCTTGTTGCCATTCATCGGAAAGCTCTCAGTGAGAGCTTTCCGATGAATGGCAACAAGCCATATTTCCGACTAAATCCTGAAAAGTTACCCATAATTTTTCTGTGGTTAACCCTTTAGCGTTCATAACACCCCAGAGCGCCCTGCCGTGTAGCGTCCATAAAGCCCTAGATCGCCCTGCCGCGTAGCGTCCAGAGAGCCCGGAGTTTTGCGTTTTTTTCAGTCATAGTTTACAACAAAACTATTGCATAATAACACAACAAATTGCTTTCATTGTTAATGTAAATAATAAAATATATGTTACATTATTAATTGTTACGTTTTTGTGGGGTTTTGTGGCAGATTTTGTACAATTTAATCAATAGTTGTCAATAAAATCGCAATAAAACGAAAAGTGGAATGCGGCGGTGCTATTTTTTGAAGTCGACTAGAGAAATCAGCGTACTCGGGCAACTGTATACGGTCGTCTAACTGACATTTATTTATTTTCGAACTTTATTTTTATTTCCAATAAAATATTTACTTGACTTGTTTATGTTTTTATATCATATGCATCCAAATATAAAACAATCACTACCATTAATTTGACTAACGAAGCTACGGTAAGAGCAAGACGACATGCTGATGTTAGTTTTTGTTACTAAGGACGCCGTGTTTGTTCTTACTGCTGTGTAGGCCTATTCCCAAATAAAACTGTTTCCAATTATTATTTTATTTTTCCTAATTCTTCACATGATCATATTGACAATATTATATTTTTTATAGAGTGTATAAAATGTATTGAATAGCAATGCGAGGAACTAATTAGAAGCTTCCAGCAAACAGCGCGTTTAGCAATTTCTGAACACGTGGCTTCCATCCAAGCTGGGCGCGAATTTCAATCTTATAGTTATCAATAATTTTTCAAGAGATATTTATCATTTAATCGAACAAAATTGCACTATTAGTATGTCCTTTGTTACAAGTTGAACATAGGCCAAACAATATATCGATTACCGGTAGTTTAACTGTGTACACACCTTGTGTTTTGGCACTAACTGTGATATACATTGCATCATCATTACATCAAGGTCAAGGTAACGCCTGTGTCTCAATGTGATTTATTTTTAGTATATTTCGTCATCCTTATTCAATACGATGTCTTGCTAACTATTATTTAGTTTGGCATCTCATATATTCACGAAGAGAAAAGCACTGTTATCGACCTTAATGGCCATTCAATCTTTTTCAAATGACAATATGTGATGGACATGATCTACGCATGTAATTGTGCCAAGATATATCGTAATAAACTGGGTCAAGTTCGAAGTACGTACGCATTACGTTCGTGAGGTACACAGAAGGAGTTGTTGTCAGCGCTGAATATATAGTTCTTGCGATATATATTTCAATTCCGACATATTAAACATTATATTGTTACTGAATAGCATTTCAACTTCTAACCTATGATTTAAAAAATTTAAATTTTAGTCTATTAATGCTGTTTTTATGTCTTTTTTTATACATGACACACGGAGTAATTGTCCAAGTATTTACGTCGACGTTGCATCTTATTTCTGTATCCTCACGATCATGGCTTGTGTTTTGTTTACATTGGTTACTATTTGTGATCACGTGTCAACAACAGTTAATCAGATTTTTACAATACTGGAATCAATTTCACAATGCATTTCCACATTTTATTGAATTTCGTTGGTACATTATTAAATGCAAATAAATAGAAGTTGGTTAACACTTTGCTAGTGATTGTGGAAAAGTGAAGGTAATTCTGGAAATCGAGGTTACAACGTCAAACTTCATACAAATAATACGATAAATTTTCGGAAATTACCAGCTGAAATGACAGCAATAAAATTCAGAATCTGATACATTTCAATGTGAAATTGATTTTAATTCTATGCAACGAATCAGGGTCAAGAAAAATCCGGAAAGATACCTACCAACTCCATAGTGTCTCCTTGTTCTCCATCGCCAGATGGAATATATGATCAAACAAATCATCTTACCTGCTCTTCCCATACTAAGGATGTAGTATGAATTAATTAAAAAAACATTGCACATTGCCAATGGGGGGGGGGGGACTTGACTTTCATAATATGAAAATCAATTGTTACCAATTAATTAAAATAAAAAAAACCATCCTTGCAGATAAACAAGAGCCACCATAAGATTTAATAATACATTTTTTCCTATAACTTTGACGTTACCAGAAAGTTATGTTGGCTGGGGTGACGACGTTCTCTCCTATCAGTATTGGTGTGGGTAATGACGTTAGACATATTACTGTTGGGTAAAGGGTTAAAGAGTCGATTATTTAGAGCATTACTGTAGTTAGATCTCATGTTCTCTGTCTATCAGGCCCCTATTCAACCTGAGTTTAGGGTGCCTGTCATTTGCAGAATGAGGTCCCCAGAGGGTGAATTTAGTGATGCTATCCTGCATAGCGGTCTAGCATCACTAAATTCACCTTCTGGGGGACCTCATTCTGAATGGCCTCATCTGCTATGGGAGACATAGACTCAGATTGAAGTTCCCAAATGGTGAATTTTGTGATGTACACCCATCGGGAACCTCGATTATATAATGTGTCGTCTGCAAATTTGGGGATATAGAAAAACTAAACTAAAAAAGAAATAGAATGTAAGTGAAGTGTTTGGTTTCTCGCAAAAAGTGCAGTGAATTGTTTATAAGCAGTCACGATATTGCATCATTTCCTTATTTACATTCGCGCGCATTATACGTTGGTTGTAAAGCCCCTAATTTTGTGCGTCTACAACTTACAACTCATAATACTACTCATGAGTAAATTCGTTATTTGGTATGTATTACCATATATAGGGTAGGAGAAAATACTAAAGTACAATGGAACATTTTCATTGGACGATCCAGTTGTTCCAAGTGTTTGTCTTTTAACAAACGGTGCTGTAACGTATTTGATGTTTGTTTACATAACAAAGCATACAAACATAAAAATAACATGCGATATATGCAGTGATATATGCGATATTTATGATTGGTATAAGAACAACATTTGTTTATTTAGGAGATAAACATACCCTGTTGAGTTGTACATTCTGGGATTCGAGCATGAAAACAGGTTGTGGACGAGCCGGCTTGCCGGCGAGTTCACAAACTGTTTTCATGCTCGAATCCCAGAATGTACAACGAAACAGGGTACGTTTATCTCCATTGTAATTCAATCTAGCAAGGAATTTGCAAAACAACTGTATAAAAAGTATCATTTAGTCATTTTCATGACACGAATCGAGACTTTCATTTCGCCGTTGTCACCGTGCACAAATCATTGGGTTTGTTCATTGCGTTACTCGGAACACTGCTCCGTAACCATTTCCTGTGGGGCTGGTTGGCTCGTTTCGCTACTCCGTTCTGCGCCGATGAAATTGTGCCGTGTCACATTCAGATTTGATGCACGCTGAAGCGACCGATGAACGGTATCTATAGACAACAACGCGCGGGTGTGCTCGTTTCGCTACTCGTTCTGCGCCGATGAAATTTGACCGTTCTACATTCAGATTTGATGCACGCTGAAGCGGCCGATGTCGGTGAATCGAAAACGAAAGTTAGCCGCTCTCGGCCAATCAGAATGCTTGTTTTTAGTGACAAATACTCAATTGAATTACAATATATAATATTCATTGTTTATGGCGATTTTAGCGGATGTGACTATACCACAGAAAAGGCCGCCCGTATCTTTAACATGTACACATTGTTGCACATGGGACAGCCTTTATAGGCTAGCATTTGGTACTTACCACTTTTTAAATATCAAGGTGAAAGTCTGAATGGAGCCTCCAGCATGCTGTCCGACATGTTATATTACCAATGGTGAAGTGCCTAGACATGCCTCTGATAATTTTTTTCTAAGATCTCAAAGCTTAAACCTCTCATTTATCCACAAATAGACAGGCTGCTGTTGAAAATGTAATATCTAACAGTGCTGGAAGAAAGATACCATGCTTGACTTGGCAAAGATGTTGCATTCAATTCCTAAATTTATAAATTGCATTATTTTCAGAGATTTGTCATCTAAATTACTAGTATGTAGAGATTTGAATTCTAATGTCAATACTCTTGTTTTGTAGAAAAGAAGTGACGTACAATACAGAGATCCGTACCACGCTGTTATTATTGACTGTCTTTGGCGGGACCAGGATGTCATGATCAGCCGATGCTTAACAATGTTAAATAATGGTATAATCAGTGCCGACTAGTCCAGTCATCCAACGACATGTTCAGACAAATAAAACATTATTATAACATGATCCTACCCTTATTCCATTCATTAAACCCATTCTATAATAATGATGTACAACGGTCATTGTATAACAGGAAATAGTACCAAGTGCACCAAAATGTATTATTGTTGCCCAAACGTGACCTTTGACTTCCAGCTTGTCATCTGTTTACATTCCGTTTGCTAAATTGATGTTTGCGACTATTATTGATTTAGTTTGAACAAATATTTCATTAAATTTACGCATTAAATACGTCAAAGAGTCTTATTTATCGGAGACTATTTCGTACGTGGGCAAACAACGCATACCGTGAGTTACATAAACATCATCACAGGCCTAATAGAATCCACCATTATTTTCACATCCCATTTATTGATTTAAGTATGTTTTATGGAAGTTTTGGGTAAAGTATTAAATAGATTCTACAACTCCTCCCCAGTTTATAGGGAAATTTACAAAACTTGTCCAGTAAATTAGGTCTGGACTGCCCCAAAATCGAGGTCTGAATTTACTGGAAGTTTTTTTAAATTCCGCCAGAAAATGGGGATGAGTTTTAGATCATCTATTCCTATTACATATGCGTTGTTGTATTCTAACTTTAAATCTTGTGCAGATGGCGATTGAATGTCGCATATGGCGCACTTACTTAATAGGTCTGTTCCTTTTCTGGCCTCTCCGCAGTTGTAAATGACAAAGTACTGAGTAATTGCTCCAGCACGATTCTTATTCTTGCGTTTGATGTTTTCATCACATTCACAAAGTCTGTAATTCACCACCATGTGATTGCCTTAAAGATGTTCTAATTCAGCATTAGACGCAGATGATCCTCCACTCGGGGGGGAAACTGTCTGCATGGGCCGTTACCTATATATGGGGCAATTGGAAGGGTAGGTATGACAAAAAGCATGGGTTAACTTTCCACAAAGTTTAATCTGATAAAATTACTCCAAAATATTAAATATATATATATATATATCGAAGCCATTGAATTCATAGCATATTATGATAAAATAATATTTATTGCACTATCACCATGAAATTTGAGAAGAGAAGAGAACCTTTATGCACCAACTTTATATAGAAAACGGGAGTTAAGAATATGTCCACGTATAGTTGAATATGATATAAATGAAGATATTATTCAATTTATTCTGGAAATTAGAACCCCAATATAGTTGATGATTTGTTTGAAGCCAATGGGAATTGAGACCTCACACATATAAGAGAATGCTTGGCCTAACAATATTTACCCTGACCTTGTAAGCCAGTGCATTTTGTTATATATGGGAGACTCGCATATATAAGAGAATGCATGGCACAGGATCTTTAATGCTGCACCAGCGCTGCTCCCATCATTAATATATTAATATTTTGACATTTAGCCTCCTCAGTGCCAAGTCCGATTTTTGTATCAAACCATATTTCCTTGATCATTATTCAAATTTATTGATTATAACAATGTGATACATTGATGGAAAGAGCTCTAAGAGCTCTTCAGTGCCAAGTCCGATTTTTGTATCAAACCATATTTCCTTGATCCTTATTCAAATTTATTGATTATAACAATGTGATACATTGATGGAAAGAGCTCTAAGCGCTCTTCAGTGCCAAGTCCGATTTTTGTATCAAACCATATTTCCTTGATCATTATTCAAATATATTGATTATAACAATGTGATACATTGATGGAAAGAGCTCTAAGAGCTCTCTCCATCAATGTAACACATTATTATAATTAATAAATTTGAAAAATCATCAAGGAAATATGGGTTGATAAAAAAATCGGACTTGGCACTGAAAGGGTTAAAGACGAGAACAGAGTATGTTTTGTGTGTGCAGACCAGAATTAGCACAGGCTGTAAAAATCAATTAATGTATTTGAGCAGACGATTGTCTCTTAGCAACTGATATGCCCCACCCCTGAAGACTGGCTGTGGAATCGTCCATTAATTCACAGAATAATGAGAACAAATCCTTCAAATGACTCAACACAAGAGATTCATTCTCATAACGAATGAAAAATTAAATCACAAAACAATGAGAAAAAATTCAAATATACCAAAACAGATTCTTTCTTGTAACATACACCAAATAATTACAATTAGGAAAACAAAATTCAAATAGACCGATATAAATATTTTTAGAAGATTTATAAAATAATTGTATTCATATAACATGCTTGTATTATGGCAGTCTAATTAGCTGGAGGGTTGACACATTAACTGGAAGAGAAGATATTGAGCTGGATTAAAGGGACACAAGGTTTTCGAAGTGGGTTCATGTGTAATAACATAAATTTTATAAAAGTTTGCAAAACAACTTGCATTAAAGGTACTCAATCCAATTCGATGGTCCCCATATCATCAAGATTCCAACAATACCATTTTTGGAAATGTCGCTTCAGTTATTATAATCGATTAATTGCCCAAAAATAATGCTAAACACAGTCAACTATAGTATAAAATTGCCCAAAACCTGTTATTTATCAACATTTTGTTCAACAAAATTTTGCCGGTTTTCAAATATCTGACACAAAAAAGCCACTTGATTTTAGAGTTATCCAACTTCATCCGCAATTTGGTCTTCGACTTTTACTGGGCCACTAACTATTATTGGTGGTGAAAAATAATAGATTTAAAAAATCAATATCTGATAATTTTTTACCCCGAAGCCAAGGGAACAGTAATTTGCAAACATTAATTCAGATTATGCATTTTTAACAAGTGAAAATAGATCTACTTTGTTCTTATTTTCATTATTAGTAATAACTTTTCAATATCGAGATTTTTTTACCCTGTGTCAATGCATTCTCTTATATATGCGAGTCGACCATAGGTCGCCTCGCATATATAAGAGAATGCATTGGCCTAACAATTTTTTACAATTTTAATAATTTTTTCTTGTATTCTTTAACAATTTTATAATTTCACCCATACAGAGCCCCAGACAAACATGAGCAGACAACACTCTTCTATATGCTTCTATATATGTGTGGGGCTCCCTGCAGGGTAATGGATGTTTTTTATTTTATGTCCTAAAAATTGTAAGAAACATTTATTTAAAAAAAATGATAATAATTTGTTAGGCCAATGCATTCTCTTATATATGCGAGGCGACCTATGGTCGACTCGCATATATAAGAGAATGCATTGGCACAGGGTAAAAAAATCCCGACTTACGAAACCATTGTTATGTAAACATTACTGGGGCATTACCGATCAAAGTCCAATTAATCCAATAAAATATCAAAGTTTAGTAGTAATCAAACTCGATGCCAAATATTGAAAAAGGTCAAAGCATTGAAAAATATTCTGAATAATCATATGTAGACTAAAATATCTCAACATACTACAAGATTAGCGATATTTGTTTGACAATCACTGTAACAGTTTTGTTTACATAACAATGGTATCAATAATGAATATAAGAAGAAAGTATATCTATTTCTCCATGTTCTTCTTGTTGGTGATGTTTTACAGCCTATTATAATATTTTCCACATTTACTCACTCCGAGTGCGTTGGGTCCCTTTAATGTACATACTTTTCGCTGTTTTAAATTGTACATAACTCTGGTAAAAACAGTAGACGAGGCTGGAAACACAAAGAGATATTTTCAAATGGAAATCATTCACACCAATAAGGAAGAAAATATCAGTTGCAAACTGATAAATGCATCATTTTAAAAGGGTTATGACACTGGTCACAAAGAGCGGACATGGCTGGAAATGTATTTCCATATGCACAGGTACTGGTAATAATAATAATATATATTAAATGCATAATTCATTAACCTCTTCTTTACTAAATAGTTATTGAATGAATAGTTTCCTTAGGTTCAACAAACGGTCAAAGGCAATTATTTGAATATTTCCCACCAATGAGTAGGAATCCTTCTACACTTGTATTATCTGGGAATTATGTGAGTACAGTAATGCTCTAAATAATCAACTCCTTAACCACAGCAGAATTATGGTTAATTTTTCAGGATTTAGTCGGAAATATGGCTTGTTACCATTCATCGGAAAGCTCTCACCGAGAGCTTTCCGATGAATGGCAACAAGCCATATTTCCGACAAAATCCTGAGAAATTACCCATAATTCTGCTGTGGTTAAGGAGTTGATTATTTAGAGCATTACTGTACCTATTGAAAAGAGAGTGGCAGAGAATAAATGGGAGTGTTTGATCATGAGATCTTTCTTATATCTTTTAAAAATATCTTACTCAACATCATTTGGACAATATAAATAAATCACAACATTCTCATCCAACTTTTTTGGAAAATTGGTGCATGCAAACTTTATTTTTTATATTTTATTCTTGCTAACATAAATGGTCATGTTCAATTCTATAAATTAATGCAGTATCCTACCTTATACAACACAAGGTGATTTAAATTGCCCAATTTGATCAAAGTAGACTGATTAATGGGTCATTGCAATGTATTTTGAAGGCTAAGTAAGGCATCAAAAGTTTCCCAAAACAAATATGAGTAAGGGATAAAAAATAGGGTCGGGATTTGATGAGAATGTCAAATTTGTTATATTGTCCAATAAAATATAGTTTCATATGTTTAAGAACTGAATGTAGTGGGTGTGTATGTTATTTGGGGATACATCGCTGTGATTGTTGGGGTAAACACCTACAACGACCACAGCGCCATATCCCCCAATAACACACACCCACTACATTCATTTTTTATATTTATATATCTTTTTGATTATTTATTTTCACAAAATCTGTCAAGAATTTAGACTAGCCCTCTCAACACATTAAGTCAGCCCAATTTAATACTTCCAAGCACTTAGCAATGATGTGATTGAATATAAACTGGCTTCAGATGCAATTCGGCTTAACTTTGAAAAGCACGCCCAATTATTCTGCTGACCTATTTTAGTGATTAGGTCAGATTAGGCCAACAATTTGTGACGTCGTTTCCGTGTTACTACTAGTATGCTCTGTGTGCTATTGGGGCATGGAAAAGGTGACCCAATTGGCAGTTGGCCAATCACCGAACAGGATTTAGTGTAACACAGATGGGCTATGTAAATATTATGTTATAACAACGTTCATTCATTAATAGTTATTATCAGACATGATATTGTCAAACAAAAAAAGCTCCATTCATTCTGATATAACATTCATTCATTCATTCATATAAATTATCGGTCAAACACATGAATAGCAAATTCTCTGCTATGTTCAATGATATACATGTATATATTATTGGAATACAAGCCTTGAAATAGGGTGTCTGTCATTTGCAGAATGAGGTCCCCAGAGGGTGAATTTAGTGATGCTACCCCGCATAGCGGGCTAGCATCACCAAATTCACCCTCTGGGGAACTCATTCTGCTTGCACCTCAGCAGAATGAGGTTCCCAGAGGGTGAATTTGGTGATGCTAGCCCGCTATGCAGGGTAGCATCACTAAATTCACCCTCTGGGAACCTCATTCTGCAAATGACAGGCTTACTATTTCAAGGCTTGTTGGAATAACATAAGAATAACAAATGTTCTGGTTGATATGTGTATACAATTCACCATTTACAAAACCCCAACATAAGGTGTAAACAATCCACAAAAATACACAATAAAAACTTAAACATTGATCACTAACCTAAAATAACCCTCATTATAATAATGGAAGAAAGGATGCACAGGTTTGTTCCATTAGTGAACATAACCTGTTTCGAAACTTTTGAGTCTCACAGTCATATTTTCAGTTAATTATGTTATTAGTTTTCTCCATTCCTAATACTGTTAAAGTAATGTGAATCACTCCAGCAGGGTGATCAAATAGAAACGGAGAATAATCAAAGTAGCCGGGACCCGGGAAAGGTTGAAATTATTTTCCGGGACCCGGGAAATTATCCCCAATTAATCGGGATTTCCATTTTTATTCACCTAATTATGAACTGATTTCCCCAAAAATGCACACACCCGACCGGTATTCCAGCGATGAAAAATGAGTCAGGCATGTTTTGTTCCGTTTCATGTGTTTTGGTGATATTCCACGATTTGGATTTTCCCAAGTTAGTCCCGCAGAAACATCAACATGGCGGAAGAGGAATCACTGAACTAAATGGTTTCCCATAGGCGACAGTGTTAACGTTTCGGCCAAATTCACTGAATTGAAGCCTGCAGGCCATACCAGTGATGTTTACCCAGCTAGATTGACACCAGTTGATCACGAAAATGCAAGAAAAATCATAGGTCATGTGTTTACTTTTTAAAATAAATCCCCAAGTCTACGACAGGGCTATCTCACAGCCAAATTTGATCTGGAAAAACCCAGAACTACAGCAGCCAGTTAAATAAATTTCCCGCTCACAAAAATCCATTGCCCCATTCATTCACCAGTTTAAATTATTTAGATATTATGTACAAATCAAATAAACGCGATGTCATCCTTTAATAACGTGTCACATGTATCAGGTGAAGGTCATTCTTCAGTTACCTTCACCTTTAGCATTCCACGGTGTACTCGCTCCCCGACTCTGGAACACATTTAGCTCCCTGATTCCAAGAGTCGCCGCCGGCGGGAGTTAAAATATCAATAAAAGCATTATTAAGTTATTATCGCAAGTGCAATGAAATCGATGCTTCACCCTTAATAATTCTACTCTTAATTCCTTGAATCAGTTGTACTTTAATGAAATGTTTCAGGTTTTCTGTGAAAATCGGGATGATGTAGTTCTTAAATATTAATTTTAATTCAAAGTACAACTCATATACTTTAACTTCATCTTTGGATTTCAATAGTTATCTTATCTACTGAAATATCTTTAAAATGTCCTTCCAATATTTGATATTTACATAATCAGTCTATTGGAAATATATTGAATGGTCTTTGATAGTAAAACTGTAACATAAACTTGTGATCAAGAATCGTGTGCCAAATTATATTTATATATATCGTTAATAGTTAAAATGTTTATTGAGTTATATGTTTATTAAACCGTTATGTCAAATTAAAAATATATAATTTATTTAACTATTTTTAATGTTTAAATTTCTCTGTAGGGAGTATTCAGCTGTTGTCGATACCGTGCATTTGTAACAACTGCCAACAAAGTCTGCTGGTATCCAGTAAATTTTAAAGTCATTTATTTACACGAGTTTAACCACTTGGTCAATCTAAGCTGTTGTATCTGGTGACTTGTGTACATCCGTGTTGACTCCTATTTCTCAGTTGGTTTGTGACTTGGTTTTTCATACTAACATTCCAGTTATGGGGCACAATCTCAAATCACAAACCGTCTTAGATATATTGAGACCACATGAATTTGCATACATCACCTGGACATTTAGGGAATACCTGATTTGCGGTGGTGTAAATCAGTGTACAGAGTGATCTGTTGATTCTGTTCAATGGATTTGCATATAGGTTCGCATTTTATGTCATGTAAAATGATGTAATTGACCAGACAGTAGCCAGTAAATCATAAGATAGCATAAAAATACAATATATGTACATTGATTTACATTACTTGTGAATATTGTATGTTTTGTCGATACTCTATATAATATTTTAATTCCTGACAACTGGCTTTTTTTTTTACTGGGAACTGGGATTTGCTTTTAATTCCTGGGAACTGGGAAATGGCATATTTTTTTCCTGGGAACTGGGATTTGCTGATTTATTTCCTGGGAATCTGGGATTGGACCCCCCCCCCCCCTTCCCCCCCCCCGTTCCCCCCCCTCATTTTTACGAATATTAATTCAAATTTACAACACACACCGTCATTCTTATATATTAATTAAATGCAATGACTCTTGATGGTGAAATCAGTTGAGTTAGTTTATCGCCGATAGTTGAGTCCCGAATTGAGATACAAATATTTACAATTGACCATAGTTCAGACAATGTTTTCTATGGAGTACTGAGATTTTCGGCGATCGTAGTAAAATTCCATGTTCCCCCATTTGGCATAGAGCCTGAGTACTAACTTATTAGATTCACGAACACGAACAAGTCCATAATATGTCTTTAAAAGACATATTTCTTATTCTACGGAACACATCACATCTCTAGATCTTAACATAACTTATTTGTACACTACCATATAGAGCAGTGTTTAAGCCCATGGGGTATATGTTTTTTTTGTCCCAAAAAACAGTGAGGATAAGGCACTCGCGAAATGTCAGACAGAAGTCTGACATTTGACAAAGTTGATGGTATTTTCCGCTTATTTTCTGTCATGTTTGGGGTGAGGAAGTTCCATTTTATACCAGGAAATTGGCTCAATATCATTTAGTGGTCATATATTTGATAAATATAGGATAATACTGCATGAAAAAATCAACTATGAATCAACTAGAAAAACAGAGCGAAATCTAGCATAATTGTAGGTATAACACATATGGTCACGGTGGTCACTTAAGAGTTAAAACGCGGCTTTCTTTGGTAGTACATTTAATGTTTGGTATTTAGGTCTATTGGATCTGGAGACAAGAAAATGATTTGTCAAACGTATGGAAATGTTTTTCCTCCAAATTTCAACTTTCTGTTTTGAAGACGACCACATTGTCAAATTTTGCCGAAATTTCTAATAGGTAATTATAATATTCACAAATTTAAATGCTTCTGCATTTTGTGTACTTCCAGTATAGATTAAACTGAGGCATTAAAGCCTTATCTGACCATATCTAGCTGTTAAAAATGCGTAATGCGAATTAACGCTCCCATATAAGTTACTATTTCTTTGGCTTTGGGGGTAAAAAATATTTGATTCAATTTTTGAAGTTTGTTATTTTGGGAAATGTTATACCATAGTTGACAGTGGTTAGAATTATTTTGTTGCAATTAATCGATTCCAATATGATTCCGATGAGTACCTTTAAGAAATGTTTTCTTGTCACAACATCCAATAGATTTTAACCCTTTCTATACTAAATGGATTCCCCCAAATCAGTTAAAAATTAATGGTCTATTATTGATTTGTAATTAATATAAGCAGACGACAGATAAATAAATGTGCAGAAGGAGTCCTATTGATTGAGGGAAATGTTCAGATAATAAGTTCAACAAACATGGTCATTTGTTGAACTTATTATATGAACATTTCCTAAGGGATAACTACTCATCAATGATGCTTTAGTGTAGAAAGAGTTAAAAGACATATTATTACATGTTTATGTTCATGAAACTGATAAATTAGCACTCAGGTGCTATGCCAACTGGAGGAATGTAGCATTCCACTTACATCTCAGAAAATAAAAAAAAAATCGACCGCACCCCTCCATAGAAAACATCGTCTGAACTATGCTCATTTGAAAATATTTACGTCTCCATTTGGGATGCAACTAATGGCGATAAACTGCCGCAAACATTTTCGCAACCGAGAGTCATTGCATTTAATTAACTTACAAGAATGACGGTGTGTATTGTCAATTTGGTTATAATATTTGAAAAAAAAATAACTACTTTGAGCAAGATTATTCTTCATTTCTATTTGATCACCCTATCGAGGTGTTTCACATCACTTTAAACACTAGTGCCACAACCCCAAATAAATTAAGTCATAAAAGTCAATATGGACGTATGAGGATGAAATAATAACGTTTTATAAAATCTGTCTGCTAGACTGTTACATAAGATAAAATATGTTCATGATTTGTCAGTAGTTGTCAATGGTTTGTAGGTCTCTTCTAGCTGTGGATGCCCTTTATACGTCATTGATGAGTGAAGAGGTATTTGTAGAGCTGACAGCACACATGATTGCTTCAGTCAACTGTGTAGTGGAGACCTGAATCTACAGTAATGCCCTAAATAATCGACTCCATAACCACAGCAGAATTATGGGTAATTTTTCAAGATTTAGTCGGAAATATGGCTTGTTGCCATTCATCGGAAAGCTCTCACTGAGAGCTTTCCGATGAATGCAATAAGCCATATTTCCAACTAAATCCTGAAAAATTACCCATAATTCTGCTGTGGTTAAGGAGTCAATTATTTAGGGCATTACTGTATTACATAAGATCAAACTTGTTCATGATTTGTCGGTAGTTGTCTACAGTCTGTAGATCCCTTCTTGCTGTGGATGTCCTGTACATTATCGGACAGTCGAGAGATACACATGGCAGGCTGCTATCCTGAACTCCCATACAACTGAAGCAGAACTGAAAAAAGACACACTGGGTTGAATATGTTTTGGGTATGCTTAAGCATGCTATAGCGAATTTAAAAACAAACTGGATAAAACCTTAGTGGCATGTTATGACTCAAAACTATCACCAAGTATTCATAGTAATAATTTTGATGCCCATGAAAAACGTAATATTCCCTGGCACTAAAGTCTAAACCTACAAAATACTGAAAGAGTTAAAGAATATAAGAAGAAATTATTAAAATTGTAAAAAATAATAACAAATGATGAAAAATTGTTAGGCCAATGCATTCTCTTATATATGCGAGGCGACCTATGGTCGACTCACATATATAAGAGAATGCATTGGCACAGGGTATATGGGTTGATACAAAAATCGGACCTGGCACTGAAAGGGTTAAGGTGGCTGTATACTTTGAATCAATGTTGAACTATATAAAAGTTTACTTAGATCCTGTCCCATCTCCATTCATTTATGGGTGTGTGAAAGTGTGTAACTGGACATATGTCTATCCCACAATGATATTTTGTTTGAGACAACCCCAACTTCTGATTATGTGACAAGCGAGTGCAATTGCACCCGTCTTCTGAATTTCAGGAGCTAATAAGGGCTCTCGTTGTGTTTTCCTCATGGTAAGGACTGCCTGTGCATATCTATAATAATGAAAAATTGGATAAGGAAGCGAGGTTTTTTTTTTCCCCCCCCAAGAATTCTAGAAAGTAATGAATGTATGGATTTAAATCCTACAATGTTCAAAGCAGTTTATAGAACCTGTCCTCCAATAACTTTTAGCAATTGCATCTTACATAGAAACCTAATTTAATATCCCATTGTTGATAAAAAGAGTGATTTAGTTTTAAAGGTACTCAATCCGTAAAGAGGGTCCCCATCTCAACAGATTCCAACAACAACAATCCGATCAGAGGGTCCTATATTACTATTTCTTTGGCTTTGGGGGTAAAAAATATTTGATTCGAGTCGAGGAACCCATCAAACAAAGCTCAGAGTTATTAGATATTGATTTTTGAAATTTGTTAATTGCTCGAGATGAGTACTAATAACTGCCGTCAATTTGGTAACCTGCTCAAGATTTTACGCCAAAACTCTATTCAAACAGACAAGGATGGATAACTCTATAATCAAGTGGTAATAATAACGAAATTTTGACTGTCTTCTGGGCCAGAAAGAATTCCCGATAATGAAAAATAATAGATTTCTAAAATCGATATCTAACAAATCTGAGCTTTGATGGGTGACTTCCTCGACTCGAATCAAATATTTTTGACCCCCGAAGCCATTGAAATAGTAATTGAGAGGAGTTTTATCGGATTGAGTACCTTTAAACTCTTGGGTGAATTTTCCAATAAACATTGTTCATAAGGCTCTATCATATTGATGCCTGAGAACTTAGTATTTTAATTACTGGATCTAATATAGTAAATAATGTGCTGATATTAAAGGCCCACTTAATTTTTGAACCCCCAGATAATTTTATATAAAATATCTGCTTTATTATATACCATTTGAAAGAGGAAGCTCCAAAACATTGTATTATCATCTTATTCGGTGTAATAAACTGTGAACATGTTGTTTTTGTTGAGATACCGACTTGGTGTTCACTGCTCAAGTTTCATTATTTTCAATGGAAGGGGAATAACTCTATATCTTAAGATATATAGTTATTCCCCTTCCATTGAAATACATTTTTAGTTTGAATTCTGGGAGCCATAACGGGGGAAATATTTCTATGATTTCAGCTGTTTTCTATTTCTCTATGGACATCTTCTGAGACACAGCCATTTCAAATGATGATGAAATGTAGTATTTTAATCATATTTAATGGCATAGAATGTTATTTAAACCGTATATTTAAACTATAAAACAAATAATCGGTGACTCGAATATTAAATGGGCCTTTAAAATGATAAAAGCATGGCCATATGTTTTCCCTTAACCCTTTACCCAACAGAAGGGCCCTGTGCCAATGCATTCTCTTATATATGCGAGTCGACCATAGGTCGCCTCGCATATATAAGAGAATGCATTGGCTTAACACATTAAAAATTATAAAATTGTTAAAGAATGTAAGAAAAAATGGTAAAAAGTGTTAAAAAAAGATTGTTTTTAGGCCAATGCATTCTCTTATATATGCGAGGCGACCTATGGTCGACTCGCATATATAAGAGAATGCATTGGCACAGGGCATAACTGTAACTATCACAATGTGGTCAAGGAGCCGGTTCCAATGATATCCATATTTGTATGGTTCTATTGAGACAGACCGAAGATATTTTAGGCTGTTGAAGCTTTATTTGGCCGGTTTTGGCCGGTTTGTTGGGTAAAGAGTTAATTCAGATGAATGTTGCCTACTTTTTTTAATTAGAATTTACAGATTATATTGGTTTCCAAATCAGATTCAATTTCAACAAATACTGTATAAATATTAACCTTTGCCATCTGCTGGAATGTTTTTTCGTAACTTGCAATTTTCGTGTTGAGGACACAGGAGACCAGCTGCGGGTTACGTTGACATTTCGTACATATCGCCTCGTTGCTTTCGGTATCACAAATCGGACAATTCATGACAGAGAAATACTGTGAGATTGTTCCCTGTAAATGGATATTGAAAGCATTAAAATTTGAAACAATAGTGCACAAAAATCACTTTCATTGAAATATGTAATATATTGTAAACCCACTTAAATATTTCATAATAAATTGCTGGTGCCAAATTCTCAAATTCTCAACAATGGGCACTCAAAGCTGTCACTGCACATGTTTTGGGTATATCCAAACAATACACTCTAGTGTTCTATATACATGTAAGTGTGCAGTCCCAAATAAACATGCCGGGACGTGCATGCAGTTGGAGACCATTTTTACCATTGTAATTATGGGTTGGACAAATGCTTGGATTGCGCATAAACAGACACCAGCATTCCCACAAGGGCGCATCCCATCAAGTCTGAGACAGTTATTGTTATACTGTTCCAGAGTCCCTCTTCTGCAAATTTGTCGAAACATAGATATATGTGACATCTTAGATGGAGTTAGAAGTAAAATCTCATGCTCAAATCCAGGGTAGAAATAAATTAAACCACATTTACTCTAATCCAACCTGCACATTTGTAATTTTTTGTGGTGATATATTTCACATCTTCTGGTTCTAGCATGTAATAATACTTATTATTACAGGCTTCAGAAACAACAGTGCTTTTATGTGATGTGCACGTGCAATGAAGTACATGTACAGGGACAAGTATTTTTATGTCATATGTTAGGTACAAGTCACACAAAATGGTGCATGATTATGTACAACTGGCACCAAAACGTATACAGCTGGCATCAATGGAGAAATAAGAAACCGTTTCCCACGATTTTTATTAAAACATTCTTAAGTTTCCAGTGGAGGGAGTAAATAACATAAACCTGCAGACCCAATAAGGAACATGAAGGGTGCAAATTTTAGATGAAATTAATAAACGTACATACATGCATGTTTATTTTGAACACCAGATTAATGTCATTTGCCCACCAATTGATAAATCCACAAAATAACTTTTTCATGAAGAACAACAAAATTTGTATGCTGACCATGCCGCTCACTATATCTAAAGTGATGATATTATATTGGAAACACTGTCAAAGAGCAGATGCCGAAATAAATAAAAAGTTTGTCCTGCAGCATTTTGTATAATATAGAAGGCATAGCTGACAGAGCAACAAAAACAAAACATCTAACCTTAGATCCTTTATTAGAGTAACTTGATACTTTCATCGTCTTAGGCATATCATTGTACCTGCAGAAAAATAAGTTTCTTGTAAATAATAAACAATACATCACTTTTATGACATGACAGATCTCATAAAATCTATTAAGTTAAGAATGGCCAAGTCCCCGTAAGTATGTGTGCAAGTGTGATTGCATGAAGGAGCATATTTGAATGTATATGTCGGATGAATGTTCTATATTTTATCCAACATGTATAAGAATTATTTATGAATGTAAAATCATCTGACAATATTTCAATAATAATGAAAAAAAAGAAAAGAATTGCCAAGCACAGTAGTTCAGGGTATGTGTGTATCAGTGACAAGAAAGTGTTTCTAAATTGGTGTTTCAAATTTGTACTACCTGCAAATTGGTGTTTCAAATTTGTACTACCTGCAAATTGGTGTTTCAATTTTGTACTGCATGCAAATTGGTATTTCAAATCTGTACCACAAGCAAATTGTTCCAGATATTGAAACTAACTATGGTAAATTATTATCATCCAAGGCAGCACATACTAACCATTGGAAGACATCCACACTGTGAAGTGAGAATCTATGCCATACGATGTCATGAAAAAGGGTAACCATGGCCAAATAGACTTACCATTGGAAGACATCCACACCAAGCAATGAGAAGAATCTATTTAACGGAGGTAGAATCTGCTTTTGAATGTAGTAATTGGAGTTGAGTCTGAGCGATGGATCTTTGATAACCTCATCTGGCTGTCGTACAAGTTGAATCAGTGGCAGTCCTGGACTGCCGTACACTATCACATACGGCACTCTGGCGCCGGTCCGTGGCTCTGCTCTTTTATCATGCTTAATTAGCTTCCTAAAACAGGAATAAAACACAAGCCTGAGTTTAGTGTGCCTGTCATTTGCAGAATTGCATGGCCTCATCTGCTATGGGAGACATAGACTCAGATTGAAGTTCCCAAATGGTGAATATTTTGATGTACACCCATTGGGAACCTCGATTATGCAATGTGTCGACTGCCAATTTTGAGAGAAGCTAAATTAAAAAAGAAATAGAATCTATGTGAAGAAGTTATAATAAAGAAACTTTCCAGAGAAGATGAGGCCTAAGCAGAATGAGGTCGCCAGAGGGTGAATTTAGTGATGCTAGCCCAGGACAACTTCACTAAATTCACCCTCTGGGGACCTCATTCTGAAAATGACAGGCACACTAAACTCAGGCTTGAATAAAAGTCATGACTAACATCACTTCCCAGATCCTACCACACTACCCATGGAAAACAAGTCTGATTCTCGTTTGGGTCTGCATGTTAGTTGTGTTCGAGTTGTCTTTGCAAACTTACATGGGGAGGGACCAGTATAGAGGGCAATTTGTGAGACATTTTCTCCCCAAAATGAGTCACTTCTCCCTAATTTTGTCCTAGAGAGAAATGACTTCTCTCTCATAAACCAGTATGCATACGTCCGGTTATGACGTTGCAGCGATCGGACGCATTTTAAAACGAAGTCCATTTAACTTAATAAGTCAGCTGCGAAAGGGGGATCGGTGTTCCTAATAGACAGGAATTGCTTCAGACACTAAGAGGTATGAGACACTCGCGAAAATACATTTAGTAGTGGAACAGTGATGCCCTATTTCTGCGTTTAATTGCGGACTTCAGTGACCGCCCAGTGGCCGCCATCTTGAATACACAAAGATAAATAAACAATACCAAATGACAAACAAAAGAAAACAAAACAAGAAGCACAGTAATAGTGATAAATCTAACTCAACACTGGAGAGTGACGACAGTTTCAATCCGGAACCTAAAAAACAACTAACAATGGAAGACTTTATGGGAAAACCGGGTGCCACCCCTCTGTCTCCAATTTTGGGTGATATCCCTAAACAACTTGAGAATTTAATTGCTAGAGTTGACACACTTACAGAAACGTCGACAAAGAATCACGATTCATATTCCAAGGAACAGCAATCGCAGATACAAAATTTTGGACATATTGTTAGTAAATTTAAAGAAGAGATTCTTCAGGCTTTCAATGAAAAGGTTATTGCGTTTGAAAATAAAATAAAAGTACTGGAAGTGGAAAACAATAACAAAATAACAGAGTTCGAAAAAAGAGAAAATGATATGTCAGAAGAACTGGATAAAATGAAGTACAGATATAATGACTTAGAACAACAGGGGAGAAAGGACAGTATTCGCATTTTTGGCATAGAGGAGTCGGACAGTAAAGAGACGGCTAAATACTGTAGAAGGAAAGTGTTGGAACTGTTTAAGAGACGTCTTAACTTAGATCTACATGTGAGTGAAATCGACATGTGCCACAGGATAGGAAAACATTTCAAAGGTACATCACAAGTGAAAGACATTCAGGAACAAAATAATCAGCGACGTAAACCGAGGGCTATTATTGTTAAGTTTGTGAACAGATTCACTAAATATGACGTCATTGAGGCCAGGAGTAACCTGAAGAAATCAGGCATTTCTATTGTTGAGGATGCCACACAGCTGAATCATGAACTGCTTACTAAGGCTTTCAAATCTACGCGTGTTCAAAACTCTTGGCTCACAAATGGCAAATTATACCTGAAGCTCTCATCTGGGAAAATTGAAAAATTCCATACACATGAAGAGCTAAACAAAATAATTGACAATTAATATGTTGAGATATGCTCAGATGCTAGCTGTGTATGTAAATATGTTGTATTTTTGTAGCATGTGACCTAATGATGTAATGATTTTGAAAAATGACCTAATCCAATCACAAGATATCTTGTGATCCAAACACCCCCTTACCCAATATAATTGCTTTAATAGAATCCCTAAAACCCCAGTTGTGGCAAATTATATAATCCCCAACACTAAATATCCTTTAAAAAATAAGCCTTATTTCATAGCTTAAATTTAGTCATTCAGTAAAGACGTGACTTCAGAATTACACTTGATTACATAATTATATCATATATATTTAACTACAAAGTATATATAACACCGAAATGTCGCCCTGTTAAACTCGGCGATTTTCAGCAAGCATCCTACCCAATGTAAGCTACTTTTATAGCTGGAATGCAGTCACTTGACATGCAGTGACATGAGTTCAGTGTTATTCTTGATTAGATGGTTATATTAGATACATTGTTTTGCATATTATACATATTTTTATAATATACCAAAAAATACCCCCCCCCCAATAATGTAGATTCTCATGAAATTGAATAGTCTTTGACCCTTTGACATACAATTTGTTTGAATAGTACATTCCTCCAGCGGCTCCACGCCATGTATGACGCGAGCAGTGCCACCTAATATCTACTTTGGATTTACCTTAAATAGCTGTTAAACATTCGACCTTTTTAACTTTGTAATCCCGTCAATCTCCAAATGAAACAATTCTTAGGGTTTTTCATAAATGAAGTCACCCTTTAAAGTAATCCTGACATAACGTTTGTTCAGAAGAGACACAATATGATCCATAGTAAATCCAGAATTACGAATGATACATTAAACTCCACATCTTATTTTGACACATTCTGAGTCAGCACAGACGGAAAGCACAATGAATAACCTGACTTTTGGCCTAATTATTTGTGTCACACGAACACTGTTAACAATAATCACACGTCTCTACTAAGTGTTAATAATTGTTGGAATTTGTCCATTTATCGATCGGTTTGCCGAGTATCTAAATATAGCGGACTGACTGAAGTCAACTATATGCTCAAAACGTCCAGATTTAACAAATGTGCTGTCATTTTCTCCATGAACAGTTTCATTTTATTCAAGACTTGAAAGGCACTCTGGATTACATATAATATAATGTAGAATATACCACACTTTCAAACAGGGTGCTGATATTGACCCCTGTCTTAATTGGTATTTCATGCTATGTAGTTTGTTCTGCCTGGAGCACCACTTCACATGACTAAAATAGATAATATAATACTTACTCAATAAATATATGTATGTGCTGACTCGTGTAGGTATTGTGGTCAGGATATATCATGGTATAAATAATTATGTTATTATAACAGGTAATCAGAATCTTTTTCACTACACTTTAATGTCTTCGTGTATATGTATGTTGCCTCAGACACCCCCCCCCCCCCCTTTTTTATTTATTTTTTATTTTTTATTATTTTTTTTCCCCGGGGTTTTGGCAAGCCAATTGCCCTAACCTATATTATATATTGCCACCACTGGGCGGTCAGTGTTGTCCATCCAAGCTGACAACAACCTTCAACCGGTATGTATTTGTCTTTGTTTTTGCTATTTCTGTACTCTACCTTTGTTATGCATGTGTCTCTTTTCTTAGTGCGAATGAATGTGACATCAAAATGTACCATAATGTTATATGCATATATGTACCGTACACATTACCAAATAGTACACATTTCTGGTTCGGCAGCTAGGGCGTCCGCATATAATATCAATGAGTACTATTAAAATTTTGTCTCTGAACTGCCGTGGACTTAACCAAGCCGAGAAACGCCGAGACGTCTTTCACCACATTCGTAACATGGAGGGCTCGATATATTGCTTGCAAGACACACATTTCACTAAACACATGGAAAGGTGTATTGAAACAGAATGGGGATGCAAAGCGATAATGTCATCTTATACTTCCCAGGCTAGAGGTGTAGCTATTCTATTTAGAAATAACTTTGAATATAGTATCCACGAAACACATAAAGATTCTGGTGGAAATTTTATTATACTCGACATAACCATAGAAAATATACGTTTAAGTTTGGTGAACTTGTACGGGCCAAATGAAGATAATCCAGCATTTTACTCTAACCTAAAAAAATTAATTACCCAGATTGGGAACACGCAAATAATCATGTGTGGAGACTGGAATCTGGTACAGAAACAAGACTTAGACACTTATAACTACAAACATTTAAACAACCCCCGCGCCCAAAATGAAGTTGCGGACCTTTCCGGCAGCCTCGAACTAGTTGACGTGTGGAGATTATTTAACAAACAAGAAAGACGCTATACGTGGAGAAGAAAATCCCCAATTAAAATGGCGAGGCTAGATTACTTTTTAATTTCGGAGGACCTCCTTAATCTAGTGGGAAAAGGACCGACAATTTTACCCGGATACAAAACAGATCACTCTATTATTTCACTCCCATTAAACGTCAGTGACATCAAGACTGGTCCAGGTTTTTGGAAATTTAATAATTCTCTGTTATACTGTAGAGAATATGTCGATTTAGTAAAAGGAATCATAGCTGAAAACAAAATAAGATATTCTTACTCCTCAAATGAGGAAAAAAGCATTAAAAATTGCTCCATTGGAAAACGACTATTTCTCGACGCAGTGTTGCTTGATATCAGAGGCGCTACTATACGATATTCTGCAAATCGAAAACGTGAGCGAATAAAAATTGAGAAAAATCTAACATTAAAAAAGGCAAAAATTATTTCTGATCTTGAGCATCCATCATATAGCTCTGAAGAAAAGCAAAAAATAATGGAAGACTTAGAAAAAGTAGAAGTCGAAATGGAAGCAATGCGAAGAGAAACAATCCGCGGAACCATGGTTAGATCTCGTGCAAAATGGATAGAGGAAGGCGAAAAACCAACAAAATATTTTCTAAATTTAGAAAAACGTAATTACATTTCCAAAGCCCTGACCAGCCTGACAGTGGCGAATGATAGTACAATCACAAAACAAACCGATATCATGAAAGAAGTCCGAAATTTTTATCTTAATTTATACTCATATAGGTCAATGGACGATCGCGATTTAAAATCCCTTCTTAACGATGGAACCGTTCCTAAACTAAGCAACATGCAGGCCTCGAGTATTGAAGGACCTTTAACCTTGCAAGAATTAACAGATGCGCTTAAGACCACCAAAAATAATAAAAGCCCAGGGCCATCCGGATACACTTATGAATTTTATAAATTTTTTTGGTCTGACCTTGGCCCCTTCTTAACAGAGTCGCTCAATGAATCGTTTTCAATGGGGGAGCTATCAATCACACAAAAACAAGGCATTATAACGTTGATACCAAAAAAGGATAAAAATAGGCAGATGATAAAAAACTGGCGTCCCATCACCCTCTTGAATACATCCTACAAACTAGCCTCGTCATGCATAGCTGACAGAATAAAACGTGTGCTCCCATCTATAATCAACTCCGATCAAACTGGGTTTCTAGCTGGTAGGTATATAGGTGACAACACCCGACTTATATATGACATAATTCACAGGACAAAGCAAGAAAATAAATCTGGCCTACTACTCCTTATCGATTTTGAAAAAGCATTTGACACTGTTTCCTGGTCATTTATAAGAAAATGTCTTGACCTTTTTAATTTTGGAGATGCAGTAAAAAAATGGATATCAATTTTGTACGAGAATGCCAGTTCATCTATTCTGATTAATGGTCATATTTCTCAGAGCTTCATGTTAGGGAGAGGCTGCCGCCAGGGTGACCCAATATCCCCGTATATCTTCCTCCTCTGTGCCGAAGTTTTAGGGCTAATGATACGACAAAACAATACAATTAAAGGGATTTTCCTCGGCGGTTCAGAGTACAAAATAACACAATATGCGGACGACACGACGCTCATACTTGATGGTTCTGAAAATAGTCTACGCGAATCGTACTTAACACTGGACGAATTTGCTCGGGTATCGGGTCTGCGCATAAATCCTGAAAAATGTCAAGCAGCGTGGATAGGGATTGAGTCACAAAATAAAATACGACAAGTGCTTTCGGAATTAAACCTGTCTACCGTAAACACCTTTAATTTTCTAGGCATTCATTTCGACACTAATTTAACAAACATGAATATAAACTACAGTTATAAACTCGAAGATATTGATAGGACCACAAAAATTTGGAAACACAGACTCCTGACCCCTTTAGGTAGAATAACAGTTATCAAATCACTAATCTTACCTAAATTGACACACCTATTTATATCTCTCCCAAGTCCGGATACAGCCTTTTTGAAAGCCCTAAATACCTGTCTATATAATTTCATTTGGAATTCCAAACGCGATAGAATAAAAAGAAAACAATTATGTGCTGACCATATGTACGGAGGTTTGAAGATGATTAATGTTGAAAACTTTGATGCCGCCATGAAAATTACCTGGATACGACGTTTGATTTGCAAACAATCGAAGTGGGCTTCACTATGCAATGCCACCCCTCTCTTAAACGACCCACTCCTTCTCACATACCACGCAAATTATATTGTAAAGCAAACAGACAAGTTCGCAAATCCATTCTGGAGAGACGTCTTCCGCGCATGGTGTAAATTTATGCGACTAAATAATGCAAATGATATTATGGCCTCAACTATCTGGAATAATCCGAACATAAAAATCGGAGGTTCGTCGATCAACTTGAAGTCGTGGAAAGATGCGGGAATATATTATATAAATGATCTATTCCAATCAGATAATAAATTCCATACCCCATTCACATTATATGCAACTTTCAACATCCGCGTCGATTTCATAACAATCAACAACATAAAGCGTCAGATTTTCTCATTGGCAAGTTCTCTTAATCAACGCTTAATCCGTATGCCATGTCCATTCCTACCCAACAATCTCGCTCCGATACTCCGTGACGTAAAAGGCGGGCAATTATTTTACAAAACTCTAACAAATGGGGAAAATATGCCGAATGCATGCCAAAAATGGGAATACGAAATAGGCGAGAAGATAGAAAATTGGGAAGAACATTTGAGCATGCCCTTTAAAACGACAACGGATACGAAATTACAGTGGCTCCAATTCAGAATAAACACACGAATTATTAGTACCAATAAATTTCTGAAGATGGCTAACCTTAGACTCGACGATTTTTGCAATCGCTGTCAAAATGTACAGGAAACCATATCTCATATTTTCTGGGATTGTCCCCACGTCCAAACCTTTATACTAGAAATTAAAACATGGACAAGAAACAACCAATTTCCAATTGATCTAACAAAAAAGTATATCATTATAGGTATCGATCATGAATACAGATATTCAAAAATTAACCTTTTCCTACTAGTGTTGAAACAATATATATATAGGACCAAATTCACACCGACACAGCTGTCGCTTCGCCCGTTCCTTTGCGATCTTCAATTTAGGTATGAATGCGAGAGATACAACGCAAAATGTAACATGAATCACGACTTCGATAATCAGTGGCTGGCACTGCGAAATGCCTTAAAAATAAAATAATATAATATTATATTAAAAACCCTGTTTTTTACAGACTCAAAGTATACCCTACCTTAACAGTGACCCTGAACAACACACAGCATAAATCAATTACCCGGTACCCGAGCGATCATGATCATTCTCATTCTTATTGGTCCAGTAATACAGTCCACAAGAACGTCAATATATACATGGTATGCTTAACCACATCACAACATTTTACAATCACAGTCCCAAACGCAATTCAAGCGAGCGTTGTGTATTTTTCCCCTTTGCTATCGAACCAGGCAATATTCACATTATTTACAATACGGTCTCAATATGGTTAAATTTACTAATTAAACTGTTTATGTTAAATTCAGAACTTAAATCAATTAAAGCTGCACATAGTGTTGGAACATTGAATTTGCAAACCTTAAACATTGCAAACCATCGACCACTTTAGCCGGTTAATAAGGGAAATTTAAAGTTATTCTGAAGACAAACAAATAATCTATTGTTTTTTATTATCATTGTTGTTGCTAAAGAAAGTCCTTTTCAGGCAAAAAATATATCAAGGTAGTACCTAGTATCGATTATTTGTCTTGCTTTTAAGTTGAACGATGACTGTTAAAATTGTCCTAACACATAATGTGGCTTTAAATATTTTCTAATTGCATGTCACAGGTAAGAAAGTAGGCCAGGGCATGGAAGAGTGAAACTCTTCCATGTTTTGGACAGAGAGCATGAATGAGTGAATGTATTTTGTCTCTTTCTTTTGTTATTATTCTTCTTTATCAATAAAAAAATTATAAAAAAAAAGAAAAAAGTATGCATACGTCACATAATTAAACCTTATTTTCTGATTATAATGGTGTCCTTACTCATTATAATTGTTTTTTTTATTGGGTTATTGTATTCCATAATACTTATTGGATCATAGAATGGTGATGTTGATGACTTCTCATTCATAACATCCCACGTATCCCTAATAATCAAATCAAATTTTACACGCGTTGTCAATGGCGCCATGTTCCATTCAAAATTCTTTCTCCGATCAGTGGACGATGCTGGTGAACCGAAAACTGAAGTTAGCAGCTCTCGGCCAATCAGAATGCGTATTTCAGCGACAAATATTCAATTTGAATTACAATACCTTTTGCATCAAACACATGTTTCTTAATTTACACTGATAGATACACTGATAGCATTGTCCTAACAATAATTCTTGACCTTGTAAGCCAGTGCATTATCTTATATATGCAAGGCTCCCTATGGGAGACTCACATATAAAAGAGAATGTACTGACACATGATCTTTAATGCTGCACCAGCGCAGCTCCTGTCATGAAAGGGTTAATGAAAATGAATATTTCTGACATTAGCACCTGGAATTATTTCTAAGGTAGCAGTACATGATTTATCGGGTTGTAGTGGGTCTGAAAAATGGAAAAATAAGTATTTTGGGGGCATAACAGCCATTTTAGCCTGTGTTAAATGTCATATTGCTGGTTTGAAGGTTTAAATATTTTACAAAACTGGGAAAGTTCACAAAAAAAGTTAAAAATTTGATTTTCGTATTCAGTGGAGGCCAACTCTGTGGGTTTGGTTATAGGAAATAACCCGATTTCTCTCCCCTGAATTCTGTCATCTGCACTTGCAAAACATTTTTTTTAAATTGCACAATAACTTTTTTTCTATTTCAAATAATTCTCAGCTCTAACATAGCTCTACAGGTGGAAGAAGCAAAATTTGTGGAACATATCACCCCCGTGACTTATAGCATAAACCATGGTCACAGAAACTAACTTTGTAATCTCGAGAGCAGGTACACTGGCTCCTGGACGGTAACCTTTCGTTCCACGGAACTCCTTCGCGAATATAAACTCCTGCATCGACACTCTATCCTCCATGGTTTTCTGGAACTGCCGCAGGATAAACTGCTTCACTTGTGAGATATCTCGCGTCGTGAACATTATCTTTATGCACTTTTCTAAAATCTGTGAAGAAAATAGAATTTAATTTAATCAGTCGTGACATGCTATAAAACAATTAATTGTCTCTTAATTAGCCAGGTCGAATTAGGAAATATTTACAGGCCAGATCTGCGTATTTACATGAGATATTACCACATGATAAAATGTGTTTTTACATGCATGTGTATCCATGGGATATAGCCACATGATAAACAGGCGTGCTATTGATGACAACACTACAGGAAATGAATATTCGCGAAATCAACGAGATGTAACAACATAGTAGTATGTAATATACCTGCTGCAGATCCTAGCAGCGTATGCATAAATGAATAGTTTAACTATATTAAAGAGCGTGTATATATACTTTTCCATTAAAAGAGCGTGTATACGTCATAACACATGCATATAAGAAAAGGAAAAGGATTGGAAGACAATATCACGAACCATAAAGGAGATGACTACATATGAACCAGAGTTAGAAGTTGTTTCCTTCTACAGGCTGGGCAATAAATGTGACAAAAATCGACCAGTAAAACTTATACTGAAAAGTAAATCTACTAGAGACAGCATGATAAGAGAAGCCAGTGTGTACAACAGGAAACATCTGGAGGTTAACGGAAATAAAAAGATATATTTTAACAAAGAACTAATGAGAAATGAAATGGAAATAATGTACGAACTCAGATCACAGTTAAAGACAAAACAGCGCGATAACCAGAGAAATGTTTTTAAATTGAACATGGAAAAATTAATGAAATTTAAGACACAAACTTATGTTTGTGACGTCTGTAAAATGTAAATATTGTATAAGTAAATTACGGGAACTAAGAGTTGGTTTGACTTGTTCAGTCATTTAAATGATATTGTGTCGTCTACCTGTCATGTGCCGATTGTCCAGTCATTCTGAAATTCATTTTTAAACTTATCGTATAACATGTGACCTTGCTATGCCAAAAGTTTATGTTAGTTTGCATAAATTACCGTCTAGATTACTGACATCATAAGCTGGTCTATTTTCCGGCCATTTGGGTTATAACAGTTTGTGTGTTGGTAGCTTTTGTGGCTCTTCGGGTTCAAAGAGTTAAGGAAGTTTGAGCAATCCCACTTGTCATGGCATGCAATCTTATAGGATAAGATAACCGAACCATTGAATACTTGCCTTTGATACTGCTGGACAATTATCTCTCCTCACTGTTTCTATACCTTTAGCATCAAACACTGGCTCTTTTTGATCAGGTGTCTCATAACTAAAGCCTACATAACGCTTCTTGGACTCCAAGGCACACGGCAGATAGACCTGAAAATAAACAATCAAAGAATGTGAACTTAATGCATGAGAGTTTTAGCAAGATGAAGATGTGTATAAATTAACCCTTTCTATACTAAATAGATTCTCCCACTCGTATATAAAAGTATACATTGGAATAGTCTATTATTCATTTGGAGGGATGTTAAGAATATCTGAACAGACGATAGGTGAAATGATGATACAAGTGCAGAAGAATTCATATTCATTGGGGGAAATGTTTAGATAATAAGTTGAACAAACCTGTCATTTGTTGAACTATTATCTGAAAATTTCCAAAGGGAACAGCTCATCAAAGGGTATTTAATATAGAAAGAGTTAAAGACATATTGTGCACTTATTTCTGTGAAACAAATTGATAAGTGAATACCCAGAATGAATATAGCATATAACGAAAAGTCCACTACACCGATATGGCTGCCACGGTTCATCGCGATTCCGATGCAATACGTTTTAAAGTTCACGATGCAATGCATCGTATAGGGAGGGTGTGATGCGATGCAAAAACAATTATTGTATGCAGAGATCCAAACTTTTCCACTCAAAACTTCCCATGTGGCAGATCTGGGGAATGTATTAGCTATTATAGTCTACTTCTAATACCTAGCCATGCATTTTGATCATTTTAGTTATGTCTTGTAATTTACTTCAATGAATATGCTGAGGTGAAAACTGACATTAAACCATTATACATACTAAAAATGATTAAGTGGTTCATCTATTTTCACAGCCGCCAGTTGTAAAAAATTTGCGCATGACATCATGATAGTAAAATCGCGATTTGCATCACATCACATCGTGAAAGTCTGAGTCATTGCAGCCCTACACACCGATCATACCATTTGAGAATATACAATGTCTGAACTACCCACATTTTGTAAATATTTACTTCTTAACTCTTTCATGATGGGAGCTGCACTAGTGTTGCACTAGTGCAGCATTATAGATCCTATAGGGAGACTCTCATATATAAGAGAATGCCCTGGCTTACAAGGTCAAGGTAAATATTGTTAGGCCAATGTATTCTCTTATATATGTGAGGCTCCCAATGTATTCTCTTATATATGCGCAAATTTCAGGAAGCTCCAATCATGGAGAGGTTAAATCTGGACAAATCTATCGCTGATAAACAAACGACAATGATTCTGTTAACCCTTTACCCAACAAACCGGCCAAAAACGGCCAAATAAAGCTGCAACAGCCTAAATTATCTTGGGTCTGTCTCAATAAAACCATACAAATATGGATATCATTGGAACCGGCTCATTGACCCCATTGTGATGGTTACAGTTATGCCCTGTGCCGATGCATTCTCTTATATATGCGAGTCGACCATAGGTCGCCTCGAATTTATAAGAGAATGCATTGGCCTAAAAAAATCTTTTTTTTAACACTTTTTACCATTTTTTCTTACATTCTTTAACAATTTTATAATTTTTAATGTGTTAAGCCAATGCATTCTCTTATATATGCGAGGCAACCTATGGTCGACTCACATATATAAGAGAATGCATTGGCACAGGGCATAACTGTTGGGTAAAGGGTTAACGAGAATCTCTGCATATATTTCAGATATAAGAATGATGTTGTTTGCTGTCAATTTGGATATCAAATTTATGAAAATGATCTCTCATCTCAGCTTCTCTGTGAATAAATACTATTAAGTTGAAATCAAATTTAACATTGGGCCAATAAAGATGCATAAACCAATTAAGCGCCTCTCAGTTACTATTTATTTGGATTTGGGGGTAAAAGATATTTGATTCGAGTCGAGGAACCCACCTATCAAAGCTCAGAGTTATTAGATATCAATTTTTGAAATCTATTATTTTTCACCATCGAGAATTAATAGTGGCCCAGTAAACAGTCGACGAGCCGACAATCACCTCAGACCAAATTGCAGATGAAGATGGATAACTCTAAAATCAAGAGGTTTTCTGTTGATAATAAGGCCATATTTCTTCAAACAACATGTTGATAAATAACACGTTTCGGGCAATATTATACTATAGCTGACAGTGGTTAGCATTATTTTTGGGCAATTAATCGATTCTGATAACTGAAGCGACATTTCTAAAAATGTTGTTTTTGTTGGAATCTGATTATATGGGGGCCATCGAATCAGATTGAGTACCTTTAATAATAAATGCCTGTGTTCTCAGAAAATAAATGTGGAAAATAGGATGAGAGTGGAGACTCTATTTTTTGCAATAATTCTTGAAATTGATGATGCACGTTTAGAATTTTTTTTATAGATACCAACAATTGCAAATCATGGCTTTCAAACAGTGAAATCAGCGCCTTTCAACCATTACATCTACAACAGATTAATTAATTTCTGATGTAGTCCTAAATAAGAGAATCTTTAGTTTTTAACTCTTAATAAGTTGTGGGTGAATTCACAAATAAATATTTTTAAGAGGACCTCTTCAGGTGATGAGGGAGGTGCCTGAGAACAGAATAATTATATTCACTTCTTTTAATGTTTTATACGAATCATTTGTCTCACCAATTAAAGGCATTTACATAACGCAAGCTGCTCTCTGTTGCTATATCAGTTGGAACTTATGTGTTTTTGAACCCACTGTTTATGTTCCTATTCTTTGGCAACCTTTACCTTTTTTAACAACCAATGATATATCAAGTTTTTGATATCAGTTAATAAAGTTAATCTTTTGAACCCACTGTTTTTGTTTTTATTCTTCGGCTATCTTTTTTAACCACCATTGTTTTATCATGTTTTTGATATCAGTTTATAAAGGTAGCCCTTACTTGCATCAATGTTCTCTTTGTCTTTCTCTTGCCAAGTCGGGGATATTATTATATTTATTTAGCCACATAAAAATAAAATGCACCTTTGCCTAGTTGAGATGCAAGCTGGCAAATTAAGGTTATTTCGTCTATGTATACAAGGGTTTCATCTAGTGGGACATTGAGTACATTTTAGTGTCCATTTCCCCAGCCGATAGTTCCCTTTCGACACATTCCCTTATACCCATCCAACGATTAGTGACGCATAATCTGATTTAACACTCACAAATTACTATTTCCTTGGCTTCGGGGGTAAAAAATATTTGATTCGAGGAACCCAACCATCAAAGCTCAGAGTGATCAGATATCGATTTTTGAAATCTACTATTTCTCACCACCGATAATTTTTAGTGGCTTAAAGGTACTCAATCCGATTAAGCACCACTCAATTACTATTTATTTGGCTTCGGAGGTAAAACATATTTGATTCGAATCGAGGAACCCACCCATCAAAGCTCAGATATCAATTTAAAAAATCTATTATATTTAATCACCTGGAATATTTAGTGTCCAAGTAAATGTCGACGAGAAGACTGTCTGGGACCAATTGCGGATGAAGATGAATAACTCTAAAAACAAGTGGCTTTTTTGTGTCAGATATTTGACAAACCAGCAAAATTTCGTTGAACAAAATGTTGATAAATAACAGGTTTGGGCAATTTGATACTATAGTTGACAGTGGTTAGCACTATTTTTGTGCAATTAATCGATTCTGATAACTGAAGCGGCATTTCAAAAAATTTGTTGTTGTTCGAATCTGATGATATGGGGACCATTGAATCAGATTGAGTACATTTAAGTTATAATAAGTGATGACAGGATGCAAAATTCGACGCTTTTTACCTTTTCAAACTTGAGTTTGATAGGTTTAGGGTTCATGGCTGTAACCCTGTCTGCGATGTCCTGTCCAATCCGAAATGCTTCGTCCTTACTTCTGCCCTTCAGTAAGATGAACATACTGTAAAAACAAAACATTTTCATGGTAATTTCTCAGTATCTCATCTTGTTTGATAAGATCTCGCCAACAATAATGATCTTGGCCAATTCTGGAATTGAAGTAGCATGCTACTCTATAACAAACCATTAGCTTTCTATACAACAAACAAAGTGTTCAGATTACTTCTAGAAATAGAAATGTATCTATCGTTATGCCAAAAAAAAATATTGGCATGTTAGGGCGAAGATGTCCATTTGTCATATAGTCAAGTGAACCACAACTAAACTCACTCAATGAACCACATTAGTGAACCAGTTGTGGAACACACATGAGTGAACCATAGAAGTGAACCACAACTAATCCCCACTCAGTGAACCACATTAGTGAACAATACACACAACCCCTTGACCGTAAAGGTTTCAACCAATCATATGGAAGGATGCTACACCAAGGGCTATATATATAAACAGTCAGCAAGCTACTTTTCTCACACCCACAGATCTTGAGAAGGATAGAAACAATCCGAAACTAGTCGACTATTTCAAGCAAAGGATTATTCGTTGATGGTGATCTTCACTGGAGATTAACATCTCACCTCTCCTTATATAATCAAATACCAAGAAACAATAATGCACCTGGTGAAAAATTTGAATCTGATGCCATTATTCAGTAACAAAAAAATATTTCATGAGAATGAAGATTTCCTCGATTGCACTGAGTTGAGATAACAATGAATAATAATTACGCTCACTTCAATTTCTATAGTATTTCAGCATTAGTTTCCAAAATTCCCAAAAGCTAACGTGTTTAACCCTTTCTATACTATATACTCATTGATGAGTAGTTCCCCTAGGAAATGTTCAGATAATAAATAAATTCAACAAATGACCATATGGTTAATATTAACATTATAAATGGATGCAATGTTATAGATACTCATCTTCTTTGATTGATTCAATTGAAGTCTCTCTTTATCTCTTTCTATACTAATTACTCACTGACGAGTAGTTCCTTAGAAAATGTTCAGATAATAAGTTCAACAAATGACCTTTTGCAGAACTTATTATCTGAACATTTCTCACTAAAGAACATTTGTTATTCTGCACTTGTGTGTTATTTCCCCAACATTGAATGTGCATCATTCTGCTATTGTATTATCTGTTTTTCGTCTGCTTATGTATCATGAACACCCCTCCGAATTAATAATACACCATTCCAATATATACTTTGATAAATGATGAGAGAATACGTTTAGTATAGAAAGAGTTAAATAGGACAATTACACAGAAAGACAGAAGTGAAAATTGAGAGTAGAAATATATTATTTTTAAAAATATAATACATTTTTCCTTAAAGAAAGCCTGAACACTGAACTATATGGATAGATGTCCTGCGTTTGTAAACCATAGTAGAAAAGGGGTTAACTTTTTGGTCGCCTACGATCACTCACGGTCTTCACTCTTCAGTGGCTTGCCTCGGAATCAGTCACGCATGCGCAGTCCCAATATAATTCACTGTACAGATTGAATTAGCCAGTTTATTTTCAACTCAATCAGAAGATTAGCGAGTCGCGGGGTTGGGAATGGCACCGCCATGGGAGGGCCCTATGATAGTTCAGTGTTCAGGCTTTCTTTAAGGAAAAATGTATTATATTTTTAAAAATAATATTTTTCCGCCAAAGGAAGCCCTCACACTGAACTATATGGATTAGAATGCAAGCCCAGGAGGAGGCACGAGCAATAAAGTTAATAGCCAAATTTTGAGTAAAGGTACTCTTCTAAAACAGATTGTACCATATATGAACACTTTAATGAATCTGTTAGGATTATTTACGTGAAATAACTCATATAGTTAGAATGCTATATTGCTCAAATGTGTACCGCCCCCCTTGTTTTGAAACAAACATCCCATGAGGTGCCATCCAATGCATAGTTGCGAGCGAACCGAGCAAGTATAACGGAAGAAGAAACTCTTCGTTCTTCTCTGTGTCGTCTTCTTCAGCTGTCTGTTCTAAGGTCCCACCCGTCAAGGTCCAATGATGCAGGATCATGAAGGAAGGAGACTAACTCACTCTCCGCCTTAGCGACAGAACGACCTGCACAGACGGAGGCCCACTCCGACGATGGCGAGACAACCAAAGTTAACTAACTGCTATTCGCCAAAGAAAAAGCCAGAGAACCTGATGCCAAATTTGTGGCACAGGGATTGAGTTGAGAACCCATTAGGCCAAACAGGTTGTACAACGATAATGGAGTCAAGCCATCTGAACAGAGGGAGCCCCCACCACCGCATCTTGCAAGGTGGTCATGCCCCCTGTCGTTCTTAGAACAGCTTCCTTGTTTTTCTTCTACTGATCACATGTCTCTGAGGTACCTATGCATCACAAGATATCCGACAGAAACCCTGTGATACAAATCTTACGCGTATATAAATATATAAAATGATATAAAATATATATATCAAGGTGATCTATAAGTCAGCAATGAGATCATTTCAGAAGGCCCTTTGGCTCTTTGACAACTGAAATCAGTTCAAATGATGTACAATGTAATCAGATGATAACCATGGGTAAATTGTCACCATACGGAATATTCAGTTCTGAGCCTCTGCCCAGAACATCATGTCACTTTCCCCCCCAAACATGCAGCAGAACGACCTAGGTGTGTGATAGGTATGTTAGTGTGAGGCATGCAGCAAACTAGGGGAAGACCCCCTCTAAAATGGCTCGCTGATGAAGGAAAACAATTGAAATTATCATCCTCCTAGTAAAGGACACACATCCCTTTATAATGTAGTTACTTATTGAATTTTAAGAGCCATGATAGAGAGGAGCTCCCCCGACCTAAGTGGTCCTGTTGAAGGCATGTTTAAGGAAAATAGGACAAATCCAGCATAGACCGAAGCGAGCAGAGTTGTCAGCATGGTTTCAGGCCCTTATGATTGGGCGGCTGGTGCCATGTGGTTGGGATCCCCTCATATGGGTTGGTCCCTGCCTGCAAGGAAAGGTCTGATGGCTAGTCAATGAGCTTCCTCGAAAGCTGAGCTGGACAGCGCAAACGTCTTTGCCTGTTTTATTGTCGAATGTTGATAGGACAAATCCGGCATATACCGAAGCGCGCAGAGTTGGCAGCATGGTTTCAGGCCCGTATGATCGGGTGTCTGGTGCCATGGGGTTGGGATCCACTCGGACTGGGTGGTCCCCTGCCTGCAAGGAAAGGTCTATAACGCTAGTCAATGAGCTTCCTAGAAAGCTGAGCTGGACAGTGCCCGCGTTATTGTCTATTGTCTATAGGTGTGCAGTGCCCTGTTAATTTTATTACCATGTGCCAGATAATCAAATTGATATTGGTAATAGGAGTATGAAGAGCCATGAGATGTACTCTGTCGGCCAGGCCATTGGCAGGGTCGTTGTGGCACGTGACAAGAGAAATGCTTTCCATGTAAATGTGCTTCATTCATGTGTGAAGTCTATTGACCAGTGTGTCAGTTGCGGGTCGTGTACCTTACCTATGAAATGTATATCACAGGTAAGATAGATCGAGTTCTCGATGCATTTTGAAGACGGTGGTACGAGTGCGCAGGGCGTGCCAGGAGGGCTTGAGAGTTCATAGTTCAGTAGGAAGAAGCCTATAGATGAGATAATCCGTGGATAGGAAATCACGATCCGCAGCTTCTGCCTTACCGATGCCAGACTGTGACGACCGAAAAGACCCACAGTCTGACGTATTGTGCGCAGACGGGTCGTCATCGAAAGCCTCAGACGCCTTGGGGTGTAAGGATAGCATGTCGCTCCCTGCCCTAGCGTCGCAACGACCTGCAATGTCCATAATGGACGACAAAACACTAGAGGGAGGCCCATTCCGGCGATGGCTCAATCGAGGTGTAAATACCTCCCATGGAATTTTAAGCTACGGCCAACTGCTTGAGCAAAAGGCTGATAAACTGAGTTCCAATTTTGGAGTCCAGTGTCGAAATGAAGAATCCCATAGCCAAAACTGGTTTCTTCTGATAACCGGAAGGAGGTGGAGCCATCGGACCGGGGTGAGCCCCCCCCCCAAATGCAGGTGGTCCCGACCAAGCTGAATGTCCTGTCCAAGCAGAACGATGGGTAGAGTCCATTGCAGCAGAAACCCCAAGACGGCTGAGAGGCAGGCAAGGCCGTGTCTTTATATAGAGCGTGACCAAGGGGACCGGGCTTGCTACCGAATGGGTAGGGCCACCGCCCTATGCCGAAGTCGCCGTAGGCCGCCCAGCCGGTGTCGTTACGTTCGCACGCGATTTGGCAACTTCAGCACACAGAACCGCTCGCGCCGGTGTGGGACCAAATGTCCTGGGGGTCCCAAGTACCCCGGCATCGCCACCGGTCGCCTCCCCACTAATTGATTGAATGCCGAGGCATAATCGGGGGAGCGTGAACTGTTCCTGCCCGAGAAGAGATCCGACCGAGAAATACTACCAGGGAAGGATCCAGAGATGGTGCAAATAAAGGCTCTATATCATACTAGTAGACTATCTCATCCGATTTTCATGTTTAGTTGTTGAATTATAAAAAATTCGTTGAAATAATGGAGAACCAACTTGAATAATTACTATCCCCAGGGTCTCCAGAGTTTGAGCACCCAAACCTGTAACAGGTAGAAAAACATCCCTGGATCCTTCTCAGAAATTTACAAGCCCACCGGTTCAGACCGGCTTGCTGAACCGGCTGGTGTATAATCGCAGCTACCGCTATACTTAAAGTAATTGACCACCAATAACGTGGTGTCACCCCGTTAATATGGCGGTACTATACCGCGGTATCCTACAATACCGCGGTACTGATACCGCTTGTTAACGCGAACAAGTATGTGTGAGTAAATACCTCCCCTAAAAGAGTTCCATGAAAATCACTGCGGTATTCAACAAAATTAATGCGGTGCCCGCTAAAAGACCACGGTATCATTATCGCCCAATACCGTAACTCCACGCCATGACCGCTCGATACCGCTACCGTTTATTACCGGTATCACCGCGGTCATGACCGGGGTATCACCCCGTTTTTCTGGTCAATCACTTTGAGAATAGTGGTATTGTTCATTTGACCTATATACAAGGTAGCTATTAATCGACATACATCTATGACATGGCTGAGATTTATTCGTAGCACTACGGTACTACTGTCATATGAAGTTATTGTTATGCATGTGACATTGATAAACCAAGATCTAATCAACTGTCAGTATTCTTGTGTAGATTGTAATCAACTTCAAGGTCAAACGTGATTAACACATCTGGATCATTTGTATTGAAACATAAAACAACATAGTATTATGTGAAAGCACGTTGTTCATAACATGACGAGAGATAGCGTCAGTAGCGATGGAATTATTGCTAAATAAATTTCCACGCATTAAAACGTCAAAATAATTCCCACGAAATTAGGATACTTCCGGCGGCGAATCACGTGGCATTTTTGATATCTGACAAATTATATCATACCTTATAGGTGCTATAATAATTCCATAGATGTATTTCTCACAATAATCTGTGCGCCTCGTGAGGCCTTGAAATGGCGGCTAATTATGGCGAAATGTTGATTTTCATATTCGATAAATTTTTTAAGTTCGCCGCCTGTTCGAAAAACACGAACAATTATATGTTTGAAACGAAACGGTCCGTGAATTCGAAACGATAATTATAAAAACGAACGCGTAGGCGACCAGTAATTATTGTATCGATAAATTGAATTTGTCGCTATTGTTAAACGACAAATTTGGAAAAATACTCCCTTAGACTTCCGTTCGGTTTGGTAGCAGAAAATAAACTGGCTAATTAAATCTGTACAGTGAATTATATTGGGACTGCGCATGCGTGACTGATTCCGAGGCAAGCCACTGAAGAGTGAAGACCGTGAGTGATCGTAGGCGACCAAAAAGTTAACCCCTTTTCTACTATGGTTTACAAACGCAGGACATCTATCCATATAGTTCAGTGTGAGGGCTTCCTTTGGCGGAAAAATTATCTTCCAGGGACCAGCCTGGAGGGCGACTTTGGAGACATCTTCTCTCTAAAATGTGCCACTTCTCCCTATTTTTGTCCTAGGGAGAGGTGACTTCTCTCTCATATACCATATGCATATATTATTCAGTATACCAGGGACCAGCCTAGAGGGCGACTTTGGAGAAAACTTCTCCCTAAAATGTGCCAATTCTCCCTAATTTTGTCTTAGAGAGAAGTGACTCTTATTACAGAATGTATACTGTATGTCCCAACAGCATATTTAAAGTATATTTACTGATTATACCAGGTAATGGTGTTCTTACTCACTATAATGGTTTTTAAATGGACTCTTGTGTTGCATACTCAAGCCTTGAAATACTGTGTCTATCATTTGCAGAATGAGGTCCCAAGAGGGTGAATTTAGTGATGCTACCCCGCATAGCGGGCTAGCATCACCAAATTCACCCTCTGGGGACCTCATTCTGCAAATGACAGACATCCTATTTCAAGGCTTGCTACTTATTGGATCATAGAAGGGAAATGATGTGGTATAAATTGAACTTCATCAATTGTAACTTCTCCCTGATAGCAGTCCACAACTCCCTAATAACTAAACAGGGAGAAATGACTTCTCCCAATTTGAAACCTCTAGGGTGGTCCCTGTCATGATGGGCGACATGCAACAATGTGGCAACTTTATTACAAAGTCTCATTATTCCAAATTAGTAAAGGCACGGGCGGCGTTCGTTGCAGAGATATTCATATCTGTTCAAATCTCCACCAACAGAAGGAATATTAAAATATATATAGTTTTGTTTAGGCCAAAAAAAAAAAAGGTTTTGGTTCTCAGGCACCGCCGCATTGAATAAAAAGGGCCGCATTAGGCCTTTTTATTGCAATGCCTGATGTTATGACAAAAAAACTTACGGAAAAAAAAATTTGAAAAAAAAAAAAAAAAAAAAAAATTCCTTTTTTTCGGGGGATACAGATATGTGTTGAATAATAGTGTGCATTGAGCTCTAACATGTAATGTGTTAAAAAGTGACTTGCAGGCTTACAACATGAAGTAGATGACTACAATTAAGAAAATGATAAGCTGACCCTCATGCTCTTCTTACAATTAGTCATTGTGAACTAACTTACACTAATTGTAACAAAAGAACATAATAGTCAATGATGTGCGAAAATATTACTTTTCCCAGAGAGTGATTACAAACTGGAATAGTTTATCAGATTACATTGTTTCCACTGAATCGGTTCAACAATTCAAGGAGTTATTCGATAACAACTGTTATAACGAGCGATATATGTACGACTAAACGTCATGGATAATTTTAAAACAATTAATTCATTTACGTTATTCTATACATGTATGTTATTATGTGAAAGGGGTAAAAGTCATGGCGACTTACTCCCCAAACATTGATGATGATGATGTAACTTTATACAATTGAAAGGCACAGAACTAAATTCAGGATCACATATTAGAATGGAGCGGTATAAGTTTTTAGACAACAATAACAGTAGTTAATGTCAGGTGCATTATATAATGTTAGGTAATCCCAGTCATAAACTGGTAGTACAATGTCATTTTTATATAAGATTAAATGAGTTTATATGCATTAGTGCTGGGCGGTATGACGATATATCGGGTATACCCGGTTTTAATTTTGATATCGTCAATAATATCGTCTGAAATAAAAATACCGTAATACCGTCCCCAAGTTGTAATATTCTCCGTGTAGGTTGAAACCCATCATATGGTCCCAACAAACAGCGAAGTTAGAGTAAGTATAATAGTCCCAAACTTCCCGGAAATACGCAGTCGAAAACGTTTTAAAACATCGGAGCACGTGCTTGTCAAGTTGGATATGCTTCGTCGGACACATCAAAGAGATACTATTAGCATCAGTTGGCTACACTGTGAGATTGGTATGTCGCGCGCATGCGACTGGCACAATGACCTCCTTTCAAGTTGGTGCAGCTTGCTCTATCAACCGTAACCGGTTGCTTGGAGACGGATTACGATGTCAGATTTTATATTGACCACACTTAGTCTAGCTGATCGTCTCAATGTGTGCAAATTGCGAGTAAAATGATTTTGTGGACATGTGCCGTACGGATCATGGCATTGCTATCGCTTCAACAAATGTCAAATTCACAAACTAATTGAACATGATTGTCTCTATTTATTTTCCTCAGCTAAAAAAATGCCGACGCAAATTCATTTCAAATTTTCACGTCGGCTTTTGCCTCGGCACTGTCCATTGTGGCATTGTCGACGCTAATTCCCAGGGCTGCCGTATATGGACATTGAAGTCCCACGGTGCTACCAACTACCAATTACCACTGATAAATATAGTCTCACAAACAACCAATTCCTCACGAATTAATAAAATGGCAATTTGAAACCGAATGCGGTGCTTAATGTGTGCATGGTGTTGAGCGCTATGGTCAAAGGGATATAACTCAAAAAAATGTATGCGAAAACGCACGTGGGCCGTGTTATATGATTATATCCCTTTGTTTCAAAGTTATTATTTCTCCGTCGGCAAACTGTCAATTGTTGCTGACGAGTGGTCATTATATACATGTATACTGTGATGTTACTGATAATTGTTCAATACACATTTACTCGACCTCTCATGACCCACAAATCGTAAATAAAACGTAGGGATGTATTGTGCAAACTTTATTTATGAAATATTGCATATATTGTACATTGTACTTACCAACCAATTGTAATATACCAAAATAATATCGCGATGTTGTCGCCATAATATCGCGATATTTTTTGGGGCCAATATCGCCCAGCCCTAATATGCATAACAGTTCCCTCTACATTTCTGGTTATTACTAGACAGAGGAAGGTATCTTTGTCCATGCTTACTATGCGCAGAAAAAAATAAAAAATAAAAATAAAACCCTCCCTCCCTCATTGATTTGAAAAAAAAATTGCCCGAGAACCAAAACTCTTTTTTTTTTTGGCCTTATATGCCAAACATAATCAGCGCGTAAATAGTATATTGTTGTCAAGAGGTACGATGGTGGACGTAAACAACAGCCTGCTCGTGTTACAGAAGTTGTGCTTCTGTTTACATAACACAGCGCAATTCTATTGGTTAGTCACACAAAAATTATATAATCGCTCTTTATTATTACCATATCAGGAAAACAATAACAAATAACGCTCTTTATGTTTACCATATCCGAATCTAAACAAAAACCAGGTAATGTAATGTTTTTTGCTTTTGTTTACACAACAAAGGGAAAACAATTGACAATAACATACTGTTTATGCCATATTTCTGAATGGTATAAGAACAAAGTCTGTCTATATTTTACTATTCTTTCTGTTTATGGCGGTTTTTGATGGAGGTGAATATTTTAACAGCATACCCACCACCAATGCCGCCCGTATCTTTAAGTGAGAACTCAATATTCAGGTTGGTATTTCCACAAAAATGTAATTTCATATTCAAATATGATTACGCAGTAACCACATATTGGTGCCAAACAAACTAATGTTTAAATCACTTTGTTTTCAGTTATCTGCATTTTCAAATTGATATTTTTAGTGCGATGTATATCTAAGGAAAAGTCTTGTTTCCATGACATGATTGCATAGTATAAAGATTACTGAATAAATTAAATTGCGAACAATTTATTCGACATCATTGTATCTATACAAAAGCCTGAGTTTAGTGTGCCTGTCATTTGCAGAATGAGGTCCCCAGAGGGTGAATTTAGTGATGCTATCCCGATAGCGGGCTAGTATCACTAAATTCACCCTCTGGGGACCTCATTCTGCTTTGGCCTCATCTTCTCTGGAAAGTTTCTTTATTATCAAATTTATTTAGAAACTTCTTCAAATAGATTCTATTTCTTTTTTAGTTTAGTTTCTCTATATCCCCAAATTGGCAGACGACACATAGCATAATTGAGGTTCCAAATGGGTGTACATCACAAATATTCACCATTTGTGAACTTCCATCTGAGTCTATGTCTCCCATAGCAGATGAAGCCATGCAGAATGAGGTCCCAAGAGGGTGAATTTGGTGATGCTAGCCCGCTGTGCAGGATAGCGTCACTAAATTCACCCTCAGGGGACCTCATTCTGCAAATGACAGGCACCTGTGATAGGTGACATTGGACAACCCCATGTTTATACAGTGCTGTCATACTAGGATATAAAAATTACTTTTTAATAAATAACAATTTTCTGTATCATACCTATCTGTGTCTCCGTATATGACCCTTGCTCTCCACTCTGGTGTATCTTCAACCAGTTTAATTGATCGCTCCAGTGTTTCTCTGCCTTTCCTCACTATGCTGTCAGCGATCTACATAAAAAACAATTCACAATTTATTTTCCAACTAGTACCAGATTATTGACAAATAATATAATGAAAGTGTCAATGACACTGTAGCTCAACTTAGGTAGGGGAATAATTTAATGGTTGACAGTAAATGGAGGAATAGGAAAGGTGCTAATTGAAATGTCTAACCTGTGCCAAAGGATTTAGTCATGCAAAGATTAAAATCCAAGATGGCTGCTGGCGGCCATGTTTTTTTGGCCAATTGACCCCAAAAGGACTCGTTCCCATCTACGTGTCATTGTTAACATCCATGAGAAATTTCATGAAGTTCCGACTAAAGCTACGACCTGTAGCCCGTGCCAAAGGATTTAGTCATGCAAACAGTAAAATCCAAGATGGCTGCTGGCGGCCATGTATTTTGGCTAATTGACCCCAAAAGGACTCGTTCCCATCTACGTGTCATTGTTAACATCCATGACAAATTTCATGAAGATCTAACCAAAGCTACGACCTGTAGCCCGCGCCAAAGGATATAGTCATGCAAAGAGTAAAATCCAAGATGGCTGCTGGCAGCCATGTTTTTCAGCCGAAAGACCCCAAAATGACTCGTTCCCATCTACATGTCATTGTTAACATCCATGAGAAATTTCATGAAGTTCCGACTAAAGCTACGACCTGTAGCCCGTGCCAAAGGATTTAGTCATGCAAACAGTAAAATACAAGATGGCTGCTGGCGGCCATGTATTTTGGCCGAACGACCCCAAAATCACTCGTTCCCATCTACATGTCAATATTAACATCTATGAAATATTTCATGATGATCAGACGAACAGTATGACCTGTAGCCCGCGCCAATGGATTGAATTTTGAAATCCAAGATGCCACCAGCGGCCATGTTTTTAGGCCGAACGACCCCAAAATGACTCGTTCCCATCTACATGTCATTGTTAACATCCATGACAAATTTCTTGAAGTTCCGACCAAAGCTACGACCTGTAGCCCGTGCCAAAGGATTTAGTCATGGAAAGAGTAAAATCCAAGATGGCTGCTGGCGGCCATGTTTTTTGGCCGAACGACCCCAAAATGACTTGTTCCCATCTACATGTCAATATGAACATCCATGACAAATTTCATGATGATCAGACGAACAGTACGACCTGTAGCCCGCGCCAATGGATTGAATTTTGAAATCCAAGATGGCCACCAGCAGCCATGTTTTTTTGCCGAATGACCCCAAAATGACTCGTTCCCATCTACATGTCAATGGCAACATTCATGACAAATCTCATAAAGATCAGACCAAAGGTACGACCTGTAGCCCGCGCCAAAGGAAATTGTTGACGGACACACGGACGACAGACTCCAAACCATGGCAATAGCTGAGCTAATGATAAGTTAACATAATAACAGTTGACATAATACTGTAAAATGACTTATTGCGTCTTGAATAGATAGGCTGGTTATATCCTGATAATTTTATGCCACGATCATTTGAAAATTATGGCTAGAGTCTTTGTGAAAGCACATGTAAAATAATGTGAAATGAAATGTAACATGCCGCAATGTCCCATGATTGATAAATGAAAGTGTCAATGACACTTTAGCTCAACTTGGATTATGGATAATTTCATGTGTTACAATAGGAATGCAGTTTAATAGCGATTAGGAAAGCGGAAAATTGAAATGTCTAAGTAATACTAGATGTCAACATGAAGAGATATCTATAAAGTAAAATCCAAGATGGTTGCTGGCAGCCATATTTTTTAACAAAATTCGGAAAAGTTTAATGGCTCCCATCTAGAGGTCACGCAAAAGATCCATATGAAGTTCATGACGATCGGTTGAGGGATATGGTCTGTAGGTTGTGCCAAAGGATTTAGTCATGCAAAGAGTAAAATCCAAGACAGCTGCCAATGCCATGTTTTAATCGAAAACTGTTCGAATTTGATATCTCCCATCTAGAGGTGATCCTAAACATGCCTGTAAATTTTCAAACAAAATTCTCCAATAAATGAGGGCTGCAGGGTGTGTCGATGGATACAAATTTGAAATCCAAGATGGCTGCTAGCAGCCATGTTTTTCAACGAATTATGGTCAAAATAGGAGGCTACCATCTAGAGGTTACCCTGAAGATCCATATGAAGTTTGGTGATGATCCGATGTGGGAGGTGGCCTGTAGGATGTGCCGAAGGATTTGGTCATCCAAAGAGTAAAATCCAAGATGGCTGCCATGTTTTTAATGAATTTCTGTAAAAATAGGAGGCTCCCATCTAGAGGTCAAACCTGAAGATCCATTTAACTTTGGTGTCAATCAGATGAGAGATGTAACCTGTAGGGTGTGCCAAGGATTTAATCATGCAAGGAGTAAAATCCAAGAAGGCTGCCAGTGGTCATGTTTTTTTAATTTTTTTTACAAATTTCAGTCAAAATAGGATGCTCCCATCTAGAGGTCACCCCAAAGATCCATATGAAGTTTGGTGATGATCAGATGAGGGATGTGGTCTGTAGGTTGTGCTAAAGTTGAGCTATAAAGAGTGTAGTAAGTTGGAACCTGTGCCATTTGAAATGAAAAAATAAATGTATCCGACAAACAAATCAATTAATTGTCTTTGAATTGGCTTTACTCACTTCAACACATGGCATTCGTCCAGAGAAGTTAGCAGCCGTGTATCCGTACGTAACGTTAGCAATCAACTTCAAACCAAGCTGTCTGGCATTCAGCAATCTCTGAAGACACTGTAAAAACAAACAAATACATCTAGACTGGTCTCTAATATTACTAATCAAACCAAGCTGTCTGGCATTCAACAATCTCTGAAGACACTGTAAAAACAAACAAATACATCTAGACTGGTCTCTAATATTACTAATCAAATCAAACTGTCTGGCATTCAGCAAACTCTGAAGACACTGTAAAAACAAACAAATATATCTAGGCTGGTCTCTAATATTACTAATCAAACCAAGCTGTCTGGCATTCAACAATCTCTGAAGACACTGTAAAAACAAACAACTACATCTAGGCTGGTCTCTAATATTACTAATCAAACCAAGCTGTCTGGCATTCAACAATCTCTGAAGACACTGTAAAAACAAACAAATACATCTAGGCTGGTCTCTAATATTACTAATCAAACCAAGCTGTCTGGCATTCAACAATCTCTGAAGACACTGTAAAAACAAACAAATACATCTAGACTGGTCTCTAATATTACTAATCAAATCAAACTGTCTGGCATTCGGCAAACTCTGAAGACACTGTAAAAACAAACAAATATATCTAGGCTGGTCTCTAATATTACTAATCAAACCAAGCTGTCTGGCATTCAACAATCTCTGAAGACACTGTAAAAACAAACAACTACATCTAGGCTGGTCTCTAATATTACTAATCAAACCAAGCTGTCTGGCATTCAACAATCTCTGAAGACACTGTAAAAACAAACAAATACATCTCGACTGGTCTCTAATATTACTAGTCAGACAATATAGCAAGAGTGTACATAGAAATCTAAATAACAAATTACCCAGTTCTGGTTAACCCTTTACCCAACAAACCGGCCAAATAAAGCTTCAACAGCCTAAAATATCTTCGGTCTGTCTCAATAGAACCATACAAATATGGATATCATTGGAACCGGCTCCTTGACCACATTGTGATAGTTACAGTTATGCCCTGTGCCAATGCATTCTCTTATATATGCGAGTCGACCATAGGTCGCCTCGCATATATAAGAGAATGCATTGGCCTAAAAAAAATCTTTTTTTAACACTTTTTACCATTTTTTCTTACATTCTTTAACAATTTTATAATTTTTAATGTGTTAAGCCAATGCATTCTCTTATATATGCGAGGCGACCTAACTCGCATATATAAGAGAATGCATTGGCACAGGGCCGTTCTGTTGGGTAAAGGGTTAAAACACAGACTCAACAGCTATAACGCTGTACTGAGTCAGGAGTATTTGGGGGATCCCTATTACCGCAAGCAAGTATTACATCTGTCACAACCAATCACAACTTAGTATCAACAAAGTGTTGTAGCCATTTGGTCGATTGTTGGAATCTCTATAGTCGCAGATTTGCCACATAACTAAAAATAGCGCCAGTTTGAAACATCGGATAATAATTATACAGGCGATATCTGTCATTGGTAAACTTATGTATGTGCTGTGGCGTCATACTACATGGGTCGCATGAGAAGTTATTTATATTGACACAGAGCTATTTGGTAATAGGATACACGGCCATTTTCTCCAGACCAAGTATTAAGTAGCTATTCGAGTCGGGTTTACCCAGAACTGAAAAAATACCTTAAATATCCTGTGCCAGTGCATTCTCTTATATATGCGAGTGTAATATTTTTGAGTGGATACTGAAAATTATGTTATTTGTGAAAGAGACAACTGTTTATTTTCGGATTCAAAAACACTATATATCCTCTATATATCTATTTTTTGAGCTTATTCTTTCCAGTGGTACTGTAAAATCATGGGGGTCTATAATTCATTGATTTCATGGATCGACTCAACCACAAAATTAACACCCAATTAAATATTTGAATCAGAGTTGGTAAAGTAAGTCTCAATATATGAGATTGGGCATAAAGTTTGTTTTCGGCATGTCGTAAAATGGGTTAACCCTTTACCCAACAGAACGGCCCTGTGCCAATGCATTCTCTTATATATGCGAGTCGACCATAGGTCGCCTCGCATATATGAAAGTGTCAATGACACTGTAGCTCAACTTGGAAAGGGAATAATTTAATGTATTACAGTCAATGGAGCGATTAGGAATGTGGAAAGTTGAATGTCTAATACTAGTTTATAGACATGAAGAGAAAAGTAAAATCCAAGATGGCTGCTGGCGGCCATGTTTTCGGCCGAATGACCCCAAAATGATTGTATCCCATCTACATGTCATCGTTAACATCCATGAGAAATTTTATGACGATCAGACTAAAGGTACGACCTGTAGCCTATGCTAAAGGATTTAGTCATACAAAGAGTAAAATCCAAGATGGCTGCTGGCGGCCATGTTTTTTGGCCGAATGACACCAAAATGACTCGTTCCCATCTACATGTCATTATTAACATCTATGACAAATTTTATGACGATCAGACTAAAGGTACGACCTGTAGCCCATGCTAAAGAATTTAGTCATACAAAGAGTAAAATCCAATATTAACAACCATGACAAATTTCATGATGATCAGACGAACAGTACGACCTGTGGCCCATGCTAATGGATTAAATTTTGAAATCCAAGATGGCCACTGGCGGCCATGTTTTTTGTCCGAATGACCCCAAAATGACTCATTCCCATTTACATTCCAATTTCAACAGCCATGACAAATTTTATGATGATCAGACTAAATGTACGACCTGTAGCCCGTGCTAAAGGATTTAGTCATACAAAGAGTAAAATCAAAGATGGCTGCTGGCGGCCATGTTTTTCTGCCGAATGACCCCAAAATTACTCGTTCCCATTTACATTCCAATTTCAACAGCCATGACAAATTTTATGATGATCAGACTAAAGGTACGACCTGTAGCCCGTGCTAAAGGATTTAGTCATACAAAGAGTAAAATCAAAGAGGGCTGCTGGCGGCCATGTTTTTCTGCCGAATGACCCCAAAATGACTCGTTCCCATCTACATGTCATTATTAACATTCACGACAAATTTTATGATGATCAGACTAAAGGTACAACCTGTAGCCCGTGTCATTATTAACATTCTTGACAAATTTTATGATGATCAGACTAAAAGTACGACCTGTAGCCCGTGCTAAAGAATTTAGTCATACAAAGAGTAAAATCCAAGATGGCTGCTGGCGGCCATGTTTTTGGGCCGAATGACCCCAAAATTACTCGTTCCCATCTACATGTCAATATTAACATCCATGACAAATTTCATGACGATCAGACAAACAGTACGCCCTGTAGCCCGTGCTAATGGATTGAATTTTGAAATGCAAGATGGCCACTGGCGGCCATGTTTTTTTACCGAATGACCCCAAAATTAATCATTCTGGTCTAAATGTTGATGTCAACAGCTATGACAAATTTCATAATGATCCGACCAAAGGTACGACCTGTAGACTGCATTGTTGACGCCTTACGTACACACGTACACACGGACGACGGACGACAAAGCCATGGCAATAGCTCAAACTTTACAAAGTAAAGTTGAGCTAATAAGAGAATGCATTGGCTTAACACATAAAAAATTATAAAATTGTTAAAGAATGTAAGAAAAAATGGTAAAAAGTGTTTTTAGGCCAATGCATTCTCTTATATATGCGAGGCGAACTATGGTCGACTCGCATATATAAGAGAATGCATTGGCACAGGGCATAACTGTAACCATCACAATGTGGTCAATGAGCCGGTTCCAATGATATCCATATTTGTATGGTTTTATTGAGACAGACCGAAAATATTTTAGGCTGTTGAAGCTTTATTTGGCTGGTTTTGGCCGTTTTGTTGGGTAAAGGGTTAACAAAAAACATGGAAGACGAGATGAAATGTAATTAATTTAATTTGTCAGTGGCCTATTCAATTGTTTATATACGACATCATCTGATCCTGCTATCCTAGTTGTATAAACAATTTTCAATCAATTGGTCTCTTAACCCTTTCAGTGCCATGTCCGATTTTTGTATCAACCCATATACCCTGTGCCAATGCATTCTCTTATATATGCGAGTCGACCATAGGTCGCCTCGCATATATAAGAGAATGCATTGGCCTAACAATTTTTCATCATTTGTTATTATGTTTTACAATTTTTTACAATTTTAATATTTTTTTCTTATATTCTTTAACAGACTTATTTTGTAGGTTTAGTGCCAGGGAATCTTACGTTTTTCATGGGCATCAAAATTATTACTATGAATACTTGGTGATAGTTTTGAGTTATAACATGCTCCTAAGGTTTTATCCATTTTTATTTTAATTTGCTATAGCATGCTTAAGCATACCCAAAACAAATTCAACCAAAAAAAAATCTAAAACCAAAAAAAATAAAAATTACCGGACCGTAAATTAGGGCCGATGAGATCGGCCCCTGGCACTGAAAGGGTTAATAAAGGTTAATGGTTTCACCACGCGCAGGTTACATGAAACAATAAATGACTATCTCCCCAGCGTGTGAAATGAAGCCAGTAGCTTTTTGTGTACTGATTGTGTGATGCCCTTTCGGTGCTGAAATACCTTTGAGTCCAATTTATCAATAATGTCTGCTCAAAAATGTCATAAACCTGCTATTGTAGGCCTTGTTGATAAGGATATCTCATCCATGAATTCACATTCCCACGAAATATCCTTTTTATAAGAAAGCATAAAAATTGAGGCTGACAAAATCAGAGCCATTCACAGTAATTTTGAATTTATTACACTCCTATGCGCGATTACCATTGAAAACGCCGTTAATCAAAAATGGTAATGTCACTAGTGAATTATGTCATTTCTTGTGACATCATTGACGCAACGTCGCTTACTGATCTAAACTGAATTTTCAATGGTTGATCTTTCTCCACATTGGGACTTTCATGCATTAATTACGGATGTTTTAATCATATTTGCCAAATCAAATTGATGCAGAAGGGTAATATATAGAGTAATCAATTAGTTCCGAGAATTACATTAAATAATTCACTCGAGGCGAGAGACGTTTAGGTAAGAAACTTGTGCGCACTCATTTTTTACCGATGTCTATCACCTCTCGTGAATTATTTAACATAATTCTCAGAACCAAATGATTACTCTCTATTTAATGGGGAAAAAAGTTAATAGAAGAAAGCTTTGGTCAGACTGAATTCATTTCTAATTACCTTATCACCCTTGTATTCCTTCATAGCTTTCTTCACCATCAGTCGAGTGCTTAGAAGCTCTTCTACCATACTGCAAAGTTCAAATCAGACAAGCAAATCAGTTTTGTTTTATATCTTCTGTTGCTATGGATTTTTAAGTAGAAACACAGTTTTGTTTCATATCGTCTGCAGTTAAAAGGAGATTTAAGAGGAGGGATATCAAAATATACCGCCATGGAATAATTCATCAATATACCACTGAAAAAATGCTTTTATTCTTATTGTTTACAACGTAAAAAAATTACCAGCTATAATTTCAGTTTCCATTCACCCAAAAGTGATATGAAAACACCCTGATGGGGTAACCAGGACAGAGTACTGCCCTAAGTTAATGATTCATAAAACCGGGGTGGCACCCCAGTTAGACCACATTGTGGTTAGACTTTACAAGACAACCAGATGATTGTGTGGTTAAAAAACATGTAATCATAAACTGGTATGAAACAGTCACTTCCAGTACAATTGCAGCTCCAACTAATTTATATATGTCATAGAAATGAAGCAGTCAGCAGTTAGCTACAGTGCATCGGCAGTCAACGAAAATAACCTTGGTTCCTTTACTGCATTTAATCGCGGTGCCACAGCAGTGACAGAACTGTTAATTGTAGAGCAGATATGGTTTGACCACAGTTATAAACACATAATAACGCAAGTTACTGGGGTCAATTACTTGAGGCAGTACAGCAGCAAATAATCTTGCCCAACTAGTTATCTTCATAAATTTGATATCCAAATAGGCAGAAAACAGCATCATCGTTATAAACAATGAAAATTGAATCATAAGCTGTCAATACACAGAATACTGTGAAACAATTGGCTGCCACACACTTTGCCAGTTCGGTTATTTCTCGATAATCTAAATTTCTCGATTACTTTCCCGCTACAGAAATGACAGCAGCGCCGAGTGACTAGGCCTATACCACGTGCCTAAAAAATATACATGGAAATTGTTCGATGCTTCCTACCATTTAACATGAAATTTCGGTGCTGCATCATAATTCCTTCGGGTATGACTGTATTGACAATAACGTACTGGATGCTAATATTCAGACAAATAATAAAGATGGAACATTTACAAATAAAAGAAATTAAACACGGAAATTAAATCTGACAAGGATTTGTGCCACCACAGTCAAATATGAATCGCACGTGTAACAACAGCTGCTCGGTGCCTGGCTATAAGTGATCAGTTGCGACAAGCCAATCAAAATTGCTGAATTGCTGATGCGCCGATAAGCACAAGTTTTGAGCGACCGGTCAACTGTCATTTTCTTTTAAAATTGTCTCAATGTTGTAGCTCGTTATATTTCTAGCTTCTACTTTTGGTGGTTATCTTGTGAAATGATTGATTAAATTGTAAGAAATAACTCTTGTTTCGATTAAGGTTAAGAGTTATAACAGAAAAGTTTGAAGATAAATTTTCTATAACTGCGCGTTATAGAATTTATATTCAAAATTTTCGGTTATAACTGCATAACCTTAATCGATACAAGAGTTATTTCTTAAATAACAGTGAATAATTTTGGTGGAATCATCGCCTTATGTTTATCGACCCGAATAAAAGAGTAAATATTTACAATTTGTGTGTAGTTCATATGTTGTGCTCTCTGAAATGGCACAAACAATGTGATTGAATTTTTGTTACAATCTTAGTTTATTGTTAAATTCTTCCAGTGAAGATAGTGGTTATATTCTAACTTATCAGTTTTATTTTGTGAAATAAGAACATAATCGAAATAGTGTCATCATCTGCAGAATAAGGTCCCTAGAGGGTGAATTTAGTGGCACTATCCCACATGGTGGCATTCCACATGGTGGGCTAGTGTCACCAACTTCACCCTCTGGAACCACATTCTGCTTAGGCCTCAACTGCTATGGGAGACCTAGGATCAGATAGAAAGTTCTCCAATGTTCACCTATTAGTCACTTCAATTATGCATTTTATCTTCTGCAAATTAGGGGATATAGAAACTTCCCAGAAAGGAAAAGGTAACTACTATAAGGCCAAACAAAATTAATGAATTGATTCTCAGGCAATTTTTTTTTCAAATGAATGAGGGAGGGCGGTTTTTATTTTTATTTTTTATTTCCAGCGGCCAGTTCAGACATACATCTGGGATCCCCGAAATCAAGACCAGAAGGCTCAATTAATTGTGGAATCATTATAATTGAAACTGCGAACCAATAAACAAAACAAAACAACAGACTAGTAGTGAAATAAAACTGGAAAAGTGTATAAAATAAAATATATGCATTGAAGTATCTTACTTCTAAAATAACATCGAGGTTGTTCCTCTTAAACTTTAAAGCTAAGCAAATGAAAGGACGGAAAATGGAATGATTATATTAAATATAGTGAGGTATTAAACTGATGTTTGCCATTCACACTGTTTAAATGCGTCTTGGGAAATTGCAGACATGCTCATTTTGCCTTGTTTCGTTTAGCTTTCAACTTCTCCTGTTTCTCACAGAGAAGTTGCGCTTACGAGATAGCACTGTCTGAAATTTTTCAAGACGCGTCTTACACTGTGGATGGCAACCATCAACCTTGTCCAAATCTTCCATTCCACCACATTTTATGCAGATGTCTGGGAAGGAGATGGACATATGTACGTATGGTTTCTTTTTTCTGACTTCTTCATGATCATTTTGGCTACTGTCACCGTCACTGGCGTCAGTGTCAATTTCACAAATATAGGGGTTTATATTTGTCGGTATCGACTCGGCCGATTCATCCTCATCATTGAATATTTTTTCGGCCATTTGCCCAATTGTTTTATCGCATTCTATGGACAATACAGCCCATTTTCTGACAATTTTGTCACGAAATATAATTCGGTGTCAACAACATCGTGTTTTTTCAAATCACGGAATTTGCCAGTGTAGAAACTGCAGGACTCGTTTGTTTGTGAACTTATAAATAACTGTAAATAATGCAACCTGCTTTAATGAATGACATTAGTTCGCTTTATTTAATCATGTTTTTTGCGTAAATACCGAGGCCTATCATCTCCCCAGCAGCGCACTGCCATAACTCGCCGTAGTTCGTTTCGAAGTGGTATTCCTGTCGTAATTATTACATTACCACGTGCTAAAAGCGTAAACCGGAAATAGCGAATTCCGGCACTTCCGCAAACGGAGAACTCGCCACTTGAACGCGAATCGGCTGCGATTTGAATTATTTGATCGTTGGTTGTTTGGATTTCAAATAAAAAGAGTTAGGCGGCCCCTATTTTATGAGAGCGGCGGTGCCTGAGAATCAATTAATTAATTTTTTTTGGCCTAAACAATGTTAATTTGAGACTAACTATAGAGACTTCCCAGAAGATGAGGCCTAAGTTGAATGAGTTACCCAGAGGTGAATTTAGAGATGCTAGCCCGCTGTAGAGTCACTAAATTCACCCTCTGCGGACCTCATTCTGCAAATGTCAGACATGCTACTTTCAGGATTGTACATAATATGTCTGTAAGGCTTTACTGTAGTAATTACAAGACAATACGTTATGTTTAACCCTTTCAGTGCCAGGGGCCGATCTCATCGGCCCTAATTTACGGTCTGTAAAATCGGCCTTAAAAAAAATAAAAAATTATAATTATTTTTAGATTTTTAAAAAATTATTAAAATTGTAAAGAATTATAAAAAATAATAACAAATGATGAAAAATTGTTAGGCCAATGCATTCTCTTATATATGCGAGGCGACCTATGGTCGACTCGCATATATAAGAGAATGCATTGGCACAGGGTATATGGGTTGATAAAAAAATTGGACCTGGCACTCAAAGGGTTAATATCATCTCACATCGAGGCTTTACCAAGCTGTAGTAACATTATCTAAAACCTTAACCTATTTCATGCTTACCGAGATATGACACCTTTACGCTTGTGCTCCTTTAGGAAAACACAACCATTGGGAGACACTGTAACATCATTCTTAAGTTTCTGAAATAATTATAGTGATATTACATAGCTGCAGAAACTAAAATGTTTTACACATATAACAGCAAGGAAATTTTGTGAATTTGAGTGTTTCAAGTAGAAGTAAAACAATGAAAATAGTCACATAAGAGAACAAGAGCATCTCTAGGGTGTGGCAAGATATGCCCTTTAGCCATTTCGAATTGTACAAGAGCATCTCTAGGGTGTGGCAAGATATGCCCTTTAGCCATTTCGAATTGTACAAGAGCATCTCTAGGGTGTGGCAAGATATGCCCTTTAGCCATTTCGAATTGTACAAGAGCATCTCTAGGGTGTGGCAAGATATGCCCTTTAGCCATTTAGAATTGTACTACTGCAAACTAATATAATAAATTGAGCTAACATTTGAAGAATATCTGCTATACCCCTAATTTCAATGCCAAAATACGGTCAAAAGTCGAAAATGGCTGTAACTCATGTGAAAATAATTAGACAGAACAATATTCGAACTTAGCCTGTAGTTTTAGCTGGGAAATAAACATACCAGCTTTGGTTCAGATCAAAACTGGAGTTATCGGTCGGAAACCGAAATGTTATGAAATTAGTCAAATTCTAAGTTGAAAAAGGGCCGTAACTCATATAAAAATAATTGGATGGAACCCATATTCGAACTTGGTCTGTATCGATTGCTGGGGAATAGACATACCAACTTTGGTTCAGATCAATAATCCAAACTGGAGTTATCGGTAGGAAACCAAAAATGTTAACAGACGGTCAAATTCTAAATCCGAAAAGGGCTGTACCTCATGTAAAAATAATTGGATGGAATCCATATCGAACTTGGCCTGTATCTTTAGCTGGGAAATACAAATACCAACTTTGGTTAAGATAAAATAATCCAAACTGGAGTTATCGATCGGAAACCAAAAATGTTAATGGATGGACGGACAGATGGACGGCTCGACAGACACACGGACAGACTGATTACATAATACAACCTTTTTTTCAAAAGGGCGTATAAAAAGTAGACTGCTGGTTGAGCATCACATATCTCAGTTAGGAATTCCCAGTCCTTTATTTAACCCTTTGGCAGTTGAATATGTCATATACAAAGTCATATACATGGGTGAATATATTTTTGCAAATAAACTGAGTAATATTATAACAATCACCTATTGTACCAAATAAATCACACAAACAACATTATTAAAAGCACGAATTAATGTAAATAATTAAAATAATATCCATTCACATTATATCCATGAAAAGTTTCCATTTAGGAGATGATCTTTCAAGGTTATGTACATAGTAATACCCTAAAACTGCCACGAACGACACCCGCCAATTGTAAGGCGACATATATGTCGTTCTACCTGCTAGTTAACCCTAGACCTAATGGGTAAAAAGTACTTGAAATAATTCTGTTAATTGCTTAGAACAATTGAATTATGTACCTCTCTAAAATTAAAGACAATTTGAATTTCCATAACCTGAGTAATAAAAAAAATTAATAAATTCTCTGTAGAATTACATGAAAATGAAGTTTTTATTTTTAGTGGCCGTAAATACCAGGATAACAATTACTTCAAGGATAACACTTACTTTAAGAACTTTTGGTGAAATATTCAATGATGTGCATCCAAACTCAATGTCCCCTTCACTGAAAAAATAACAAAACTGGCAATAAGATTATCTCATTCAATGCAGAAACCTCCATTCAAACTATTGAAAGGCCACACAAATAAAATAGCATGGTTTCCAAACATTTGGGTTGAAAAAAAGTAGATGTAGGAAGGACAAAATAACAAGGGTTGCGCATCAAAGATGGCTTGGTCGAGTTTTTTTTACCCATAAGAGTGCATCTGTCTGATCGAGAATCACTAAAAATGGACGAACCAATAAAAGAGCCATAACTCAGAACTAAGGGCCATAATTCAGGTAAAAACAAGATGGCCTCCAGCGGCCATGTTTTTCATCTAAAATCGTTCAGATTCGAAAACTCCCATCTACAGTTGATCCTAAACAAGCCTGTAAAGTTTCAAAACAATTTTCCATTAAATATGGGCTGCAGGGTGCGCTGATTGATTCATATTTGAAATCCAAGATGGCTGCTGGTGGCCATGTTGTTTTAAACAAATTTCGGGAACAGGATCTTCAATGCTGCACCAGCGCAGCTCCCATCATGAAAGGGTTAAAATGGCACTAATAATTATTATATTTTGGCTAGAGGCGACCAAACAGTTGGATCCTCTGAGCTGAAATTTTGTAGATATGAGTAATTTGTCCCATTGACCTCAGATGTCTTAAAAGGGCACTAGTAATTAATTTAATTTAATAATTAATTATATACCCAAAATGGTTGAAATCTGGTCCGTGAAAATTGAAACACAGGGATAAATTGACCCGTTGCTTGTCATGAGATAGATGCCATTGACCTCAGATGACTTAAAGGGGCAAGTACGAGCAATCAAGAGCATTCGTTATCAGCTTAGAGGATATCTAGGAAAATTGGTACATATGGGTCATCTGACCAGGGGATTATCATGAGATAGGCGAATTTGACCTCAGATGACATAAAGGGGGACTAATAAACAATATGATAAATAAAGAGCGTTTATTATCAGCCCAGATGATATGTGGGGAAAATTGGTGTATAAAAGTAAAATGACGCGGAGACTGTCACATGATTGGTGCTGTTGACCTCAAATGACTTAAAGAGGCACCAATAATTAGCAATAAAGAGCATTTATTATCAACTTAAAAGATATATGTAACTTTATCCGGAGAGACATGCAACAGGTGATTTTTACCCCAGATGAATAATAATTATTTAAAGTGATGTGAAACACTCCGGTAGGGTGATCAAATAGAAATGCACAATAATCTTGCCCAACATAGTTATTTTTTACTAATATTATATCCAATTGACAACACACACCACCATTCTGATATATTAATTAAATGCAGTGACTGTCGATGGTGAAATCGTTTTTGTTAGTTTATCGCAGATAGTTGCGTCCCGATTCAAGAAGTAAATATTTACAATTGAGCGTAGTTCAGATGATGTTGTCTATGAAGTGGTACGGTCGATTTGTTTGAGATTGTCGGCGTTGTTAGTAAAATGCTACATTCCTCCAATTGACATTGCACCTGAATACTAACTCATCAGTTTCACACACCCGAACAAGTAATTAATATGACTTTAAAATGACTTGAAAGGCCACTAATAAATTATGCATTCTTCACCCGAGCAACACCAGGTACCCCAGCTAGTAGTGAATATTATTAAACAGAAATAATACATACTGTGCTTTCTCTAGGAGCTGCAGTCTGCCCAGACATGTAGTGAAGCAGTAGTTATATCCTATCATAATGGACGGATAAAGAGATTGAAAGTCGACCACGACAACCGGGTCAGTATAAAAGCTGGATTCCGGTTCAAGAGTGAGGGCTATACACTCCGGCCCTCTCATCCGCGCTCTCTGGTGAGTGCTGGGAGATAACGGGATGTAATTCATCGGCTTAGCCAGCCTCAGCATCATCGATTCAACTCGATACTACAATATGAAAATTTGAAGGTTAGGCTAATATAAAACAAATTTACATCCCCTCCCGACCCTATTTTTAGTCCCCTCCTCAAATTGTTTTTATTTGGATATCATTTATGTAAACCTTTTTCTCATGCCTCAACCATCAAATTACATTTCAATGACCTTTTAATCAGTCTATTGCACAATCTACATCACCTTGTATTATATAAGATATGTTACTGCTTCAATATCTAGAACTGTACAGACAAGACCATTTATGTTAGAAGGAATAAAATAGAATAAATTAAATTCGCCCTCCCAACTGCTCCACCCCATTTTTGTGAAAAAGTTGCTTTTAGATCTAGCAATTTATTTATATTGGCATTAAGGTGGTCAGCTCTGGGAATTGAGTAAATGATGCCAATGCAATTTTGCAACAATAATGATAATTGTTTTTTGCCCCAATATTACCATTTTTATATCCATACTAACATTGCAACCCAGGTATGCTATTTTATTGCAATTAGTTATCAAAGAAATTGTAGACAATACTGAATGCTTAAGCCAAATTAACTCAAATTACTGGCATCTAAATTCTTAGTTATTTTGGGAAACATTGTTTCCAGGCTATTACTCAACATCAATGTACAATTCCCCAATCATTCCTTAAGTAGATGTAGATGTTTTATTTATATAATAAATATTATTAGGACAATATATGTAATGAAGAGTAAAAGGAAGTCATCTTGGCTGAAGAGGTTGTATTTCTGATTGACACAATGAAATTTTAGTAAACCGAATGAAGGAAAATTGATTTTTACTGAGTTTTTACCAAGGCATTGCCTATCGTCTAGGCTAATTCCCAGGGATGAGGTGTGAACACGCATTAATAATAAAGTTTATTGATGATTAGTGCCATAACATAGGAGCAAACCATATGTGACCCGCCATATCAAATCCAGTCGTAAGTCGGGATTTTTTTTACCCTGTGCCAATGCATTCTCGCCTCGCATATATAAGAGAATGCATTGGCCTAACAATGTTTTACAATTTTAATAATTTCACCCATACAGAGCCCCAACCAGTCAAACATGAGCAGATGACACTCTTCTATATGCTTCTATATATGTGTGGGGCTCCCTGCAAGGTAATGGATGTTTTTTATATTATGTCCTAAAAATTGTAAGAAACATTTATTTTTAAAAAATGATAAAAAATTGTTAGGCCAATGCATTCTCTTAAATATGCGAGGCGACCTATGGTCGACTCGCATATATAAGAGAATGCATTGGCACAGGGTAAAAAAATCCCGACTTCTGTTATTTGTGGTGCAATATGAATACTGCATCTCTAATATAGTTTTACGTTCATGTTCTACTAAACCTCGGTGAACCTATAGTCCATTTACCTCTGATATACTGTGCCATGACAACAGGTAGAATACATCCTTTACAGGTGCGGTGTATACAAAAATTATCCAATGTAGAATTATCAATGAAGGTATTCCTTATCAACTGGGGAAACATATATAAACTCAACAAATAGGTCTTTATGTATGAACAAGTTGTGTTTTCAATTATGTTCCACATATCCTTGTAATCACTGTCACATTCTCCACTATAGAGTAATTACTTATTTTACTTCCATGCTCTGAATCCAGGTCAGACAGTTCATTATCGCTAGAGTTAGAGTAATCAATTTAGTCTCCACTATGATCTTTATCATCTGAGACAAGCTGTTTTCTGGATATTTACTAACTGCACACAATATATCAAATACACAAACATTAAAATTCTCAAAGAATTCATCCTCAGAAAACTCGTCACCATCACTATCACCCGATATGTTTATAAATTTAGTTTGCTTGGTCTATGCCTGTTTGGAAAGGAATAAAACTTGTTTCTATAACATTTTTGAGATAAAACCAAGTTTATATATTTCCTGTCTATGCTCCAGAATACCCCCACATTAGATAAACTTTAATTGTCATATGTTTGTGATTCAAAAGCAATTTAAACACAGGATGCCTGTGTTTGACATAATAGACCGCTACAGCGGGCTGCCGTGATGAAGCGTAATTGTTAATTTGGCCGCTACAGCGGGCTGCCGTGATGAAAGAGTTAAGGCCGCACCAGTGCAGCTCCCGCAATGAAAGGGTTTTCTGGAATTTATTCAAGAGCAACTTAAAAGATTGAGAATATCTTTCAAAGAAATACCACATCTCAGGCAGTTGTCCAATATCACCTATCACATGTACCAGGTTACATCAAGTTTCTACAAATAAACCTAATGCGTTGTTGTTTCCATATTGTGAACTACAAAGTTAGAACAAACTTATCATAAAAAAAAATCTTTCTTAACCCTTTCATCAATTCTGGTGCAGAATTAAAGATCCTGTGCCAGTGTAAATACTGTTAGGCCAATGTATTCTCTTATATATGCGAGGCTCCCTATGGGAGACTCGCGTATATAAGAGAATGCATTGGCACAGGGTTGTCGCAAAATTTCAGGAAGCTCCCGTCATGAAAGGGTTAATATAAGAAGCAGTCACCTGTGTTCCCCTCGATAAGACGTGATAAAACTCGATTCCAAACACTCTGGCGAATTCACTCGTCCTGCCGATAAGATCGAGCTGGTCCATTAATTCTAGGTTTCCTTTCACCCGAGTCACATAATGATCTATCATCTTCCATCTGTAAACGAAGTTACACCAAATAAATTAAAACAGGCAAGTCTGAAAATAGTGTGTCTGTCATTTGCAGATGAGGTCCCCAGAGGGTGAATTTAGTGATGCTACCCTGCAGGCTAGCATGAACAAATACACCCTCTGGGAACCTCATTCTGCTTAGACCTCATCTTCTGGGAAGTATCTATAGTCTCAAATGAACATTGTTTTGAGCTACTTTTTCTCTTCTGTTCAGTTTCTATATCCCCTAAATTGTAGAAGATAAAATGCATAATCAATGTGACTAATGGGTGAACAGCACTAATTTCAACTGGGGAACTTCAATCTGATCCTAGTTTTCCCATAGCAGTTGAGGCCTTAGCAGAATGAGGTTCCCAGAGCGTGAATTTGGTGATGCTAGTCCACCAAGGCGAGTCAAAGTGCACAAAAACATAATGTATGAGGAACTGACACAAAACATAGCATTTTGACTGTTACAAGCATATGCCAGTTTAAAACAAGTTGATACCTTATTTGTTTAGAAATACTCAGTATTTTATTATAACATTCTGACCAAAGTTGCCAGTTGGAGGTTTGTGTAATACACCGTTGTAAATTATATTTGTTGAGGTCCTCTTCAAGAGATGAAGGAGGTGCCTGTGGACATATTAATTTTTATTTATTTATTTTATTAATTGGTAGAATCTGTCCTCCAATGTTTTTTGGTCAATAAACATCTTCAACAAAAACCTATATAAATATTTAAAAGTGAATAAATTGGAAATTGAGATTTGAACTCTTTGACTGGTCCCCGGACTATAAACCTTGCCACCGCTCTGCTTTGGGAATCATTATTATAGACCAATACAGACCAATGCCATCTTGGATAACCGGTACTAAAATAGAATAGTGCAAGCTGATTGGCTGAAGTGATTTGTGTGTTGTGTCCAAAGACCCATGTTTTATTCTGTCGATCTCTAGCGCGAATAAATTGTCAAAACATATTCCTTTGATATTCTACTTGGTATTTGTGAAGAGATATTTTAAATAATTATGCAAACTATATTCGTAGAACATACGAGGCAAAGTTTTGTGTGTTTTTGATGGGAATCCCCTTTTTGATGTTAACTCTCTGTGGTTATAATTATTCGATGGCGGAAATGACATAATCTACTTTAACATGTTGGTGGTACATACTGGTCTCTTAACCCTTTACCCAACAGAAGGGCCCTGTGCCAATGCATTTTCTTATATATGCGAGTCGACCATAGGTCGCCTCGCATATATAAGAGAATGCATTGGCTTAACACATTAAAAATTATAAAATTGTTAAAGAATGTAAGAAAAAATGGTAAAAAGTGTTTTTTAGGCCAATGCATTCTCTTATATATGCGAGGCGACCTATGGTCGACTCGCATATAAAAGAGAATGCATTGGCACAGGGCATAACTGTAACTATCACAATGTGGTCAAGGAGCCGGTTCCAATGATATCCATATTTATATGGTTCTATTGAGACAGACCGAAGATATTTTAGGCTGTTGAAGCTTTATTTGGCCGGTTTTGGCCGTTTTGTTGGGTAAAGGGTTAAGGGAGGGGACACTTCAGAGCGTCATAGTGTTTCACCTATCAGCCATGGACGAGTCTATTGAACTCTTGGCACAAATAAATTTTTATGATGATGAATTGTTCAAAGTGTAAGGATGGAGGACCAGATGCATGCAATCCAATATACCCAGCAATCTTGAGAATTGGGGCATAGTAACCAATTTGTTGGCATGACCGGTGTAACAGGATATCCCCCCCCCCCACTGGATAACTCCCCCCACCCATGTGTGACTAACAAAAATTTCACTTATTTGATATCGTTTTGACCCTGAAATGGCCAGAATAAGGTTTTTTGAGAGTTAATCCAAAGGTGTAGGTCCATACACATTTTCTATGATGGCCCTTAAAATATTGAACCCCAAATTGGAGCCTGTGCGGAGAAAAACCTAAGTCAGCTATACCCGAGTAAAGTCCAGATGCAGTAGGGTCCAGATATGTCCCAAAATCCATAATATATGCCCAGAATCCAAAGGTACAGGCACATAAAACATTTCTAAGATGAGCCCTAACAATGGGAAAAGAGATCAGTTAGCTGAGTTGAAAGGCTGGAGGAACAATATATAGTGAACCCAGCCTTGAAATAGTGTGTCTGTCATTTGCAGAATAAGGTCCCCAGAGGGTGAATTTAGTGATGCTACCCCGCATAGCGGGATAGCATCACCAAATTCACCCTCTGGGAACCTCATTCTGCTGAGGTGTAAGCAGAATGAGGTTACCAGAGGGTGAATTTGGTGATGCTAGCCCGCTATGCGGGGTAGCATCACTAAATTCACCCTCTGGGAATCTCATTCTGCAAATGACAGACACCCTATTTCAAGGCTTGTAGCGAACCTTTGCAGATGTAGCTTGTGGACGAACCATGAGTTGAGTGTTCTGTTGGAGAAGAGTGGTATCCGTTTATGTAGTACATGGTAAGCAACATTCTCAAATGTATAGATGTTAATAGCGATCTACAAGAATAAAATATATTAATGCGTTATGTTCGAACACAGAAGTATCAGTCTACGCAACCTTCTCAAACGTATATATATATGTTAACTCTTTCATGATGGGAGTTGCGCGGGTGCAGCATTAAAGATCCTGTGCCAGTGCATTCTCTTATATATGTGAGTCTTCCACAGGTAGCCTCACATATATAAGAGAATGCACTGGCTTACAAGGTCAAGGTAAATATGGGAGACTCGCATATATATAAGAGAATGAATTGGCAATGGTTTTCGAATAAAGTGTTATTATAATTATATAAAATCAATCATAAATTTATATAATGTTCTACAATATTTATGGATGTCATGACAGATGCACAAAGTAATTACTTCCTGATCATGTACAGAAAGGCAGCTTAAATTTCCTAGATGGCATTGGTGATGTCAAAACAGTACCCCTTTAATTTGTACAGGTTTTACTGTATGTGTGACATCTTGTGCCATATGACAATCTTACTGGCTTAAGTAGGTGGTCTACCCAATGATGTTTTGAACCCAATCAGGCCTGGATTTTTAACAATCTTCATGAGTCATATACAACGCCCCACTCATGTGGTCAGACCGTTACTATGTAAGTTATAACAAACTAACCTCATGTTTAACAATTCTCCAGAGGTTGATTGTGATGCGTCCACTTATATTTATCTCTGAGTGATAGTCGGCACCCCAATCATCTCGGTCCGATGAGACGTGACCAGAGTGTTTGCCCTCTGAAATTATTGAGAAAGAGATATATATAGAAACAAGAGCTACGCTGGGCATGGCAATATACGCCCGGTGTGCTTTTATGAACTGTACACAACAAACAATGGCAGTGACAATAAATTGTAGTATTGGAAATGTTATTATGGGCGGATGTTGAGTTTTCTAAGTCAAATGGACATATAAAAATGTTAATAGGGTTTGTTGTACCTTTATAAAGTTCATTTATCATTCCATGCAGCCCACACCAGCTTGTGGTCTGAGTAATATACTAATGCCACATGCCGCAACCTCAAATATTGAACATTCTAATTCGAAAAGAGCCATAAGTCAGTAAAAAATATTCGGACCAAACCCATAATCGAAATTGACACATATTTGGTCTGGAAAACTCAAATACCAAATTTGGTTCTGATAAAATAAACCAAACTAAAGTTATCATCTGGAAACCTCAAATATTGAAAATTCTAAGTCAAAAAGAGCCATAAGTCTGCACAAAATAATTGGAATGAACCCAAATTCGAACATGACCTGTAATTTGGTCTGGAAAACTGACACACCAAATTTAGTTCCGATAAAATTACCAAAACTAAAATGATCATCCAGAAACCAAAACTACTAATGGATGGACCAATCACATTCAAACGGGCGTATAAATTTTATGTGATGTGTTCGATTCTGTGCTTTATTTGCACATGCCTTTGATTTTGCAGGTTTAGAGTAAAAACTATAGCCCAGAATTCTACTTGTTTCAATGTCATGAATGATTCAATATCAGTCAACATTCAAAATGACTATAAAATTATAAAAAGTTATTGATATGAATAAACTAGAGAATTGTAAATGATTAGATGAACTAGAATTAGAGTACAGTAATGCTCTAATTAATCAACCTCTTAACCACAGCAGAATTATTGGTAACTTTTCAGGATTTAGTCGGAAATATGGCTTGTTGCCATTCATCGGAAAGCTCTCGCCGAGAGCTTTCCTATGAATGGCAACAAGCCATATTTCCGACTAAATCCTGAAAAGTTACCCATAATTCTGCTGTGGTTAAGAGGTCGATTAATTAGAGCATTGCTGTAAGTATTCATGTATTGGCTTACCAGTTACCCTAGACAGCTTTTTACAGATTTCATAGTTGAGTTTTGAAGCTCTCTGCAGCAGGTATCCCCATGAAGCCATCTGTATCTCGTAACCCACTATAATATCAGGATCCCACCTGGAACATGAAGGCAGGTGGTCTTAAAATCATATTTTTACCTATACCAATGTTTCAAACCAGGGACCAGCATTGAGGGTGACTTGGAAGACATCTTCTACCTTAAAAATGTGCCACTTCTCCCTATTTTTGTTCTATGGAGAAGTGACTTCTCTCTTATATATCAGTATGCAAATTTCAAAACAGCATGTTTGAAGTGTATTTACTGATTATAATGATGTACTTATTCATTATTATGGCATTATAATTGGGATGTTGTATTGCATGATACTTATTGGAAGACAGAAATGTGATGTCAACCCTTTCATGACGGGAGCTTCCTGATTTTTGGCGAAAACCCTGTGCCAATGCATTCTCTTTTATAATTGTTAAAAAATGTATTCAAAAACAAATAACATGATAAAAAATTGTTAAAAACTGTAAGAAATAATGATAAAAAATGATAAAAATTGTTAAAGAATGTAAGAAAAAAATGATAAAAATTGATAAAGAATGTAAGAAAAAATTATAAAAATGATAAAATTGTTGAAGCATATAAGAAAAAAAAATGATAAAAATTGTTATCTGTTTGTTAGTGAACCAGGGACCATCCTAGAGGGCGACTTGGGAGACATCTTCTCCCTAAAATGTGCCTCTTGACTTCTACCTATTTTTGTCCTATGGAGAAGTGACTTTTCTCTCATATATCAGTTCCCTATGGAGACTCGCATATATAATAGAATGCACTGGCAAAGGATCTTTAATGCTGCACCATCTCAGCTCCCGACATTAACCCTTTCAGTGCCAAGACCGATTTTTGTATCAACCCATATTTCCTTGATCATTTTTCAAATATATTGATTATAATAGAGCTCTTTCCATCAATATATCACATTATAATAATCAATAAATTTAAAAAATGATCAAGGAAATATGGGTTGATACAAAAATCGGATTTGGCACTGAAAGGGTTAAAGGGTTAAGTATTCTGGGAATCTGAATAGATGCTACTTGTTCTCTTGAGTATCATACCAATCTGGGATAATTTTGGCTTATATAAGATTCGGCTCCAGATCTGGTAATAGCTGGTAATATTAAAGATGAATTTCAACTTATTTTTCTGGTCTAAAATTCCACGATGTCTGAAGTTTTCCAAAGGAAAGTGTCAATGACATTGTAGCTCAATTTGGAGAGGAGATAATGACATACAATATAGTATTAAATGGAGCAATAAGAAATGCGGAAAGTTTAAATGTTTAAGGAATATAACAGGTCAACACAAAAAGCCATATCAAGTTTAGGATCAATTTTATGAAAAATGTTGGCTGCAGGGCATGTTGAAGTATTTAGTGATGCAAAGAGTAAAATCTAAAATGGTTGCCGGCAGCCATGTTTTTCATCGAAAATCTTTCAAATTTATTAGCTTCCATCTAGAGGTGATCCTAAACATGCCTGTAAATAAAAAAAAAATTATCCAACAAATGCAGGGTGTGGTGATGGATCCAACAAGATTGCTGCTGGTGGCCATGTTTTTAATGGATGCATGGACAGACAACGGATACTAACTCATAGCAATAGCTCAAATTTGAGATAAAAATGAGACACCACCTCGCACATCACCACATGCCTGCTTGAAGCTTTACATTATGTGCAAACCTTGTAAAGAGATTCACTACAGCATCAAATAGTTCATTCTCGCTGACGACATAAACAACATCGACTCCATCGATGGCAGATCTCTCTAACAATGAAGGCTGATTAACAGGGCGATAACATGCTGCCGACGTTGATGGCTGTGATACCGGAACGTGCCTCTGATTGGCCGATTTATGATCGACGATGATGACACCGTTGACATTCCGATGACCTTTCTCTTTAGGTACGTCATTGAGGATTGAGTAGAAGACAGCGTGAATGCAGTCGAAATCAGGGTCGGGTTTGAGTTCGCCCCGACATTCTGCATGAAGTTCCATACTAATGGTGGTGAGATGCTGGTACTGAAAATATACAAAAGTTTAGTGATACTTATCCTTGTTACTGTAGAATGATTCAGGGTTCTTTGCTAATATGTTCCCTATTCACTTACATGTAGATTCTATCATATAAAATTATATGTTTGAGCTGTTAAAAATTTGTACATAGCCAAGCTGGTTAAGTCATGGATAACATTACTTTAGTCTGATCTGGACAAAGATGTAATGGGTTTGAACCCCAACATGATGATAATTTGGACTGATTTTAAAACTTGATGTAAACTTAGTACTGGGAATGCAGATAAAGCTGCAATGTCTAATCTTTAGTCAGATTCAGGGGCACGGAGCAGGGGCAGATGGGGGCATGTGTCCCTGCCCCCATTGCCTCAGTCAAGGGGGCAAGGGGGTCACACTTGCCCTTTGACAGCACTCCAACCTGCCATGCCACAATCTCACTTCCTCCCTACTCAATTGAATCCAGATTATCCGTGGTGGCAGCCCTCTTAATTCACATTGTTTGGCTTCGGCAATCTGCAACGGCAACCATTTGTCTTGGCCCAGTTTGCCGTAGCCAATTATGAGGGCTGTTGTGGTGTCAGTTATAACTTAACCCTTTGAACCCTGGCTCCCCACAACGATCGACACCCTGACCCTGGGCTCCCAGGGGTATTTTGATTTATTGTAGACTGTGTTCAGGCGTATGGTGCTGTATTGTATGCATTCTCTTCTACCATTTTGTTTACACCATTGGAAAGATTATTAAATTCTGAATTCAGCACATCACAATCTATTTCAAATCTCAAATCCAGATAAAGTTATAAAAAATTGAAAACTTATTAGATTTATTATAGAAACTGCCAAAAAAATGTTACGTAACGTCACAATCCCAACGTAAATACATGACGTCATATGGGCTTTAACCAAAACAAACTCTGGGTGTTCTCTGAATACCCCACCAATAACTAAAATGCGCGGCATTGTGCGGTCTATTGGCTTATGCCATCTTAAAGACAAGATTCTGAACTTTATTCTCGTGTAAATCTATATAGCGTGTACCTTTGCGCAAAAAAGTTATGATTTAATGAACTCAGAAGTTTGTATATTCTTGGACAAAACTCGTATGACATGTGTTTACATCCGACAATAGTTAGCGCGAATTATATAATTTAGCGGGAATTTCTTCACACATTGGGAGTTATAAATACCACAAGAATACGTCACTAAAGTTTCTACCTATAAATATATATTTTTAGATCTCTTATGAGCCATATAAGGCGTTATGACCTAACGCGAAACGAGAGGTTGCGTTCCTTTGCGAGAAGCAATATGGCAGCGCCGTAATTGCAGAAATATGATAAAATGGAAACTGTATCCGGTTTTTAAACGGTTTATACTTCATTATGCCAAACACAAGCTCGATAATTTTTGGGCAGCTAAAACAGTTATAATATGAATTTTATGCAACACTATTTTATTTTTCTTAACATGAGTATTTATCGAAATATAAAAAATAAAGTGCAACACTACGACGCCGACGGTAAAACTGAGATTACGTCATGGCCGGTTTTTCCGGCCAGTCACGTATATATGCAATTACGTTCTGGCCGGTATTCCGGCCAGCCGGGTTCAAAGGGTTAAAGATAAACATCATGGTGAATTCTAATGTTAAATAAGTTGCTCCAATTTAATAAGATTACCTCATGCAAAGTTATCGCATCTTGGAATTTGTTCTGTGTTCCTTTGAATCCATAAGTGTTGTTGGGCGTTGGTCTGTCAATTTGTGACACATCTTGCCTCAATGTGGAAGGTGTTGAATACTGATGCTAAAAATAGAAATAAATCATTCTTGGTATCCATAACAACCAAAGATAATACTGTTAAAGATGGTCTATCTCTTCCTACAACAAGTTTTATATAATTTTATGGGAATCCATCTGTCTGTGTGTGTGTAACTCGGTCACGAATTTGCGTGTTTATAACTTTTCAACCATGCAGCATTGTAGCCCAAATTTGGAAAACAATATCTTACACAACTTAGAATTAGACACGCAAATTATCAGGCTGATCAGTTAAAGATGGCCTGAGGTATAGCACATTTTCCAAGGGAAGCGATGGCGAAATTTCCATCGCCGTATGATCATCATTAGGAGTGCTTTAACTAATAGACATCTACATGTATAGTGATCTATGTCCTGTATGCTAGATAAAACATAGAGTTATGCTGCTTGCATCATTGTTATTCTCCAAACGTTTCGCGAGCCTTGCGGAAACATTCGGAAAGTAGAAATCTGGAGAACTCTATCTTGTGAGCACGTTCCACCAAGACAAAATGTCAAATATTTTGCTCTGCAACCTCATGAATAAACCATTTATTGTGCCTTTATAGACAGTTCAGTTTGTCAGTATGTTATTCACAGAAAAAGTTAATTGTAGTTGAAATCAGATTTTATAAAAATTATGTTGATTAATTGTGACTCAGAAGCGAGAAAGACAATCTTTAAAAATTGAGATATCAATGGACGTTATTTTAGTGTTTGTACTACCTCAGGTAAGATCTATACTCTGCTATTTTAGGTCATATATCCCTAACAGACTGGAAACTGCATTGTTTTTCAACCACCCAGATTAGAAACTGTTTGAATTTCTTTGGGCAGACACACATTAAATTTATTCTGCCTGTTCTTCTGTTGTATCATAGCTCTTTTTTAATACAGGTATGAAGAAAACATCCTATTTTTTTCAGTGAGTTTCAAGGAATCATTGGTTTGACATCAATATATACAAATCTATACCCTAAGTATGCAAGCTAGGTAGGATATGGACAAGTCACTTTTACCTGAAAATGGGCACTAGACCAGTTTGCGAAAATGCAATATATATCGGTACAACATATTGCACTTTAACCCTTTACCCAACAGAAGGGCCCTGTGCCAATGCATTCTCTTATATATGCGAGTCGACCATAGGTCGCCTCGCATATATAAGAGAATGCATTGGCTTAACACATTAAAAATTATAAAATTGTTAAAGAATGTAAGAAAAAATGGTAAAAAGTGTTAAAAAAAGATTTTTTTAGGCCAATGCATTCTCTTATATATGCGAGGCGACCTATGGTCGACTCGCATATATAAGAGAATGCATTGGCACAGGGCATAACTATAACAATGTGGTCAATGAGCCGGTTCCAATGATATCCATATTTGTATGGTTTTATTGAGACAGACCCAAGATATTTTAGGCTGTTGAAGCTTTATTTGGCCGGTTTTGGCCGGTTTTGGCCGGTTTGTTGGGTAAAGGGTTAATAACTTAAATTAATTGTTGTTTTTATTCAGACCTGCGTCACAAACTGTTCAAGTTAACCAACCAGAAATTCAACAACTCTCTCATTGGCTTACCAGATGACCTTTTAATTACTTTAGCAACTAAATGTCCAAGATAAAATTCTAAATTTAATTTGGATGGATATAACAGAAGGGTCAGAAAATTATATAACTAAGTTCAGTGGTAAATATTTATATTCTTGTTCACTGTAATCAACATATTTATGCTTTGAAATTACTTTGGAAGTATCTGTACATATCTATATTGCAGAATGAGATGGAAGCAGATGAGGGCAGTTACGGTTGAATGAATGAATTTCTGATTGTTCAATGTGAAATTGGGAGTATGTGTGTATGAGAGTGTGGTTGTGATTGTGTGAGTGGGAGAGGAGTGTATGTGTGTGCATATGAACGCATTGCGTAATGTCTAGTTTATTTCTTTACAGAGACATATATTTTTTTTATATTATTTTTTATAATAAAAAAAATGAAAAATATGATAAAAAAATGTTAAAGAATGTAAGAAAAAATGATAAAAATTGCTAAACAATATATAGATAGAACGACACAAGTGTGTGAACTGGTTAACGTTATTGCACGAGTTTGTTGTGACGCGATGGTAAAACGAGAACCGGAGGTTCGAGTTTTACCTCGCGGCACAACAAACGAGTGCAATAACGTTAACATGTTCACATAACTGTGTTGTTCTGTTTATTGCACACTCTGAAGATTCCAGCTTGTAACATACTAACATTTTGGTCGATATTGTTGTATTTAATAGAACAAACATGTGCTTAATGTAGACTTTACCCCATAATTTAGCGAAGACATTTTCTGTTAAAGTTGACGTCGCCAGTGACGTTGTTGACGTAATAGGTTTGTATTGTTCAAGAACAATACACACTTTTTTATTGAACGTTTTAATTCTTCTGTATTTTGCTGTATTTCGCACAAATAAGCCATTGGATGTGCAATAAAAGAAAAAAATGATAAAAAAAATGATAAAATTGTCAAAAAATGTAAGAAAAGTTTATAAAAAATTGTTAGGCCAATGCATTCTCTTATATATGCAAGAGAATTCATTGCCACAGGGTCTTTGATATTGTGCCAGCGCAGCTCCCATCATGAAATGGTTATAATATCATACCTGTAGTTGACTGAGAAGAGATTTCCTCCTCTTTTCATCCTTCGATGTCTGTCTATCCAATTTTGGTTTTGTTTTGATTTTCTCTGCCGATTCTTCAATTGTCGAATTCTTCTTGTCACATATAGGAGTACATATAGGTGGCGTTATTCCTGAGCGGCCTTCACCCTTCAAAGGAGTGCTATGAATAATACTGATATCATCGTCAATTTTTAATCTTTTTGCCAATCCATCACTTCCGCTTGGCAACTCATCTTGACCCACAACTTGATTATTTTGATCTTCGAACTCTTGTCCATCTTCCATATTTAGAGTGGTGTTATCGTAAACACCACTATCTGTGAATAAGTTATCGTCCACTTTTCGTTTACTGCTGACACCTGCTTTTGGCACAACAAACTCTTTAGAAGAGATTTCTGGAACAGGCACATGCTCGCAAATAATTTCAGGCACAGATGTCTTTACCGTTATACATTTTGATTCCTGTTTGAGCTTTTTGTATAAATTTAGTCCGTCTAACCATTTGCTGACCTCTGACCTCTTTGGTGGCAGTGAGCATGGCGTGATTACAGTGTTATGGTCACCTATCACTGCATACTTATATTGAGCATCTTTCTTTATTTTATCAATGAGATGATTCGTTTGTTCTTGGGTTGAAAATATATTACAGTCCATCAAAGCAATTCTCTGCCACGTCTGTATGCCCTGTCCGTTGAATGTCGGTTCATATTCTTTTAAGTCTTTTAACTGGAATGTAAATGAAAATGTTGGTTTATGTCCTTTATCTCTTTTGATACCACCCAGCACAACAGGACGCCCCAGTGTAACGAATTTGGAATAAGCTGGGAAGTTTTTGCCGTTATGCGTGTTTGGAGTTGACTGGATAATTTGAAATAATTTGCTTTTGCATCAAAAGATTCAAAGGCCCACTTAATGTTTGAATCCCCGGACCATATTTTATACACATATTCTATACCATTTGAAAAAAGATCCAAAACATTGTATTATCAACAAAACTGGTCGGTTAAATTGAGAACACATTGTTTTTGTCAAGGTATCAACGTATTTTCTGAGTGGTTCTGTGCCTATTTTTGATCTGGAGTGTACTGCCAGTCTATTATTCTCGATGGAAGGGGAATAACTCTATCTCCTAGTTTTAAATTTTAATGCGTTTTGGGTAAATAAAGGGGGAATTTTGGAGTGAATCTGAGAATCTCTATCACATTGTGAACACTCCTAGGCCACAGCTGTTCTCTATCCTGGCAGAATATATATATTTATGGTTTTATTTCATGCCAACAATAGTCAATAACACTGACTCTGTATAGATTTAATCGGAAACTCAAACATTAAGTGGGCCTTTAAATATTTTTTACTGAAATGTAAATAAAAATGTTGTATCATATTGCTTTAAATATCTTTTAACTGGAATTTTTTATGGAATTTTTTATGGAAGTGAGCCTTTAAGATTGTAAAGTCCCACTGGAACCAATAAAATATTTTGTGCAATGTAGTGCTTTGGTTCGCCAGATATTTTATCAACACAAATATCTAAACGCATGTGGACAGCAATACTCATGGCAAACATTCATCAAATCAAACAGAGTTCTAATTGGCTGCCAGAAAATCATTAACAAGACCTACCGCTCTTAATCTCCATTCTGTCAATAACTTCTTAGTGAGGGAATTATTCTTAACCCTTTGAGTGCCAGGTCCGATTTTTGTATCAACCCATATACCCTGTGCCAATGATAGGTCGCCTCGCATATATAAGAGAATGCATTGGCCTAACCCAAAAAACAAAAATTCATTTTTTTTATGGCACTCTACAGACCATAACTTAGGGCCGATGAGATCGGCCCCGGCCCCTGGCACTAAAAGGGTTAAAGCACATAGGACATTTGAATTTGCGGAAATCGGGTTCACTTGTTTTGCTTGAAAACCCTGCGCTAAATGTAGACAACCACAGACTGGTGAGCTCTGATAGAGATTGGTAGCCACATGAGATGTTCGAGTCTAGAAAAAAATATGTAATTCAAGTTGACACATGCAGATAAGTTTAGAGAAATAGAGACTAAAGAAAGTAATACTTAAAAATCAAGGAAAATTATGAATGTAGAAGCTTAATGTTAGTAGTTTTAGATTTAACAGAGAAAATTAACTGATATCTCACAAAGTTTGTTATATATGATAATAATAAAGAAAACTCAAAACTAATTTCATGCAACACAATTCTAAAGAACAATCTAAAAATAGTCACTTGCTCAGGCCTGAGAATAAGGTGCCTCTCATATGCAGAATGAGGTCCCCAGAGGGTGAATTTAGTGACGCTATCCCACATAGTGGGCTAGCATCACCAAATTCACCCTCTGGGGACCTCATTCTGCATAGGTCTCATCTTCTCTGGAAAGTTTCTTTATTATCAAATTTCTATAGAAACTTTTTCACATAGATTCTATTTCTTTTTGGTTTAGTTTCTCTATATCCCCAAATTGGCAGATGACACATTGCGTAATCGAGGTTCCCAATGGGTGTACATCAAAATATTCACCATTTGGGAACTTCAATCTGAATCAATGTCTCCCATAGCAGATGAGGCTAAGCAGAATGAGGTCACAAGAGGGTGAATTTGGTGATGCTAGCCCATTGTGCAGGGTAGCGTTACTAAATTCATCCTCTGCAAATGACAGGCACACTAAACTCAAGCTTGCACTTGCTGCATGTTGGTTCTACGGGAATAATTGTTCCAATTTTGGAATTAATTACACTCTAATGTCTGTATTAAAGATGCATTATCTGAAATAACGCTCCTAAATTACTATTTCTTTGGCTTCGGGGGTAAAAAATTTATTAATTCAAGTCAAGGAACCCACCCATCAAAGCTCAGAGTGATCAGATTTCAATTTTTGAAGTTTGTTATTTCTCGAGATGTGCAATTATTTGTGGACAAGAAAAAAGTCGTCAAACGGATGGTCTCAGAAATATTGCAGATGAAGATGGATAACTCTAAAATCAAGCGATAATACGGTCATATTTTGTTGAACAAAATGTTGATAAATAACACGTTTTGGGAAATTTGATACAATAGTTGACAGTGGTTAGCATTATTTTGTTGCAATTAATTGATTCTGATAACTAAAGTGTATGTTGAAGAAATGTTGATGTTGTTGTATCTTGATGATACGGGGACCATCTAATCGGATTGAGTACATTTAAATAAGTGGAACAATAACAATTATTTATTGATGATCCACATATGAATTTTTCCTATCAGTTCCAAAAAGCATACATTGCGATGGTATATTCTGTCCGAATGTTCTTTAACCCTTTCTATACTGAATGGATTCTCCCACCCAGTTATAACAGTGTATATTGGAATGGTCTATTATTAATTTGGGGGGGGGGGGGTGTTCAGGATACATAAGTAGACGAGAAACGGAAAAACAAATACCTGTAATACCAGAACAGAAGTATGCATATTGATTAGTGAGAAATATTCAGATATTAAATATAAAGTTGTTTGTTGAACTTATCATCTGAACATTTCCTAAGGAACTACTCATCAATGAGTAATTAGTAAAGAAAGGGGAAAATAATAAGTTCAAAACAATCTAATATATACATGCCAACAAAAATTAATGCTGTTTCTCAGACATAGCCCCCTCATAAAACAAGAGATGGCTGTCGCCCGGTGCATACCCCATGTGACATACCACCTAGTGTGGGCATATCTATAACCTATGGCTGTTACCCGGTGCAAACCCCATGTGACATACCACCTAGTGTGGGCATACATATATCTTATGACTGTATCCCGGTGCATACCTCATTTGGCATACCACCTAGTGTGGGCATACGTATAACCTATGACTGTCACCCGGTGCATACCCCATGTGACATACCACCTAGTGTGGGCATACCTATAACCTATGGCTGTTACCCGGTGCAAACCCCATGTGACATACCACCTAGTGTGGGCATACGTATAACCTATGACTGTATCCCGGTGCATACCCCATGTGACATACCACCTAGTGTGGGCATACCTATAACCTATGGCTGTCGCCTGGTGCAAACCCCATGTGACATACCGCCTAGTGTGGGCATACCAATAACCTATGGCTTAGATACTCAGGCAGACGGAAAAAAATCAACATTTCCAAATAAAAAAGATGAATAACTCTAGGACGTAAAACCTGAACAAAACAATTGAACACTCCATTGAATGTCCTAATAGTGGTGACAAGCCTTGAAATAGGGTGTCTGTCATTTGCAGAATGAGGTCCCCAGAGGGTGAATTTAGTGATGCTACCCCGCATAGCGGGCTAGCATCACCAAATTCACCCTCTGGGAACCTCATTCTGCTGAGGTGTAAGCAGAATGAGGTCCCCAGAGGGTGAATTTGGTGATGCTAGCCCGCTATGCGGGGTAGCATCACTAAATTCACCCTCTGGGGACCTCATTCTGCAAATGACAGACACCCTATTTCAAGGCTTGAGTGGTGAACATCCATACCAAATTCATTGACATCTGATAACTGCTGGTTGATATATCTGGTCGGACAGACGGCTTGACGGACGGATGGATCGGATGCATGTAATCCAGTATACCCACCATTTCCTTCATGGGGGCTGCTGGGAAATTTTAAATTTTGTATAAAAAGTTATATGTTGGGTATTAATTTTGTAGATAACAAATAAACGTAAAAACCTGCCTGCCTGCCCCTTGTGAAAAAAAATTGTCTGAGAAACAGATTCATGTAATCAAATTTGTGTGGCCTAATGTCAACTTAATATCTGAACATCCCTATCAATGAATGAATGGGAATCATGTAACTAATCATCAGCGAGTATTCAGTTATTAGTGGGTAAATATAGAGAATGGTTTAACTCTTTCATGATGGGAGCTGGCTGGTGCAGTATTAAAGATCATGTGCCAATGCATTCTCTTATAATATATGCGAGTCTCCCATAGAGAGCATCGCATATATAAGAGAATGCACTGGCTTACAGGGTCAAGGTAAATATTGTTAGGCCAATGTATTCTTTTATAATATACGAGAGAATGCATTGGCATAGGGTTTCCGCAAAATTTCAGGAAGCTCCAGTCATGGAAGAGTTAAACAAGAAGCTCACCGAGTTAGTTTTAAGCTTCACAATCCTGCCACCAATGTCCCTATAACGACACAACAGAACATGCAGGTTACATTGCATAGAGGAGATCATAAACATTTATGAATGTGACACATAATATTCATAACCAGACCTGTTAACATAAAAAATAATTTCCTAGAGATTGATTACCATTTTCTGGGAGATTTATTCTACGATCCGGGATATTTTAATTATTGAATGACTAAAAACATTTTCAAAACCAAAAAAATATAATAAGAAAAAAGTTTCTAAGATTAGTTAATATTCGATGTTTTTAAAATTAAAAAGATTAGATATTTGCAGACTCATCTAACAGAGGTCATAATAAAACTAATAACATTATTCAAAATCTTATTTATCCACAAAATGGCAAAATATAAAGCTGCTTTCACATATGTCCGCTTAACGCATGCGTTTTACGGACATCTGAATTTTGCTTTCACATAGGTTTGTTTAGCTCTGAACTAACGCATCGGTTAGCAGATGCGCAAATAAATATTTGTGTTTACAAATAGTCCTTTCACCATGGATTCCTTCAACGAAGAGGAAGTTCTCATGATTGCTTTCTATGTCTATAATAAAAGAAGACATATAAGAGACCAATAAGCTTTTGGTAGCACAAAATCGTTTAGAAAAGAAGAGAGCATATGCTAATCAAATAGTGAAAGATTTGTATTTTGATGAGGACAAGTTCTGAACAGTTTTCGTTGAATTTGCATTTCATCAGAGACCATATAAAGAAAATGCGAAAGAGCCAAGAGCCACTGTGACAGCAAAAATACTAACTCCCCCCAAAACCATGGTATTCTATGTCATTTGATGTATATTTTGGCCTACATCTGCCATCACAAATTATTTACCCAAGATTAGATAACATGGAACAGATGCCATACATCCCAACATAATAACATTCACGCATCCGCTAAGCAGACAGGTTTTGTGTCCGGGAGTGAAAAGTTGTGTAACCGAAAGCATCGCTGAACAATGCATGTATGCATGCATATGTGAAAGCAGTTGAAGCAAAAAAAAAGAGTCACAAAACAATCAAAATAACAAGGTTGCACAACAGGAGCAGGCATACCCACAATGTTCCAAATTGAAACATGGGCATTACCGAACACAAATTTAAAGCAAATGGCAGGGAAAATGAGAACATTACCACCTGACATTTTATTGAAAGCCCTTGTGATGGTGAACATTACTGATACCAAACTTCATTGAGATCCTATATGGCTGATATATCTGCGCAGACAGACAGAAAACCATAATTTCCAGATAAACAAAGGAAGATAACTCTTGAACAGAAAATGCGAACAACATCAATGGCCACAATTGTTGAAAGTTTGCCTGATGGCTAACCTCCATAACAAATTTAATTCAGATCCAACAGCCAAATGGCTTAGATATTTGCTCGGACATATGGACAGACACACGTAATCCAATATAGCCCTCAATCTTCGGGTAGAGGTATTAAAATAAAAATAAAAGGGCGCAGACTTCACATCCCCAAATCGAGGTAACTTTTTGGGACGTTGACTTTTTTTAAGAACAAAGAATTCAAATTGTGGCAAAATTTTACTCAAACTAGACATTGACCAGCATGTTCTCAAAGGTGAGCCACACATTAAGTATCAAGAGAGTCTTTTGAAGAATGCTCAATTTATCATTGAGACAACACAAATGTTATTTATAGAATAAAATAGAACTTGGGCAGCGTCTTCTCGAATGAGAACCACGTCCCAAATATCAATATCTGTTGAATATTGCTCAAGTAACTATGCAAAAAAACAGAAAACTTTTGTTCAAATTAACATGAGGACAAAATGAATAAAATGATTTCTAAGTCGAAAAAGGGGCATAACTCCGTAAAAATCATCAGACCGTGACCGCATTCGAACTTGGCCTGTGTCTTCTCAAATGTGAACCACGTACCAAATATCAAGAAATTCTGTTGAATATTGACAAAGTTATCATGCGGACAAAGATGGACGGGCGGACGCCCTGATGCACGCACAGACGGACATGCTGATTATAATAGTCCTCGGAAATTTTTAGGAGGACAATAATCCAAGATCATGCACAATCAATTAGAACATCAAACTTACTTTGATTTATCTGGCATATCTCCAGGGTTACTGCAGAATGCTTCTGTTTCCTTGACAACCGACAGTCCATGATTAACAGCAGTGGTGGCGACATCGATTACAGTTGGGGGAGGTAGAAGAGGTTGAATCACTGACGGCCTTGAACTTTGATCAGAATGTTTTGTTTTAGCCTCGTTACTTTGATCCATAGAGTGATCAGATCCATCTTTTGATTGGTCGTCTGGTGGTGTAATGTCTCTTTTGTCACCATCTCTTGTCCTATCGTCAGAATCTTTGGGAACTCTGGTGGAACTCTTTTGTTTTGCTTTACCTTTCCTTCCTCCTGCAGCACTAACAATTCCAATTGAACTATTTTCACTAACCATAGCAGACGACTGAGGACTAATAATTTTCGTGGAACTATTTTTACTGCAATTGTCAGATGGATGAGTACTAGCAATTGAATTATTCTCACTGACATTAGCAGACAACTGAGAATGCCTACTAACAACTGAAGCCGGACTATTTTCAATGATGACACATGGTTCAATAGAAGGATCATTAATTCTGCTCCCTGACTTCAGATCACTGGTGGAATGATACGTAGAGCACGATGGTATTGCCACATCACTCCAATCACAATTGGCGGCAGGTTCAGAAGTAGAGGACTGAATAGTTAAAACATTATCGGCATCGGGAATAGTTCGCCTAGTTTCTTCATGACAGCGTAACTCATTAGAACACAGTTCATCTTTGGAATTCATAATAATTTCGTCAAACATGTCTTTTAAATTCTTAACTTTTGGCGAAAATCCAGGAAAACTAACACGAGATGGTCCTGCTCGCCAATCTGCGAGCTCTAGTTTTGGAGGAGTGTCACTGAACTCCGTAGATACTCCAAATAAAGTCCTCTGCGAACTACTTGCACCACTCGCCTGGGTAGAAACATGAGACGAAATATTTTCCACATTGCTGAATGTTATGTCAAAGTTGGATGGATCGAGCGATGGAGGCGAATCACTGATAAAGTTATCATCGTAATCCATATGACGGCTAAATTCGTCACTCGTCTGTGCAATAGTTAAACTCTCAGAAGAGTTCTTCGAAGAGTTCTTCGTTTCATCATCACTTATATCACTATATGTATCATTGCGCACCACAGTGTATGAACTGTTTGAGCTGTGCCTTCTGTTGAACAGAACAGGAGGAGTTGAACGATGAAGTTGTTGATGATTCAATTGAGTTGAATCGTCTGTGTTTACTTTTAGAATTGGCATGTCAGATGAACTACTAGATTCATGACAAATATCAGCAACTGTAAGTCCATGCTTCACGTATCTCGATTTATGAATGGGTAAATGATTTTTCTGTATATCCGCAATATCAAGGTCAGGACATTCGGGGTCAAGGCTGCCTATAGATAAGTGATCCAGAGATCTAACTGATGTCGGAGATTGAGTACCAACACTGTTCAAGCAATCATTAATATTATCCACCATTGTATCAGATTTCTCGGGTATTGGAGACTTCTCGCAAACAAGGTCCAGGTCATCAGATTTCTCAATGTCAAGGTCACCTGCATCCTTGACTTCAGCACTTACAGATGATTGTGGACTAATTGTGACCGAGTTCTCACACTTTAATTGGATCTCAGTCGGGGATATCGGGTTAGGAGGCGACCTTATTCCCTCATCAGAAAGCGGCGGGGAATACATCGACATATTTTTTAATGAATCGTGGTATTCTGTCCTGTAGTCGTCTGTTTTCTGCCCATAATGAGTTTCATTGAATTTTGATTCGCTGAAAAATACCATATGATTATCTGTCTTCTTGTTGAAACTACATGTCTCATTTAGATTCGCTATTGTGGCGTGATGAAGAAGCGATAATGTGTCCAGCAGTTTGTCTCCCCCTGGCTTTTTCTTTTTAACTTTCTTTGTTAAAAAAGCCACCCCCATTCTTTGGTTTAAAGTTGACTTTTTCTTCTTCGCTTTGTGGACGTCTGATTTGTATTTTCTATCCGACTGAGAGAAATAGTCTGACTCGTGCCGATTCATAGACTCGTCACAGCTTGAATACCGTGGTTTTATCGATTGCGGAAAGAAGCAGTCATTTGATGACGAGTCGACATTATCACAGACAACAGATGGAGAAAGCTTTGATTCGGATAGCGTCTCAGAATTATAGTGATTAGTCTCACCCGACGTGTTTGATGATGCATCACAAAGCGAATTATTCAAACTTGAAGAACACATGGAGCCTTTATTTCGTTTATCCTGTCGTTTCATGAATTCATTAACGTTAACTGTGTCAGACTCCAATTGAAGATTTTCAACCTTGACCCTCATCGATTTGTAACCTTTGAACTTCCCTATTATGATGTAATGGATGATTGGTTTTGGTTTTTTGGCAGGCTGTATAGGTTTCTCTGGAGCGAAATTTTCGTTGTCCTCATATAAATGAGAGAAGCTCTTATCGTAACAGACTGAGGCTCGTTTTTCTCGGTTTGCACTAATAGGACCATCATTAATTACATTCTTCTTACGTTTTCTCTTCTTTCGTAGTCCCGGAATAAGCTCATCTGAAATGTCCGATGCTTCATCATTTGAAGAATTATACAAACTCTGCCGCCTTCTATAATTTTGTGTTATAATCGGATTGGATTCTTTGGTTTCTGAATTTCTTGAATCTAAAAATGGCGCACACTTTTCTGTAATATTGTTGTGTGAGAAATAGGCTTTATTCGTCTGATTGTCCATCTGAATATCTTCCATGTGATCATTTTCTTCAGCCGACAGCATCTCTTCTAGATTTGAATTTCCATAATTTTTCGGCTCATCAACGTTTCTGTGATCCAGATCATTATTTAGGTTTACTGTTTCTATTTTTGGCGAACAAACTTGAGCGTATGGTACATTATTCTCAGGTTCACACTTTATTATTTCTCTACTCGTTTTACAACTAACATCTTCGAAATTTGCCCATGCTTTTGAGACTGGAGTTGTTTCAGTCACCATAGCAATGGATGGTTCTATGGCATTAGTGCTCAATGTCACTGTCGCTAATAATGGCTCAGCCTCAGGCGCTGTAATCATGTCCTTCGAGATACGTTTTGACACTGACGACTTGGGCTTCGGAAACAATGCCGCTTCATATTTTAAAGCTCGTTTGATGTATTTTATTGTGTTTGCCGAAAGTTTTTTAATTTTAACAAATTCTTTTCCAATTTTCAGGACATTATATTTGTGAGCATCCCTCGGTCGCATTCGCACAATTCTAATCCTGTCCATCATTGTTGTCGTAGCAACAGGAGACACAAGCTTGTTTATATACTTCAAACGTTTGAAAACAGGTGTTGGAACTTGAAACAGAAACGTGTAGTCTGAGGTTGGATTACTAGTTGTCACTCCAGGCAAGCTGGGAATGTTGTTAATATGTCTTCGCTTCACTAAATCACCAATTGTTTCATTGAGATCCAGGGTGGATGTTGTATTTATAACGCCATATTGTGACATCTGCTCACTGTCGTAATACAACGACGTTGGGTTGTTGTAGTCAGCTTTAAAGTCAGTCTGCTGTGATCCATAATCCTCATAAATATTAGACCATGCCTTACTCAATGATTCCGACATACTCTCTTCTACTGGATCCTTGTGAGAAAACTCATCAAGTGCACCCAATGACGAACTCAGCAAATCGGATGTTTTTGTTGAATCAGCATAGTCTATTGAAGAGAAAGATCCACTGGCGCTCTTCTCTTTCCGGGGCATGGAATTATCTTTCTTGTTTCCAGGTTCGTCATAGTCAAACGGCGAAAATGATCCACAAGATTTTCTTTCTTTGGACACCTTAATAGATGTGAAATTATCCGTCTTCGATGAATCACTATAGTCAATTGGTGAAAAGGATGTACAGGAACTTTTCTCTTTGGATGTTACGACAAGAGGTGTGAAATTATCCTTTCGTGGCAAAACATTATAGTCAAATGAAGAAAACGATCCATTGCTATGCTCTTCTTTGGTCTTCTTGCGAGATATAGAGTTATTCAACTTGTTTTGTGAAGTAGGTTGACCAAGTTGTAAAAGAGTTTTATTTTCCTGTGAATTTGCTGTGTTCAAACATGCAAAATTGCTATCACTTTGCGAGGTAACTTGTGAAGAAGTTGTATATGCCAAAGACTCAATTGAATGTGAAACTTTAGTAACTCCTCTAGAAGATGATACACCCATTGCATTTTGGGGTATATCAATTGAATTACGGGATATGTCCACTGAACGTGACATCTTAATGACTCCTCTAGAAGCTGATGCATCACCCATTGCATTATGAGAGATGTCTAAACAATTCTGGGACACATCCAATGCATTGTGGGAAGTATCAGACAAGTCCAGAGAGCTATCAAACAAGTCCATCTGGCTTTCATTGAGAAAACTGTCATTTTTTGACGCAGAATTATCATTCGCATACAACATAGTTCTCGAGGAAATTCCATCATTTGCCTCATTTCTTGCTTGATGTGACAAAATTGTCTTCTGATCCGAAAACACATCCCAGGATGCAGTTGAAGTTCCATATGACTGTTGGGATATATGTCCAAAATCACTTGGTATTTGATTGAATGGCGGTTGGTAGGCTGTAGTTGTGGGATAGTAAGGAGCTTGAGGCTCCACGCATGTCTCTGGTGATGTGTAGGCCCTAGTTGTTGGATCTAAAGAAGATGTTCGTTCTGTCATATTTGATGAACTGGCAGAATGAAAAGAAGATGACATAATAACAGATCTCTGGGAATCTAATGAAGAAGATCTAGATTTTGTTGCTGGAACCTCAGGTATATGTGGTGCTGTTGTTGTAGTTTTCAACTGGTTGGTTGCTGGTAACTCCTGTATGTGTGGCATTTTATTTTTCGAAAGAGTTCTCCGGCCTTTGTTTCCCGAATTTGAGTGTAGGCTCAGTGATTTTCTGCTTGGGTTATGTGTCGCAGCAATGCTTACAGAATACTGTGAGGAAGATTGCTTTTCAGATGTCAGAGCTTCATAAAGTAATTTGGAAGTCTTAACTTGTGTTGCGAGCGTGGATGCTTTATTAGACATCCCTGTTTTTGATGATTGTATACCGGAGGCAGTTGTCACATGACCTGCTGCTTGAGACGAGTTAAAAGTTGGAATGGAAGCTTGAGAATAACTGCTGGACGAGGAAGTAGTACCAGGAAATCTCAATGCTCCTGGATCAGACATTCTGGGTAATTCTGATATGGTTTCCAGGGCATTCTTCTGGTGAGAAGAAATATTATCATGATGTTGACTACTCAGTTGATTCAAGGTCGGCTGCGAGTATTTGGATGTTGGCTGTGAGTATTTCGGCTGCTGATCGACCTGGTGACCCGGGCACATCTGACTGAGGTTTGTCAGTGAGGTAGAGGAGTATCTAGGCGGTTCCCTATACCTTGGTGCGGATTCGTCAGTCCTGTTGCTGTAGCTAGCAGAAGTGTTCCACCGAGAAGGATCTTGGTACCGAGGCAAACTGGATGACAAATTTTCTGGTTGCCATGGAGATGATACATATGGTGGAGGATATGACATGCTTCTATGAGGCGATATGTGGGCAGGAGGTACAAACGTCTGCTGAGAAAACTGTTGATTTGAAGGTTGCGGGTTTGAACCCAATGTTCGTCCATGTTGTGACATCATTCTTTCAGGTAAAGCAGTCGACTTTGAATCTGGAAAAAATAACATAGATACTTAGATACTTTATTAATAAAAAGTAAATAATTATAAAATGATAGAATTGCATAAATATTAACAACTAGCTGATGTGCCCGACTTTGGGCTATTTAGGAATTTCTTTGTGATTACCTCTGTCTGGGCAGAATATAAAGCATCTGGACAAACTATTGTTCGATCGGTCCAGAAACATGCCTATATGAGCATATATGACGGAGGTCAAGGTCAAGACCCGGTCGCACATGAAATTGGACCTGCCCATATTGTACCCGGGATCAAAGTAGGCCTACATATCAAATTTGAGTCGGATTGGTCGAGGTCCAGAAACATTCCTATATGAGTGTATATGAGCGAGGTCAAGGACACGGTTGTACGTGAAATTGGACCGGCACATATTGTTTCCGGGATCAAAGTAGGCCTACATACCAAATTTGAGTCGGATCGGTCAAGGTCCAGAAACATGCCTATATGAGCGTGTATGAGTGAGGTCAAGGACAAGGACACGGTCGCACGTGAAATTGGACCCGCCCATATTGTTCCAGGGATCAAAGTAGGCCTACATACCAAATTTGAGTCAGATTGGTCGAGCAGTTTTCGAGTCATACATACACAAATACACACAGAATGAAGTTCCAAAATATATAATAGATTTGAATTAAAATATCTGCGGATGATGGGTTGAAAGCAGTCTCTTTATTAAGCTGACATATATAAATAATTAAATATAAAATCGTGTGGGCATGCTTTTCCAAACTGTTGGACCTGAGAAACGAGAAATTAACTGCATGGACTTATCATCGGCTTTTTAGTGTCACAATGTCTTTGCAGTCATACCCATCATCAAGGGCTTGTGTAGTTTCGTTGGACTTTCTTCTTGATTTGTCCCAAAAAATAATTTTTATCCCACATAGCCATATTAGCCTCGAGTCTCTTTAAAAAACCGACAAATTTTTTACCATATTGACATCTCTAGATCTTTCATTCAAATCCCATTGCTGATAATGGCAGGGCTTTTCCGAGATGATGTCACATTATTAAAATAAAATTCTAAAAATAGTACCGCATACCAGGGAAAAAAACCCATTGTAATGGCGGTGTCCATAACAACACAACACCGATTAAACCTGTGTATCGGGAAAATGAAATAAACTTTTGCCGCATTTGCAATATATTGTTACTAATTTGAGTAATTCACCCATTGTCTTCGGGATTCCGCTGACAAATTAAATCGCCCATGTGTTGCGCCACTCTCCCAATGGAATGAAGGGAATACCATCAGGTCAGTAACTGATTATGAATGAGAGCTCTAGAGACGAAAATATGGTCAAATTGTCCTCGGCTTTATAAATAGACTGATCAGCCTCTACACATTATCTGGAGAACAAGAATTCACCAGGTACGGCCGAGTTGCGGTAGCTATGTGAAACAAGGGCTTGAATTGATTGCAACTGGCCATCACAGACAACGCTTTCGAGGAAGTCTTACATACTAAATATTCCCCCGCGAACCGAACTCACCAAAGATATTGTGGTCAAAATTCATAACAATTAACAAATTAAGGGGTGTAACTCTGCCCAAAATAGCGGGCATGGCCAGTTTTCAAACTCAATATTTGTTCAAGTTATTGCGGTAACAAGATCAACAATCACAAAAATTTACTAATTGATATGCGGAACTGGCCTGTTTTCAAGATATTGTTGAGCAAGTCTCATATACTGAATATCAACAAAGTCAGTTGGTATTTGGTCATGTTATTTTTTTTGAAAAACTCGACCAAAAATATTCACTTTGCAGTGACATTCTTACTATCTTGAAATACGAGTTGAAAACTGAAATTTGCTGATTGAGAATTTTGTGATAACTATTATTATGTGCTAAACATCAAAGAATTATATTTTTCCAAGGAATCATATTGCTGGCCGATTTTTCTTGTAAACCTTTCCATGTCTGAAGCTTCCTGAAATATTATTTTATGCACCATTAGGATTCATCAAATATATCAGATGCAGGTTTTGGAACAGCAGTGTTCAATAAAAAACAACCATTGAATCCACATGCATCCATATCCCCCTGGGGCTCTCAAAATGAGGTCGGTGTCCATCAAGTCCTTTGTCTCCTGTAGGTAGATCTGCATTCTCATTGGTCAATCTAGTAGGCCAGCATGGTAATGACTAACCTGGCTTCTTGTCAGCTTGGCCATCAAACTGTGGAATCATGTCAATGTCACTGTCACTATCACTCGACTCGCTTTCCTTATTAGCTCCACCTTCGTGTTCCACTTGTGTTGCATTCCAAGAACTATCCAAACCTTCCATATCATACTCTTTTTTTGCGCTATTAGAAGGCCTGAAATTAAGTGATTAAGAATTAAACTTAATTAGAGATGAGAAATACAACCGATGCAAATTCTCGTTCTTATAGAGTTATTATTAATGAAAATAGGAATTTAGTTGATCTATATTAAATGTACTTGTTGTTGATTTCTACATGTCTTCAACGCGGGGCCGGTGAATATTTTTTTATTATTTTCCACCCTCCTGCATATTCATTTTCTCACCAAAAATGTTCGTAACCAGGCTATAATATCGGTAATCAGTCAGAGAGGCAGGCCCAGATATAGTGTGTCTGACATTTGCAGAATGAGGTCCCAAGAGGGTAAATTTAGTGATGCTATCCCGCACAGCGGGGAAGCATGAAAAAATTCACCCTCTGCATTCTGCTTAGGCTTCATCTTCTGGGAAGTATCTATAGTCTAAAATTAACATTCTCTTTAGTTAATTTTTCCCTTCTGTTTCTATAACCCATAATTTGCCGAAGATAAATTGTATAATCGAGCTGACTTATGGGAGAACATCATCAACTTCAACTGAGGAACTTCAATCTGTCCGAGGTCTCCCATAGCAGTTGAGGCCTAAGTAGAATGATGTCCCCACTAATTCACCCTCTGGGAACCTCATTATGCAAAAGTTAACTATATCCAGCCTTGCAAAGAGCCTGCCAGTACCAGGTCTGCAATTTGAGGCAAACAACCACCTCAGTTCACCTGGAGGTAGCCTAAACTGAAAATAACGCGAACGAAAAATAGGTCGTGTGAAAGTTTTCTGTAGGTCTCGCAATCACCGATTATCACCTTAATTATTGCTCAATCAAGTCCCAAAATGGAAATTTCTAATTATTACTTTAAAGGTACTCAATCCGATCAGAGGGTCCTATATTACTATTTCTTTGGCTTTGGGGGTAAAAAATAATTGATTTGAGTCGAGGAACCTACCAATCAACGCTCAGGGTGATCAGATATCGATATTTGAAGTTTCGTTATTTCTATTCTTTCTGTCCCAGAACAGTCAAAATTGCGTTATTATTACCACTTGATTTTAGAGTTATCCATCCTTGTCTGTTTGAATAGTGTTTTGGTGTACACATCTCGAGCAGATTACGAATTTAAGGGCAATTATTAGTACTCATCTCGAGAAAATAACAAATTTCAAAAATCAATATCTAATAACTCTGAGCTTTGTTTGATGGGTTCCTCGACTCGAATCAAATATTTTTTAACCCCAAAGCCAAAGAAATAGTAATATAGGACCCTCTGATCGGATTTTTGTTGTTGGAATCTGTTGACATTGGGACCCTCTGATCGGATTGAGTACCTTTAACCAGTTACTCATTGCTAGGTAATACTACCAGTAGTAGTGATATTACAGTTTATGTAACCCTTTTATAACCTAGGTTACCAAGGCACAAACTAGGCAAACGAAAAATAGGTTACGCAAAATTATGAAATTTGCAGATGGCCTGCGCAAGCCTTGAAATAGTGTGTCTGTCATTTGCAGAATGAGGTCTCCAGAGGGTGAATTTAGTGATGCTACCCCGCATAGGGACCTCATTCTGCTTACACATCAGCAGAATGAGGTTCACAGAGGATGAATTTAGTGATGCTAGCCCGCTATGCGGGGTAGCATCACTAAATTCACCCTCTGGGAACCTCATTCTGCAACTGACAGACACACTATTTCAAGGCTTGGGCCTGCAGTACTTACCCATCTTCACTCTCTGTAGCGTCATCAGTTTCCCATATCTGCTGTGACATTTCAATCGTCTCATCCTCATCCTCTTTTAGCTTCTTCTCGTCTAAGGGTAGCACCTCGTTGATAAGTATGCTATCTTGCTCCTCGAGAACGGAGACCTGTGAGGCTGCTTCCTGTGATGATGGGGAGTCGTCTTCAGCGAGAGACGCCAGAATATCTGCCAAGGTCTTATCTCCCACCTCTGATGTGAACAAATAACAGAACAATTGTTATAGTATAATGCCCATTCTCATTAACCCTTTGAGTGCCAGGTCGATTTTTGTATCAACCCATATACCCTGTGCCAATGCATTCTCTTATATATGCGAGTCGACCATAGGTCGCCTCGCATATATAAGAGAATGCATTGGCCTAACAATTTTTTTTTTTTGTAGGTTTAGGGCCGATGAGATCGGCCCCTGGCACTCAAAGGGTTAAAGGCCCACTTAATTTTTGAACCCCCAGATCGCATATATAAAATATATGCCATATTATATACCATTTGAAAGAGGAAGCTCAAACATTATATTATCAACTTGTAATAAACTCTATATCTTAAAGATAGAGCAGTGTATTATTTTCAATGGAGGGGGAATAACTCTATATCTTAAAGATAGCGTTATTCCCCTTCCATTGACCATACATTTTTTAGTTGGAATTATGTTGCATTCTGGGAGCCATAAAGGGGGGGAATCTTTCTATAATTTCAGCTGTTTTCTATTTCTCTATGGGCATCATCTGAGATACAGACATTTCAAATGGTGATGAATAATAGTATTTTAATCATATTTTATGGCATAGATTGTTATTAAAACCGTATATTATCAAGGTACTATAAAAAAATAATTGGTGACTTGAAAATTAAGTGGGCCTTTAGTAAAGAGACTCAAGCTCTTCGAAGTACGTTCGTGCGTAGTAACATAAATTTTATAAAAGTTAGTAAAACAACAACTTATTTTCATTACTAATAACTCTCCAATATTAAATAAGATCTTGTCAAAACATTTGTTATGTAAACATTGCTGTTAAAGTGGAATTAACGATAAATGTCCAATTAGTGCAATAAGGTTACCCAGTTCCCACACATGTTTCGTTCTATCTACAAATCACACACACACCAGATGCTATGGTTGATGGTTAAATTCATACATACACACCTGTTGGTTGACAGAAGCTTTGGCTCATGGATAAGACTCGTTTTATAGAATCCACGTTGATTACAGGTAACATTTCCACTTTTTCTTCATCATCGAATATGATTGTATCTTGGGACGCAAAGTTTTCTGAAAATTAAGAAAATACTGTTGAATGTCTACTTATAATTAAAGACTATGTAAAATATATCTTATTGAATTATTACATTAATGGAGCTGATTATTGCGTCTATTTTCAAAAAAATTATTTTAGGATTTGTGAACAAAACAATTTAAAACATCTTTCATCACATAATTTATGGATTTTTTTCTCTCCAAAGAAGCCACAATACAAAGATGACACATACACAGGGATTCCGCTACTACGGCCCTTATCTCATTCCCTTCCCCAACCTTGACATAACATTGGTCACAAAATAGCCACAGACCTAGCTCAGACCCCTTTGTACTCAGGACGAGCGATCACCGACAATGATGATTAACAGATTGCATGGAATCGTACACATGGTGCCATGAGTAAGACATAATCATTAGTGCAGACCACGTGCACAGTTGTCTGCATCATCCTGGGTAACGCTTTGTTGGCGAATGTTTAGTAGTAATCAGGCTGATTGTCCTCCAATCCCATTGTCTATATACTAATAACAACCCCACTCGGCGCCAAGCTCGGGGTTGTGTATAGGTAACAGTCATACATACGTAAATGTGACATCATACATAATTACAATGTTAAGGTGTTGTTGAAATTTTCAATCGAGATCACTTTTACAAGAAAAAAAATCATCTGACTTCCAGCAGTGGTTGCGCAAAAGCACAGAATCAGCAATGTATCAAGTTGAAAAGAAAATTAAAGAAAGAAAGTATTTATAAAACAGTTAGTATCAATAGATAGTTTCACTTTAGATCAATTTAGTCGGTAACATTGTCGGTTTTAACACAGAGTATAGTCCGTTCCCCGATCCGTATATTGCACAGTTCATGATAGAACAATGTTTGTTGTTTAACTTTATTATATTGTTTCCGAAGAAATAACACTAATACAAACCTCATCGACGTACCCACTATAAATCTTTGAGAACTTTTCAAGCTGTTTCAGGCACGGGGATTCGATCAATGTCGATTCGGTGATGTACATTGTTAGTTTGTTTATATCTGAGCCCCTTATAATTGCAATACAAATGATTGCTAATATTGTATATAGTACCCATTTCTCAATTGCGTAAATGCTTATCTTCCTTAAGAGATGTTATTAAATGAAATGTTAGTTTATTAATGCAGTATTCATCGATGTCATAAACTATAAACTTGTCAACATCGGCCGTGACGGGTTCTAAGAATTGACAGCTTTCTTTGTAAAGTAGGTCACTAATGCAATGTAAATCTATAAATAGCTCAAAACTAAAATAGAAATGGCATTTCCAAATAACTGCTCTCGGATCAGACTTATCATTTAACATATTTAAATACATGTTATATATTTTAAATACTGAATCATTTTTTTCCTAAAAATTAAGGCAGATAGGTCGAGATTTTATGATTAAATTCTCTCTATTTTTTTCTGTGAATTTGCCCTGATAAATTGCAGCAAATCTACCTTCTTCCTGTGATGAGTGTTGTTGTATAAGAGAAGCCGGGGTTGACGGAATCTCAGCTTCATCTTCAGACATCACTGAATCCTCATCATCCGACTGACTCGCTCTGTAATGATGAGTGTGAATGCATTGTAAGTGTAAATTCACCTCTTTATACAACCGTCAGTAAGACCATCCATGAGGATAATCCCAGTCTATGTTTTTCCTCCCAAAAAAATCATGTGGTGGTTCTCGAAGATAAATAAGCCCACCCCCATTTTTTTAAACATAGAGGGCGAGTATACATCAGGTTAACTCTGTATGAAGATGACAAAAATTCATGCACAAAACTATAGCATTACTCCAGCTAATTTCCATTGTAAACTCATTAATAAAACCTGCCCTATTGTGTTTCATAAAATGCTGTATTACAATATATAAGATCATCTTTGTGTCTTATTCTAAATATTTATCTAACATAATAAAACACAAATCAAATTATTTTCATTAAATAAAATAATATTCATCATGATGCATATAAAACAAAACATTAGATAAGCAGGGGGTCCTCGAAGGTAAGCCCAGTCCCAAGTTTATGTGTCAAAAAATTCACAGGCCCCCCGGCTTACTGATGGGTGTATACAGTAATAACAAAAATAACGCCAAAAAAAAAATACTGGTTTGTTTCACAGCAATTTTTTTTCTTCAAATCAGTGTGGGCAGTCGAGTTTGATTTCTATTTTTTAATCCAACGAGCATAATATTTAATGCCTGCAGTGCATGTTGGCGTTAATTATATACTGTAAAATTACTGCTGTATATTAGCCTATTTCCATGTATTTCCAAGGAAATATCCTTTGTTAATCCACCAAAATTTAGCCAGTGTGTACACATCTACATGAAACCCAAACATTGTCTCAAAACAAATATTTTTTATTTAAAGGTGACATGCAATGGTTTTCATCATTTGGCTAAAACTGAATTTAATTGATCACTGGTTTGGTCAGCAAACATTTCCCACAATCGCGATATGTTACCAATGCAGCTATTTGCCAATATACGGCATCAATGTTTCAGCGTTTTAAGATAGGTTTCCCATTTTAATGAAAACGTCATGAATTATCTCCCTATATGTTGTGACATCATGGATTGACAAGAGATGTAGAGATCGTGACCTATCTCAAAATTGCTTACAACATCCCATAATATCTACATAAATAAGGAGTTAACGTATTGCTCGTGATTTATTTTCACCCCCTGGGGACCTCATTTTTCTTAGACCTCATCTTCTCTGGAAAGTATCGTTATTATCAAATTAACAAGTTTTTTTAATCTCTTCAGAAACTTCTTTAGAAAGTTTCTTTTAGTTTAGTTTTCTCTATATCCACAAATTGGCAGATGACACATTGCATAACCGAGGTGCCAAATGGGTGCACATCATGATCTGGGAACTTAAATCAGTGTCTAGGTCTCATATAGCAGATGAGGCCATGCAGAATGAGGTCTGCATATGGTGACACTATCCTGCTGTATGTGGTAGCATTACCAAATTCACACTCAGGGGATCTCATTCTGTAAATTTCCAGCACCATATTTTGAGGCTTGATGGACAGTCAGAATCAAGAAAAGAGCCCTCAACGTAAACCCTGAATATCCTACTAAGGTGGGAGGCATAAAAATATCAAGGGTTTAATGTGGATAAATATCGGCTTCATAAACTTTTGCATTGCTTAGAATTAAAACTGAAATTTGCTCATCTTAGGAACAGCATTGATTCTGAAATTAAATAGATGTTTATAACTTACCCAGCAGCTTTATGTTCGAGAATTATTTCATGAAGTCGCTCTTTTAGCTTCAATTCACTATCTGCTAGAATAACACCATCCCTATCTACAATAAAAATGTCAAAATGCATTCAATTATAAGGACAAATTCAAAAAATATTGCTCAAATGCCTTAAAATTACGAGGAAAATGTCAAAAATAAAGCTCAAATGCCTTAAAATTATAAGGAACAAGAGCTGGAATAACTCTGTCTCTATCTACAATAACAATGATAAAATGCATTAAAATTACAAGGAATAATTAAAAGAAAACAGTACTCAATATCACAAGGAAAATATAAAAAACAATGCTCAAATTATAAGGAACAACAGCTGGAATAACTCCGTCTCTATCTACAATAACAATGATAAAACGCATTAAAATTACAAGGAATAATTAAAAGAAAACAGTACTCAATATTAAAAGGAAAATGTAAAAAACAATGCTCAAATTATAAGGAACAAGAGCACCATAACGGTGGCATAATATGCCGGTTGGCTCCTTTCAAATGCATTTCAGAAAGATTGCATAACTTTTATCAGCCAAACACCAATAAAAGTAAAATCTGAATAAAAGGTCAGCCGACCACAGTGTCCCCCAAAAATTTGGCAACTCGATGCCACTTTGTTAAAGAAATTAAAAAAATGCTGAAATTTTCTAAGTCGAAATGGGTTAATAACTCCTTTAAAAAAAAAAAAAGAGAAGACATCTATATACATGTTGCACATCTCCAATATGTGGGTAACAATACTCTGAAGTTTCAAATATCTACGATAAAAACTGTAGGAGGAGTTGATTACACCATGAAGGTACCCTCATACAGAAAATTATAAAAAGTGTTGAAAGTCGAAAAGGGTTAATAACTTTGTCAAAAAATAATTTTTCTATCATCTATATACATGTTGCACATCTTCAATATATGGGCAACAATATTCTAAAGTTTCAAATCTCTGGGATGAAATCTGTAGGAGGAGATGATTACACCATGAAGGTACTCAAAAGTGTGACGGACGGACAGTTAAACGGATGGAGCCCGTTTCTATAGTCCCCCCGAAAAATCAAAGGGTATATAAGTCTGGTGAGAATGAGAATTTATCAACAGGAAACCTGAATTTCAAAGTTGAATAAGGACCATAATATAACAATGTTTACTCCATGACTTCACTCAACATTATTAAGTGCATTCACAAATGATGTTACCCATGCATGTCATATAGAAGTGATCTTGCGAAACCTATCTGCTCATTCATAAAAGTTATGTCGTAGCGTTTATTCATGTTCTTGTTAAATCAAATTTGTAATTCTCCATAAACACATTTAGCTAAATGCAAACCCATAGGCCTATAAGTCATATAATAAACGCATTATCACCACAGTGGATTATATATTGGTCTCAACATCACATATCGTTGAGAAGGCGAGATCCTGAATGAGACTCACTGATAATATCTATTTACCTTGTGACTCGGCAGGAGCGAGATCGAGTGATAAATCTAGGTTAAGCCTCCTCTGTTTTTCATCCTCCCATAGTGCTGCTAGGCCGGGGTTGTTACCAATATTATCTACAATCATATTATAAGACATAAGACACAACCAATTAAAGCCTATGTTAATCAATAAGTGATCTAGATTTGAATTTAACAGCCTCAGATTTTATTATCACCACTATGAAATAGATGGTTTCAGAGATGATAAATTGACTAAAGTAATCAAATAATAATTTTCAGGGCAATAAATTCACATAGCCGATATATCAAATTAAAAAAAAAAATGCCTAGGCAGACATTTATCCTCAGCTAAAAAGCTTAGGGTCCGCTATAGTTGAATGCTCTACTGTGCTCTACAGATATAACTTCAGTTTACAATTGGTCCATTATCATGGGAAACTTTGGTTTAAAATTGCTGTTAATCAAGATAATTCTTGTTATCTCAGTTGTCCTCGACATGCGACATTGAACTTATGCTGTCTGCAGACTTCCACGGTGTGACATTAAGACAATGTCTCCAGCAATTTGTTTCAATTTTACACAAATCATCAACAGGCTCTGAAATTCGCTAAAAAACAGCTGATGGAAATTCTTTTTGCTTAGGCATTTACCTTAGCAGGGCTGTAACTACATGTGTGACATCTGTGATTCTAAGTTCGTTTTGACCCCAAAACTCAATGCAGAGATTTTCTACCCATTTTGGGAAAGGGCCTGAGGGCATTTCCATTAGGAATATTTGCGTAATCATAGAATTTAATGTCATCCTAGATTTTTCATTCCTATTTTATGCAAATAGAGTGAGAAGACTTGAAAATTGTCCTAAACTTAATGGGAAGCCCTATCTTCTGTTCTGAAAGCAAGAGAATTTCTGTGAATTGAGAATTTCAGGGTCAGAATCAGGAAAAAAACCTGGCTAATTCTCATTGCGAATGGGTCCCATTTTTTTTATCCCTGTCATTGCTTAACCCTTTCATGGCAGGAGCTACACTGGTGCAGCATTAAAGATCCTGTGCCAGTGCATTCTCATATATATGAGAGTCTCCCATAGGGAGCCTCGCATATATAAAATAATGCACTGACTTACAAGGTCAAGGTGAATATTGTTAGGTCAATGCATTCTCTTATGTGAGACTCGCATATACAAGAGAATGCATTCGCACAGGGTTTTCACAAATTTCAAGAAGCTCCAGTCATGGAAGGGTTAAATCCTGAAATGTGCCCGAATTCACTGTGAGCAATCTATCTAGATTAGCACAAGGACCATCATAATATTCAACAATACTTGAAGAAAAATTGGTTAACCCTTTCAGTGCCAGGGGCCGATCTCATCGGCCCTAATTACGGTCTGTAAAATCGGCCCTAAAATTTTTTTAAAATAATTTTGTTTTTTTTAGATTTTTTTGGGTTGAATTTTTTTTGGGTATGCTTAGGCATGCTATAGCGAATTTAAAAACAAACTGGATAAAACCTTAGGGGCATGTTATAACTCAAAACTATCACCAATTATTCATAGTAATAATTTTGATGCCCATGAAAAACGTAAGATTCCCTGCCACTAAACATACAAAATACTGAAAGAGTTAAAGAATATAAGAAAAAATTATTAAAATTGTAAAAAATTGTAAAAATAATAACAAATGATGAAAAATTGTTAGGCCAATGCATTCTCTTATATATGCGAGGCGACCTATGGTCGACTCGCATATATAAGAGAATGCATTGGCACAGGGTAAATGGGTTGATACAAAAATCGGACCTGGCACTCAAAGGGTTAACAGATTAAATGCTTTGATTACATATACTGTGAATGGCTTTGATTTCGTTGCCATAATTATTTACCATTTACTTCCTGTCTGTTTAGAATATCAGCAGCAACAACATCGACTTCAAGTTCACAACTACTAATTCTCTCCGCGTCAATAAACATGTCACTACAATAAGATAAACAAAATTATACTAGAGGTGTAACTCTCCAAATGCAAATAATGTTACCTTCCTGCCTTATACAAAACTTAGGTAAAGCAGTACATTTAAAGTGGTGTGAAACACTCCCATGAGTTATTCTGAACGAAATAACAAATAACCATAAAAAATAACTTATTTTCCGAATGTTTTTATCCAAAATAGTCAGAATTAGCATCATTGTTATAAAAAATTACACGTGGTGAGTGTTATTGACCAAGTCATTGTCGTAATGTTTATGCCCAATAATGCGTCCCGAATAATGTAGTAAATAGAGGATCTACAACGAGTCCCCAGTTTACAGTGGAATTTACAAAACGAGTCCATTAAATTAGGTCTGGACCGAGCCTTTGGCAAGGTCCAGACCTAATTTACTGGACGAGTTTTGTAAATTCCGCTATAAACTGGGGACGAGTTGTAGATTCTATTTATTATATGATCCAAAACATACTTAAATCAACAAATGGGACGCGAAACTAACATCAGCTCCTATAAGGCATGCAATGACGTTTTACATAACTTTGCGTTGAAGTCCCAGATAAATAAAGACTATTTGACGTATTTAATGGCGTATATGTAATGACATAACTGTTCAAACCCTTCATTAATTATAATAGTTTGTTGGAAATATATTGGAACCATAGTATTTTGAGACGTAGCGTACGGATAGTAAACAGACGACAAAAACCGGAAGTCAAAGGTCATCTGGCACTATTTCCTGTTGTTAATAATTTCCTGTTATTAAACGAACGTTTAATATCACAATTTATAGAATGGGTTTATTGAATGGAATAAGGGTAGGATCATGTAATAAATATTTATATGTATGTGTAGTTCAATCATTGTGTTCTCATAGATGGTAGAGTAGATGTGGATGGAATTTGTTTTCTCCTCTTAGTTCATTACTACATACTTCCAATGGGGATATAGTGTTTGGAAACTAAGGCCAAAAAAAAAAGTGTTTTGATTCTCAGGCAATTTTTTTTATCTATATACTTTAATATTTATCCATCTAAACTATAGTAACTATACATGATAGCCATAAAAACTTCAAATACTATTATATTAAACCAGCATACACATCGCCAATACGCACCATATTACTTTCCTGTTTGCATTCCCGAAATTGGAAATCTCAGAATTGTTTATGAAAAGTGTGTTTTCTACCTTGCCGAAATATTTGAACATTACATTCCGCCATTCCAGTGCGTTTTGCGTCCGTAATTTTGTACGCAGAGGTGACCGTTTAGCAATGTCCAATTTATGCCAACCAACCATTTGACTTAATAAACTTGGGCTTTGGGCAGCTTGTGGTGACAATAAACCTGGTAGTTATCGTTGCCTTGTGTCTGTTTTTGAATACCAACACATACACCATTGTATGCATATCATGTTTGATGTTTGAAACATAACTAGTTTCCTATTTTCGTGTTATCATTTGACAGCATCAGTCGAAAATCGTAATAAAATGGTTCAACGCGGGCCTTTTTTCCAGACGCGGCTATGCCCGAGAATAAAAAAACTTTTTTTTTTTGGCCTAACTGATTGGTTTTATTCAATGAAATAAGTCCACAATATGTCTTTAAACAGAAGCTGCATAATGTTTTAAGTCTTTATGATTACATGCAACCTTCAAACTGAATTGTCAATTGAACTGAATACCTTTATGGGGTATTCATAAGCTTTAACCCTTCCATGACTGGAGCTTCCTGAAATTTTGCGAAAAACCCTGTGTCAATGCGTTCTCTTATATAAGCAAGTATGTCGTATGAGCCTTGCATATATAAGAGATTACATTAGCCTAACAATATCTACCTTTATCTTGTAAGCCAGTGCATTTACTTATATATGTGAGGCCCCCTATAGGAGACTCGCATATATAAGAGAATGCACAGACACACTAAAGCACCAGTGCAGCTACCTGGTGCAGCTACCGTCATGAAAGGGTTTAATTACCATTTGGGAATTAACAGAATTGAATAATAACTGTGGTAGGAGCTTGAGAGAAGATGTATTTTGATATAAAGGAATAACTAACCAGATGTTATTAAATTAAACTAAAGTTATTTTTGAGATACTGTTGTTCAATCCTGGGAATTATAAAAGGATGTAACTATTTATTTTTTTCATCAAATTTTTATGTCAAAATATAAATCATATCCCCACACCCAAAAGACCGAATGTGTAATCCCACTCTCAAGATGTTATCCTAATCTCAGCACTATGTCATGATATCATATTTTTTCCGTAATTCGTTATATCCTTGTGCATTATTGTAACAGAAAAGGCTAGTGAAGTTATAGCTTTAAGAACATGTTAGGTTTAACCATGTGTTTCATTATGGTCTGGATCGTAACGAGCATGTATAGAAAATATGATAAACACAAAAGTTAACTGTTCTGAGTAGCGTACGGTTTTTCTCCTCTTGTGAGATGCTAGCATCTCGTAAAAATAATCCTCCGCATCTCACTCGATGAGAAAAACCGTACACTACTCAGGACAGTTAACTATTGACTATCTGGTTAATAGTGGGCAATGTATAAATTAATATGTGGACTGCTGGACAGATAGCGATAATAGGCAATCAAATAGACTGCATGTTTATAAATGGACACAATGTTTCAATGTTTATAGGCCAAAAAAATATATATTTGAGTCTCAGACAATTGTGTTTCTGAATCAATGAGGGAAGGAGGACTTTATTTTTATTTTATATTTTTTATGTGCACATCATAAGCATAGGTTATGATAGCTTACCTTGTCTATAAATTTACACCTTTCCATTATAACATGTGATCCTAAATTTCCTCCCGTGCCTTTCAATTGTTCTGGAGTTACAATAAGTACACCAGACCATGATGATCAGCTAATCATTTTCTTCAATGTTGTCATCTACTTAATGTTCTAGGTCACTATATATGTAAACATGATAGCCAATTTTCACACATAACACAGAGATATGTTAAGAGTTCATGTATTTTGAAATTAATGCTCAATATGTATGGACGTGTTGGTAAAAACATACCAAAATCTAAATAAAACGTCCAATGCGGGCCATTTATTTCAATGCGACAGTGTCCGAGACTCAAATAATATTTTTATTTGGCCTAATACTCATCTTATTGAATCAATTTAACCTTTTCTACACTAAATAGCCATGGATAAGTAGTTCCCTTAGTAATGTTCAGATAATAAGTTGAACAATATAGGTTGTTTGTTGCACTTATTATCTGAACATTATCCACCAATGAATATGAATCATTCTGCTATTTTATTATCTGTTTTTCTGTTTGTCGTCTGCTTTTATTACATGAACACCCCTCCAAATGAATAATAGACCATTCTAATGTATTCTTGTATAATTGAATGGGAGAATCCATTTAGTGTAGAAAGGGTTAATTTTCAGACTAACATTATGTGCTATTTCAAAATTCCACTCTCACCTCTGTAAGTTTTCCATCTCCCACCGTTCGTGACTGGGCATGTTGATTTCACTCCGTTCTGATGCCGATCGGGAGAGCAACTTTGATGTTCGAAGTAATGACTCATCTGAAATCGAGCTGTCCACAGATTCCTGACTGGGAATGATATTAGATGGCCCAGGTCCGTTGTCTGTAACAACAAAAAACAAGTATGTCTGCTCAAGCCTTGAAATAGGGTGTCTGTCATTTGCAGAATGAGGTCCCCAGAGGGTGAATTTAGTGATGCTACCCCGCATAGCGGGCTAGCATCACCAAATTCACCCTCTGGGGACCTCATTCTGCTTACACCTCAGCAGAATGAGGTTCCCAGAGGGTGAATTTGGTGATGCTAGCCCGCTATGCGGGATAGCATCACTAAATTCACCCTCTGGGAAACTCATTCTGCAATTGACAGATGCACTATTTCAAGGCTTGTGTCTGCTTGATAAAATTGGCTTCTACTGGTGTATTTTAGCCACATAGAACAATGTACTCTTTGGCAAGCCTGTAAATAATGTGTGTCATTTGCAGAATGAGGTCCCCAAAAAGGTGAATTTAGTGATGCTAGCATCACCAAATTCACCCTCTGGGAACCTCATTCTACTTAGGCCTCAACTGCTATGGTAGACCTGGGATCAGATTGAAGTTCCCCAGTTGAAGTTATATATTGAGTTATATAAGTTGATATTCACCCATTAGTCACGTCGATTATGGATTTTATCTTCTGCAAATTAGGGGATATAGAAACTTCCCAGAAGGGAAAAAGTAACTAAAAACAATGTCAATTTGATACTACAGATAGTTCCCAGAAGATGAGGCCTAAGAGGAATGAGGTCCACAGAGAGTGAATATGTTAGTCCGCCGTGCAGGATAGGGTCACTAAATTCACCCTCTGGGGACCTCATTCTGCAAATGACAGACACACTATTTTCAGTCTTGCTCTTTGGAATTTCTGTTTTGCAAACAAACATACAGACATACAGTAATGCCCTAAATAATCGACTCCTTAACCACAGCAGAATTATTGGTAACTTTTCAGGATTTAGTCGGAAATATGGATTGTTGCCATTAATCGGAAAGCTCTCACTGAGAGCTTTCCGATGAATGGCAACAAGCCATATTTCTGACTAAATCCTGAAAAATTACCCATTATTCTGCTATGGTTAAGGAGTCGATTATTTAGGGCATTACTCTACATTTGTACACACTTGATCCTAGAATTACAGTGTTCTTGCTGTTCTATATTTACAAATCCGTTTGGAACATGCGTTATATATGCATTCCGTTGATGTCACATGACGTTACCCTCAACCATGAAGCCATAACTATAACATAAAAGCACCATCACATATGATAAAACAAGCCTTGTATGTGCCTGAATAAACCTTGTAAGTCTTTTTTTTTAATTCATGGATAATAGGATGGGCGGTGTGTAATAACAAGACAGTCAATGACTGTGGGGTCGCTCACCAGACTACAAAGACTGATAAGACTGGGACTCTGGAGACTACAACAGTCAGAACTTTTCATAATTACTTTAAAAGAAATAGCTCTAAACAGGATATGTGGCTAGAGAGATTTCACATATGTAGATTGGTGAAAATCCACCTTGAAATTACCAACTGTATACTACTGATCACCCCCTCCTCCTCCAGCTCAACAAGTCCCCTTTGACCGGTATACAGACTCCCAAGTCTTAGGTTGGAATTTCACAACTGACACCTCAAACTTTCTCAATTGTTGGAAATTTCCAATCTCACAAGCGCCTTTTTCCAAAACCATTTAGACATGTTTGAAGCCCAATTATCCATGGATCCAAAACACAATACATGTAAGTCAGATTAATCAGTCAGGTGGTTCCAAGGTAGATGTTTTAATGAATTTGGCATTTCAATGATTTTATTAGACACAAAAGTGTTAACTCCCCATAGCCCCACCATTTCTTGACAAATTGACCTCATTTTAACAAATCTGAATCTCAGTCACTTAAGGATCCTCCTGATTGCTCCATACTATATGTAAGCTAAATAGTCCAACCTCTCTTGAGAAGACATTTTAAGAATTACTATAGAGACATATAGTTATGTCCCTGGTCCCACCCTATTTAACCTGGTGACCCCATCTGAATAAATTTAAATCCCAGACACCAAAGAACCCTTCATACATATGATAAATATCAGTAAAATAGACCTGATGGTCCTTGTGAAGGAAGCATATTAAGAGGGAAACTGTTCTTCGTTTGGCCCCTATTTGACCAAGTGACCCCATTTGAAAAAAATCTGAATTGCAGTCAAGGAAGAACATTCCATGCTAAATAAGCCAACCAGTTCTTGCAAACATATTTTAAGAATTACTATGTAGTGAAATAGTCTCTGGCTCTGCCCTTATTTGACTTTGTGATCCCATTTTCACAAAGGTAATTTCATACCAAATATAAGCAAAATAGGCCATTTGATTATTGCATAGAAGACACATCATGAATTACTATGTAGAGAAAGAGTAATGTAGCTGGCCTTGCACCTACTTGACCTGGTGACCCTGATAGAACAAATCTGAACCACAATCACCAAAGGAGCAAGCCTGCAAATAGTGCACCTATTCCTACATTGTATGTGCCTGGCCTCAAGCAACACAATGTATTATACAATCAAGCCTTGAAATAGTGTGATAGTGTGTCTGTCATTTGCGGAATGAGGTCCCCCAGAGGGTGACTTTAGTGACGCTATCCTGCACAGTGGGCTAGCATCACTAAATTCACCCTTTGGGGACCTCATTCTGCTAAGGCCCTCAACTGCTATGGCAGACCTAGGATAAGATTGAAGTTCCCCAGTTGAAGTTGATGTTCACCCATTGGACACCTCAATTATGAATTTTATATTCTGCAAATTAGGGGATATAGAAACTTCCTAGAAGGGAAATGTAACTAACAACTGTGTGGGATAGCATCACTAAATTCACCCTCTGGGGACCTCATTCTGCAAATGACAGACCTCCTATTTGCCATGTTGAACAATACATGATAGATTGTACCTCTTATTAATGATTCTCTGACCTGCAAATGTCAGACACACTAAATTCAGGCAGTTTGTTTAAATTGCTAGCAGTATGTTTATACAAGCTGTCAGTGACATTGTATTCCTTGATTAATGACCTGTGTTTCTCTCTGTCTATCCACAAAGAGATATCTGCAACTTTAATAGAACAGGTATTAATGTTGGAAGCTGGAAATGATATCCATTGGAAGGGATGTTGGTTGGGTGTAGGCCACTGCAGGGTGGGGGTGCATCTGGGCCATGTGGGAGGGGGATGGGTAATGGAATATTTCTGTAATTTCAGAAGATTAAAGATTAAAGTTTCATAAATCTGCAGATGTTATAATGGTGTCACTTTTTCAAATTTTATAACATGCTTTTTTTTTTTTAGTTATGTCACTGGCTCTGCCCACATTCGACCCAGTGACCTCATTTGAACAAATCTGAATAACAGTCCCCCAAAGACCCTTTGTACCAAATATGAACCCATTCGGACCAATGGAATTTGAGACGAAGTTGTTGTAAGAATTACAGAGTTATGGCCCTGGCTTCGCAACTATTTGACCCAGTGACCTCATTTGAACAAATCGGAATGAGAGTCACCTAGGGAACATCCACACCAAATATGAACCCATTTGGTCTTACGGTTCCAGAGGAGAAGATGTTCAAAGAATTGTTGACGGACGGACGGATGGACGGACGGATGGACAGACGGATGGACGGACGGACGACGGACGAGGAGTGATGACTATAGCTCCACCGGAGACTTCGTCTCAGGTGAGCTAAAAACAGAACACGTGTTAATGGGTTTGTTGATATGGCACTTGTGTCATTGTGGAAGGATAGAAAATCGAGGCTGTTCTATCATTCCGTGTTGGCACTCGTGCCACATCAACAATCCCATTAACACATGTGTCATTCTGTGTATGTATTTGGTATGCTGTACCTGTATGTAATATATGGTTGTGAGAAAATTGAACAAAGAGAAAGGACACCAACAGGGACTCAGTGCATCTCAAATGGAAACCCTGAATATCGTGACTTGGCACAAGCGGGTGCGAAATATTATTTTAGTTAAAACATATTTTTATTTCCAATTCCAAACAAGAGGTACGCTGTCGCGTGGCATTTGCCCCCGATCGTAGCAATTCGGATTAAGCATGGACGAAACTGCGGATATCCGAGGAGGTCTATATGACCATTCCAAAAGAAGTTCGTACAGAAATGTTGACTAAAAACCCAAAAACAAGCGATCCGGAAACCCAAAAAGAAGATCGAAAATTCAAATTTTCTATGTTAAAAAAAGGGCCATAACTCTGGCAAAAATCATCAGATCATACCCAAATTCGCACTTGACATGTATTTTCATATAACTGATCCACAAAAAATATGGGATTTGCAATCGTACCACCAAAGCTCACGCTATCATCTGGAAACCCAAAAAACAAGAGAAAAATTGAATTTTCTAAGTAAAAAAGGGCCATAACTCTGGTGAAAATGGGTGGACGAAACCCGCGCTATGCATGTAGCTGTTCCCACATGCTGCTCTATGACCATACTAAATCTCAGCTAAATCTGCCCAGCGGTTGCTGAACAATAATGCAAAATGTTTGTACGGACGGACAAAATTCAAATTTTCTAAGTTGAAAAAGGGCCATAACTCTGGTGAAAATGGGTGGACAAAACCCGCGGTATGCATGTAGCTGTTCCCCCATGCTGCTCTATCACCATACCAAATATCAGCTAAATCTGCCCAGCAGTTGCTGAACAATAATGCAAAATGTTTGTATGGACGGACGTACAGAAGGACGTACGGAAGGACGTACGGACGGAGACTTCGACTATATACCCGCCGACTTCAAGTCGGGGGCATAATAAAATGTCGGCGACCACAGTGTCCCCCGAAAAGGTGGCTAACTCCGAGATTGGCAGTGTTATTGAAATCGGTTAATATTTGTTCGAGTTATGCGCATATGACAAACAAACTGGCAAGAAATTGTCAAACTAAGGGGCATAACTCAGGAAGAAAAAAAACAGACGAAATTGGTTTTCGAACTATTCCAAGATATTTTGGCAACCAAATCATAATTTTTTTTATTGAAACGGTTAATATTTGATCGAGTTATTGAGCTTAGGACAAAAAAATGGCGAGAAACCATCAAACTAAGGAGCATAACTCAGGTAAGAAAAATCAGATGAAACTGGTTTTCGAGCTTGTCAGAGATATTGTCACAACCAACTAATAAACAAAAAATTATTCAAATCGGTTAATATTTGTTATTGCGCTTATGACCGGAATGGACAGACGGACGGACGGTGTTGATTTCTATAGAACCCCCGAAATAAATTTTCTAGGGACAACAAACAACATATGACACAGAAATTCATAATAGAAGTGATAACATATGGAAACGGGGATCAAACAACAAGCCCGAGGGCTTATTTGAAGTCCTCTTAAAAGGAGGGTGTCTCATTTTCAATTCTGAGATACATTTGCTAGAGATTTGAGCTCTGTATTTTGGCATTATAAATTCTTCTCAATAGTATTCGTTGGCCAAACAAATTCATTGACATCAGACTAAAAATTAATACACTTTGTTGGAGCAACTTACCAAGCTTTTTATTTCTGAACTTCACAGCAGCTACATTGATCATGTTCATCCCATACAGATTATAGTCAATGAAGAACTGAAATTAATAGCATTGATCATGTTCATCCCATACAGATTATAGTCAATGAAGAACTGAAATTAATAGCATTGATCATGTTCATCCCATACAGGTTATAATCAATGAAGAACTGAAATGAATAGCATTTAGGGGTAAACAAACTAAATCAGAGTATCTTGGGCACATGTGAATTATCAATGGTTAACCCTTCCATGACTGGAACTTCCTGAAATTTTGTGAAAACCCTGTGCCAATGCATTCTCTTATATATGTGAGTCTCCCATAGGGAGCCTAGCAAATATAAGAGAATACAATGGCCTAACAATATTTACCTTAACCTTGTAAGCCAATGCATTCTCTTATATATGTGAGGCTTCCTATGGGAGACTTGCATATACATGTATAAGAGAATGTGCTGGCACATGATCTTTAATGCTGTTCCAGCTCAGCTCCCACCATGAAAGGGTTAATAATAGTATTCTAGACCAGCTACGTTATCTAAGTAGAATTAGTGAATTGTGTTTTCATCTGATCTACAGTAATGCCCTAAATAATATGTCTTAATTGTTGCCATTCATCGGAAAGCTCTCAGTGAGAGCTTTCCGATGAATGGCAACAAGCCATATTTCCGACTAAATCCTGAAAAGTTACCCATAATTCTGCTGTGGTTAAGGAGTCGATTACTTAAGGCATTACTGTATAACCTATGACTGATATACTCAGACAGATGTACCAAAAATCATCATTTTCATATAAACAAAGATGAATAACTATAGATCGAAAAACCCAAACAAAACGATTGCACACAACATTGAATGTCTTCATAGCAGTGAATGTCCATATCAAATTTCATTGAGATCCGAGCACTACTGTTCAAGTAATGACATGAACAGACATTGGATGGACAAAAAAGCCAAAAATCCAGATAAACAAAGATGAATTACTCTAGAATGGAAAATACGAACAAATTGATGGAACCTCTAATGAATGTCCTCATAGTAGTGAACATCCGTACAAAACTTCATTGAGATCCGAGCACTACTGTTCAAGTTATGTCATGTACAGACATCTGACATATGGACAGGCGGACACATGCACGGACAGACGAGTTGAAACATGGGCTAGACGGAACCCAAATTTAATCTCTAGAAGGAAAATGCAAACAATGCCATTGGGTACTTTTTAAAAAGAAGCTGTGATGACAAACGTCTGATAACCTATGGCTGACATATAGCTGTGCGGACAGACAAAAAACCTTGATTGGCAGATAAATGAAGAAGAATAACTGTAAATTGGAAAATACAAACAAAGTAATTTTCCCCCTCCTTTGAAAGCAGTCATGATGGCGAACCTCATTTCATTAATATTAATTTCATTAATAACCCATGTCCCATGTCTGAGATACTGACAATCACTTATCGTCATTATGAAGTGAGCAAATTGATACCGTAGACCGGGTTGTGGCTGAGGTAGGTGTCACCCGGAGATGGAGAAATTCCCATGTTGATTTTCTATTTCTGGGTACCATTCTACATCAGAATTTCTGAGGTGTATGGGTCAAAGCCCAGAAGTTTTTTTTAAATGGTCAAAATCATGTCAAAATTTCTTAAAAATGGCTATATTCTAAAAAATCAATCTATGATAGTTAAAATTGTGATAAATGAAACAAAACATGGGAATTTCTCCATCTCCGGGTGACACCTACCTCAGCCACAACCCTGACTACCGGTACGGCCACTCAGTCAAGTGGCAAATACATCTTCACTACTGATATGCCTGATGCAATGATTCGAGATTAGATATGAAAATGCCTGATTCGCAGGACCCTTACACTAACCTGAAGATTATAAGGAATATGAGACTCATGTGGCTGGAAATTCTTGTTCAACACAGCTCCACCCAACAACAAATCTGCAGCCCTGAAACAAAACAAAGTTTGACAGATACATGTATAACAAATTATACTGTGAATGTCTTTGATTTCATCGGCATCTATTTTTGTGGTTTCTCACAAAAAAGGCAATTTTGTTTATGTGTGTTTTTGTTCTTAAGTTTCATCAGTTTTGTAGTGCAAAGTGTATTATTTTCAATGGAGTGGGAATAACTATATATCTTAAAGATAGAGTTATTCCCCTTCCATTGAAAATACATTTTTGTTTGAATTCTGTTGCATTCTGGGAGCCATAACGGGGGAATCTTTTTATGATTTCAGCTGTTTTCTATTTCTGTATTTCAAATGGTGATGAATTATAGTATTTTAATCATATTTTATGGCATAGATTGTTATTAAAACCATATATCAAGGCACTATAAAAAAATAATCGGTGACTCGAAAATTAAGTGGGCCTTTAACCCTTTACCCAACAGTAATATGTCTAACGTCATTACCCACACCAATACTGATAGGAGAGAACGTCGTCACCCCAGCCAACATAACTTTCTGGTAACGTCAAAGTTATAGGAAAAAATGTATTATTAAATCTTATGGTGGCTCTTGTTTATCTGCAATGATGGTTTATTTTATTTTAATTAATTGGTAACAATTGATTTTCATATTTATGAAAGTCAAGTCCCCCCCCCCCCATTGGCAATGTGCAATTTGTTTTTATTTAATTCATACTACATCCTTAGTATGGGAAGAGCAGGTAAGATGATTTGTTTGATCATATATTCCATCTGGCGATGGAGAACAAGGAGACACTATGGAGTTGGTAGGTATCTTTCCGGATTTTTCTTGACCCTGATTCGTTGCATAGAATTAAAATCAATTTCACATTGAAATGTATCATATTCTGAATTTTATTGCTGTCATTTCAGCTGGTAATTTCCGAAAATTTATCGTATTATTGTGTTCAATTTATCAACAGAAATATTGCAAAACAAAAAAATCCGGAGATCTGGTTGTGTACGGTACTGCGTGAGACAACACAGTCGCCATAATTTCTTTACTGTTAGCAATCACTTTGAAATAAAAAAAATGAGATCGTTTTGCAGTACATTCCTTTAAATTTTCACATCTACATGTGCACCAATCACTCTAGTTCATGTCCACATGAATGCGTACCATAATTTGACATCGTTAAACAAAATTATCCCCCATTATATATTGCATATATAAATTTGCAAAACAGAAAACGTCGTCGATTGAGTTGTGTATTACGTAAGACGGCAAGGCAACACAGTTGCCGTACTTTCTTTACTGTTAGCAATCACTTACTAATAAAATAATGAGATCGTTTTACGCGTGCATTCCTTTAAATTTTCACATCTACATGTGCACCAATCACTCTAGTTCATGTCCATATGAATGCGTACCATACTTTGACATCGTTTAATAAAATTATCCCCAATATTTTATCAACAAAAACACCGCGAAGATTTTGTATGAAGTTTGACGTTGTAACCTCGATTTCCAGAATTACCTTCACTTTTCCACAATCACTAGCAAAGTGTTAACCAACTTCTATTTATTTGCATTTGATAATGTACCAACGAAATTCAATAAAATGTGGAAATGCATTGTGAAATTGATTCCAGCATTGTAAAAATCTTATTAACTGTTGTTGACACGTGATCACAGATAGTAACCAATGTAAACAAAACACAAGCCATGATCGTGAGGGTTCAGAAATAAGATGCAACGTCGACGTAAATACTCGGACAATTACTCCGTGTGTCATGTATAAAAAAAGACATAAAAACAGCATTAATAGACTAAAATTTCAATTTTTTAAATCATAGGTTAGAAGTTGAAATGCTATTCAGTAACAATATAATGTTTAATATGTCGGAATTGAAATATATATCGCAAGAACTATATATTCAGCGCCGACAACAACTCCTTCTGTGTACCTCACGAACGTAATGCGTACGTACTTGACCCAGTTTATTACGATATATCTTGTCACATTTACATGCGTAGATCATGTCCATCACATATTGTCATTTGAAAAAGATTGAATGGCCATTAAGGTCGATAACAGTGCTTTTCTCTTCGTGAATATATGAGATGCCAAACTAAATAATAGTTAGCAAGACATCGTATTGACGAAATATACTAAAAATAAATCACATTGAGACACAGGCGTTACCTTGACCTTGATGTAATGATGATGCAATGTATATCACAGTTAGTGCCAAAACACAAGGTGTGTACACAGTTAAACTACCGGTAATCGATATATTGTTTGGCCTATGTTCAACTTGTAACAAAGGACATACTAATAGTGCAATTTTGTTCGATTAAATGATAAATATCTCTTGAAAAATTATTGATAACTATAAGATTGAAATTCGCGCCCAGCTTGGATGGAAGCCACGTGTTCAGAAATTGGTAAACGCGCTGTTTGCTGGAAGCTTCTAATTAGTTCCTCGCATTGCTATTCAATACATTTTATACACTCTATAAAAAATATAATATTGTCAATATGATCATGTGAAGAATTAGGAAAAATAAAATAATAATTGAAAACAGTTTTATTTGGGAATAGGCCTACACAGCAGTAAGAACAAACACGGCGTCCTTAGTAACAAAAACTAACATCAGCATGTCGTCTTGCTCTTACCGTAGCTTCGTTAGTCAAATTAATGGTAGTGATTGTTTTATATTTGGATGCATATGATATAAAAACATAAACAAGTCAAGTGAATATTTTATTGGAAATAAAAATAAAGTTCGAAAATAAATAAATGTCAGTTAGACGACCGTACACAGTTACCCAAGTACGCTGATTTCTCTAGTCGACTTCAAAAAATAGCACCGCCGCATTCCACATTTCGTTTTATTGCAATTTTATTGACAACTATTGATTAAATTGTACAAAATCTGCCACAAAACCCCACAAAAACTTAACAATTAATAATGTAACATATATTTTATTATTTACATTAACAATGAAAGCAATTTGTTGTGTTATAATGCAATAGTTTTGTTGTAAACTATGACTGAAAAAAACGCAAAACTCCGGGCTCTCTGGGGCTCTATGGACGCTACGCGGCAGGGCGCTCTAGGGCTTTATGGACGCTACACGGCAGGGCGCTCTGGGGTGTTCTGAACGCTAAAGGGTTAATGCTGTGGCATGTGAAATTCCACATGTTGCCATAGCATTTCCAATGGCATTGCTTATTGCCGTGGCCAATTTCAAGGACTGAATATTGTTTCTGAAATTTTCAGAATGAGGAAGCCAGAAGGTGAATTTAGTGACGGTATCCCCCACAGCGGGTTAGTATCACAAAATTAGGCCTCATCTGCTATGGTAGACCTAGGATCAGATTGAATTTCTCCAGTTGACGTTTGTGATGTTCGGCCATTTGTCACCCTGATTATGCAATTTAACTTCTGCAAATTAGGGATATAGAAACTGAACAGAAAGGAAAAAGTAAGACTAAAAACAATGTTAATTTGAGACCACAGAGTCAGATACTTCTCAGAAGATGAGCCCTAAGCAGAATGAGGTCCCCAGAGGGTGAATTTGGCGAGGCAGCCCACTGTGTGGGATAGCATCACTAATTTCACCCTCTGGGGACCTCATTCTGAAAATATCAGACACTATATTCATGCTTGCTGTGAAGGCCTGTTGTCCCTTTAATTGCACACACACATATACTTCCCAAAGGATAGTTTGAATGGTCACTTCAAAATACAGAAATATATTTATGTCGATGGACAAGTCTGATGATATGCAGGGTTATGACCACTTTATGCAGTTACACAGATGGTGTTTTAGTACCTGTATTATCACCACACTTAGGTGCATGTGTCCAGACTAACTGAAAGTACCTATATTATCGTCACAAAGGCACTTAAACGCACGTGTCTAGACCAACAGAAAGGGTGAAGAACTTTCGCTCAGGATAAGTTCAGGATAATGAGTATTATTTCTTTACAAACATAATCTGAGGACACAAGTACTATTAGCTATCATTGGAGTTTAGTACAACAAATCAACTACATATACGATTAAAGATGCTTCATCTCTTCCAGACAACACTTACAACAACAACAAAATTTCTATGAACCTCAATTTTGAGATGGTGTTGCATAAATTTCATTTAACTCTTTCATGATGGGAGCTGCGCTGGTGCAGCATTAAATATCATGTGCCAGTGCATTCTTTAATATATGCGATTCTCTCATGGGCAGCCTCGCATATATAATAAGAGAATGCACAGGCTTAAACTGTCAAGGTAAATTGTTAGTCTTTTAAACATGTGAAGTTTTTTAAATTTTATAATATATTAATTATTTTTCTCTTAGAACCAGGGGGGGGGGGGGGGGGGGATTTTTTTCCGCAACTCAATATTTTGTTTCCTGCAATTCTTTTTGACGGTTTTTGCAATGAGTTTGTCTTAAAACACCTTAGAATTTCAATATTAACATATATGACAAATTTCATGATCAGACAAACAGTATAGCCTGTTGTAGCCCATGCTAATGGATTGAATTTTGAAATCCAAGATGGCCACTGGCAGCCATGTTTTTTTTGGCCGAATGACCCCAAAATGACTCGTTTCTATTTACATGTCAATGTTAACATCCATGACAAATAGTATGCACAGAAATTTATATACAGCTGTTTACAGTGAATTCCCCCCCCCCCCCATAAATCTCTGTTTTAGTGTTAAAAGGGGGGTGGGTGTCCAAAAATGGTCGGGGAAAAAACAGCCGAAAACGGAAACAATTGCATGCGGGGTGGGTGGGTTCCAACAAGGGTCGAAAGGAAAAATTCAGCATACGTGTCTGAATTTTTTTTCCGACCCACCCCACCCCCTGCTTAGAACCAATACATACTTTTTAACAATGCTGGGATTATAGAGATATATCTTCAGGAATTGCTGCTCTTTATCATGGTATCCATACATTGGCCTGCAAAGGAAAGGAAAGCTGAATTTTATGATCAATTAACTATTTCTGCACTGAACAATCATTGATGAGTAGTTCACTTACTGTATACACTCATGAGTAAGACCAGGGGGGGGCGGGGGGGGGGGGGGGGGGGGGGGGGGGGGGGGGGGGGGGGGGGGTCAGTGAATTTTTTGACACAAAAACTTGAGACTGGGCTTACCTTCGAGGACCCCCACATGCAAAATCTCAGTTTGCATTCATAGTTCTATAAATCTAATGTTGTGTTTTATATGAATCATGGTAATATAAGTTATTGTGGTGGATTGACGGTAACATGGTGTGACATTGATGGCTTGGAGTTTATGTTCAACCAAAATGTGAAGCGACGAGGTTGAAAATAGGCTCCATGCAGTCAATGGTACCGTCAATCCACCACAATAACGTATATGTTCTGCCGATAGTCCTGGTCATTCTTAGAAATTTTACATTTATTCCTAAGAATGATCAGCAGAAAATGTCAAATCTCCTATCGCTCTTGCCATAACGTTGTTCAACGTAATTTAAAAAATTGAAATTGAAATTGAAAAAAAAACAGGCCAGCGAGAGACGATGAAACGGTTGTCTTGGTTTCCCTTATGTTGATGGCTCGAGACGTAAACATGGGATATGTTGCTTGGCTCTCTGACCAATCAAAGACGCTGTTTCTTACTGGAGGCGGAACATATTATTTTATTTAATGAAAATAATTTGTTTTGTGTTTTATTATGTTAGATTAATATTCAAAATAAGACACAAAGATCATCTTATATATTGTAATACAGCATTTTGGGAAACACAATGGGGCAGGTACAGTAACGCCCTAAGTAATCGACCTCTTAACCACAGCAGAATTATGGGTAACTTTTCAGGATTTAGTAGGAAATATGGCTTGTTGCCATTCATCGGAAAGCTCTCCCCGAGAGCTTTCCAATGAATGGCAACAAGCCATATTTCCGACTAAATCCTGAAAAGTTACCCATAATTCTGCTGTGGTTAAGAGGTCGATTACTTAGGGCGTTACTGTAGTATTAATAAGTTTGCAATGGAAATTAGCTGAAGTAACAGTCTAGGAGTAATACTAGTTTTGTACATGAATTTTTGTCATCTTCATTCAGAGTTAACTTGACATCAATGTATACTCGCCTTCTAAGTTATAAAAATGGGGGTGGGCTTATCTCCGAGGACCACACCATGATTTTTTTTGGGAGCAAAAACAGTAGTGGGAGAGTCCATTCAGTATACTATACATCACTATGTACTATACTTTATTTCAGACATAATATGTCCATAGCGTATTATTAAGTTATTATACAATGTTGTGTACAGTATGTGTTTTTCTTGTACGAGTCCAGGTTGTGGTGGTCCAATAAGACTTTTCACCACAACCTGGGCGAGTACAAGAAAAACTCATACTGTACACAACATTGTATGACATTTTTATTATCCATCTGTATGTTTATCCAAATTTTGGGAATAAAACTTTAGTGGCTATAAAAGCCTGTATTTGATCATCAGAAATCATGATATGGAACAGTAAACACGGAAATGAAAAAAAAACTCAATGCGAAAGTGAAACGTCTGCTGAATCCACCAGTGTTGCACGCGCATCACAATTTCACCGATACATTTCGCAATAGTTAATTCGTGACGTCACCGAGTCCCAATAAAAAAGTCATATTGCACACTTGTAGTCCAGGAGATCGGGAGGTAGTGTTGCTCATATTGACGGACAAGCCGCGACCATGTTATTTTTAATGTTTTAGGTATGGTAATGAAGAAAAATTATGATAGCAAGAACAAATTTGTAGCCTTCTTTGGTTTTTGCGATTTTTTGGGCATTTTTCTACGTTTTTAGCCCGAATTTTTCAATTTTTTTTTCAATTTGTAACAATTTCATTTTAGTATGATTTTGGTGATTAAGTTGAATAGTAATTGTGTTAATAATGTTAAATAACTAATCGTGCTAAAACAAATTGAAGAATTTAATTTTTATTTTTATTTTTTACCATTTTTTTATGCAAAATCGTCCAAATTGCAACCATTTCATCTTAGTATGATTTTAATGGTTAAATTCGCCATTAATTAATTTAATAGTGTTAAATAATTTACAACTTGTCTTCTACAATGTTTTTAAATGGATTTAAGAAGGTTTCTACTTGTTTTCTAAGTTGAGGGGGGTCTAATTCAAATCCAATTAAACATTGTACATTAGATCAATTTCTTAAGGCGTATGGTAGATATACGTAACTAGTTTTCAAAACTTATACATATGCCTTTCTATCATGTGCGTTATGCACGCGAGTCGGATTTTACAAATTAAATTATGATGAAAAATCCTGAATTTTGGGTGTGATCACATTTGTGGTCATAATATTCCCATTAGAGAGTGGATGGACATGGGCATGCGACACTGTGCAGTATATATGTATATGACAAGCATGCCATGAGACATTAGTATCTTTCTACTAAACTGTGCTTCCAGAGTTATCAGGAATAGAGTATCGGTGTTATTTCTTACCCAAATAAATTTTAAAACGGGGTATGTGGGTTAAAGGACCACTGGGAGATAACAGGATGTCCAATGACTCCTATATTTCTATCGTATCACAGTAAAGCTGTTTTTGTAAAATTGGCGCGGTTTACACGATCAAAGTTCGATTTTCTTTACAATATGTTACAAGCAACTAATTATATAGAGTTACGCTTCTTGAAGTTGTGTAGGGAAACTCGAGTCAGCATAACAAAAACATCTGTCTGCTGATTGGTTGATTATCATTGAGGGGAATATGGAAGGGGTCTGGATATTTTTATGCTGCTGATTTATGTGCAGTAAATGGGGTAGTTGTAGAAATGCAAGATTATCGTTTGAAAAAATTGACCACTTGAAGCTCCATGGACGGAGGACTTTTAGTTAACACTGTCATCTATGGAAAAATAATTAGGTGTTTGTAACCTATAGATAAGAAGCTTCGGTACATTAATTATTATTCATATATTACTATATTTAAATCAGATGTATGCATACAGTCGGCGTCGAAACAAAAACACGAATGTACCGATTATTAGTGACATTCAAGTTAAATGTTCAATAATAGAAAATTATATTGTGACTGCTTCATTCAACATGAAGTTAATCAAGGTGTATCGTTATTAATAACGGTATACAGTAATATCGAAATAAGAAGAATCATGTGGCCCTGGGTACTTATCCCCCAGCGCTGTGACAAAAAAATTGACAATGTATTCTTAAACCCAAACCTGTGGCGGTTTTTCATCCAATGTACCGAAGCTTCGTGCCATGTACCGAAGCTTCGTGACGTGTCAGAACTCCAGGAATATACCACCACAGGACATCATATGGCACCGATAACAAACGTTGAATGGTGACCAGAAACCCGGATATTAATAATTTCAGATCATAATTAGCATCGATATTAACCCATCGAGGAATCGTCATAATGACACACTATATTACACCCACCCCTATATAACTGCTCCCTCTCTGACACAGGGCTACATGTAAGAAGATTATCGATGTCTACTTAATTAGAATATACAGTTCCGTCAAAATCTGGTGAAAAATGTGACCTCGCATCGTTAACCCCAAATCTGTGGTGATTTTTCATCCAATTTACCGAAGCTTCGATCGTGTCACGTACCGTCAAATGGCATCAAACGTTGAATGGTCATCATAAACTTCGATATCAGTCATTTCAGATCGTAACTATCACAGAAATATATATTAATCCATGGTGTAATTATGTCAAAATGACACACTATATTACACCCACCCTATATAACTGCTTTACGTCAGCCCTGACACAGTGCTACATACAAGACGTTTATCCATGTCTACTTAATGAAAGTATATAGTTCTGTCGAAATCTGGCGAAAAATGTGACCTTGCATCATTAACCCCTAATCTGTGGCGGTTTTTCATCCTATGTACTGAAGCTTCGTGACATGTACCGAAGCTTCGTGACATGTCAGAACTCCAAGAATATACCCATCGGGACATCAAATGGTATCAAACGTTGAATGGTCACCAGAAATCTCGATATTAGTCATTTCAGACCATAATTAGCATAGCAATATATATTAACCCATCGAGAAATACGTCAACATGACACACTATATTACACCCACTCCTATATAACTGCGTCATCCCTGACACAGGCTGCATAAAAAAAGTTTATCCATGTCTACTTAATGAGAGTATACAGTTCTGTCAAAATCGGGCAAACAATTTGGTCTATAAATACCACAGAGTGACACATTTAAGATAGACCAAAACAATAAACACCTTTCAACCCAAAGATAGTTACATTTTAATTGAAAAAATAGTCCAAACATGAAAAGATATTTAAGTCAAGTTTTTGAGAGAAAAGTCCAATATTTTTGGTGATGTCAGTTGTGACAATAGTAACAATTAACCATGGTACATCATACATGTTAGTATTCAATGTATAGAAGGCAGAATAGCCAATTTTGTACATCATCCACAACTTGTAATCGATTGCAGGACATGCTGGGCAATATTTACCATTTTCCATATTTTGGCGGCCATTTTGGCAGCCATTTTGAGCCAAAGTAAGAATTGTGGGTCCATTGAGTTGGAATATTCATAGGTAATCATGTGCATCACTTACATTACAAAGTTATGTTCATTTCTTGTTAAAATATGACTAGAATCCCAATTGTGATGTTTTTGTGTGAAATTTTATACCGCATTCTGTAAATTCATATTTTTGAGGGAACGGAAGGGGTTAGGACCCCAAAAAGTGCATATTGAATTGCCCCAATGATCAGTTAATATAAAAAATACAAAATGAAGTCACATTACTCAACCAGTTCCAAACAGCATGAATCGATCTAGAAGATATTTGTAAAAAAAAGTTATATTTTAAACTTCCGGCGGCCATTTTGGTGGCCATCTTGGATGGTGAGTTTCAATTTTGCCCCAAAAAAGTTACATTATGTCTTACCTTCACGAAAATATATACATTTGTATACATTTTACAAGATTTTTACCGCTATAATTTGCATACAATTGACTTAGATTCTGAAAAACAGCGGCCATGATGGACGCCATTTTGTCTGGAGTCTATATGGCCACTTTTTTTTTCTTGTTAGCATTGCTTAAAAGTTGAAGGACATAATAAGGAACAAAATTAGTGGGGAGAAGTTAAGTCCCAATGGGTGCAAGGGTACCAATATTAGCTCTCTGAATACTAGTAGTACTATGACGTCGCCGGAAAATTCTTCTATTTTCGGTCGTCGGGTAGGTCAATAAAAACATGTTTTTCGCCAATTAAGCTACAAATTCACCACTGCTATCATGGATTTTCGTAATCTACATATATTTTACTACAAAAATAGACTGGATAGCACTTGTCCGTTAAAATGAGCAACATTTGTTATTTCTTGGGGTCGATCTCCTGGACTATTGGGAGTCCAATATGACATTCGGGAGTCCAATATGACTTTTTCCCGGATTATCACGTGGCGGCTTTTGCCCAATCAGAAATAGTGTTAGTTAAGAGATGGATAATAATACAAATTATAGTGATACAGGTATTATGTATATACAAAAAGTAATTGTTATATTAGGTATACAATAGATTATTCTAGTTTCTGAATAGTTGAGAGAAAAATTTCAAATCAGATTTATAAATATATGATATAATACAATTGGAGCTGTCTGCGATTCTCGAGAGAAAACTGTACACATGCTTACGCCTTCACGTCAACATAGATACATGTAGTGTGCGGTCAGACACAAACATCCCACTTGCACTGCATGATCTATCGTATCTGTATGCATTGTTGTAGCAGACTGATAATTTATTCATATTCTTTTTTGTATAATTAGTCCAAAGATGAGCACAGTAGAGTGGAGACGCAAATTTTGAAACAGGAACATTTTTACTGGTGGTGAGCATCTAGCGAGTTTGCGTATTATACTGTTGGAATGCACACATCACTATCAATTCAGTTTACTATATAGACAGAACACAACGTGCATCTTAATCGAGACTCTTTTATCGAATGAGTTGCGGATGGCGCAAGGATATATTTCGCGAGAGCATAGCTCGAGCGAAATATAACTTTGCGCCGTCCGCAACGAGTTCGATAAAAGATTCGAGATTATGATGCAAGTTGTGTTCTGTATTTATTCTACACCATTCAGTCAGATAAGTTCAATCCATGAATGTCACCTCCATTGTTACTATAGCTACCTTTATTGTGATTTAAGTCCGACAAATAACCAGTAATTATGGGGGGATCACCGGAAGCGGATGATCGATGTAATGTACGTCTTCTTTCTTGGCGACAACGTCAACAAGAATAGTTCCGGCTTGTATTCCACTAGAGGTATACACTTATATGTATTCAATGGCTGGGATTCCATTGAATACATGTGCCTCGCGTCAATGGGTGTGGAATAAATCACTATATATCACTATCCATTCAGTATACTACATATATCACTATTAGTATAGAAAGGGTTTATAACAAGGTGTGATACATTGTATTTGATAATCACTCTTTTGATTAGAGTTCAGAGAAGACTGCCAGAATTATAGACACATATAAAGGTAGTGCCCTTTTAACAATCTGTTATTGAACCAAAAAGCATGTCTTTACAACATAGTAAAGAGGTCGACAATCATTCATTTGATTTGTGGTGAGATGGAGGGAACCCTGCTTATGCATAAAATCAATATAGATTAGGGCCATGTGTGTTATATGAGACACTTGGTCTCAATCCATTAATACCAAAGTGATGATGGCTCCCCAGATATTCACTCAGGAGCAATGACTGACTCATTTAAAATATTGGCCCACTTTCTGAGTGTAATACAGTAATGCTCTAAATAATCGACTAGTCTGGATACATGTATACCAGATATCTAACATGTTTCATTCACCAAGCCCTCGAATAATGTGTCTGTCATTTGCAGAATGAGGTCCCCAGAGGTTGAATTTAGTGACGCTACCCCACATGGTGGCCGGGTTAGCATCACCAAATTCACCCTCTGGAAACCTCATTCTGATTAGGCCTCAGCTGCTATGGTAGATCATGCCATGAATCTCTACTCTGGCTAATACAGTAGAGATCATACATATTCCACCAGTACAAAACATGGGAACTTTTTTTTATTTTGACAGGGAACCTTATAAAGTCGAAAAATAACACGGGGAATATACATGTATTTCTTAGTTACCTGTATTATCTGTTCCTTAATAATATGAAAGTGTCAATGACACTGTAGCTCAACTTGGAAAAGGAATAATTTCATGTGTTACAGTCAATGGAGCAATTAGGAATGCGGAAAGTTGAAAGGTCTAAGTAATACTAGATTATCAACATGAAGAGATATATATAAAGTAAAATCCAAGAAGCATGGTTGCTGATGGCTATGTTTTCCAATGAAATTCAAAAACATTTGATAGCTTCCATCTAGTAGATCAATATCACGATCAGTATGAAGTTTGGTGATGATCGGTTGAGGGAAGTGGTCTGTAGGGTGTGCCAAAGGATTTAGTCATGGCCAAATTTTCTGGGAAGTATCAATAGTCTCAAATTAACATTGTTATTAGTTACTTTTTCCCTTCTGTTCAGTTTCTATATCCCCTAATTTGCAGAAGCAAATGCATAATTGAGGTGATTAATAATAACTTCAACTGGGAAATTTCAATCTGATCCTAGGTATCTCATAACAGTTGAGGCCTATAAACAGAATGTGGTTCCCAGAGGTGAATTTGGTGAAAATAAAGTGTTCATCCTGTCATATATGTGGAAGAGTAACAAACTGAGTTATATATAAAATATCCCTATTGATACATGCCGGTGTTATCTTTTCGTGTAATAGTGTACATTATCATTTTATTTTTGGTAAAATATGCTTTTTCGTGAATCAAACCAGTGAAAAATGGAATCCAGCTGCCTAAGTAACATCTACATCTTGTTTTCGGCGGGAACGTAACTAAACAATATATGGGGGAAATGTTCACATTTTGTAAGCGTATTTTGGAGTATGTCAATGTTCCATTGTTCATTTTTGGGGTAAAAACAGCTTTTTTTAATGAAAAATGAGAGCATTCTGGAATCCATCACAACATGATATGTATCATTAATTCATGCCATTTTATAAAAATACCCAGTTTTATTTGTTAATAATTTAAGTGTTATATCTCAGTAATAAATATAATAAAGCGTTTTTGGAATAAGGTAGATTCTGTGGTTACCAGGGTAATTTGTTTTGATTTAATGAAATCAGTGAAAACTGGAATCCTGTATTCTGAATAACATTCCCTTTATCACAATATGGGTGGGTCCAATTTCATGTGCGACCGTGTCCTTGGCCTCGCTCATATAGGCATGTTTCTGGACCGATGGACTAATGAATCGATCTGACTCAAATTTGGTATGTAGTCCTACTTTGATCTCGGGAACAATATGGGCTAGTCCAATTTCACATGCGAGCGTGTCCTTAACCTTGACCTCGCTCATATACGCTCATATAGGCATGTTTCTGGACCAATCAAGCAATATTTCTTTCTCCTAATACTTTTCAACGTTGTTCCCTAAATAGCCCAGACGAAGTCGGGCACATCAGCTAGTATTTTATAAAATGTAATCTGGGGGTTCGAAAATTAAGTGTATATCTATTATTGTTTATTCCTATTTTATGCAAATGGAGCGAGTGGACTTGAAAATTGTCATAAAATGAATCTGTTGTTCAGAAAACAGGAGACTTACTGTCAAATGGTATTTTAAGGTCATAAATTGGGAATAAACTGGACTTTCCCCATTTGGAATGAGGCTCACTTTTGGCCCTTTGTTATCTAAAAACTCCCTGTACCATTGTTTATCCTTGTTAGTGTAGAAGGATTCAGGGTTCTATGCTAATATTTTTTATTATATGACTCATTATTTTCACTAAATACCACTATTGTTTGGTGATTGTTTTCCGATAAACCGGATGATAGTATCATGATCAGATTCCAAATCATGTGTGCCTGGATCAGAACGAGGATTCTGAACTATTTTCAATTGAGACTTTGTTTTGTTGATTAAATTGTTGTGATTCGTTCATTAAATTTGATCACCTTTTTTGCAATAAATTTCAGCAGATCACTTCACTGTAGTGATAATCTGTATGTATCCATATAAGAAATGTCAAAATGTTTTTATTATGTCCACGTACATAGTGTTAATAAAGAATTAAAACTAAAAACAAAACTATTTTGTTGACATTTTCCTCCTTAATAAAATATTAAAATTAACAAAAAAAATATTTTGTTCGCATTTTCCTCCTAAATAAAGATTCTAGTGCATAAATAACATGTTTGAGCTCGTTCTGCTTATAGGCCTCAACTGCTATGGGATACCTAGGATCAGATTGAAGTTCCACAGTTGAAGTTGGTGATTTTCACCCATTAGTCACATCGATTATGCAATTTATCTTCTGCAAATTAAGGGATATAGAAACTGAAGAGAAGGGAAAAAGTAACTTAAAACAATTTGAGACTATAGATACTTCCCAGAAGATGAGATCCACGCAGAATGAGGTCCCCAGAGGGTGAATTTATTGTGTTCATGGGCATGAAAAAATACTCAATTCTACTAGAAATGGAATGGCCATGCATGTCTGCAGGTTCCATGCTTGATCAAATTAAACTTTTGCTAAATGACTTTATTAAAGACATACCAGTATTATGTACTTATTCGGTGCGTGAAACTAATTAAGTTAGCATTCATGTGCTATGCCAACTGAAAGAATATAGCATTCTAGTAACATCGCCGAAAATTATCAAACAGATCAACCTTACCACTCCTTAGAAAACAACTATGCGCAATTGTAAATATTTACTTCTCGATTCGGGACGCAACTATCTGCAATAAGCTAACGAAAACGATTTCGTCATCGAGAGTCTGACACTGTATTTAATAAATATAAAAGAATGATGGTGTTTGTTGTCAATTTGGATATAATATTTGCAACAATTACTACTTTGAGCAAGATTATTCTCAATTTCTATTTGATCACCATACCGGAGTGTTTCACATCACTTTAAAATATTTCTTAATAAAGAAGCAATTGTCTGCAGGGTATCCGCTAGCCTAAAATTTATTTTTACTAAATGACTTTATGAAGTGAGCAATTTAAATAATACCAGGCGTCAGATAAAACACTGATAATACAGGAAGGGTTGAATAATGCAGCATATTTATAGGAATTTTATAAACACCATTGACAATAAACAATGTATTTGATTCTCAGACAATTTTTTTTCTGAATCCATTTATTTGTTAATTGGAGACTAGATACTTCCCTGAAGATAAGGCCTAAGCAGACTGAAATGGAATGGCATACATGCTTCTCTTTTCTGTCACCGTATGTGTCAGAACACTTTATTTTAACAAGAGCATCACTAGGGGCATGGCAAAATACGACTATGGTGAAAATTGGCGGGTGGAACAAAAATTCGAACGTGACCTGTATTTAGGCTAGTAAGCTCACATAACAAATTTCATTTCATTCAGTTCAGACTTACTAAAGTTATAATCCAGAAACGAAAATTGAGTGTAAAATCCAACAAAAATGGCCATTATTCCAGATAATTCTGGTGAAAATTGGCGGACGGATCCCGAAAAGATGGACGGAAGGACAGACGGATGGCAAGACAGACCAATAACATAATATATACCATTTTTTTTCAAATCAGGTATATAAAAACTATTTTCTACACCCACCCCCCCCCCACATATATGCATGCACAGATGAAGACGGCATTCATTACTAATATTCACACTCAACTTAAACACCAACATATAGTCAGATACTAGTACATGTTATGACAATAAGCATCGGAGAATAATTATGATAACTCGGTGTAACAAGTCGATACTACATGTATTGCAACGCTTTTACATCAAGGGCACAGCTGGCCAGTGGCATCTTTGATCTTTGTGATATATTAATGACAGTGTAACTAACATCATGACGTTTGACTATACATGTAGCACAAATGTTATGTGTCAATTTCAGTGTCCATGCAAATTTGAAAATGTGTGGGCAACTCGTTACAGGCCGCAAGTCTATAATCCGTGTCCAAAGTTGGACTCGAAGCATGTGGAATCGAGGCACGTGTTATGGAGGGTCCCCGGGTACACAAAATTGAAGCCCCCACAGGTTACCTAATTAGATGGTGATGCAATAGCGACTTCTGTATCTGTAATATTCCGGTGCAGGAGCCTCTCGGCTGTTATCGCGTCGTTGCTACTACTCTGATGTTTCTCCTGATATAGTCCCCGAGCATGCGTATTCTTCTATGCTGTTCCAGTCCCTGATCGTTCTCACGAAGAATGAATGTTTGTATTGCTCCGTGTTAGCTCTTATTGGTTCGAACGATCGTGAGTTGATACAATCTTGGCTCGAAATTATGTTGTCCCTTGTATGGTCTGGAAATTTTTTGCTCGTATTTTCCGTCCTTTCTTATCCTTCAGTAAATCATGTGTGTGTATGGCTGGGAGTTTCCCCTCAACCACCTGGCCGACTTGATATTATACGCAGTTCAGATTATTTGATACAACTCGATCTTGTCAATGCAAATAGCATATTTTCTTGGCATGTTGTGCACACATATGTTGGTACATATGTATGTATATCCTACTATAAATTACTTTATTAAACATATATACTAACCAGTATATCATATATATGGGCCTACATGTATATAGTGACTAGAAAAAGATCGCATGATAACTTAAATTAACTTTTGAGCACCATGTGATAGCTAGCCTGCTATAAATAAGAGGGACATTAATCGATGTCCCCTTGTATGCATGGATGGAATATTATGCTGCAAAGAAGAGAATAGGAACCACCCGTAGGTTTGGGCAACTCCAGTACGGAATTTGCCAAGGTTTTCCAATTTCCATGATATCGCACAAATGTTCATAAATTTGGAACAATTTCGGCATTTGCTTTCCATTTATTACTGAGCATGCCGGCCTTTGTTTGACTTAAGTTGAATCATATGTTGTAAATAATAGACAATGTGTTATGATATAGACATTCATATGTCAATGTAGCCCTACATAGCCATGGTTAACCTCGGTTAATTCAGATGGTAACCGTTTCAGCCCTAGTAGATCATTTGACTATACACCCCATGTACATTGGACTTCCATGACAAAATTAACATCCATTACTTATATTCACACTCAACCTGAACTGACAAAATACATTTGTCTATATCACAGCAAAGCAAACTTGTGTGGGGTTGTGTGCAACACAGCCAAGCCTTGAAATAGTGTGTCTGTCATTTGCAGAATGAGGTCCCCAGAGGCTTTGGCATTGCTGATTGCCGTAGCCAATTATGCAGGCTAGCAACATCACATGAAGTCATTTCGACAAACGTCATAAGAAATAGTGTCTCCTTGAGTGCAAATACAGTGATTAGTGACCCATGTTTGATTTCAGGTTTTCTTAGACCAATCAACAATCGACATGAAATTTGGAGAGTCATCTTCTATGACACAATGTAGGCCGTGGTCCAAATTTGGGCTACAATGAACACATGGCTGAAAATTTATAAATGCACCTATAGCATGAACAAGTTACACACACTCCCACACACCCAGACAATGGGTTTTATATATAGATAATTCTCACAACATAGGTACACAGAAGATTTCTGAACAAATTTGTCGCCATATAGTGCTGAAGATAAGTGTTATGTTTCTGATATTTTTCGATAAATATGAGATTGTTTTGTTCATGCCAGTTCAATTTGGTCGCGTAAAAATTGCAACTTTGGACTATGACAAGAAAATCTGGAGCTGTCATCGCGTTGAAACATTTATGGTACTACATAATTATGACGATTAAAAAGAAGACGAAGCAGAGTGTGAAGTTTTTTGTCATTAAAATTAATGCAAAATACCTAATATCCAGACATTCATGCATTATTGCAATTCAGATTCCATTGAATACAATCCGGGGTCGTATTTTTGAGCTAAAACATGTATTTTTATGACTTAAATACGTCTTTCTGAGACATATAACTCATGTAGGAAGGCAAGCTCAGGCATACAGTAATGCTCTAAGTAATTGACTTCTTAACCACAGCAGAATTATGGGTAACTTTTCAGGATTTATTCGGAAATATGGCTTGTTGCCATTCGTCGGAAAGCTCTCCCCGAGAGCTTTCCGATGAATGGCAACAAGCCATATTTACGACTAAATCCTGAAAAGTAACCCATAATTCTGCTGTGGTTAAGAAGTCGATTACTTAGAGCATTACTGTATATCAACCTAGTTCGATAGCAGGAAACATTAAAAACGGAATATTATAAGGTGTATTTTGGAGCGCAATCCACCCTGTGGCTTAAACTATAAAATTATAACACTTACATTCCCGTTACTAATGATATCTTGTAGACATGCTGTATGTTGGAGTTGTTCTGTCCAATTGCTACATTGATAGCTTTATCCAAGCTCCCAGCAAACTGTCGTGTGTATCTGTCCCATGGCTGTGAGCCATCATACGGCACATAGAAGTATGGAAACACGCCATGGACGTGCATGCACGTTTTCTGACCTGAAATAATAGAGATTTTAAAAAGATTTCCTTATAAAAGAGGCTATTGTCTGCATGGTCCATGCTAGCACAAAATTTACTTTTGCTAAATGAATTTATTAACCCTTCCATGAATGTAGCCTGAAATTTTGCAAAAACCCTGTGCCAATGAGTTCTCCTATTATTATGTAAACATAGTGATAAAATATATTTTTCAATTTAAATTACTACATGTACTTTCAGTTGGCAACTCTTGTGGAGTTCAGAACAAATATGTTTTCTATGGATTAAACCTGGATACTTTCACAATTGTGACATTTTATTACAGTCATTTAGTGATTTTAGATGAGCAGAACCTTAGACAGTAATGCCCTAATTAATCGACTCCTTAACCACAGCAGAATTATGGGTAACTTTTCAGGATTTAGTCAGAAATATGGCTTGTTGCCCGTTATCGGAAATGCTTTCGGGGCCATATTTCCGACTAAATCCTGAAAAGTTACCCATAATTCTGCTGTGGTTAAGGAGTCGATTAATTAGCGCATTACTGTACTTAAAAGTCTGCTATAGAAGAGTAAGCCAACCATACTTTGATGTAAACCAGTATTATCCTTTACCTATTTCACTATCTGATTTATGTCGACGGAAACTTGGACTAATCATGGGTGAGCAAGCGATATACAGCACCCCTCCGATTTAAAAAATTGAAAGACTGTGTAACCTCAATAATTATAGATAGAGTAACTCCCGAAGTATATGACCCTTTAACCACAGAATAATTATTGGAAATATTTCAGGATTTAGTCATAAATATAGCTTGTTGCCATTCATCGGAAAGCTCTCTATCATTGAGAGCTTTCCGATGAATGGCAGCAAGCCATATTTCCAACTTAATCCTGAAATATGTCCCATAATTATGCTTTGGTTAAGGAGTCGATAATTTACAACATTACTGTACCAGGAGTGCCTACTAGTACCTGCTGGAGTAGCTCCAAAGATTCGTATAACGGGAACCTTCTTAACATTCTGCTGTCGGAAGTCAGAAAAAGAGACATCTACACCGGCTATCGGGTCCACTTGGGAGTGGTCTGTTGTCACTATTCTTTCAGAAAACATATTGACAGCATGCTAACATCATTGTCTGTAATAACAAAAAATAAAACATTTCATTGAAGATATAGTCTATTATATATTTTGGAACTTCTGTCTGTCTGTCTGTGTCTTATAGACTCAAAAACTGCTCGACCGAACCGACTCAAATTTGGTATGTAGGCCTACTTTGATCCTGGGAACAATATGGGCGGGTCCAATTTCATGTGCGACTGTCCATGACCTTGACCTCGGTCATATACGCTCATAGAGGCATGTTTCTGGACCTCGACCAATCCGACTCAAATTTGGTATGCAGGCCTACATTGATCCCGGGAACAATAACCCTTCCATGACTGGAGCTTCCTGAAGTTTTACGAAAACCCTGTGCCAATGCATTCTCTCATAATATGCGAGGCTCCCATAACGAGTCTCCCATAGGGAGCCTCGCATATATAAGAAAATACATTGGCCTTACAATATTTACCTTGACATTGTAAGCCAGTGCATTCTCTTATACATGTATATATTAGCCTCCCTAAGGGAGACTTGCATAAATGAATATAAGAGAATGCACTGGCATATGATCTTTAATGCTGTACCAGCACATGTAATTGTGTGAATACGGCCTTGTCGACGTGCCGATATACTAGTAATGGTTTAAATGTAGCCTCATTGAATTGTCCATATAATGTGTGAATACGACCTATGAATCATCATGTGTCGCAATTTTTATAATTTACATCAACCTCTATATAAGATTTGGAGTTCCCTCTTTCAACAAGTGTGTACTGGGTATTGTACAGTGAATTTCCAATATAAAAACAATAAATTTAAAGGACTCAAAGCCTTTAAAGTGGGTTAATGTGAAGTAGGATAAAATTTATAAAACTCTGGAAAACAACTACATATACAGTAATGCCCTAAATAATCGACTCCTTAACCACAGCAGAATTATGGGTAATTCTGCTATGGTTAAGGAGTCGATTATTAGGGCATTACTATTTTCAACTAAATCCTTAAAAGTTAACCATAATTCTGCTGTGGTTAAGGAGTCGATTATTTAGGGTTGTACATGTACACATATTCTCAAAATAAGTGTTTCCGTCGCATTGTTAGAACCACTGGGAGACAGAGTTGAAAGTGACCTACAGTACGCATTAGTCAATATTTAACAAATTTACCTTGTTTTAATCACAAATGAATGTCTTGATGAACAGAAAACAATTAAACAGTGATTTATTTACAACATCATTTTGAATAGAAAACTACATGACACGTCCGAATGGACATTAGGAGTGGAAACAAAACACAAAATTATTCAGACATGAATGTACATGTAAGTGAAACAAAATGAAAAGATATTCTGCAGGATAGACTAAAGTAATTCAGTAAAGGGGGGAAAAAAGACTAAAAGTCCTTCCTGTTCAAGCCAAGTGGGGTCAGTGTTTGGAGGGTGTAGATCCAGTGGATCTCACGTGTTTTTCTTATTTGAAGTCCCCTCACGCTTTCTGGATTGCAATTAATTATGTCAATGATACGATATGATAGGTCTCCATATCGCGATCAGGTAGATTGTAGTGAAATGCTACCGGGGTGTTCCTGTTGTGGTGTATGTCTGCTTGATGTTCTGATAGTCTCCTTTCGAAATGCCGTTTAGTTTCACCTACGTATTGTGTATTGCGCCGTTTGCAGGTCAGAAGATAGACACAGTTGCGGGTTAGGCAGTTGTACCTTGAGGATCCCTTATATCGCTTTTTGGTGTTTTGGCTTTTGAACCATTTGTTGGTGGGTAATCCCTCGCATACTGAGCAGTTACTTTCCTCACATGTTGTGAATGGGTTGGGAAAAACTCTCCCTGTAATGCTTCTTGGTTGTGGGAGTTTGGCTCTGGTCAGTATGTCTTTAAGGTTGGGTGGTCTAAAAGTAATTCAGTGTTCATATACTTTTTCAACGCAGTGATCAGAAATTTCAACTCGACTGCATTAATTCCAAAAGCAGTGCAATTAATTTGAACATGGTCCTCAGCCATTATAAATGCAACAACTGCATTTCGTTGACGTTACGACACATTGTAAATGGCTGTGGACAACATTAAAAGGGAGACTTATTTTGAGAATATGTGTATCATCAACAGGTATTATAAAGCCTTAAGCCTACATTTAAAAATAAATAAACTTTGTTCCAATTTTCATTATTAACAACTCTCAAATAAGAAGATTTCGCATATAAAAACCATTGTTATGAAAACAATACTGTTACAGTTATCAATCAATTTCCAATTAGTCCAAAAAGATACCAAAGATTAATCAAAACTTAACATTAAACATTGGAAAATGTAAAAGCATTCAAACAAATATTCTGAAAATAATATTTAGACTAAAATATTTTTAACTTACTACACGATTAGCGATATTTATTGACAATCACTATAACAGTTTTGTTTACATAACAAATGTTTCAAAACACAATATTTCCTTTCCTTTCAATAAATATTATATGAACAAAGTTGATCTATTTATTCATGTTCTTCTTCTTGGTGGTGATGTTTTTACATACATTTATATACATATATGTAATTTTTGTACATTTACCCAATGCGAAGACCTTTAACCCTTTCATTAGTGGAGCTTCCTGAAATTTTTTGAAAAGCCTGTGCCAATGCATTCTCTTACAAAGAGAGTCTCCCATAGGGAGCCTTATACAGTATATTAGAGAATACATTGGCCTAACAAAATTTACCTTGACCTTGTAAGCCAGTGCATTCTCTTATATATGTGAGGTTCCCTATGACAGACTCGCATATATAAGAGAATGCACTGGCACAGGATCTTTAATGCTGCACCAGTGCATGAAAGGGTTAAACATAAAAGGCCATTTTAATTTTTTTTATATATTCCTTTTTTTTAGTGCAGATGGATTTACTTGTACATACCACCCCACACACAATGACTTGTAATTTCCAATTTCAAACTGTTATATACATGTATCGTAACTCCAAACTAAAGATATAATAAAAAGAAATAAGATGAATTTCTTCTTTTTCAGAAATTAATGTCTGTGTATTCTAAAAATAAAACAAACTGTAAACTAATAGTTTAAACAGTTCTGGCATACATGTACCACTATAAATCCCTTCCTGCAACAAATAAACAGAATGCATCTGACCTGGAATATTATAATTAGAATCCCATGTTGCATAATTATCCCAAAAAAGATGAACAGACAGAGCTAGAGTTCCACATTTATATGGGTTGAGTGCAATTGAAATTAGACCACATGATTACAAGTTGACCAACTTCTCACAGCAAGTCAATTGATTCCCGGGCAGAAAATAACTTGGTCAATACAACACATGTTGATGCACATTCATGCAACACAGCTCTACTCTATTGTGAGTCAAGGGAATGGATAAACGGGACAGATGAATAGCTAGGGGGAAATACAAGAAAGATCAATGGGACATAATTAAATGGCACAGGTACCGGTATATAGGCCGACCTGAGACAATTCAGTACAATGAAGGTCATTTGTTTCAATAGTGCTTCCGAGTCATTTGATTTTAATTTAAAACTGCTGACAAATGTACAGTAATGCCCTAAATAATCGACTCCTTTATAACCACAGCAGAATTATGGGTAATTTCTCAGGATTTAGTCGGAAATATGGCTTGTTGCCATTAATCGGAAAGCTCTCAGAGCTTTCCGATGAATGACAACAAGCCATATTTCCGACTAAATCCTGAAAAATTACCCATAATTCTGCTGTGATTAAGGAGTCGATTATTTAGGGCATTACTGTATTTCCTGCAGCTTGTGTTGGCTTACACAGACCCTGGCTTAAGGGACCCCAGCTGAAAGCTCGCAAGGGTATAGTTTGATATTCACTGCGCAGCATGGCCGACCGGGTTGTCTTATTTATATCTAGAATGCGCGATCACATACACCGGCCAACAGAATGATGTGTCTTAAGTTGTGTATCCGATTTGTGTTTAGTTCTGCTGTTGGGATTGGGAACATGATACTATGGACATCTGGGGGAAAAAAAATAAAAAATGAGACCGGCAAGAAAATCTCAGCCAGGCCGAGTACCGGAAACAGAGACATTTTTTGTTGGCCTTACTGGTATTTTGACAATGAAATGGGAAATTTTGTACATGTATATGGTTTTGTATGTGTATAAAAAGCATTAACTTCAACCTCCGTTGAATCAAAACAGACAAACTAGGGCTTTATATCAGAAATACGAAATGTCTTTACAGTTGACTATTTGTGAACAAGGCTGAAAATATGTGGCCGGTCACAGTCATTGTCCGATGAAAAATAGCTTATGTATGGTGCACTTCTGAATCTGTCAGGCATTTTTTCCAATGCAAATTTTTAAACAATCTATATATGTTTGGTTACGTCCAAGGAGCCTATACTAGCCAAATAGGACATTGAAAGTAAAAAATAGTTCTTTTTTAATTTCAGATCAATTCAGAGTGAATATAATTATATTGTTTTTTTTTAATTGCATGTGTATTTATTTATCGAAATAATGTTTTTGAACTTTTGATTCATTTTGAAAGAAAAAAATAACATGGGTTTTTCCCAGGTGGCGATTGGACGCTCACTAATAACATGTGCGCATCTTTGACGAATAATATGTCGATCAGTGTGTCGATTGGAAATTTAATTACACTCTCATACAGTACATCTGAAAATTTGACAAGCACCATTTTGAAATGACCAGAAAGTTAAAAAAATATATTATTTTGAGCCTTGTTTTTTCTGTCAAATAATGTTGCAAATCCATATTATTAAAATAGGGCCATAAAACCAGGTTAAATAAATATTTTGGGACAAGAGAATTTCTACCATTCCCCACAGGCTTGTGATAGTAACATACCAGTAACACAAAAAACAAGATTGGATTATTTTATTCAAAAGTCACAGAAGAAAGAACAAGAGCATCGCTAGGGCATGGCAAAATACACCCTTTAGCCATTTTGAATTGTACTATCGCAAAATAAGATAATACTTTGAGCTTACATTTGAAGAAAATCTGATATACCCCTAATTTCAATGCCAAAATGAGGTCAAATTCTAAGTCGAAAAATGGCCATAACTCATGTAAAAATAATTAGACAGAACAATATTCAAACTTGGCCTGTAGTTTTAGCTGGGAAATACACATACCAACTTTGGTTCAGATAAAATAATCCAAACTGGAGTTATCGGTCGGAAACCAAAAATGTTAACAGACGGTCAAATTCTAAGTCGAAAAAGGGCCGTAACTCATGTAAAAATAATTGGACGGAACCCATATTCGTACTTGTCCTGTATCTTTAGCTGGGAAATACACATACCAACTTTGGTTCAGATCAAATAATCCAAACTGGAGTTATCGATCGGAAACCAAAAATGTACATAATATGACCTTTTTCCAAAAAGGGCGTATAAAAATTTGACAGAAAATTTGGCTATTATCTTGGAAACTGTCACATACATGTAACCACCATTTTTTAACCCAAAATCATTTGCACATGGATTATTATAGAACATCCACTGTTAAGACTTTTTCGATGCCAGCGACATTTTACATACATTTTTGCAGAGTTGCACGATATTAATTTATATACTAAGCGAACAGAGCCACACGTTGCCTGATCCAGCACACAAAATATCCGTCAAAGTTTAGTTTGAAAGTCCAACTTAACCTTTTCAGTGCCAATAATATGAGCTCTTTCCATCAATGTATCACATTATTATAATCAATAAATTTGAAAAATGATCAAGGAAATATGGGTTGATACAAAAATCGGACTTGGCACTGAAAGGGTTAAATACCAAAGAACTACCAGTATTTTGTGCAATGTAGTGATCTAAATGCACAAAGACAACAACAATATTTTTCAAATATCAGTCAAATTAATCACAAGAGTTCTAATTGGCTGCCATTTTGTTGAGTAGCACGCAAAATATCGTGAAGAAGACCTACAGTAATGCCCTAAGTAATCAACCTCTTAACCACAGCAGAATTATGGGTAACTTTTCAGGATTTAGTCGGAAATATGGCTTGTTGCCATTCATCAGAAAGCTCTCCCCGAGTAATGCCATAAATAATCAACTTCTTAACCACAGCAGATTTGGTGAATGGCAACAAGCAATATTTCCAACTAAATCCTGAAAAATTACCCATAAGTCTGCTGTGGTTAAGGAGTCGATTATTTAGGGCATTACTGGATACTATCAAATGTTTGTTTCTCCACCATTTTAGTAAAACCAGCATACATGTAGCTTCAATTCACAACTACATGTAATGAGAGTAAATTAACCGAAACAGTGATAATCAGTCAGTATTTCTGTGTATACATGTACATGTAATCCCTTTCCTAATCAATTGTCAGTACTTCACTGATTTAGTACTTCAAACAGTCATCAGTAAAGGAACAGTTTAGTTTCACGCAGGATAACGAGTGGACTCATTTTACTGCGTACATCAGTCCTTTCCATGAGCAAAACACAGCAATCCAGGATACAGGTGCAAGTTGAACCCATGATATATTCATTATTTGGGTTTTTCTCAGACATTCCATCTAGAGTTGATCGTAACATGACTGTAAATTTTCAAAACAAATCTCCAATAAAAGCTGGCTGCAGGTGTGCCTACAGATTCAAATCTGAAATCACTGACGGTCATATTTTTCAATTGTTATGGCTCACTTCTACATGTTGAGAACTTGAGACCACCCTGATGATCCATATGAAGTTTGGTGATGATTGGATGAGGGATGTGGTCTGTAGGGTGTGCCAATTGATTTAGTCATGCAAAGAGCATGCAAAGAGTAAAATCAAAGATGGCTGCCGGCAGACACATCTTTTTGCTGAATTACCCCAAAATGACTCGTTCTCATCTGCATGCCAATATTAACATCCATAGAAATTTCATGATGATCAGATGAACAGTACGACCTGCATCAATTGTTGCCATTGTTAATGGATTGAATTTTGGAATCCAAGATGGCACTGGTAGCCATGTTTTTTTGCCGAATGACCCGAAAATGACTTGTTCCCGTCTACATGTCAACGGAAATGACAAATTATCAGACCAACAGTATAGTATGGCTTGTAGTCCATGTTAATTGATTTACATCGTTAAATTTATTTTTTTTATTTTTTTTGCCAAATGACCCTAAAATAACTTGTTCTCACATCTTCATGACAAATTTCATTCTCATGAGACAAACGGTATGGCCTTAGCCCATGCTAATGGAATGAATTCTGACATCAAAGATGGCTGCCGATAGTCATGTTTTTTTTGCCGAATGACCCCAAAATGACTTGTTCCCACTGTAGTCTGTTCAAATGGTAGTTGGAATACGTACATTAATGCCCTAAATAATAGACTCCTTAACCACAGCAGAATTATGGGTAACTCTTCAGGATTTAGTTGGAAATATGGCTTGTTGCCATTCATCGGAAACACTCTCACTTTTTGTACCTGACAATTTAAAATTGCTGGTGTGGACAGGTGCAAGAGCAATTGCACCAGTCTCCTGTGAATGACTGATACATGTAATGCCCTAAATAATCATCTCCTTAACCACAGCAGAATTATGGGTTATTAATTTATCAGTTTGCTTCCACTGGTACAGAGATAAATCTTAGCCAGGGTTTGAGATGCCGCTTGCCAAATTTTCCAGATCCAAAAATAATTCATATTTGGCAAAAAAACAATTTCATTTGGTAATTGTTTTGACAAGCGAGTTTTTATATCCACAAAATAGTAGAAATTATTTATTGAGAAATTGGTCGCCTAAACCAAATCAGTCCAAATGTCACTAACATCCCATACAATTTCTTTAATAGCGGTTTATGCAGGTGAGGGGATATTAACTCATCTACCAACATACCTGTATTCAGGCTTAGATTAAGTCTTATCATGTTACGGATACCTCTAAAGAAAGTGGGTTAGTTGTGCAAACATCATTATCATACTAAAATGACTCAATTATTCAATCTGGTTAGATACTAGTACTGTACAGTAATGCCCTAAATAATCGACTCCTTAACCACAGCAGAATTATGGGTAACTTTTCAGGATTTAGTCGGAAATATGACTTGTTGCCATTCATCGGAAAGCTCTCACTGAGAGCTTTCCGATGAATGGCAACAAGCCATATTTCCGACTAAATCCTGAAAAATTACCCATAATTCTGCTGTGGTTAAGGAGTCGATTATTTAGGGCAATACTGTACTTGTTGAATTATTCAACAAGGAGCCAATTGAATATTAGAGAGGTACATGTACAGCCTGAATTAGACCAAGTCTTCGTGTTCTACAACAGCTTGGGATATCGATAGAATTTATGCTATATTCGACCGAGTCTCATTGGCCAGATGTTGGCAATCGACAGCGTCATATTTATTAAGTTGTATCTATTGTCAGCTACATATATAATGTTTAAATGTACTTGGTGGTTTGAAGGTCCAAACTATGGTTGCTTTTGTTACATCGCAGCCCGGTTCCAGGGATCAACATGTCTATAGATATGTTCAACAATGTTATAAGACTTATATATGCTTTATGCCACAGACAGATTAAGTCTAGTGATCGAATTGAGAATGTTTGGGTCCCAAACTTTCTTCGGCATGGAACAATAACAAGACAGTCAATGACTGTGGAGATGCACACCAGACAGTAAAGATTGAGAAGACTGGGACTTGGAAGACCATACGAGTTAGTGCTTGTCAAATACACTTAATAACAAGTAGACCTAAAGAGGGACGAAGCCTAGAGGGTCTCCATTGAGCAGTGGGGTGTCCACCTTGAAATTTGGTCCTGATTCCCCCCCCACTCAATAGCCTGCTGGATCCCAGTCTATGTAAACATACACTCAGATTCATACTGATACTGAGTCTATTGCATTCCCATCAACTTTTCATTTCTGAACGGTTGTGGGCTTCCACCAAATTACGTCACACCGCACTAAATATAAATCTGAAATTAGTTGTGATTGACAGGCGTAAACATGGTCACGTGCCAGTGCCGTCATGGCCGCTTCAACCCTGTGAAGCCGATTCAAAGAATCGGAATTAATAGTTGCAGGGTTTGTGACTTTTCGTTCGGCGGTTAATTGTTTTACTGACAATAAAGGGAAACAGCTAGCTTCCGGGGTCCAAAATAATATGTACAATAACTAAGACAGATCTTCTTGAAATTATAAAAAATGTCAATTTATGTGGATCTCTTGGACTCAGACCGAATTATTTTTTAGATTGGCCAGGCGATTTGTCGCCCATGTTGTCAAAAAATAACACAAATCAACGGCCACGAATCAAAAATACATGAATGTCGGGACTATCTGCTAAAACAACTACAGAACTAAAAAAAAGTTAAATGACATAACAAAATGATCTATCAGTTCCCCAGCACCGGCAGTAGTACCACCGCAGCCAAAACGAGCGAAGAGCAACACAATTCTATCACCAACCCCACCGAAACCCTCCCGACCTTACACAGCCGTATTATTAGCTCCAAAGATTGGCCAGTTGTACCCTAATTACAGTTGCCTGCAATCCAAATTCCGGTGATTCTTGATTTTAAACTTTCGACCGCTCGTCAACAATCTACTTTATTTGTCGATTTGTGAATTTCTCTTCCGGAATAACATGACGTCATGGATACTATTTTAACAACATTTAGCCACACCTTCGGAATTTACCGAGAGCACGTGACATGTTACTAGTTTTTTATTGGGGCACACATTTCTTGGAGCTAAGTTTTGATTGGCGGTAATTACAAGGAATCCCGGGTTTGGGAAATGAAAACTGAACGAAAGGTCGTCAGACCCACTATTTTTTATATGTGGGTATGTAGTTTACTCCAGACTGGCTGGATCCCAACTCAAGCAAACACACTCCAACGTTCGTAAAATTACTTTTGGAATTTTACAACTGATACCTCAAGCTTTCCTAACTGTTGCAAAGTTAAATTGAGCAAGGAGCTTTTTTTTTTTTAAGAGTTGTGTCCCTGGCTCTGCCATTATTTGGCCCAGTGACCCCATTTGAACAAATCTGAACCCCAGTCACCCAAGGACCCTCCATACCAAATATAAGCTATATCGGTCCAATGTTTCTTGAGAAGAAGTCATTCTAGGCCCTGCTTTTGCAACTATTTGACCCAGTGACCTCATTTGAACAAATCTGAATCACCTAGGGAACATCACACCAAATATGAACCCATTCGGTCTTATGGTTCCGAAGAAGATGTTTAACCCTTTCAGTGCCAAGTCCGATTTTTGTATCAACCCTGTGCCAATGCATTCTCTTATATATGCGAGTCGACCATAGGTCGCCTCGCATATATAAGAGAATGCATTGGCCTAACAATGTTGCATCATTTGTTATTATTTTTTACAATTTTTTCTTATATTCTTTAATTAACTCTTTCAGTGCCAGACTTATTTTGTAGGTTTAGTGCCAGGGAATCTTACGTTTTTCATGGGCATAAAAATTATTACTATGAATACTTGGTGATAGTTTTGAGTTATAACATGCCCCTAAGGTTTTATCCAGTTTGTTTTTAAATTCGCTATAGCATGCTTAAGCATACCCAAAAAAATTCAACCCAAAAAAAAAAATTAGGGCCCATGAGATCGCCCCCTGGCACTGAAAGGGTTAAAGTATTGTTGACGGACAGACAGATGGACGGATGGACTGGCAAGGAATGATGACTATACCGGTAGTTCCACCTTCGTCTCAGTTGAGCTAAAAAGTGTTCGTTGCTTGTCTATAGTCCTCATATGGTATAAATAACATGTGTTTGTTTTACTTCTGGGCAAAAATTGAATCAGCTTGAAAATAGCTCTCACATTAGAAGTTTGAATGAGCCAAGTCAGTTTAAACTACTGTAATATATTCTAAACAACCATTATGTTACATCAAATGGTTACTGCATTGCAACATACTGAAATTTAAATTTGAGCCAAAAACTGCAGGTCTAATTCTTATTACAATCACCATTTTGTTCTACTAGTATATACTTCTATAATTGTGTATAAGTCTGGTGTTGACTCAACATATTTCCCGATAAATTTTATGCAAAAACTACTACATGTACATGTTCCTTAATAATGAGAATGTATCACATTTCAATTAGCTATACTGTATACACCCATCAGTAAGCCTGGGGGGGGGGGGCTTGTGCATGTTATTGCTCAAAAAGGTGGGTACTGGGCTTACATGTACTCACAAGGACCCTCATGTGCAAAAATTCAGTTAGCCTTCAGGTGCCAACATACCACCATATTGTATACCAATAGCATATTTTTTGTATTGAATATTATCTTTAATGTGTTTTATTTATATTATTAAGGACATGATAATAACCAGAAACAGTGATAGACAGATACATTTGGGATAAATTTGAATAAGGTTGTAAATTTTTGGGATTAGTTTGTAAACACAATAGGTTTGTATGATGAGTTCACAAGTTAATTTAGTTACCGTACATTAATGCTTATTAATCAAGCAAATTCTTATAAAAACACAAAGTGAGATGCAGTTGAACATCATAATGATCATACATCACTCTTCTGCATTATCAAAGGAACCTACCAGTACAAAAACACCAAGTCAGTAGTACTCCACATCCCATTGGATTTATGATAGAGGCGTCAACAATAAGTGATCACATCCTTTGAGTTTATGATTTTATACCTCACTGATTGATCCAACAACTACATGTAGGAATGGAATACTATTATACATCTTTATTTTTTAAGAAAAACAACTGGAAAAAATAATAAAAGATTTGCTTGATGTTCTTGAGTATCTTCTCCTATTCTACAGGATTGAAAGACATGATTGTATTCAACTTCCAAATGCTCCAAAATGGGAGTGGGCTTATTTATGGGGACTGCCCCATATTTTTTTTTATTTAGGGTAAAAAACACACTGTGCTTATCTTTGAGGATGGGCTTACCGTACTGGCAGGTGTATACAGTATTGATATTTAAGACAGTTTGAAAAAAAGTATTGTGCATGTCTGACGAATTCCACAAAGAACTTTCTATGCGCACGCAGCACAGGTTAATTTATTGGAGACAAGTTACATGTAAGCACCATTTTGGACAACATTATACAATATTCCACTTGAATTTGAAGATTGTTGGAGTCTCCTTGTTGATAACAGTAGCTTTGTTTGAGTTGTAATGTACATGTATAATTATATCAACACGATTACACGTACCGGTATATAATTACGGTACATGTACAAGTAAATTTCTTCCGGAATTTATATTTTATAATAGTACTGCCCTAAGTTAAATTACTCATCAAACCGGGGTTGCACCCCAGTTAGACCGCACTTCGGTTAGACTTTAACGCAGTTAAAAACCACAAGACAACCAGAGGATTGTGTTGTTAGAATGCATGAGTTCATCACCTGGTATGAAATTGTAAATTCCAGTACAACTATGGCTCCAACAAATTTATATATGTAACAGTTAGCTACAGTGGCGTAGGAAGGTTATAATTATTCCTACGGCCCATAGGTATCACTCCATAGCCGCGCAAGCGCGGCTCCGAGGCGCGTGGAGCGCCGAGAAGGGGGGATGGTATGGAAGGGGGCGTCCCCCCCTTCCAAAATTGGGAAATTTTTAAATATTCAACATTGAAATGGCGCTTTCTGGTGCATTTTGGCGTAACCAATGTTACATTACACATGCTGGGAGAAAAGAATGAAACGTGCATCAATACAGACGGATAACATGATATAGTCAATGACGTTTCTTCGATAAGAACTATAAATTAAGCAGCATGGTATCGTAGAAGTTCCACATTCCGTGTTTTATGACTATCCCCAATCGCACCATTCCCATGTGTGTAACAACAAAAAACTTCACTGGTGCGAATATTGGTACGGCCAAAACCGTCCAGCTGTACCCGCTCCTACGCCACTGGTTAGCTACCAGGTATATACAGTGTATCGGCAGTCAAGGAATATAACCAGGGTTTCTTTCAACATTTATCGCAGTGCCACAAACGTCACCAAACCGTTAACTGTGGTGCAGTTATAGTTGACTGCAGTTATAAATGCATAAAAACCCCAGTTCAATTACTTAGGGCAGAACAGTAACTCTGTTTAAAAATTTGTTGTTGTTACTTCTTGGTTAACCAGGAATTCACAGCGAATTATAGTCCTCATATACTAGCTCACTCGTTGACATGACCACGAACCGGCTCTGGTCGGCTGATGTCCTAGGTTGAGGGTCGGACCGACCTCGTAAAATGACTACAGGTGGACCTCAGTCAGTAAGTCGTCAGCAGCCGACCATTTAACATCGCCAACAGCCACACCGACGGTAAGGCCAACGTCGGCGACCAAACGTCGGGTCGATGTTGTTGCCGACGTCGGACCAATGTCAGGTGGCTAACTGGCATACATGTAATACCCTATTCATCCATTAGTAGGTATTACTTTAGAAACTAGATGATAAAATTGGTACCGTACTACGGTAGCCCGTTTTTTATGATTTATGCAATTTTCTTGATAAAACTTGCATAAAACTTACCAGCTGGAGATTATTATATATCTGTACCGGTATCTGTATGTTGTTCGGTGTAGAAGCCTTGATTTGGCTGTAGGTGCACCATTGGACGACTTAAGCTGTTAATGTTGTTGTGGATGTTATACGGTATCACATGCGCTGTCCATATCCTCCAGGTGGTTCCATTCGAAGATTGTTTTGACAAAGAATGAGTTCTTATACTGAGCCGTGTTTGTCCTTATTGTTTCGTAAGAAAGTGAGTTGGTACACTCATGTGACTCAATAATGTTTGTTGTCTCAAATCCTGGGAATTTTTTAGCAGTGATTTTTCTTTTGTCCTTGCTCCTTGGTGTTAATAAGTCATGTGTATTGATAGCCGGAACCGACCCCTCTACTATCTTCCTAAACAGTGACATCCTTTTCACGTCTCTTCTTATCTTCATTGGTGTTAACCCTTCTATCTCCATCATGGCTGTGACTGCACCCTTTTCTCTGTCTTTGTAATTGCTGATGATGAATCTTGCAGCTTTTTTCAGTACCCTTTCGATGTTGTCGATGTCCTTCTGCAAGTATGGATCCCATATTTCTGGCCCATATTTGAGTGTGTATCTTACCATGGACTCGTAAGCTAGTTTCTTGTGCTTCTTATGGGCTTTGCTTAAGGAATCCTAAAGTGCTGTTGGCTCTTTTGACAATTTTGTTTATATGGGATGACAAGGTTAGGTTGTTGGTAAAAGTGAGTCCTAGATACAGTGTTTCATCTACTGACTGGAGGATGTGGTTGTCTAGTTGATTTGTTCTTTGTAGACATGATGTACCGGTAGCATTTTTTTGCGTTGAAACGCATCCCCCATTGGTAGGCCCATTTTTCTAATGAGGAGAGGTCTTTCTATAGTGCATGGTGGTCGGACTGGTCTCTGATCTGTCTATAGAGGAGGCAATCGTCTGCAAATAATTTCACCTCTGATGTTACTGCTTTCGGTAGGTCGTTCACGTGACAACGGAATAGCAGTGGTCCAAGTACTGTTCCCTGTGGTACACCTGACTCCACTGGTACGTTTGCTGACTCTCATCTCTCTTTTTGTGAGGAAGTTTTCCAGCCATTTGTGGGTTGTGCCATTTATGCCATAATTCTGTAGTTTGTATAGGAGGCCCTTGTGTGGTACTGTATCGAAGGCCTTTGAAAAATCAAGGATGGCTATATCTGTTTGTATATTTTTGTCCAGGTTTTGTTGGAGATCCTCTGTGACGTTGACTAGCTGTGTGACGCATGAGTGGCCGGATCTGAAACCATTGTTTTTGTCAGTCAGTTTTTATGTTCATCCAAGTGGTCTCTTATGTGACTGCAAATGATGTGTTCTAGAATTTTGCAGGATACCGATGTGAGTTCTCCTGTGTCCACTGATAGCTGAAAGATGGCTGTTAGTGCAGGAGCTACCGGTATGCGGTTAGCGCAAATCTTGAGAACTTGGTTTGGTATACCGTCTGGGCCTGGGGCTTTGGATGTTTTTATATCTTTTAGGAGTTTGTATACACCTTCCTCTTTGATGTTGATGTCTGCAATGTCCGGTAAACTGCTTGTTGGTTTTGCTGTAGGTGTGTTGTTCAGATCTTTGATGAATACTGATTGGAATTGTTTATTCAATAGATCTGCTTTCTCTGCACTGTTGTCCGTGAGTGTGGTACTCTTTTTGAGAGGTGGTATCACAGTAGTGTCTCTCTTTTTTGACTTCAGGAATTTCCAGAATGGTTTGCTGTTCTTTTTTTTCCCGAGCTTTCTTTGATGGTCTCTTTTATGTGTGATATTTCTCATTTCGTTCCTGCAAAACTTTTGGAAATCTTTGTACTTATCCCATTTCTTTGATGTCTTCGCATTCCGATAGAGTTTTCCTTTCTTCCTAAGCATGCGAGATAGTTTCCTGTTTATCCATGGGAGTTGTTCTCTTCTTCTACTTGAGGCTGTTGGTACCTTCCTGTCTATGATTTCCTTCATTTCATCTCGGAGACAGTTCCATAGTGATTCCACTATTTCCTTTTTTGTACTCGCTCTGGTTGTGACCTCTTTGGTGACCTTTTCTATGTCTTCACTGATAATAGTCCAGTTTGCCTTGCTGAATGTATAGTTTTTCTTTTTCTTCGTATTGTGGTTCTTTGGTCTTGCGTAACAATCTGTTACTATCATGGCATGGTCTGATATACCAGGAACTGTGATGGAGTTTTTCATTATGGAAGGATTGTTTGTCAGTACTAGGTCTAAGGATGTTGTTTTCCCTAGTTGGCTCTTCATTCATCTGTGATAGTCCATACCTGATACATACATCTAGCAGAGCTGTTTGGACTTCTCTGTCTTGAGCTTCGTCTTTGACTGTCATCTTCTCCCAGTCTATGCCTGGGCAGTTAAAGTCTCCACCGATGATGTAGTTGTGGTCTCTTTTATCTGCCAGTTTCTTTATTGCTGTATCGAGGCTCTTTATTGCATCAATTATAAAAACTGGCAACATAGATGTCTTTAATTGTTACCGGTGACTGTGAGTGATATCTTTGCCCATTCAATTTCAGTCAGTGATGTATTGTATTCTGTTTGTTCTGTGATAAGTATATTTTCATGATATGCAATGAATTAGTCTTAGTACGACCTGGTAATATGGCTTACACCATACAGGTTGTAGAGCCGGTGTTCTTTCAGCTTTGGCAACTATCTAATTTTTTTAAATACACTTAATTTTAAGAATGAACTAACACAGTCATTAATGTTAACAATTAGTGATGAGCCGATTGTCAAATAGAGCCTTGCGCCGATTGCCGATTATTTGAGATCACAATCGGCCGATTCAGGTGCCGATTCCGATTATTTCAATAATTATAGCAGAATATATATGTTATATGTGTTATATAATACTTAGAATTATAGAAGCAAGCAACAAACGAAATAATATGCCAGTACACAGTATACATAAGTATATGTTTGGGTAAGTATATAGGTGGGCATGGGCGGACTTGTGATCGAATACAGGCAACTTACCCATGTATTTTAGGCTATTCCATAACAAATTGTTTGAAAGTTTGATTACATGACGACATGTCCACGGTTCGTTTTTGATAACAATTCATCAAACGGCATTTTTCTTTGATCCCAATTCAAAGACATCACATCAAAGGAAATGAGCCGACTGAACTAGTTGCAAGTTACACCATGTTCATGTCAATTTCACAGACACGATTCGATTTCAGCGTGGTCATCATAATAATCATTGGTGGTGACCTATACGTGACGTCACACGAGGCTGACTGGATGGAATGACATTGTCTTTGACTATTTAAAGTCACGTGACATGCACTTTCGGTTTCTATAGTATAGTTTATACCTGTTACGCTGTATGTACTATATAGATAGCTCTGTTGTACTCCGTATGCATACATCTTGATTTTTGATAGTCTGACATAAATCAAAATGTCTACATGTTGACGAACAATAAAGTTACCTATGGGCGTACATGAGTCCCATGATATGTACGTTGTGTACATCATAATGCTAATGAAATCAATCGACTGAAACGACTGTTCCGGTATGCCAATAATTAATGATTATGCGCCATCACGGCGTCATGCTTGCAGCGTCACTCTAACACAAAGTGTCACGTGCTTCCCGGTGATCCCCACTATATATTGTTCAAACATAGACCCAGGTACGGCCGGGGTATTGAAGAGGACATGTCTGTATATCAAGTTTGTGTTTGGGATCACTTTCCCCATGTTTACAGGTCATTTATTCAACAAAACATCGTCATATTTAAACCAGTTCATTGAAGAAAAACAAGCACCTATTTATTATTTAGACAATCGGAAATCCCGATGTTCAAACCCGAGTACCGATTGTCATCCGATGGGCCACAATCGGCCGATTCCGATTGTCGTTCCCGATTATCGGCTCATCACTATTAACAATATTGCAATTTATATTAGCTCTGACACCTACCAGAACGTGTGCATAATTCCGTAATTATTTAATCCAAAAATCCAGTCGGAAAACATGTTGACAAAACGTGGTTAAATTGCCGAAGCAGGAGGAGCTAACATATCACATGACTATGTGCGTCTCGTGCATGGGAATGTCACCGAACATGAATTCTGCAACCCGCATGACTGAATCAGGTCAGCTGTAAAAACTACACGCATGCGCAGTTGTAGTTCCCCTCAACTTTAATTGTATCGGGCGGCCTGAATTGTACACTCAGTGTGAACGCATGTGATTACCTTGACGTGCGCCCGGGGAACTCACAGGGATTCATGAAATGACGGGTCACGTACATGCAATGGTCGACGAACACATGTCAGTGTTTACGTTCTAGCTGTTATTTGACGGATTTTAAGGATAAATGACACGTAGGTGAGTGGATGGTTTCACACTTGTATTAGTATTTAGTTGATAAATACATGTGAGTTGGTCCTAATTGTTACTTTTATAGGAATCATAGTCGTCTATATTGTTTCAACTTCAAGGCCAAAATCATTGAAGATGGATCTTACATGGCGTCAGCCATGATAATAAGATCCAATAGATTTAGCAATGAATACGCCCTGAATTCAGAGAGATTAGCTGATTTAAGCTATTAAAGCTGATTTTTCACATTTCCCAGACCTGGTAGTGGTATTCAGTGGTGGATCCTGCACTGAAATATCTGCAGAACAGATACAGTTGTTCACATTTTTTTTTAATTATTTTTATTGTATGTGTTGCAATTAAAATTGTAAAATAAACGCCGAAATATCAAGTACATAAGAGGTCGACTTACCGACGAATAAAATGTCTTTTTTGTCTGCTTGTTTGGATTCGTTTTGAGAATAACAAACGACTTTAAGATCAAAAAAGCTTCACATTGCATAAAAACATTCCAAAATGCAAATAATGACAGCGACCTCTGGCACGAGAACAGGTGCCCGCTATCTAAGATAGACTACTCTACTTTGTGCTCGGCAAATTTCGTTATTTTCCGCCGTGCCCAAAGCGTTTCACGGAACCTTCCGAAACAAACCGGAGTACTTCCTTTCAAGAAATATTTGTCCACGTGAGTTCGGCGTCACGAATTTTTCTCCTTCGAAATTTATAATATTTGAATTATGGGCGTCGATGTTCAATCATATAAGCCAGGAGATGGTTCCACATTTCCCCAAAAAGGACAGACTGTCATTGTCCATTATACAGGTATGCAAAATAGATATGACAATAGCGACATTATAACAAGCGTTGTTTATAATTGCATCGATTATCAAAACGGAGCCAAAATATTTGGCCGCTGCCGTGAACAACTAGATTCAAACTTCATCGGCACTGGCTGGGAGGGGGATGGTGCGACTGCTCATTGAGAATAGGTCATTATTTTAATTTTATGTTAAGTTAACCTTGTCTTGCAAATGTGAGAATACAGCTGCAATAGCTGTATTCAACTAACCTAGCTGAATTCAGCTAAAAAGGCAAAAGCAGAAGTTTAAAATAGTAATTAGTAAAGCAATTCCACTCAGTATTCACCAACCACCACTACTCACTAGTAGTAGTACCAGACCTAAAACCCAAATGCGATAACATCGGCAAACTAACAGTGGCAGTGAACGGAGTTGAAGCCATGCGCTTCTGAGTGCGCCGCTTCCTCAAAGAGGTAAGAGACGAAATCTCTGCAATAATTGCAGACCTCTTCCAGAGTTCTTTGAACTCAGGCACTGTCCCTTCTGACTGGAAAGTAGCAATTGTTTCCCCAATATTCAAAAAAGGCTCCAAATCCAAACCTGAAAACTATCGCCCCATCTCACTCACATGTATTCTTAGCAAAACCCTTGAACATATCATAGTATCCAACATCATGTCCCACCTCAACGAAAAGCAACTACTACATCAAAACCAACATGGATTCCGACCCAAACTAAGCTGTGAAACACAGCTTATCACATTCATGAATGATATCTTTGAAAACATGACAAAATGGACTCAAACCGATGTAGTTGTCATGGACTTCTCCAAGGCCTTTGATAAAGTGGACCATAGCAGACTTCTTCTTAAAATGAGACGACTTGGCATAAACATATCTGTTACAAATTGGATTGCCGCCTTCCTATCACATCGGACTCAAAAAGTCCCAAGTCAATGGAAAAGAATCAAAATTTCTCCCCGTACTATCAGGTGTCCCCCAAGGGTCTGTCCTTGGCCCTTGTCTCTTCTTAATCTATATAAATGACCTCCCCACAAACCTCAGCTGTCAGGCCCGCCTCTTCGCAGACGATACTGTTGTGTATTGTGCTATCTCCTCTAAAAATGACTACTATCCTACAAAATGATCTGCACAAACTTGAAAACTGGGAGAAAGAATGGCTTATGTCATTCAACCCTAGTAAATGCGAAATCATACGAATCGCTCGTAAAGAAAACCCTATTCTCCATGACTACACACTCCATAACCAATTACTTAAATCAACAGAAACTACAAAATATCTCGGCGTAACCATCTCAAATGACCTATCATGGAAAACCCACATCACTACCATCACAAATAAAGCCAATGCTACCCTCAGATTCCTAAGACGTAACGTGAGAACAAAAAACTACAAAACAAAAGCCCTTGCCTACAAAACATATGTTAGACCACAACTAGAATATTGTAGCTCAATATGGGACCCATGGCAGCAGTACCTCTCAGAGAAAGTAGAAATTGTACAGAGACGGGCTGCACGCTACACTCTAAATAGATACAACTATGGTAGCGACGACAGAGACAGCATAACTGATCTGCTCCACACACTTAATTGGCAAACCCTCCAACAAAGAAGAATATTCTCCTCTCTAGTCATGCTTTACAAAATCCACCATCAAGATGTAGACATCTCCCTACCATTTGTGCCTACTAGGGGCCACAAGTTCCTCCGTACTGCTAAAGCTGACAGAAACTATCTCGAAGCTTTCTTTTTTCCACGCACAATCATAAATTGGAACAAACTCCCCCGTGACATATTCTTAAACTGCCACAACACGGACAGTTTCAAATCCGAACTCACAAAACACATGTTCCCACCTGTAAACAAACAAACAGCTTCTAAATAGTATGAAGCTCCAGTATATTTTAATAAATTATCAAAATAACCAAACAAATATGCTTTTATGTTTTTAAATCTCATGCGCCTCCACATAATCCTCAGCACATTGAGGGCGATGGAGTACCAAGTAGATGTAGATGTAGAGTGGGTCTTCAGCACTGCGGTACAGTCATTCAGGCAGTAAAGGGTCACTTTACATGTTTGTGCTGCACCTGTCTGTATGCAAGTACAATGGATAAAAATTTATATGTCATTTTGTTCATAAATCCTAGCTCTATCATACATCTTATGTGACGTTCACAAATATTGCTCTTTCTTTTTAAAATAACCGATCAACGATAGCACGAAATCCAGGCAATAAGGGGTCAATTCAGGCAGTAAAGGGTCACCTTTCATTTGAACTGTATGTATCACAATTGATGGCTGTTTGTGTGTTATTAAACCACAAATAACATGTGCAAGATGTATTTATTCCAATTAAAAGTTTTTTATCTAACACAAACTTTTTTACTATAAACTGATTAAACTCCATTTCAGCATCATCGGAATGTAAACAAAACAATGTTCAAAACAATTACCAAGGCACAGCTAGACGATACACGTGTACGTCATCATCAGGGAAATTAATTCTATGTTTTTGATGATGATAATTAGCGCTTTTAGAATCACGATCAATAACTAATTTGTAGAAAAATTAGTAGTTGAGAAATATGTTTTTATTATTTTTTTATAGTGGAGATACAAACTCAAATTACATTTGTTCTCAACATAATATGGCCCTCTGTACAGTTAATAGCATTCACTCACAAATCATATGTAGTAGTGTTACAGTGTGTGATTGAATGTTTTGTGTTCATAATACAAACATATACTAGTATATAATCAGAGCAGAGGTGGCAGCAGTTGGGGTGGATGGTTGGCAGTCAGGATAGGACAGCTCCATTCTTTCTATGGGATAAACAGGGGTAAAGGCTAGTTCCGGGGAAACTCGAAAGATTTACACTCTTTTGAGTTTCGGCTTGCGTGTGTACATTTTGTATCTGATCCTCATACCTTTTCTATTTACAGGCGATAAAGGACTCCTGGCGCCAGATTCTGCTTGGTTCTCTTCTTATGGTGACAATAAAGACAAGATTCCACCAAAAGTTCCGAAATCCACACCTTGTTGTGCTAAATAAAAGACATTTGTCATTTGTCAATTTTGCGCAAACACAATTTATTTCCTGGTTACGTTCGTTTGACTTTCTGTTCCAGCATGTCAAATTGTTGTCATGCGCAGTGCCATCGTTCAAATTGCACCGGATATCGGAGATACTATATACCGAGACCAACCAATAACAAACGCTAACTACCGAGAACAAGTCTAAATGTGATAATTAAGTCATAATAATGTTTAATTATAGTGAATGTATCAGTCTTGAGTGGATATTATATCATATTTGACATTTAAAATGACATATTATGGGTATACCGATAACTTGAAACATCATTTAAATTCTTTATTCTCATCACCCATTTAATGCATACACAAATATAATATAATGCATACATAAATAAACATATTTAATGATTTGTCAGGATACCTGAATTATAATGAATAACCAGGTTTATTAGATATATATATAATATATATATATATTATATAATATATATTATATTATATATGTTAAATATGTTATATATGTTTTTACATATGACATATATATTCTATATATATCTAATAAACCTGGCTATTCATAATAATTCAGGTTTCCGGGCAAATCATTAAACATGTTTATTTATGTATGCATTATATTATATTTGTGTATGCATTGTGATGAGAATAAAGAATTCAATTGATGTTTCAAGTTATCGGTATACCCATAATATATGTCATTTTAAATGTCAAACATGGTATAATATCCACTTAAGACTGATACATTCACTATAATTAAACATTATTATGACTTAATTATCACATTTAGACTTGTTCTCGGTAGTTAGCGTTTGTTATTGGTTGGTCTCGGTATATAGTATCTCCGATATCCGGTGCAATTTGAACGATGGCACTGCGCATGACAACAATTTGACATGCTGGAACAGAAAGTCAAACGAACGTAACCAGGAAATAAATTGTGTTTGCGCAAAATTGACAAATGATAAATGTCTTTTATTTAGCACAACAAGGTGTGGATTTCGGAACTTTTGGTGGAATCTTGTCTTTATTGTCACCATAATAAGAGAACCAAGCAGAATCTGGCACCAGGAGTCCTTAATCGCCTGTAAATAGAAAAGGTATGAGCTTCAGATAAACACTGATAGTACGGAAGTAGAGTCTCAATACAGATGTATATCATGTATTGTGACTCAATAGGGTCTAGGTAAAGGCAACAAACTGATATAAAACACTGGAAAGTGGAAATTTACCTGAACAGAAGGTGGCGGACAAGATCATTTGATCATTTCGAGCACCTTCGGCGCTTACATCCCAAATCCCAAGTGGATCAGTTATAATTCATTGTGGATTGTACTGTCTTGAGTCACCTCGAATGGCAAATTTGTTGTTATTGCCTATAACTTATTTAATTACATATATATCTTTAACTCACATTTTTTACTCACATTTAATTGTCAATGATTTTATCAAAGCTCAATATTTATTTTCGGACAGTACATACATGTAATTATATGTTTTGTACTAAATTAATTAATTAATGACACAAACACAAAACTGACAACATATTCATTTGGCCTACCCGGTACATGTTTATATGACCATGAATACCAAATGTGGTGAACTTATTTCATTGCAATGCATGTGCAGCACTTACCAGTGCCAAATCTGATTGACATATGCATGTATCCAATTAATATCATTGGTTTGTGAGCTACATGTAGTCCACTTATCGCTTTATTTGTGGATCATGATTCAATTTAGATTACAATTTAGATTGGAACTTCCAAGGTGGACGTCACCAACGGAGACCCTCTGGCCACGTCCTAGATCAAGCCATGAACCTCTACTAATGTTAACGCCCGTAGAGGTCATATTCCATCAGTTCAAAACGGGCGTTAGGCCAAAAGGAAGAATACCTGAGTTTAGGGTAACCTGAAGGAAAACAGAGGCGGGCGGGCGGTACTTCATTTTATTTTATTTTTTCATTTTATTTTTCACGGGGGATAGTATTTAAGTATTCGTGCCTTCTAATCGTCTGCCAGTGTCACTCGTATAAAGCTTGGGCAAGTCATTGTCACACTAATCAATGTCATGGTAGCTTTAATCAGTTTAATGGTGTTACAGAAGTTCAATGACATGTATACAGCATGATATTAAATGATATTATATATAGAACTAGAAGGTGACCCGACTTTGTCCGGGCTTTGACCATTTTTTAAGGTCAAGGTCAGTTCGGGGTCACAATTTGACCCGTCGAAAAGTATCCGTAGGTATCAAATTTCGTCGAAATCCGTTAATTGTTTAATTTATTTTGAGTTAATTCTGCCTTTTTAATCAAGAGACATGATGGTAGCCGTCCTGTGATGGTACCCGTCCCTAAAATAGGTACGTTTGTGGGTACCCGTTTCAAGGTGAAGATCACCTCGGGCGGAAAGCCCTAAGTACGTCACACAACACGCTCATGTCTGGATGCAGTCTTACACGCACACGCCCAGATGTAATAATCAAATTACACACATACGCTCTTTATCGACGACACTGCGGATACGAACGCTCTTTAACTATCAACGCGATTAACCCCACCGTGCCAATGGCGTTAATTTTTGTGACTGGGGGTGGAGAATGGGTGCTCTGACGTTCTCAGAAGCGATGCCACTTCATCTGGTATTTTACCCTTAGATAGGAAGTTTGGGCTCAATCCGTCCGGCAGTTTTAGAGTTCATCGTGATCACACACACACACATATCTTCCAAAATATATAATAGATAAGTGTCTAGTGTTGGAAATTAAACAGTTTATGTTCACGCTGAAGCTCCAGGCCAAATCCTACGAGTGGACATATTACTGTTCAATTTCCCACACAAGACACTTATGATATTTTGTTTATCCACCGACTCGAATACTAAGAAATTTTGCGAAATATTCAACTCAGAAGGTGAATTTAACAAGAGTTCCTCCATTGGAAATGGCACATACATACGGCAAGGCGAACGTGACGTACAGAATTATTTTTAATCTGACATTTTATTACTATGTCCTTTTCTGTCAGTTCAGAATCCGTGTGGTACCGGTTCACGCACGACAACATGTCTGTGCTATAGTTGACAGGCGCCATGTTTCTATTCTGATTCATATGAACGCATTTGTGAAGTTTAATAGCTAAAACGCAGGATCTATCCGCACACGGAAGTGTTTCCGCCATATTCAATCGGCAAAATATCTGGTTACTTTCGATTTGCTAGTTAATACATATCGCGTGTTTTCTGGTTTCCGCTTTCGAGAAATCGGCGAGGTTTGCCGAACAATGACGAGGGAATACGAATATACTACAACGACAATGGCAGAACTTCCGTTTATCGTGAATTGACGATATTTGCAAGGAAATGGTTTTCTTGTTTAAGCTAATTCCGTAGTCGCGAATTCCTAATTACAAAAAAATAAAATGAAGTCGGAGGAAATTTTTGAAAAACGATAAAATGGAATTTGGCGGCAGTTTTGAATTTTTGATTGTGGTCTGTGTCCCATGTTCCTACATTGCCCGGATGGTCATATTTTAAATTGAGCATATGTTTCGATTCGATATTTTAAATTGATCGCTAGTGTACTATAGTGAAAAAGTAAATCGAAACATATGCTCAATTTAAAATATGACCATCCGGGCAATGTAGGAACATGGGACACAGACCACTGGTCTGTTGGTGATTGTTGACTATATTTCACAATCAAAAATTCAAAACAAACCTGACAATATCAGACGCCGCCACGATACCCGTGTCCTTGCCAAAAATTGAATCAACTACGATTTTTCTGTTCTCTGATGGAGTTCCCACGTCGTCTTTTTTTGTATATAGAATGGTGTATGTATATCCAACCGTAAGCCATTGACTGGAGGTAGCGTTGTTTTCAACGTGGTGCCCGATACTATGCTAAGAATTTGGACAGTCACTTTAAGCTAGTGTTTCGTGTCTATTTTTGTTCGCCGACTACTCGTCAGGGACAGGCGATTTAATTAGATAAGACGACATTTTATATGTCTGTTAACATGTATTACATGTGTATATAGTTTGTGCCACGTTGTGTGGAATCGTTGGATTTGCAAATTTCGTGCAATCAGTCTGTATCTTCGGAATGCATAGGATTCAATATTAGTTCTTGCCACGTTTGTGGTATCGTTGGATTTGCAAATTTCATGCAATCATTCTGTATATCAGGAATTCATATGATTCCATATTCGTCTTTGCCACGCTTGTGGTCAGTTGGATTTGCAAATTTCATTCAATCATCCGGGATGCGCGTCCACCGCCAATTTCGACTCGACTGAAGATGTGCAGACTCTGTGATCGCTATAAGATCATTTGTTCCGTCCAGTTTAAACTGGTTTGTCTGCCGGGTTCGCCCATTTATATCAGTTGTGATAAGCAGCAAATCATGCTGGGAGGATCATGTTACCGAATATCGCCACTGGACGAGCGGCTCCTTTGTAGATGCTTTCCATGTGCGAATGTATCACGTGTGAAAGATTAATCACTTGTTAGTCCTGTCGGTATAAGGACGGTGGCATTTTAAATCGTAGAATTATCTGACTCAGGGCCATATCTCTGACATATTTCTGACTGTAGCGTCAAGAATGAATTGATCACCAATTAATTGGCACATTTGATTTCAATCTAGCCTCAGTCGAAGTTTTTGGATTTCGAAGTTTGGCGAAGTTAAAATAATGGCAAAACATTTATTTAGGTATTATTTGATGTCTTCGGTTTATTGAAGGTGTTATTTGTGTATGTGTTGTGCATCGTTCACTTATCCACTGCTCAGTCAAGTGTTTAGATTGAATATAGAGCGTTACTCTCCCCTGCCTAATAATAGTGATGGCCAAATAATAGTGATGGTGCACATTTTCGGGTGTTATTAATAATAGTGATGGTGCCAAATAATAGTGATGGCGCACAATGATGGAACTTGCGGGAAATTAGTTGGCATATCGGTTGCATCATCCATCAATATTTCGCTCAAGATGTAAATTAGAGTTATCTTTCTTATGTCGCACATCGGCTATTTAAAATCCGACATAAAACTTAAATCCGACATAAAACGTAAGTTGTGGTTAATAATGTGGAACTGTTGCCAAGTCATCGCATTCATAATTAAACTGTGCTTTGAATACACGGACATGTTATTGTATTGCTTTATTGCATAGATTTAAATACATGTTCCTGTGTACACACAGAAGCTACTGCGGTGTCGTAACTTTCCATTTATAGCCAAAACCAGTCACGCATGTGTGCACACGACTCACAGCTTCTGTGTCTTCATGATAGCGCATAATTGGGTCACGATAACAGTATTGTTTGGAGAAGTCGGCCACGTCAAGTTAAATTAGTTCATCAGTTGTCACTCAGATTAGTTTCACTGATTATTTTATAATATAAGCCTGGTGATGTGATTTTAGCATTAAGTCCCGTTTTGATAGTAGAAGTCGGTTCCGTCCCAACGATAATTAGTTGTCACTGTGTGATTATAAGCTTTGATGAGTTGTAATTAACTGCGATAATCCGTCTGTTTATACACGGACATCATGATCTCGAGGCCTAAATCCTGTTAGGAATGAGATTCTCCCACATTCCTGTCAACTTGTCAAGTGCACTTCTATTTTTTTTAGTGAGCTGCACGTTTTTTCTAACTTTTTGACTGAAAATTCCGCGACTTTGCAAGAACTTTAAATAATCGTGATGGCGCCTAATAATCGTGATGCTGTCGTATTTTTCTTTAAATAAATAAACGTGACGTCACGTTTATTTGGCAGGAGAGAGTAATTCGACAATATTTCACCCAATTTTCGGGTACGTCGAAAGTCAAGACTTGGTGTACATATATACAGGGAATACATCAGATTCCAATTGGGTGTCACTTCACGTGCACTATTATTCTGCACGTTACGTGCAATATATATGCCATATTCTATGCGAGCTCCGATGGCTTAGCATATAGCAGTTCCATTCAGGAGAAGTTGCATATTTATGCAGAATGCATATTGCATGCAATATAGGTGTAATATTCATGGTTCAATATAATGCGAGCTCCGATGGCTTGGCATGTAGCAGTTCCGTTCAGGAGAAGTTGCATATTTTATGCAGTCTGCATATTACATGCAATATATATGTCATATTCTTGGTGGAATACATCGGATTCCAGTTTAAATTTGCATATTATATGCAATCTGTATGTTAATTCCATGTTAGTGAAATAGAGCGTAACATTAGGATCGACTGAGGCTAGATTGAAATCAAATGTGCCAATTAATGGTGATTAATTCATTCTTGACGCTACAGTCAGAAATATGTCAGAGATATGGCCCGGAGTCAGATAATTCTACGAATAAAAATGCCACCTGGCCGCTTACGAATTTGGGGCCATTTGCCACACTTTCCGACATTTTGCGAATAAGGAATAAGTAACAAAATTCACGTTGCTTAGAAATCTTGAGTTTGTGCTGACTTCAATTTTCATAGCCTCAAAATTAATAAACATGCAGACCCAAATAAGCGCTGTGCAGGGGAGAAATTTCTCAAGAAAATAATAAAAGTGCATGCATGTTTATTTGGAGCCCAAGAATACATAGCACTAGTTCGCCCCCAGCTAGAATATGCAGCAGCAATCTGGGACCCATACTACGAGAAAGATAAATCAAACTAGAGACGGTCCAACGAAGAGCAGCGCAATTTATCAAACAAGACAACCGATCAAGAGAGAAAGTCTGCGTGACAACCATGCTCAAGGATCTAGAATTACCATCAACTAGAATAAGAAGATCAGAGCAGAGACTAGCACTATTTTATAAGGTGGTTAACCCTTTACCCAACAAACCGGCCAAAACCGGCCAAATAAAGCTTCAACAGCCTAAAATATCTTCGGTCTGTCTCAATAGAACCATACAAATATGGATATCATTGGAACCGGCTCCTTGACCACATTGTGATAGTTACAGTTATACCCTGTGCCAATGCATTCTCTTATATATGCGAGTCGACCATAGGTCGCCTCGCATATATAAGAGAATGCATTGGCCTAAAAAAAATCTTTTTTTAACACTTTTTACCATTTTTTCTTACATTCTTTAACAATTTTATAATTTTTAATGTGTTAAGCCAATGCATTCTCTTATATATGCGAGGCGACCTATGGTCGACTCGCATATATAAGAGAATGCATTGTCACAGGGCCATTCTGTTGGGTAAAGGGTTAAGGGGTAGGCCCCAGGTATAAAACCTGAAAACTACCTGACCAAACTATAAACCAAGAAGAAGAGGAAAGCTAAAAAGTTCGAGGATTTTGTCAGTGATAACATCATAGAAAAACTGACTATTAACAACGAAAATGCCTTCGAACTGATCCCGTCAAACACGGATCAATTTGGAAACTCCTTCTTTCCAAGAACTGTGATTGACTGGAACCATCTGGACAATACCACAGTCAATGCTGCCGACTTAGATACATTCAAGTCGGCCCTGGGAGATCATCACTAGCGCTCCTCCCACCGTCCTGCAAAAGCCAGATTTGGTCACTAAGGCCAAAAAAAAAAACATCTGTGTTTCCGGTTACCCGACCGACCTGCCGAAATTGGGCCGACCTGGACTTTTTTTTTCAAATTTCAACCCAAATCAAAAAATTTCAACCCCAAATTTTTTTTTAATGCATGTCATTGGCATGTAAACACATCAAAATCGTTAAATATATACTATATACTAAGTTTACATTAAGCAGCAATAATTTTAGATGGAATTTTCAAAAACAATTTACTTCTATTAAAATACATGTCCATTTGTGGTTGCAGATGAATCCCAATCTCACCAATAAATCTGCAGTCTTTAAAACCTGCCTGTGGTAAAAAGCACATGAAATTATCTACTGGTTTGTTTGGGTATATAAAACTTACAAGCATGCATATGCCAATTTGAATGCTGAGGTGTGGTACCTCAGTCAAGGTGTGGCCTGTGGTACCATTTTCAGTGTGGTGTGGGACTTTATATTTCAGTGCAGTTGAGGGATGTCTGAGGAACATTTACACCCTGTGCAATGTGTCTGAGGTGCATGTGAGATATGTGTCTTAGGTCCTGAGGTGTATGACCAAATATTTAAGTGAGGTTTGAATTAATATCATACAAGTTATGTTATTATAAAGTAATAGTGTATGTCTTGGGCCTGTTGATATGTCAATATTGTGCTCTGAGAAAGATGTGCCATCACAATCTAAACTGAGAGAATAATTACAAGAGAGCTGCACAATTGAGTGCCTGGGTGGCATTTGTTTGTTCACATTGACAATACTTATCATATTATTGTGCTACATTAACTGTTTACTTGCAATATACATGGACAGCCTTAACACAAGTATAAAGAGTAAGCATTAATGTACTTCTTAACTGTTCGGGGAAAAAATAAAAAAATATTACCAAAAAAAAAAATCCCTACCTACCTACCTGGAATTTTTTGGCACCGTAATAGGAAACAAATAATTTGTTTTTTTTGGCCTAAGGACGTACCATATACTAGTACAGATACAGATATATTCTTATTTCTACTCTCAAACCGGCTGTTATTCGATAAGGCCAAATAAAAAAGATACGTTTCTGCACATCTACGACCCTAAAAAAAAACCGCCGACCCTAATCTTTTTATTGGCTTTTCTGAATTCAAAATATATGCCCTTTGAGTGTCTTGTTTTGCCAGGGTTTTTTTGCTGGGAAAATGGTACTTCGATGTCTAAAATAGAACAGAGATACCCGTTTTGCGATCGCATTAATAACTAAAATGATTTGATATACTAGTCTATTCGCATCACGAAATCGGCGGTATTCAGGCGAAAACCGATACCATGAAGCAGTGGTCCTCTGGAGGAAGTGACCATTTCCTATATATTTTTCAAATAGCTTCTTTTTAGTTTGTATATCTCTCGTGCATCAGATTTTTACATAAAAACGAACATGTGCAGACGCACAAAGTTTGTAGACGGAATCCCAGTTCAATATATAAATACATTGATCAGCTGGGACAATCACATTGTTAACCCTTTACCCAACAAACCGGCCAAAACCGGCCAAATAAAGCTTCAACAGCCTAAAATATCTTCGTTCTGTCTCAATAGAACCATACAAATATGGATATCATTGCAACCGGCTCCTTAACCACATTGTGATGGTTATAGTTATGCCCTGTGCCAATGCATTCTCTTATATATGCGAGTCGACCATAGGTCGCCTCGCATATATAAGAGAATGCATTGGCCTAAAAAAAATCTTTTTTTTAACACTTTTTACCATTTTTTCTTACATTCTTTAACAATTTTATAATTTTTAATGTGTTAAGCCAATGCATTCTCTTATATATGCAAGGCGACCTATGGTCGACTCGCATATATAAGAGAATGCATTGGCACAGGGCCGTTCTGTTGGGTAAAGGGTTAACAATGCAAACGAGACAACTCTATTTATCTGCATACAGTAATTACTTAATATGGAGCACGTGGTTAATGTAACGCTGAAAGAGAGAAAACTCTATTTATCTGCATACAGTAATTACTTAATGAGAAGCGCATGGTTAATTAATATAACAATGACGGAGAGACCACTCTAGTTGCATACGCTAATCGAGCACAAGGTCAATGATTAGAAGTCACATATTTCAAAATGGCTGCAGACGGCGAACTTGTGTGTGTTATTTTGGATCTGTGCAAGTCGGTTTGACGTTACCGGGTTATTGTGACTTGGAGTCAAATTCATTTTCATTAATATAAGTACCATGTTGTTTGCATCATTCATAGAGCAGATAGTGTATTTGGCACTAATCCATGGCTCATATTTATTTGTTGCATGTACATTTATTCTTTTGACTGTAAAAGGAGATGGTCCCATAAATGACAGGATTTAGGTTACATTTAATACCCCTTTAATATATTATTTTAGTTCACAATAAATGTTATGTTTTGATAAACTTCCTTTTATATTTGTCACCAACTAACGCTAGACAGGTTTTGAAAATGTGCTGATCAGTACACAGGTTTTGTAATATCGTTCTATATTAATTCTTTCAGTTTTCGTGTCTTGTCATGATTTCTGTTAGAGAATAATTGTATAGGTTGCAAGGAAATTTAAAATGAACTGGAAACTAACTGCTGATGGGTGCCAGACTTTCAGGAACACACTTACCACACTTAAAGTAACTGCATTAGTGCTGATCACAATCCATGTTGACCCTTCAGCTGTTCAGAACATTTTCAAAACCTGTGTACCTTAAAGTTAACTCGACCCTTAATCACTTTTATTTGGTGAGAGTGACCCCTTCAGCCCAACACTTCAGCTTCAACACTCAGACAGAATATCCCATACGAACAATTCAGATATATATGTTCTATAATATTTTCTGACAGTCGGAGAATATGAAGCACCATCCCACTGAGTTTATGGACAAAATCAGTATGTGAATACTTAAACACACTATGAATAAAAGCAAGTTTATGTTAATGTATATTTCCACAGTAGTGTTCAAGTAATACTTTCCCCACAATACAAGTAGGCATTTTGTGTCTCTTTGGTCGAGGTAGTTCAATATTTCTGCAGCTGTTAAAAAAAAAAAAATTAAAAAAAAATCTCTACCTACCTGCCCTAATATTTTCTCTCCGTTAGCGGAAACATACTATCTTCTCTTTTTTTGGCCTAATTAACTAGAAACACTAATTTGCGCATCTAAACTAGGTTATGCAATTCTCCAATTACTTTCAAACAAATCAAAACTGTCACTCGTTTTGTGACAAAGTGTTTTGTCGACACGGAGATGTCGATTATGTGTGAAAACTCACTACAGCGATCGATGTCGATCATAATGGTTTAATAACTCTCTTATGCATTGCGGAATACCTTTAAAACTATATTTAATACAATATTCAATGCTGAAGATGTGAACACAATGTCTTTATCTGTTGCGGAAATAATAATCCAGTTCTGCTCAAACACAATTGATTTAAATTAAATAGTTGAAAAAAGGGGAAGTGATCTCTAGCCCCAGAGGTACCAAGCGAACACAACTCACCAGGTCTAGCACAGGGGCCAAATGAGCTAAATAGTTCATTTGAGCTCACGCAGCTAAATCGAGCTGAATTTTTAATGTGATTTAAGTCCATCTCCTCAGTTCAATACATGCATCGAATTATCACAGTGCCAATTTATGTTCATTAGTTAGACCCCAGGTCACGCTTAAATAAAAACACCTTCGGTACAACTCATTAAAACAGCAGCGGCATGATTAACCCTTTACCCAACAGAAGGGCCCTGTGCCAATGCATTCTCTTATATATGCGAGTCGACCATAGGTCGCCTCGCATATATAAGAGAATGCATTGGCTTAACACATTAAAAATTATAAAATTGTTAAAGAATGTAAGAAAAAATGGTAAAAAGTGTTAATAAAAGATTTTTTTTAGGCCAATGCATTCTCTTATATATGCGAGGCGACCTATGGTCGACTTGCATATATAAGAGAATGCATTGGCACAGGACATAACTGTAACCATCACAATGTGGTCAAGGAGCCGGTTCCAATGATATCCATATTTGTATGGTTCTATTGAGACAGACCGAAGATATTTTAGGCTGTTGAAGCTTTATTTGGCCGGTTTTGGCCGTTTTGTTGGGTAAAGTGTTAAAGGCAATTAGATTTAAAACACTTTTAGGAGAATGATTAAACTTCTTATCGAACTTACAAATTATGTGCACAAAACTGCTGCTTCTGCATACATGTATGCATTTACCTGGAATGTATTTCTGAAGGTTAAGGACACCAGGTTACAACGTCTTGTCTGACTGGATAAACTGCTGGCATCCCTTTACGAGAAAATTTACGAGAAAACGTTGGCCGAAAGTAACTGATCTGATAAGAGAAGAAGAAATATGGAGCTTTCCGATGAATGGCAACAAGCCATATTTCCGACTAAATCCTGAAAAATTACCCATAATTCTGCTGTGGTTAAGGAGTCGATTATTTAGAGCATTACTGTACTTTACACATCATTTACTGTGTCGATATGGCAAAAAGCATGTACATGTAGCTTTCCATGCGTTCCAACCAGTGAATTCAATTAGAATCATACTTATAAACACATACATGTATAGACGGAGCTGTTTTGAGCAGCCAATTCACATCAATCAGTATTTATTAGGAAAATGAGATGGATACATATTGCGCAGAAGATGCATTAATATTGTTAGGTAATATACAATCTATGCACGTAGCTGAGTACCCACATTGACCATATTCACCCCATGCATCCGGATATGCTCGTATTGGAAGACATGCTCGTAGCGGAATAACCACATGGCCCGCGATTAGCACATCGTCTTTAGTTGTCGTAAGTTATTTCATAAAAACACGGGTTATTTTACCTTGATTTTTGTTAACGTTAACAGCTATAATTGGTCTACAGAAATGAGCGGTTGTGGTTTCCGCAATTTGCATATTACTGTTCGATAATCGGGTTTTATACGAAAATTATGACCTGAAATACTTACTCGATATAAGTTTTATCAAATTTTAATGATCTTTGCATCGACATATTATATAACATACAGTCTCTCAAAGTATGATATCTTAGCTTCAAAATGAACTGGACATGTTAGCGATGTCAATCATATTAGTGCCCGAAAAATTTGTTTCCGTGGAGGCACTCACTCGATTTTGGGGAATGTCTATAGCGCTATAGACATTTCATACCACTGCTATAGACATGCCATATTTTCTTGCTATGACCTGCATATATGGTTATTTTTTACTATGGAAAATGTAGATACATGACTGGAAATGTTGTCTATTATATTAAGGGAATATCCGCGGAAATAGCAATGTATGCAAAGACTGGATTGTCTGGGCTGTTACCACAGAAATCGTAATTTTATGTAAGAAATGCAAATTTTGCCACAATTTTTGGCCTAACTTCCCGGTAAAATAGGATTAAACTGCGTCCATGTTTAAAGAAGTTTGATGTACAGTTGGGTAAATTATAGCCACAAATAATATTACCACCGTCAACCACTGGTATGTGTTGGTTTCGGTGCAACATTTGTCTAACCGTGAACGGTGTGCAAATCGCGGGCCATGTGGTTATTCCGCTACGAGCATGTCTTCCGCTACGAGCATATCCGGATGCATGGGGTGATATTACAATTAAGTCTAAATATTGTCATCATAAATCGCACCATGGTCAGACTTTTTTGTTTAGAATTTTAACAAAAACAGACTTTACTGTAATATTAATCTTTTTTTTGATTTTTTTGCAGGTACTCTGACAAGTGGCAAGAAATTTGATTCATCCCGAGACAGAAACAAGCCATTCGAGTTTAGAATCGGCCATGGTCAGGTCATCAAAGCCTGGGATGAGGGCGTTGCTCAAATGAGTGTTGGAGAAAAGGCCAAGCTGACATGCAGTCCGGACTACGCATATGGAGATAAAGGTGCAGGAGGAGTTATCCCTCCCAATGCCACATTGATATTCGATGTCGAGCTAATAGGAATGAAATAATCTACAGACTACCAATTTTCCTGATGAGGTTTTAGAATTATATGTATTTATATAGAGATCTCCATCACTGAAATCTTGACAATTTTTGTTTCTCAATTCTACATGTAATGCCTTATATAATTGACTCCTTAACCACAGCAGTATTATGGTTAACTCATAATTCTGCTGTGGTTAAGGAGTCGATTATTAAGGGCATTACTGTAGTTCAAGTAAGAGTGTGCTGAAGAAATGCACTAGTTTTGAGTTTTCACTGCAATTTTTGTTTCAAATGTCGAACTCGCTAAATTCCAACAATAACTTAATAAGATTAATGAATAGGATATCTTTGAAATACTATGAATCTCTAAGCTTCATCTACATGTATGACTATGTACTACTATATATCCATTCCTCCTATATTAGGAGACCATGTCAGGTTTATGTTCTCAGATGATTCTTGCTTATGCCACAACAATTTGATCTTGGCCAAAATTAAAAGATCGTTTGTTTCCCCTCGTTTTCTCTCGACTCATTATTTTGGTGCAGGCTCAAGATATTATAATACTCTTCTAATCTTTCAATAATTTATTATTTTGAACCATCAGCGAATTTTGAATTTTTTAAAATTCAATTTTTATTCCAACTACCAGTGATTCCTAGGGACCATGTTTGCATTAGTCAATGTAATTGCCAAGAACTAGAACTTAGTTGCAAACTGACTGTTGGATCAAAGGAATTCTGAACTTCATAAGAAATACAGGATACATATAGTCCTTCCTGCCTGTGCCTGATTAATAAGGGGAAAGACCTTCCAAAAACGAAATCAAATTAAATAATACAGTAAAAAGTCATTGAATTGTTAAGTTATTACATTCTGACATGATCTCTGCCAATTTATATCAAAAAATATTTTAACTACATGTTCCTAACAACCCTACCAGGACAGGGGGGGGGGGGGGGGAAACAAAATCTTTTAAGGATGGCCCTGTTGGTTTTAAATATGCACATTCAGTAGGGAAATTGTTCCAAGTGATGATAGCATTGGGGATAATAGGGATAGAAATTTGTAATCTGAATTGACGCAACTTTTGAATCGAAGCCCTCTTGTCTATCGCAAGTACTCACAACTTACTCAAGAATAAAAACATTTATTCTGTTTATGAACCAACAAACTGATCTGTCCTGCGATCTTCAGACTTTACTAGTCATAGAACTTTTGAACGAAATACATGTATGTGGTTCACAACAATGAAATATTGTATTCCTGTTAAAAATGTACTTTGGAAATTTATATAAATTGTAATAAAATATGATTAATTTGTTATCAAATCAATATGGAAGTAACAAAGAATAGAAATTTTAACAAGAGAAAAGCTTTTTGAGCATTAAAATTAGTTGAGAAATAATTTTTGATTACCGTACATCCTTCTCTTTCTTCATTTTTTGAGACTAATTATTGCATAAACTTATCTGTATTTATTTGTATTCTGCTGTGACACTGCATCATTACAACAATAAAAGCATCTTTTATAGCTCTGTGTTGTCATTACAAGTATAAGATTTCTGCCTATACAGTAATGCCCTAATTAATCGACTCCATAACCACAGCAGAATTATGGGTAATTTTTTCTGGATTTAGTCGGAAATATCAGGGCTGGCGATCTAGAAAATCCAGGAGGGCTATTAATAGCCCTCCTAGATATGCCTAGGAGGGCTATAGCCCTCCTCAACTTTTAAAGTTATGATTTATTTTATCTGAGTTACTACTGCCGTTAGTTTGTCTATTTTTGATGTTGTATAACTCCAAAGTGTCCACAGAGTTGTGAATGTCAAAATCCCCCACAGTAATTATGGTATGGTGAATATTTAACTATGTTTTATATGTTGTGATAATCTATATGTACAAGAAACAAAATGTAAGAGTATTTGTACTCAACAATTTGTCAGTCGGTGTCCAACCCATGCAACGGAATTGGGTGAGTTTGTCCACATTAAAAGCATTCTCCATGAAAGTGTAATTTTACGTAAAATACACAATCAAGAACAATATTAAATCCAGTATATTTGCACTTGAATATTGACTGCTTTTTCTCTCAAAGTAATCCATATTCAATTTCCATTGTCGATCGCAGACTGCTGCTTGCAGCGGTCAAGTCGCTATCTATAGATTTACTGGGTGTTTGCAATTGGGGACATAGAAAATAGTTTCTGAACTTTAATAATTGAATAACAGTGTAAACTAGAATACGTGGATACATTTAGCTAATTATATTAAAATATTGTCAATCGAAGCGATAAAAGACGGCTGCAAGCTAAATACAATTTTCACTGATAGGAACCGGGAACGGAACGAAAGGTTGAACTTAATTGGGACAGTGACATTTGGTTCTCACTATCCATAAACATGTGTCATTTTATCCAGTGAAATATATTGTAAGCTCAATCTTATGAAGAGAAATTATTTATTTTGGTCATAAAATGTGTGAGAATCGATCAAAAGATCAGATTTACAAAACAGTTCGTTCCGGAATTTACTGATTCCGCTATAATTCCCATTTGACATTACCGTCAAGTCACGCATGCGCACAGTCCCCACACTGTACAATATAATTACGATTTCGATGCAGTATTTTACTCATTAAACACAATAAAATAACTAAATAATAAATGTCCTATCGTAGACGAGGCGGGCTATAAAAAGCCCGCCTTGGAAAATTCTAGGCGGGCTGTAGGCGGGCAGCCCGCCTTGAGATTTCCAGGCCTGAAATATGGCTTGTTGCCATTCATCGGAAAGCTCTCACAGAGCTTTCCGATGAATGGCAACAAGCCATATTTCCGACTAAATCCTGACAAATTACCCATAATTCTGCTGTTGTTATGGAGTCGATTAATTAGGGCATTACTATATATAGACAGAAGTGTGTGAACTGGTTAACCTTTTCATGAACTGTGTCGTGTTGTGATGGTTTAACGAGAACCATAGGTTGTACTAATACTTCACCGCATGGCGAATGAGTACAGTAATGTCAACTAGTACCAAACCTTGAAATATTGTCTGTCATTTGCAGAATGAGGTCCCCAGAGGGTGAATTTAGTGATGCTACCCCGCATAGCAGGCTAGCATCACCAAATTCACCCTCTGTGACCTCATTCTACTTACACCTCAGCAGAATGAGGTTCCCAGAGGGTGAATTTGGTGATGCTAGCCCACTATGCGGGGTAGCATCACTAAATTCACCCTCTGGGGACCTCATTCTGCGAATGACAGACACACTATTTCAAGGCTTGACCAGTACACTCAGTCTCATTCTAGCTAGCGCATTCTCTTGATATATACGAGTCTCTCTTAGGGAGCCTTGCATATATAAGAGAATACATTCGCCAAACTATTTACCTTGACCTTGCAAGCCAGTGCATTCTCTTATATTTATGAGTCTCCCTTAGGGAGCCTTGCATATATAAGAGAATACATTCGCCAACAATATTTACCTTGACCTTGTGAGCCATGCATTCTCTTATATGAGTCTCCCATTGGGAACCTCAACAATAGGTCACCTCGCATATATAAGAGAATGCATTGGCCTAACAAATTTTATATAATTTTTTATAATTGTTAAAGAATGTAAGAAAAAATGATAAATACAATTGTTAAAGAATGCAAGAAAAAATGATAAATAATTGTTAGGCCAATGAATTCTCTTATATATGCGAGGCGACCTATGGTCGACTTGCATGTTTAAGAGAATTCATTGGCACAGGGTCTTTAATGTTGTGCCAGTGCAGCTCCCGTCATGAAAGGGTTAAGCTGACCTGAGAAATAGTACCATGGACTTTGCTAGAGGGTCTCCGTTTCCAATACACCCCTTTAACCAGACCAAACTCCTAATTTTATGAAATTCCGTTTCCACCCTCCAGCCCGATACCCTTCCTAAGGTTGAAAATATCCAACTGATAACCGTTTCAGTCCAAAATTTTTACCCAAATGTATGTGACTGTTGGTTATGGGCTTGTTCGGGTACGTGAAATTGATAAGTTAGACTACTCAGGCGCTCTGTCAACCTGGGGAGTGCAGCATTCTACTACCATCCCAGAAAATTGAAATAAATCGACCACTCAATAGAAAACTTTGAACTACACTCAATTGTAAATATCTCGATTTGGAACTCAACTTTCGGCGATAAACTAACACAAATGATTTCGCCATCGAGAGTCAATTCATTTAGTTAATACATCAGAATATATCAATTTATCTACCATTTCCTACGAATTTCCCCGATACAATTGGTGATAACGAATTGGCAATAAAAACATCTATCATTACTGCAGTTGCGATAAAAGGCGCTCGTGACGTCGTTGACTGGTTCAAAATCATGAATGAACTGACGTAACATCAATCGCATGAAAAATCAAAACGACATTCCAACGTATATTCTTGCGTACTATAAACAAATAGTTCCAACGTTTTAACATTATTTGATTGCCTACCATCATGGGTATTATGGTATAACATATCACAAAGTAACTAATACCCGGCGTTGCCCAGGTTAAAGTGAAACCCTCTGGATATTTGGTGGGAATAGAGAATACTCTTGCTCTCAAAGTGTTGCACGTATTCTCATAAATTGTATATCCAAATGGCATCACAAAACATGATTCTTACACATGGAATATAAGTAGTGGCTCACCTTGTCATGTCGGAGCGATTATCATTTTGTTTATCGCGTTTAATCCGTTCCACCAATAAAGAAGATTTTATTTATTTACAACTGCGTATACTTCAGACGTTATAGCATGAAACATGAACATCATAAACACATTAGTTCGAAAAAATAAAAGACGACAATTGTGTTTTACATAGAGATGTATCAACCAATCAATCTAGTTTATCATATCTTCATGAAGATACAGATGTTTTGAAGATATGTCCAGGTGCTCCTCTGTTCTGGTGCTATATACTGGCTAATCATTTTCAGTTTAAAAGAATTGATGTTATGCATGTATAGCAGCTACATGTGCCCAACACAGCGATATTTTGAGTTGTTTATGTTAGGCGATGAGTATGTTCTAAAAAATGAAAGAAATCCTCTGTATCGGGCAGATATATACTTGTCAGATGTCAATATTGGATTATCCTGAAATGTCATGTGCTACGGACTGTTTTCCTTTATCTCAGAAGTAACCATATTTGACTGCACACTGTGACCACTATTTTTGAACAGGCCTGCTCTACATTTCCATATCTCTTGGGCAATTGTAACTTTTTTTGTGGAAACTATATTGAATGGGACAGACTCAATCGTGTTATAATATATACATGAACCATTCTAATATGCAATCCTCTTGACGATTCAAGGTCCCTCAATTTGAATGAATCTATGTATCTCTTAAATAGATTGATATAAATATACTTTTAATGCTTTCTTCTATGTATCTGTGTTGCTAGATCATTATAGGAATGCCCTGATTTCCATCCCCATATAATATGACAGTTGAGAAGATATAATTGTTCAAGTGACTTAATTCGGTCACCATTTGTCGAGATTGTGAAATTGGAATGACAAAAACTCATTAGAACGACATGGAGATGGCCTGGGAGATGACTATATGTAACTTTGTTGGATATCGGCGAAATTGAACAATCTTATAAATGCTAGTGAATCTCCTCTCGCCATCCATGACCCAAACGACCCCAAATGTGATTTAATTCATCATATCATTAGAGAAGAACATGCATGAATTTGGTGGAATCAGTGCTAAATATAATTGTCTCAACTTTGGTGCAACTCCCCTCATGCATGACTTGAACCGCGCCACTTTTGTCATATTTAAACCACGTCTATTAGACTCATGCATGCATTATATAATGGAGATGATTATAAACAAATTCTTATCATAGTTATTACCCCCCCTCCCAATCTCTCACCCAAACGGCACCAATTTTGCGTCTTTAAATCACACGTTTATATTCCTCGTATCACGGAGAAGAATAATATATCAATTTGGTCGAAATCTGTGCAAAAAATAGCCCCTCCCCTGACACCAACAACGTCACTTTAGAAAATTTTAACCCGCACCATTATCTTACTCGTAAAAACTTACCCCTGTTAGACCGCCTTGGTGCCATCTCGATTGTACCCTTAAAGTTATATATAGAACACACAGATATTCGCAAATATTTGATTCATTGTATCATTTGAGAAGAACGTGTATGAGTTTGATGGTAATTGGCACTAAACATATTTTTATAAGTTTTTGGTGACCCTCCCGTCCCTATTTCGGACTCAAGCGGCGCCACTTTTGACATCATTAAACCACACACTTAGACTCATTATAGAGATGAATAAATATAAAATTTATGAAAATTGGCGAGTATACAAATTCGTATCAAATTTAAAGCCACCATTGCATATCTCTCACCCAAAAGGCACCAATTTGGCGCATTTAAACCACACGATTAGATTATTCGTATCACGGAGAAGAATATGTATCAATCAGGTGGAAATGTTTATCAATGTTTGTGTCCCTCTCACCCTCTAGGCACCCCTGACTCGAATGGCCCCACTATTGACATCTTTAAACCACACAATTAGACTCCTTGATATCATGGAGATTATTATTTGTAAGTTTGGTGCTAATCCGCGAATAAACTAATTTTTATCAAATTTAGTGCCCACCCCACCCCCATCTCTCACCAAAGCAGCACCAATATGACGTCTTTAAAATAACACGATTAGATTCCTCATATCATGGATAAGAATGTGTGTCAATTTGGTGGAAATTGGTGCTAAAAATATTGTGTATCAATTTTGGTGCCCCTCTCCCTTTCAGTGCACCCCTGACTCGAATGACGCCACTTTTGACAGCTTTAAGCCACTCCATTAGACACCTCATACCATTGGGATGAATTTGTATAAGTTTCGTGGCAATCGGCGACTAAACCAATTCTTATCAGATTTAGTACCCACCACCACCCACCCCCCCCAAATCTCTCATCCCAACGACACCAATTTGGCGTCTTTAAATCCCACAATAAGATTCCTTGTATCATGGAGAAGATATGGTGGAATTCGGCGCTAAAATTATTTTTGATCAATTTTTGTGCCCCTCTCCCCTTCCGGGCATCCCTGACGCGAACGACGTGACTTTTGACATATTTAAACCACACCATTAGATTCCTCATATTATGGGGATGATTATATATAAGTTTGGTGGCAATCGGCGATAAAACAATTTCTGCCCCTGACAACAACAGCGTCACTTTAGAAAATTCTAACTCTTGCCATTATCTTTCTCGTAAAAAGTTACCCCTATTAGACCCCTTTTGTGCCATCTAGGTGATCCCCTGTGAATTTCTATAGAACACAGACAGACAGACATTCCAAAATATAGATAGAGATTAGATCAAACATGCATGTGTAATAGATTGTGTCTATTGAATACAATTTCCATTAGGCATATTCGCGTGAATTTGCATTTTGTGAGAATTTACACAAGAAAGCTATTCGTCGGACACAAATTCAACAATATTGGCATTTAAGAAACTCCTAAATTGTAATTTGTGCACTGGGTTCTGTCACACCAATGGTAGATAAATGTGTTATATACACAATGTGTTTGTAAAGATTCATGTATCGCGACTCAGCTAGTTTTCGTGACCACATAGCGACTCGGCGACCAAGGTCGCCTCGTCGCTATATGGTCACGAAAACTAGCCTCGTCGCGATACATGAATCGATACAAACACATTGTGTATATAACACATATATATATATCACAATGACTATGTGCGTGTTGTCAATTTGGATTTTGGATTAATATTCGTAAAAATAACTACTTTGAACACGATTATTCTCCTTTTATATTGGACTAGCAGGTGACCCGACTTCGTCCGGGCTTTGACCTTGAATTGACAATTTTGAAGGTCAAGGTCAGGTCGGAGTCACTATTTGACCCGTCCAAAACACTCCCCGGACAAAATCACCCGTAGGTATCAAATTTCGTCGAAATCCGTCCGGCAGTTTTCCCAGCCATAGCTAACAGACATACAAACAGAAGTCCCAAAATATATATTAGATCATTTGTGGGTATCCGTTTCAAGGTGAAGGTCACCTCGGGCGGAAAAACTGACCCGATGAAAATCTCGCCCCATTCCCAGGAACCCCTAAGTACGAACACAGACAACACGCTCATGTCTGTACACAGACACAACATGCTCATGTCTGGACACATACACGCTCTTTATCAACGACACTGCGGATACGAACGCTCTTTAACTATCACACGATTAACCCATGAATTGCCATTGCGGTGGCGGGGGATTGGAGAATAAGTGCTCTGACGTTCTCAGAAGCGGTGCGATGACACTCCATCTGGGATTTTACCCTTAGATAGGAAGTTTGGGCTCAATCCGTCCGGCAGTTTTCCCAGCCATAGCTAACAGAGAAACCGACAAACAAACAGAAGTCCCAAAATATATATTAGATCACTCTACCAGAGTGTTTCACATCACTTTAAACTGCAAATGTCCCACTAAATACTGGTTGGAAAATCAAATACTGAGAAAAATTTCAACCTATTGTGTGAATTTCCAACTGATGTGACAGGCATGACATCCTATTTCTTCAGGGCTAGCTGGCGAATTGTCACTGAAAGCAGCAATCTGCGAAAGCATACATGTTGACCTTGCCGGAGGCAGTATTGGATAGTATTCGGTGCTTCAGGCTTTTCATGACCAGAATTGGTTAAGGGGCAGAGAAACGACATTGGTCACTTATTATACCTCATTTTTATGTTTACCCATACCATAGTATGGTAAACATAGTGTCGTTGCCCGGATTGACCACTCGTCGTTGGTCCGTCTGTCTGTCCGTCCGTCTGTCCGTCTGTCTGTCCGTAGACACTTTACGAGTAATGCGATAACTCTAACATTTTCTATCCGATCGGATTTCTCAGCCCAAAATACGGATCGAGTTCGAATTTGGGTTTGATCCGAGTTTTTGTTACAGAGTTATGGCCCTTTTTCGACTTAGAATTGACGCATTCTGCCATAACTCGAACATTTTTCATCTGATTGGAACCAAATTTGGTCTGTTAGTTTCACAGCCCAAAATACAGATCGAGTTCGAATATGGGTTTGATCCGATTTATTTTAAAGGAGTTATGACCCTTTTTCGAAAATAAAATTAAAAAAACAAAAATCCGATGCTATAACCAAAGTATATTTTGTTCGATTGTGTTCATATTTGATATGTAGGTTTATGATGACATGCCCCTCATCTGTATAGTTTTTGGTATTGATTGGTTTATCGGTTTAGAAAATAATTAACCCTTTACACACATGCTATCCAATGCAATAAGTTGAACATATTTCTTCTGATCTGCCTCATATTTCTTACCTAGGTTTTTCTTAGCACGTTCTTAGTCTGTATTGTTTTTGGTATTGTTTAATTAACCCTTTTCACTCTTATGTTTACTTAGAATTCACCCAAGCTGCTATGACTCAAAACATTTTTCATCTGATCAGCACCAAATTTGGTATATGAATTTATCACCCCTAAATACAGATCGAGTTCGAATATGGGTTTGATCCGATATATTTTAACAGAGTTATGACCCTTTATAATTCAAGTAATTACTGCTGGGAATTTTAAGAGAACATATCTGGCAGACCATGTGTTATTGAAATGAGTTAATTATCACTATGTCTATGGACATGCTATAAAGCCTGATAGTGGTACTTCTGGCTGGCAGGATTTGTTATCATATTGATGGCTATCTGGTGGAGTGCTGTTTTCTGTGCAATATTAAGTTAACCCCTTTGCTGAAACAGGTTCATTACTAAAGTTTATGTAAACACTATAGGACACCTATTCTAAAATATTAAATTGGAATAGTCCATTGTTACTTAATTTGTAGGGATGTTTTACAGACATTGTTGTCTACATACACTGTTGTCTTATCTTAGACAAAAATTAATCCACACATTCCTCAGTTCCATGATGTGATGTCATTGCAAATGATTAACCCTCTCCACACATCATATGGTTTTGAAGCTTTTCGTTTGATCATTCTCCTATATTATGTCCAGGTTGATGGTGATCCACTTTTGATTTGCATGGATTTGGGATTAAAATTAAACCATTCCATAGACACATATTATGCGATTGACAGATATAATATTATCCCTTTCACTTTGATCCAGGTTCAGTAAGGGTTTCAATAAATCACCAATTATATATTTATCATTAGAGGAAATGTCTTATTTTGAAATTCCCTCAGTTGCATTTGGGCTCCAGGGTAATATTAATGGTGCTGGTATTCTTGAGACTGACTTATTGTATGGGTTTCTAAATCCAATGACATGCTTTGTATAGACTATTTTGTGTTTATCAGTTCATTAGTTTGGGTAAGATTAACCCTATTCTATCCGATTTGATAACTCAAATATTTCCATTGACTATGTTTATACATGTAGTTCTTGGCATAGTTGACAAGAACACACCCCTAACCTGCATAGTGAGGGTCATTTGGTTTATTTGCTTAAAAATATTAACATCCTCCGCCAATCCTGTTGACACAATGTGATAACTAAATATTTTTCACATGATCACTATATTAAGTGTGAATTGTTGAAACTTTAGCACTCATGAAAAGGTTGATGTAAGGATTTATAAAATTTATAAAAATAGCTAATCGCTATCGCCAAGGTATGGGTTAAACATCTGCCGATCGTGATCGGCCTCTCGTTTTTGTTTAAAACAAGGGGGAGGGTTATACTGTTTTGCACCTGTCCGTCTGTGCGCATGTCTGTTCATGTCAGTACTGTTCAGATCTCAATGAAATATGGTATGGATGTTCACTACTATGAGGACTCTAAATAGAGAGTTCCAACGTTTTGTTCTGATTTTCCATTCTAGAGTTATTCATCTTAGTTTATCTGGAAATGTTGGATTTTTGGTCCGTCCGATGTCTGCTCGGGTCATAACTTGAACAGTAGTCCTTGGATATCAATGAAATTTTGTATGGATGTTTACTACTATGGGGACATTCAATAGAGGATTCAATCGTTTTGTTCGTGTTTTCCATTCTAGAGTTATTCATTGTTAATATTATATGTAGGTATTAATTATTTATCATTAATCAATGGGCCAAATGATTGAACGGACAGACGATTGAATGATGGTTGATCCGGACGTCAGCATTATGTGTACCATACAGTAAAGCCCTAAGTAATCGACTCCTTAAAAACAGCAGAATTATGGGTAACTTTTCAGGATTTAGTCGGAATTATGGCTTGTATTTAACGTGAAATTTGTTGTTTTTAGATCAAAAGTGGAATATTTTTCTACTTTTGTTACAATTTTTGGACTGAAATGGAATTATTCAGTTCAAAATTTATAACCATATGGGGGGGGGGGGGGTATTTGGTTGGAAAGTTTGAGATACCAGTTGGAAAATTCCAACCAAACACATATGGTTTGGGGGTGCATATGGAATTTCTATGACTTTGTTAAAGGTGGGGGTCAAGTTGGAAATTCCAAGGTGGACACACCCCAACAGATACCCTCTAGCTACGTTCCCGGAAATATGCCTGTGTGAGTGTTACACTAATGCCCTAAATAATGGACTCCTTTAACCACAGAAGAATTATGGGTATTAACTTTTCAGGATTTAGTCGGAAATATGGCTTGTTTGCATCAAGCCATATTTCCGACTAAATCCTGAAAAGTTACCCATAATTCTGCTGTGGTTAAGGAGTCGATTACTCAGGGCATTACTGTACTTTTAACAACATTAGGGGACATATTCACCAGTCATGTTTAGTTATAGTCCAGGTTGTTTATGCCGGCTGAGGCTCACCAGTGTGGATGTCAACAGTCATTGCTTGCATCAATGACTAGTCAATTTTCAGGATATACTGGATAAACATCAATGTAAATTATTTCTGTGTTTTAATTAAATAATACAAATTATGATAACTGTTCTCAAAGAAACCAAATATATCTCTGAGGTAAACATGTATTCAGGTGAAATATTTTTATTTCGACAGAGGAATTTTTTTGTCAACACTACCAGTAAGCTTTCAATTATTATGAGCTGAGTGCAGGGGGCAGGGATCTTTTATTATGGATAATTAAATAATTCTTGGGAATTATATAATTATCCATAATAAAAGATTCCTGCCCCCTGTGGAGCGAAGTATGGTAAAATGAAATATTTTACTCTTATTTTTTAAAGAAATTAATTTTGCAGTAAATGTTCGTGTGTCACCTGTTTTCAAGGCATGCTATACTACTTCCTGCTCTATAATTTGAGTATCTATCGTCCTTAAGAAAGAAGTGATAAGACTATCTGTTCAAGAGGATTTGACAATACCGGCGATCAGTGTAATCTGTAATGCTACCACAGCCAAAGAATACCGCATACACAAATCAGGCTAGTTTGGGTAAAGCAGCATTTAGACCAGATCAGGCCATGAAGCTCTACTCCAGCTATGCCCATGAAATAGTGTGTCTGTCATTTTACACCTCAGCAGAATGAGGTTCCCAGAGGGTGAATTTGGTGATGCTAGCCCGCTATGCGGGGTAGCATCACTAAATTCACCCTCTGGGGACCTCATTCTGCAAATGACAGACACACTATTTCAAGGCTTGTATAGATCATATTCCACCAGTACAAAACCTGGGAACTTTTCAATGAACAAGGCAGGGAATATATTTCTTTGTTAATACTTGTTCCTCAATAATCTACTTCACATTAGGGGGTGGCCAAAGATCGAGATTTTCATGCTTTTTTGTGAGCCGATATTGTAAAAAAAACATTGAATTAATTACCCGGGAGAAATTCCAAAATTGAAAGAGACGCAAAGCAAAATCGCTCTCAAAGTCGCTTAAATCGTGCAATTTCGAGTTGGGACCTTCACCTGCAGTAAAGTACATTATTAAGAAACCGGTAATAACTAAGAAGTATATTACCTGCACTGTATTTTCAATGTTGTACACCTCCCTGTCAACAACAAAAAGTTTCCCAGCTTTGTACTGGTGGAATATGATCTCTTCGGGCATAGCTAAGAGTCGAGATTCATAGCATCATGAACGTTTAGACAACTCCGTTGCATTGGCCCCCCCGTTGCAATGACCGGACGACACGTCATGACCCATTATCTGGGTTCTGCATTTTACAGGGTTGTGAGAGCTTCCGATTGTAGCTGATAAATTTGAAATTGAATTAAATGCACTACTGCAAATCAATATGTTCTAATTGAAATCGATGCTGCCTGTCAAATCTCAACAATTAAATCTTTATTCTCATATGGTAAGTAAAAGTCAAATTTCATTTCTGGTCGATTGAAAAAAAGAACCAGTACATGCATAAGCTTGGTGCCATATACAAGGTATGTGTTGGTTATTGTGTTGAAAATACAACCTCTCCATTTGGGTGTGTTAACCCTTTTATGATGGGAGCTGCGCGGGTGCAGCATTAAAGATTCCGTCCAGTGCATTCTCACATATATATGCGATTCTCCCATATACGAGAATGCACCGGCTGACAATGTAATGGTAAATATAGTTAGGCCAATGTATTCTCTAAAATATGGGAGACTCGCATATATAAAAGAATGCATTGGCATAGGGTTTTCGCAAAATTTCATGAAGCTCCAGTCATGGACACTGGATGAACGAAAGTAATTACATGTACCTTTCCATAGTACTGTTTTTTGAGTCGGAACATTTAACCCTTTACCCAACAAACCGGCCAAAACCGGCCAAATAAAGCTTCAACAGCCTAAAATATCTTCGGTCTGTCTCAATAGAACCATACAAATATGGATATCATTGGAACCGGCTCCTTGACCACATTGTGATAGTTACAGTTATGCCCTGTGCCAATGCATTCTCTTATATATGCGAGTCGACCATAGGTCGCCTCACATATATAAGAGAATGCATTGGCCTAAAAAAAATCTTTTTTTAACACTTTTTACAATTTTTTCTTACATTCTTTAACAATTTTATAATTTTTAATGTGTTAAGCCAATGCATTCTCTTATATATGCGAGGCGACCTATGGTCGACTCGCATATATAAGAGAATGCATTGGCACAGGGCCATTCTGTTGGGTAAAGGGTTAATAGAATTGTTATTTTCTCAAACACCCGAAAAATAATCACCGAAAGTTGCTTTCCCCATTATCGGTGATGCGATAAGCTCTATTTCTATCCCAAAATTGTCCCGGAAAAGGGTACAAACTTTGAATAGTCCATCGATGAACATCGTAAATTAATATCAAGATTTGTAGCCCACTGTATCGACAGTATAATAACACTCCGCTTCAATTTTCCGTACGGGTGCCATTTCTGTGTCAAAGCAAACTGATCCAAAGTCAAAATGCCACCCAGGAGCATGATTTATGGATACAATGTATCGGTGGCATCACATCAGTCTAAAACCTTTCTTTGTTATATAAGTGCTCTTGCCCATATCCCAATTTCAATGTACACCGTATCCAATGGAATGGACACGCCTGAACACCCCTAAAGTAGCATTCCAACGAATCTGTTGTGTTGACCCGATCAGTTGTCTGCGTTAAACCATTCACACAGGTGCGTATTTTGCGCTATAATGCACTCTCACAGCTTGTGATAAATAATTACAGCTAGTAAGTTTTTACATTAGATATCTAATAAATTATTTCTATGATAATCAGGTCAGGCACATCCTGAATTCCACTATTATAGTGGTATTTGACCATTACCGTTTTGTTAATTTGATAAAAGAGGGATAATTCAAAATCATATTTCACACAAATATTATTCGAAATCAGGTCGCACTAATTCGGTATCATAGTTTGTCCAGGAGAATGATTTATCATGACGGCACACGATAAGCAACTCAATTAGCATGCAATTAGTTAAAATATTGTTATGAAGGAGTGATTGAGTCATCCTGCTATTGCCATTTAGAACGGGATATATTAGTAATAATATAATATTATTGAATATCAAAGCTGGCGCAAAAGATTGCACTACGAATTTTGTTAAGAGTGACATTTGGCTGTGCACTGGTATGCGCCGTCTTCTATTCCCGACGCAAATAAAGGAAACATGAATATGTTATAGTCAAATATCACTATAATAGTGGAATTCAGGATGTGCCTGACCTGATAATGCCAAATCCAAACAACTAACATAAATACAAGTCAATTTTCCATCACTTCGAAGATGGCCACCATCTTTCGATTGAAAACAAGAAACGTCAAGACAAATGCCATGTAAGGTATGTATTATGCATTTAAGTGGAGTTGAAAATAGAATCTCTGCGATATATTACGGATATAAGACTGGAATTACTGTTATTCACCTCTTGTGAGACGGAGACCACAAAACCGGTCTCACGGTAATACATTACTGCAATGTTCCAAATGACCACAGCCATCAGGGGGTTCGGTGTTATCAATGTTGCGTCCATTGGGGAAATCCATTGAAAGGATTAAAGTACAAAAATAACACAGATGATATAAGGATAATCAGATGTCTTTATTCAAGTGAGATAATCTGATGGGATGAATTTCAAAATGAACATATGATACAATAACACACACGGAGAAGTAAGTCCTCCTCATAAATGACTATGTTAAGTTAACATGTTGGGCTGTAGAAGTCCTCATCAAAGATATGTCCAGTTTATAACATCCTGGGCTGCAGGTGACTTTTCATAGAGGAAATAACCTTGTACAGTACCTACAGTAATGCTCCAAGTAATCGACTCCTTAACCACAGCAGAATTATGGGTAACTTTTCAGGATATAGTCGGAAATATGGCTTGTTGCCATTCATCGGAAAGCTCTTGGCGAGAGCTTTCCGATGAATGGCAACAAGCCATATTTCCGACTAAATCCTGAAAAATTACCCATAATTCTGCTGTGGTTAAGGAGTCGATTACTTAGAGCATTACTGTATATAAAAAAAACTAACACAGGGTTCTGTTAATCAAGCCTGGAAATAGTATGTCTTACATTTGCAGAATGAGGTCCCCAGAGGTTGAAACTAAGTGATGCTACCCTGCACAATGGGATAGCATCACCAACTTCACCCTCTGGGGACCTCATTCCGTAAATGTCAGACATACTATTCCAGACTTGCTGTTAAAACTGGCATAAAAACAGTCTGGATGACTGGTGCCTTGTTCTTGCCATCAAATACACAAAAGTCAGTGACAATAGTCTGTGAACAATTATATTGACAATTGTCAGTGGACAATTATATTGGTCAGATTGACTTGTGATAATGTCATGCCTGTGAATTATGTCCCAGGTGAGCACACGCGATGAGCTGATCAGTGACTTATTATCTTTAGAATTAGTGCTTTTTAGTGGTGGAAAGTGAGTAATAAACAGAATAATCAATTGGTTTCGATAATTACATGAAATAATTCACTCGGGGAGCCTCTCCTATTGGTAAAACCCTCGTTTGCTCTGCTAATTCATGTTTTATCAGGCCCGGCTCCCCTCGTGAATTATTTCACGTGATCATCGAAAGCAATTGATTATTCTATGTATTCAATGGAATCCAATTGTAGAGGGCGCAGACACATATCTCTCAAGTTTCGCTTTCGTGATATATATCCTCGATTAAGATGCGTTGTGGTCAGACTATATTATATAGCTCCTGAAAAAATACCCACATGTAAAATACACAAGTTGTATACATCTCTCCATCCAGGTTTAAGTGATTATTCCAATTTTGCTCAAGTCAATCATGAGCCAATACTCAGCAAGTCAAAGGCGGGACTTATCTTGTCGAGCAGATATCAATTGGTCAATGTTATCCATAAAATTATGGGACAGTGACAGTGACCTATACAAGCCTGAATTTAGTGTGCCTGAATTTAGTGTGTCTGCATTTACAGAATGAGTTCCCCAGAGGCTAGCATCACCAAATTCACCCTCTGGGGACCTCATTCTGCTTAGACCTGAACTTCTATGGGAGACCAAGGATCAGATTGAAGTTCCCAGTTGAAGTTGGTGATGTTCGTCCACTAGTCACCTCGATAATGCATTTTATCTTCTGCAAATTTGGGGATAGTGAAACTCAACATAAAGGAAAAGTAACTAAAAACAATGTTAATTTGAGACTATAGATACCGAGCAGAGTGAGGTCCCCAGAGGGTGGATTTTGTGATGCTAGCCCGCTGTGTGGGATAGCATCACTAAATTCACCCTCAGGGGACCTCATTCTGCTAATGTCAGACACACTAAATTCAGGCTTGGACCTATTCAATATGAGTTGAAGCAAGATGAGGGGTGTCACAATAATATGGTAATAAATATGGATGAGAGGGTGAACAGCCTTATTTAACACTTTCTTTACTGAATGGATTCTCCCACCCAGTTATAAAAGTATATATTGGAATGATCTATTATTCATTTGGAGGGGTGTTCAGGAAGTGAGGAGATGACAGACAGTCGAATACAAGTGCATGATAAACCCTATTCATTGGACGGAAATGCTCAGATAATATGATCAACAAACGACCTATATTGTTGAACTTATTATCTGAACATTTCCTTAGGGAACTATACTCATTGATGAATATTTAATAAAGAATGGGTTAGCATGCCTCTGGTAATGTCAAAATTCTTATGCATTTAACATCGTACTTTGAAATAACATTTCTAAATTTTAAATGAATAATTCCAGATAATTACATGACTTGACCATGCTAAAAATTAACTGATCAATAGTATTGGTATTCTTTCCTTTGTTGTTCAATTGAAGCTGTTCTTTTTCCCTCTCTCGAACAAACTGAGCTATTAATTGTTAATTGAATTATTTCCCTTCCCATGTCGGGGAGCGTTAATTAAAATGTAAAATGTCAAACAAAATTTCTTGTTTTCATACATTAATGCCCTAAATAATCGACTCCTGAACCACAGCAGAATTATGGGTAATTTTTCAGGATTTATTTGGAAATATGGCTTGTTGCCATTCATCGGAAAGCTCTTGGCGAGAGCTTTCCGATGAATGGCAACAAGCCATATTTCCGACTAAATCCTGAAAAATTACCCATAATTCTGATGTGTTTAAGGAGTCGATTATTTAGGGCATTAATGTACAAGAGAGCAAGTCTGGATATATTGTGTCTGACATTTGCAGAATGAGGACCCAGAGGGTGATTTTAGTGACGCGATCCTGCACAGTAGGTAAGCATCACCAAATTCACCCTCTAGGAACCTCATTCTACTTAGGCCTCAACTGCTATGGGAGACCCAGGATCAGATTGATATATAAACTAAAGAGTTGGGGGGGGGGGGAAGTAATTAAAAACAATGTTAATTTGATACTATAGATACTTCCCAGAAGATGAGGCCTAAGCAGAATGGGTGAAATTGGTGATTCTAGCCTGCTGTGTGGGATAGTGTGACTAAATTCACGCTTTGGGGACCTCATTCTGCAAATTCTCTATCCTCTGGGGACCTCATTCTCAGTCAGACACAATATCCAGGCTTGCAAGAGAGTGCTCATTGTAATATTATGTAACTGTTAAATTCTGTTTAGAGTTATTAACCCTTTCAGTGCCAGGTCCGATTTTTGTATCAACCCATATACCCTGTGCCAATGCATTCTCTTATATATGCGAGTCGACCATAGGTCGCCTCGCATATATAAGAGAATGCATTGGCCTAACAATTTTTCATCATTTGTTACAATTTGTTACAATTTTTTACAATTTTAATAATTTTTTCTTATATTCTTTAACAGACTTATTTTGTAGGTTTAGTGCCAGGGAATCTCACGTTTTTCATGGGCATCAAAATTATTACTATCAATACTTGGTGATAGTTTGAGTTATAACATCCCCCTAAGGTTTTATCCAGTTTGTTTTTAAATTCGCTATAGCATGCTTAAGCATACCCAAACAAAATTTAACCCAAAAAAAATTCAACCCAAAAAAATATATAAAAAAAATAAATTATTTTTTTTATTTTTTAGGGACGATTTTACAGACCGTAAATTAGGGCCGATCAGATCAGATCAGATCAGATCGGCCCCTGGCACTGAAAGGGTTAAAGACATATTATGGTCTTGTTCAGGTGCGTGAAACTGATAAATTAGTTCGCAGGTGCTATGTCAACTGGGGGAATGTATCATTATACTAACATCACCGAAAATCTCAAAAGAAATCGATCATACCACTCCAAAGAAAACATTGTCTGAACAACGCTCAATTGTAAATATTTACATCTCGATTCGGGACGCAACAATGGGCGATAAACTAACGCAAATGATTTCGCCATCGAGACTCATTGCATTTAATTAATATATAATAATGACGATGTGTGTTGTAAATTTGGATTAATATTCGTAAAAATAACTACTTTCATCAAGAGTATTCACCATTTCTATTTCATCACCCTTCCAGAGTGTTTCACATCACTTTAAATATGAATAAGTATACAAATATCACTGTAGGAGAATTTCTCAGGACAAAACTAATGAACATGCTAAACAATATAATTAGAATACTAACAGTGGAATCTATGCCCTATATGTTCTCTTAAAATGATTCGTATTACAAGTCTTTTACAAATCTCTCACAAATCAAGGCCAATTTATGTGCTATGTGCTGAGACTCATGGGTTGAACATAAGTTAACAGTACAGCATTTAATGATATTCTCACAATGAAATTCTACCTGGTTAAGGTTTATTGGTTGCGGTGACACAAAAATAAATTGTCAAAACTAAAGTATGATTGTTTTCCAGGAAATTTCAGCCCTAACATGCGGAGTAATGTGAAATATGTACCAAATAATTACAGCATATTTCTCAAAAGCAACCAACTCTCTATTTTGAAGCCAATCATACGATGATTGCAGCACATAACATACAAATTGACCCATCCTTCTTATAATCATCTATACACAAACTTTAATCTAAACATCAAAACTAGAAAAACAATAACTTCTTGATCAGGTCTGACAAATCTTGTTTAGAGCCATAATAGCTATTTGTAGTTATAATAGTCAGGTTCAGTCAGTTGTACGTGTAACTTGTAATGTGTGTTTCTATTGCCAACGAAAGTCAGCTGACCATTCTGCATGCCTACTGTACATGTACAGTCAAACTGTTTAGAAGTTTTGTGTCCAACGAAACTTGCAGTAAAGGGGAAAAATCCATTTATCTGATAGCCGAAATGAGTGAAGATTTCGCTAGTCGCATAATGGCTGCTTGTTCCAACCAACTCATCTACACGTTTCGCTAGACGTTTGTGAAAATCTATGAATGTGTAGGTTTGGAACCGAAACATAAAAGTGTCAAACGTTTAAAGGGGAGGTCAAGTGACCAATATTGAATGGGGATTGCCATGCAATATTGAAAATATATCTGAGTGTGACTTAATGTGGTATTTATCTGGCGGGTCAGCTTGGAACTTGAACCATATTATTGTTGGTATATTTTTTGTTTTAATTTTATTTTAATTTTTCAAAAATAAATTACAGGAATTTTTTTTGTTTACTTAGCGCACCCGCCAGTTAAATGTTATGACTATTCATTGATATACCCACTTGGCTCCCGGACAACTACATCATGCATAAATTTTGTCCTGGAGATTTGCATGGAAATCCCCATTAAAAATTGGTCACTTCCCCTCCCCTTAACCCTTTCATGACGGGAGCTGTGTAGCATCAAAGTTCCTGTGAAAGTGCATTCTCATATATGCGAGCTTCCCATAGGCTTACAAGGGCAAGGTAAATATTGTTAGGCCAATGTATTCTCTTATATATGTCAGGCTATGGGAGACTCGCATATATAAGAGAATGCATTGGTTTTCGCCAAATTTCAGGAGCTTGGGTTTGAATCTGGATATTGCTATTATATACATGTAGCAATACAAATGGGATTTGACAGACCTGTTGATCACTTTACTGATATTTGGCTCGACCGAAAGACAATTAAACCATACAGAAGAGAATAAATCCTGAAACTTGGAAATAAACTTGAAACAATTAACTTCTGGAAAATCAAACGTTTTTTATAAACTCTGGAAAGAATAACATTAATATATATTTATCATCACATAAGAACTATCTACATTTAATGTCCAAAAACTTTGGCTGGTGCAAGGGAGGTAACTCAAGTATCAAGTTTAATACTTGCCTACTGCAAGGGAGGTAATTTAAGAAATACAAGAAGGGAGGTAATCAAATTTAAGCAGAAAAATGTATTGTTTGCCAAAGAAAATTTGTCCACAGCTGAAGCAAATGACATCGATTAATTTGTGTCTATTTGACTCTTTCTATACTAAATGGATTAACCAACGCAATTTATAGAAGTATACATAGGAATGGTCTAGCTATTATCGGGTCAGGCACATTCTCATTTCCACTATTATAGTGGTACTCCACTATTATAATGGTATACGACCATTACCATTTTGGGAATTTGATAAAAGAGGGATAATCCAAAATCATACTTCACCCAAATTATTCAAAATCAGTGTCGCACTAATTCGGTATCATACATATATTTTGTCCAGGAGAATGATTAAATCATGACGGCACACCATAAGCAACTCAATTAGCATTCAATTAGTTTAATTGTTGTTATGAAGTAGTGATTGAGTCATCCTGTTATTGTTGTTTAGAAAGGCATATATTACTAATATTATTGAATAACAATTAAAGCTAGCGTAATAGTGGAATCAGGATGTGCCTTACCTGATAATAGAAGAGCAGAAGAATTTCTATTCTCGATTTTTGTTGAACCTATTATTTGAACATTTCCAAAGGTATTAAACTACTCGTCAATGAGCAATTAGCATAGAAAGGGTTAACGAAGATGAAGCTGTTGCTGTATCTATCAAATCTGCCAAATTAATTAATTATTATCTCAATGTCCAGAAAAATTTAAATATATAATTTTTTTCCACATTTTTCAACTTATTTTCATATCTCTCAATTGAACTGTTGAAGAAGAATCAAAACATATAATACATTTAACCCTTTACCCAACAGAAGGGCCCTGTGCCAATGCATTCTCTTATATATGCGAGTCGACCATAGGTCGCCTCGCATATATAAGAGAATGCATTGGCTTAACACATTACAAATTATAAAATTGTTAAAGAATGTAAGAAAAAATGGTAAAAAGTGTTAAAAAAAGATTTTTTTTAGGCCAATGCATTCTCTTATATATGCGAGGCGACCTATGGTCGACTCGCATATATAAGAGAATGCATTGGCACAGGGCATAACTGTAACTATCACAATGTGGTCAAGGAGCCGGTTCCAATGATATCCATATTTGTATGGTTCTATTGAGACAGACCGAAGATATTTTAGGCTGTTGAAGCTTTATTTGGCCGGTTTTGGCCGGTTTGTTGGGTAAAGGGTTAACTTGTAATTCCAATTTCAATGCAACATGCAACCCCACAATGTATCGGACACAACAGATTAATCTAAACACTCCTATATCAATAGAATAATCTTAGCAGACATTGGATGAGTAAAAATCTGAACTTATATGACATCAAACAACAAACCAGGTGCACAACACTAAAGGACCATGCAGACCGTGACGCATGTGCCGTGAACGTCCTGTGCAATGCAAGCTTAGTGATTTCTGCATCAATGGTGTCGAACATTCTTGTGGATTTTCGTCATCCAAGTGGTGGGTTCCTCTCATTTGTTTTGTGTTTTCAAAATGGTGACTTGCGGCAAGATTTATGCAATATTTTAACGTGAAAATGACAAACCTTGATTCTGCAAATGAAGATAGTGATGACAAAGAGATAATTTTATTTTAATGTTGATGTTAAATAACATACCAATTTTATTATACCAATCATTTTCAGTCGGGACAGGATACCCACCCTCACATTTTTTAAAAGAAGGGTCCTGTTATACAAGACTGTGCTCTTGCACGGTTAGTGTGATTTTCTCTGTAGGGATTTACCTCAAATGACCTTTGCTGGATTGATGGATTCCACATCCGGTAATATCTATCTCTGCCATTAAAAATAGCTGAGAACACCAATAGTAGACGCTACGATCAGGATGCTCTATTAGCGCAAATACTCTTCTTGTGATAGACACTTTGGTCGCAGTGCCCGGTTGTGACACCATGTGAATTCCTCAAATTATATTATGTTTATTTCTAAGTGAATATCACATGCAGAAGTTGTCATGGCCATGATGAACAATAACCACGATTATATTAGGGCCTTTAGAAAAATAGAAACACATTGTCGTACTTCAAGATAGAAAAATATCAAACAAGCTTGACCAATATAGTTATCGTACTCTTCAGTTTATTTCTCCAATAATTGAGTAAATGTTTTATATCAAAAATCGTATCCCCAATCCCAGAAAACTGAACATGCCATTCCACTCTCAAGATGTTATCCTACTCTCAGCACGACTCTAGCACCTACAGTAATGCCCTAATTAATTGACTCCCTAACCGCAGCAGAATTATGGGTAACTTTTCAGGATTTAGTCGGAAATATGGTTTGTTGCCATTCATCGAATCGGAAAGCTCTCCCCGAGAGCTTTCCGATGAATGGCAACAAGCCATATTTCCGACTAAATCCTGAAAAGTTACCCATAATTCTGCTGCGGTTAGGGAGTCGATTAATTAGGTCATTACTGTAGTAAAAATAATCCTCAGCATGTCACTCAGGGAGAAAGGCCGTACACTACACAGAATAGTTAACTGTTGTTTATTTATTTAACTGCGATTTTTTTCGATGAATCACCGTTGAGCATATAATAAATACTAGTAATACAGTCAGATACCATAATAATGAAATGCTTCTGTTACAAAGTATTCTTATTTCAGTGTAAAACATCTAAGTGAACGTTCGGACGACCACGATTCAATTGTAAGTGGATAGTTTTTCGTCGTTGGTAGTAACATTGTTTGATTTCAGCTGAGAAATCGTGGTGTATCCTTGATTACCTCCACTTGCGATGGAATCGCAGTCGTGTGTACGTCAAAATCGATGGAAAGATTGTAGGGTAGTCAATCACGTGGTTAACCATGGCTTACGAACAACCCATGATACCCTCATATGCGACGACATCGCAATCGTGTGAACAGACTATTCATGATTTTGTCTGGTCCGATCCCTCCACTTACGATTGAATCGTGGTCGTCTGAATGTTCACTAACAGCAATGGCATGCCATGTGCAATGGACATAATGTGTTAGATACAAACATAAATGTGTCCATTAAATATCAGTACAATGCAGACTGATACCTACAAAGGCCCAATGTACCAAGTCTGAGTTTAATGTGCCTGTCATTTGCAGAATGGTCAATGAGGTCCCCAGAGGGTGAATTTTGTGCGCTATCCCGCATAGTGGGCTAGCATCATTAAATTGAGCTTCTGGGGACCTCATTCTGCTCAGGCCTCATCTTCTCTGAAAAGTTTCTTTATTATCAAATTTCTATAGAAACTTCTTCACATACACGCTATTTCTTTTTTAGTTTAGTTTCTCTATATCCCCAAATTGGCAAACGAAACATTGCATAATCGAGGTTTCCAATGGGTGTACATCACAAAATTCACCATTTGGGAACTTCAATCTGAGTCTATGTCTCCCATAGCAGATGAAGCCATGCAGAATGAGGTCCCCAGAGGGTGAATTTGGTGATGCTAGCCTGCTATGCGGGATAGTCACTAAATTCACCCTCTGGGAACCTCATTCTGCAAATGACAGGCACACTAAACTCAGGCACAGGCACAGGGACCAGCCTAGAGGTTTCAAATTGGGACAAGTCACTTCTCCTTACTTTGACTATTAGTAAGTGGACTGTTAACATGGAGAAGTCATAATCACTCAAGTTCAATTTACACCCCAACGTCACCATTCATAATGATCCACTACTAGTAAGTATTATACAATACAATACAATTTCCCTTCTATAAAATCATTGTAATAAGTAAACACACCATTATAATACAATTTAGATATGCTGTAGGGACATACAGTAATGCCCTAATTAATCGACTCCATTACCACACCAGAATTATGGGTAACTTTTCAGGATTTAGTCAGAAATATGGCTTGTTGCCATTCATCGGAAAGCTCTCGGGGAGATGAATGGCAAAAAGCCATATTTCCGACTAAATCCTGAAAAGTTACCCATAATTATGCTGTGGTTATGGAGTCGATTAATTAGGGCATTACTGTATGCATACTCGTATATCAGCGTATATGAGAAAAAAGTCACTTCTCCCAAGGACAAAAGTAGGCGACACAATTTAGGGAGAATATATCTCCAAAGTCTCCCTCTTGGCTGGTCCCTGACACTGCATTTTTATACCTATGTAATGCAGTGTGATGCCAATGTAATGCTTTATGGACAAATTCTAGCAAGTAGAACAATAGTAAGGAAGAAGGTAATGTATGATAGATATATACAAGAAGATGATGTGCATGGACAAATACTAACATTGAGTAAGTCAAGAGTTTTTTTATGTGTGTGCTGTTTCTTTCTGACTGGTAAAAACATTAAATTATTTTTGTCAGTACCTTTTGAATAGCATGCCAAAACAAATGTGAACAACTGAATCAGTTACAGTAATGCCCTAAGTAATCGACTCCATAACCACAGCAGAATTATTGGTAACTTTTCAGGATTTAGTCGGAAATATGGCTTGTTGCCATTCATCGGAAAGAAGCCATATTTCCGACTAAATCCTGAAAAGTTACCCATAATTCTGCTGTGGTTATGGAGTCGATTACTTAGGGCATTACTGTAGTTAAATATTCAGAAGAAATACATTATTTTGAAATTTTTTAGCTCCAAAAAAACAAAAAAACAATTCTATTATCTGCTCTAAAAGGCAGATCTATAATTAATCCTTCCCTGACTGGAGCTTACTGAAATTTTTCGAAAACCATGTGCCCATGCATTCTCTTATATATGCGAGTCTCACATCGGGAGCTTCGCATATATAAGAGAATACTTTGGCCAAACATAGTTATCTTGACCTTGTAAGCCAGTACATTCTCTTATATTTGCAAGGCTCCCAATGGGGAAACTCGCATATATAAGAGAATGCGCTAGTACAGGATCTTTAATGCTGCACCAGTGCAGCTCCCGTCGTGAAATGCCAAAGATATGTTCCATACAGTAGTCAGAAGAGAGAGGTAACACTAAGAAAACTCAGACTAGCTGTGGCTACACACATGAAAACACTAAAATGGTGCAAATAAGGAACTACTACTGAGTACAGCAGCTAGAAGGAATCATATACATACAGTAATGCCCTAAATAATCGACTCCTTAACCACAGCAAAATTATGGGTAATTTTTCAGGATTTAGTCGGAAATATGGTTTGTTGCCATTCATGGAAAGCTCTCACTGAGAGCTTTTCGATGAATGGCAACAAGCCATATTTCCGACTAAATACTGAAAAGTTACCCATAATTCTTCTGTGGCTAAAGAAATCCATTATTTAGGGCATTAGTGTAACACTCACACAGGCATATTTCCAGGAATGTGGCTAGAGGGTATCTGTTGGTGTGTGTCCACCTTGGAATTTCCAACTTGACCCCCACTTTGAACAGTCATAGAAATTCCATAAGCACCCCCATGTGTTTGGTTGTAATTTTCAAACTGGTATCTCAAACTTTCCAACCAAATACCCCCCTCATATGGTTAAAAATTTCGAACTGAATAATACCATTTCAGTCCAAAAAAATTAACAAAAGTAGAAAACTATTCCACTTTTGGTCAAAAAACAAAAACTTTCACATTAAATACTGGTTGGAATATCAAAATATCAGAACAAATTCTGTTGAAAATTTTGACTAAAGTTGGTGGGGACAGCAACTATAACTATGGATGGTGTGGAAAAATGCAACATAAAAATATAACTGTGTGAATGCACCCTGAAATATACTGGATTTCAATTTTAAATAAATTATTCACAAGCAAAAGATAGAGCTGAGCTTTAAAACGCCCACTCAACAGAGCTGGGATTAAACGCTTCAATTAAAGAATTATGTCCAAGCAGAAATGACATAACATAGTTATGAGAAATCTATCTAAGATAAAAATAGATTTCCCTTTTAAACTCCATTAACTTGAAAATAATGAATCAAGCCTCTAATCATGACAACAGATGCAATAAGCTTATACGGCAAACTCATGAAAATAAGGTTGAAAACGCTGCAATTGAATAAGCGCCAAAAGAACAAAAAACAACCCCAGAATGTTACATTTTCCTGAGAATAATCCGTCCACATATTGAAGCACGTCTTGGTATTGCATTGGAAGTCAAAAGTTTGCATGTCCAAAAGCATCAGACAGGCCAATATTTATAAAAGACTGTTTAAATTATCAGCTTTCTATTTTAGAGATGATTTTGTTGGCTATGACACCAAAAGAGTTAAGACGATGAGAATCGGTTGGGTTATATGCCTTAACCCTTTCAGTGCCAAGTCTGATTTTTGTATCAACCCATATTTCCTTGATCATTTTTCAAATTTATTGATTATAATAATGTGATACATTGTTGGAAAGAGCTCTATGAGCTCTTTCCATCAATGTATCACATTATTATAATCATTAAATTTGAAAAATTATCAAGGAAATATGAGTCGATACAAAAATCGGATATGGCACTGAAAGGGTTAACATATTGCATACCTTACATAAGTCAAACAAATCTAAACCGTACTGCTATGTGACATATTGTCGGTGCGCTTCTAAAATGTCGTACCTGCATTGCAAAAATCAATTAGCACTTAGCAATTAGCACTGCATGTACAACATTTTAGAAGCCCACTGTTGATATGTAATTGTTGTAGATGTAGCATTACCAACACACATATAAAATCACATGTGTTCCACCACCAGTAAGAAACAGCATCTTTGATTTGTCAGAAAGCCATTTATTATATGCTTGCCTATAAAATAGCGGACATTTACTGAAACGTAGATCGTCGTATGTATCTCTTCGAAGCTACAGTGAAATACAATTTTGATATTCATTGTAGCTATATTTTTAATTCACTGTAGGGCTTGAAATCATTGCATGCACAATGTCCACTAGCCAATCAAAAACCAAGGATTTATGACGGCAAGTGATCAATCGATAATTCTATGTTTGAGTCACAGCGTGTCAATTTCAACTCTGTCCTGTTTTATTTGTAATACTGACATGTGACACTGACATGTGTGCTCTTTAATTAAATAGAGTTAATAATTTAATAAATTAACAGTAAACTTATAGCAACTGTGAGCATAAATAAGGTGCATATAATAAAAAGAATATCTACAGTTTTTTATGTAAATACCTGAAACATCTCATTCATGTCTGGAAAAAAATATTCCATTTTCAATAGCCACCTGTGAAAATTTTATATTTCTTTCCAGACACTCATGAGATATTTCGGTATTCAAATGAAAAATTGTAGGTACATGTATTCTCTATGTTGACATCTCTGGCTGTTAACATAAGGAAAACCAAGACAATTCTTCCATCGACTCTTGCCGACCGCTTCTACGTTACGTCATTTACGTCATTTACGTCATTTACGTCATTTACGTCAATGTTATAGCGAGACCGATATGATATTTTGACATTTTGCGCTGATCATTTTTCGGTATAAATCTAAAATTGCTATGAATGATCAGGAATATCGTCACGACATATACATTATTGCGAATGATTGATGGTAACATTGTTTGCAAAAATGAGGTCCGCAGAGGGTGAATTTAGTGACACTATCCCACACATCAGGCTAGAATCACCAAATTCACCCTCTGGGAACCTCATTCTGCTGAGGCCTAAACTGCTATGGGAGACTTATGATCAGATTGAAGTTCTCCAGTTGAAGTTGGAGATGTTCACCCATTTTATAGTCACATCAATTACACATTGTAGCTTCTGAAAATTAGGGGATATAGAAACTGAACAGAAGGGGAAAAGTAACTATTAAGAATGTTAATTTGAGGCTATAGATACTTCCCAGAAGATGAGGCCTAAGCAGAATGATGTCCCAAGAGGGTGATGTTGGTGATGCTAGCCCACTGTGCGGGGTAGCATCACTAAATTCACACTCTGGGGACCTTATTCTGCAAATGTCAGGCACTCTTTACTCAGGCTTGATTGGAGCGTATGTTGAACATCACTTCAAAACTCCAAGAGGTCAATGTCACACCATGTAACCATCAATCCACCACAATAACTTATATTATATAGTATATCTTATTCAGCTCAATAAAGCATTTTTGCTACCATATATTATATCATGTTTACCAACAATGAATACCAACATGTGCTTCATTAAGCGATTATCACATATTTTGAGAATAATAAATTTAATTTTAACTAAAGTGACATATCATGTTTATTTACCATTGGATAGAGAAACATTGAAACAGAAACGTATATACCCATACCAGAAAAAGTGAGTAATTCCATTCAAATCTTACGGGTACTAGCAGTTGTCACCCCTTAGTTAATTAGGTCTGGCACATCCTAAATTGAACTATTAGTTAAATATAATGTCAAACCACCATTTTCATGTTTTATGCGAAACTATGACATATCACACCCTGATGCACAGCCAAATTGAAATGTTAACAATAGTGCACCAAATAAACAGGCTATAGACAAAATTTGCTTTGCAATATTTTGCGCAAGATTATTTTATTTTAATCATGACAGGAGTCTGCCTTTCTGAATAACATTAATGGCCAATTATATATTCATAGAATCCTCTACGCACCACTATGAAATCTATATTCGCTATCCCCTTTTAATCCTATGATTGTATCATACAGTAATGCCCTAAATAATTGACTCCTTAACCACAGCAGAATTATGGGTAACTTTTCAGGATTTAACGGAAATATGGCTTGTTTCCATTCATTGGAAAGCTCTCAGTGAGAGCTTTCCGATGAATGGCAACAAGCCATATTCCGACTAAATCCTGAAAAATTACCCATAATTCTGCTGTGGTTAAGGAGTCGATTATTTAGGGCATTAATGTACATGTCAAATTTTGAGACTTAAACATAATATGTCACTTTAATTGATTTATTTGGAGAAATGTTTCTTGTGCCATTAAACCTCAGCAATACAGTTTTCATTTATTCTCTCTGCTGCGTCATCATAGCTATGAGTTGTCTCCCCTAGTCAGCTCTGATGATGATTATTATGAGACTCGGTTTTCATGACTTTAATTTTGCTCGCATCGGAGTCCATCCACCCGTTCTTAAATTTAAGGCACGTCGACGGGAGGATTTCTTGAGGCTTATGATATTTAGACTTACCAGTTCGCAATAAGTATGCTTGTTAAAGAGAAAAATAATGGTTACTAGTCATATCAAGAATAATCAGATAAAAAACATTTAAAGACACTCCCAATAACCAAAACTTCCATGAAATTCAATTTCTATTATTTATATTCCTAAAAACACGGGATTGATTGATTAATTGTGGTTTAATGTCATCTAAACTATTAGGCCATAGCCATATCACATTTTGTGTTTTATAAGATATATTCATGATGAAAAAAACGTACACATATTACAGCTGAACAGAGTCATGTTCTAAAAATAGAAATGTTCCTGTCCGTGAAAAAATTATTTCCTAGTGGCAAACCTTGAAATATTGTGTCTGTCATTTGCAGAGTGAGGTTCCCAGAGGGTGAATTTGGTGATGCTAGCCCGCTATGTGGCGTAGCATCACTAAATTCACCCTCTGGGGACCTCATTCTGCAAATGACAGACACACTATTTCAAGGCTTGCCTAGTGGCCAAAGTGCTGACTGGCTGCTCTGATTTAAAATTACTATCTTAACCCTTTCATGACGGTAACTGCGCTGGTGCAGCATTAAAGATCCTGTGCCAGTGTATTCTCTTATTTATGCGAGTCTCCCATAGGGAGCCTAGCATATATAAGAGAATGCACTGGCTTACAAGGTCAAGGTAAAAGATTGTTAGGAAAATGTATTCTCTTATAAATGCGAGGCTCCCTGTGGAAGACTCGCATATATAAGAGAATGCCTTGGCACAAGGTTTTCGCAACATTTCATGGAAGGGTTAAACCTTTGAATTACGGCATAAAGTTCATGGAAGAGACGTGCCATCTTTAGAATAGCATTTTGCAGTCATAAAGGCTTTGATATCATAATATCTAGAAAATGCATAAAAAGTTGAAATCCAAGACCAAAGTATAATTTTAAGACTAATAATTCTGCATTAGACAAATGTTATATCCAATTCAAGTGTACATTAACTAAAGGAAAAATAGAGTAATTTCCCTGTTCCTGTGTTGAATCCCAATATAAATATATGATTAGACAAAAAAGTATACAAAAGCATATGTGAGATGAAAGAATTGTGAAGGTTCGTTGTAAACTGTTAAGATTATATAGGCCTACTCCATGGCATGAACAAATCGGTTCGATCCTCGGGCTTGAATTTGGACTGAGTTCATTAAGATAACAAATGGGTTCCCATACATGTCTTAGAATTGGACACAAATCTTTGCTTTGAATTTGGGCTGCCTTTTTCCTTTTAACCCTTTACCCAACAAAACGGCCAAAACCGGCCAAATAAAGCTTCAACAGCCTAAAATTAAAATATCTTCGGTCTGTCTCAATAGAACCATACAAATATGGATATCATTGGAACCGGCTCCTTGACCACATTGTGATAGTTACAGTTAGCCCTGTGCCAATGCATTCTCTTATATATGCGAGTCGACCATAGGTCGCCTCGCATATATAAGAGAATGCATTGGCCTAAAAAAAATCTTTTTTTAACACTTTTTACCATTTTTTCTTAAATTTTTAACAATTTTATAATTTTTAATGTGTTAAGCCAATGCATTCTCTTATATATGCGAGGCGACCTATGGTCAACTCGCATATATAAGAGAATGCATTGGCACAGGGCCCTTCTGTTGGGTAAAGGGTTAAACCCTTTCTATACTAAATACTCATTGACGAATAGTTCATATAATAAGATCAACAAATGACCATACATAGTCGATTGTTGAACTTCGTATCTCAACATATCCCACCAATGAATAAGAATCCTTCTGCTCTGGTAGTATCTTCTCATCTGCCCTGTCGTCTGCTTTTATTACCTGAATGTGAGCTTTTTAATATGAGACCACCACCCCACCTCTTTTGGTGTTGCTAGGCCAGATTCAGACTGCACAATGGAATTACGTTTCCAGCAGAATTTTACAATTTAGTCATTTTTATTATCATATTTTCTTAAAATTTCACGATTTCCAAATATATACTATAGATATGACGTTATATATTCATACCCAGATGCCAATAAGTAGTTTACATTATACCTGGTCATTGTGGGATGTCAATAATTACATTATCGAGAAAATATACGGTTGATTTTGGTTGATCGTTTCATTAACCCTTTCAGTGCCAGGGGCCGATCTCATCGGCCCTAATTTACGGTCTGTAAAATCGGCCCTAAAAAAAAAAAACATTTAGATTTTTTTGGGTTGAATTATTTTTGGGTATGCTTAAGCATGCTATAGTGAATTTATAAACAAACTGGATAAGTCCTTAGGGGCATGTTATAACTCAAAACTATCACCAAGTATTCATAGTAATAATTTTGATGCCCATGAAAAACGTAAGATTCCCTGGCACTAAAACTACAAAATAAGTCTGTTAAAGAATATTTGAAAAAATTATTAAAATTGTAAAAAATTGTAAAAAATAATAATGATGAAAAATTGTTAGGCCAATGCATTCTCTTATATATGCGAGGCGACCTATGGTCGACTCGCATATATAAGAGAATTCATTGGCACAGGGTATATGGGTTGATACAAAAATCGGACCTGGCACTCAAAGGGTTAATTACTGTTTATAATGTTTATTTTCATCAAAATGGTCCCATATATTCCTTCTGTATTCAATGCCTTTTTAAAATTTGGATTCCGTGGGCAAGGGGTGGTGGTCTCTAATATGGCCTTCCCATATTGGATTCCAAGGGTTAAAGTGAATTTTGGGGTTCCCAAATTATATAACTTTATTCTAACCCTGAATCACACTCTTTTTCGATAAAGTTTCTATTAATCACAATTTAATTGTGGGTTTCTTTCAAGCCAAGAACCATAAATTTGACATGACCAAGATCAGGCCTAATACTGGTATAGAGCAAACCATGATAAATTAACGATTAAAATTTGAGTCCGGAGATATATAAATTGAAAAATTGAAACTTCCATACATGAAGGGACAAATGAAACTTGATTAATTTCATAATTTCGAGACCACTGTGGAGGGAATCATGAAACTTGAATAACTTCGAGACTTCCATGAAGGGGACTACGGCTACCATTTGACGAAATACTGTTACTAGACTGATATGGGTCAGATGAACCCCGACATCTACGAGACAGGTGATCAAGTAACCCAGGTGAACCAAATCGTTCGACCCGTCCACTCAAAGGACGGGAATACTTATCAAACACTGAGCACTCTGAGTCTGCATCAGTCGAGTCATCATTCAACATGTCGTCAAGACTGCGTGATTTACGACACCTGTGAAAAGCCGTGTGAACCACTGCAGATATCTGACAGAAAATTTCACGATCGGCATCGGACACGGAGCAATAATTCCCCCGCGTGCACTGTTTTGACTTTTTATGGTTTCGAAGTAAGAAAAAATCACAAGAATCGTCTTGAGAAGTAGTGCTACCTGAACTGGGTGATTCTCGACAGTCCGACCCGAGGTCAAAGGTCGGATATGTAGAAAAGGCAATACTGTTAGGCCGCCCCAGCACCCGTTTAGCTCTGTTCTCCCTCGGCCTCACGATGACCTTTGCCCCCGTTGGGGACGCGACTGTCGACGAAGAAGGACTGCTGCCTGACGTTGAGATGGTTGACACTGGTGACGGCGGTTCCAAGCTCCGCCCATCTGAACTTGTACTGCTGCAACTGAGAGATCGCTTAGTTCCCGTCACAGCATAATGGTGACCATGGTAACCATCATCTTTGGCAAAGCATGGATTGAAGTTGATTTTGTCCAATGACGTTGTTGGAAATCCACTAAGTGAGTTATGACTCTTGTCTGATTTATCTGAGTCTATTTCGGTATGTTCGTAAATGGTTTGTGCGAATGAGAGACGAGAAAATGCAGTTGTTGGTGACGGCATGGCATGAGGCATTTTTCCCAATGGCAATGAATTCAAAAACTTGAAATCCTTCTGTTTTGTAGACGGCGAAGGTGTTGAATGAAATTTAAGAGCCTCACATGGCTCCAAGCAAGGTGAACTGCGTGGCGCAAAAGGCATGCTTGGCTCCGATGGCGTTACAGGACATGAGTCAGGCGACTTCAAATCTGTCGTCTCTGAATTATACGACATGACAGGTCGCATTCGTTTATTACCGAATGACACATCACTATTTACATCATCGGGTGATGCCATCAAAACTGGTGAAAAAACTGTTGCAGCATCTGTGTTATTCTCAACTGAAGCATTTGCTTTTTCGGGAGTCACTGGCGATATGTTGCACAACACATTATGTTTGGCTTTGACGTCGTCAACCAACACATTATGTTTGGATTTGATGTCGCCAACCATCACTTTAGGTTTAGCTTTGACATCGCCAAAAAACCTCCTTCCTGTCACTGAAGTTGAGTCACAAGAACTAGTCCTGTTGTTGCGCTTACGCACATAATCGGTGTTCACTCCTGAGGCGTCGCGAAATGACTTATAAATGTTCGGACCGGCTGATGACGGACTCTGTGTATGCTGCAGATCCATATAAATGGGCGTGGCCTGATCCTCATTGACAGCTGCCTTTATGTTTTCTTTACGTTCCTCTTCTTCCCTTTTCAGCCGTCTCTCATATTCTAAAAGCTGCCCTAGGAAGTTGAAGTTTGGCGAAATTGTTGGCCGTTTGTCCTTGACATACCTGGAAGAAAAGAAAAAAGTTTGTAAATGAAATTGGACTCATAGGACAGGAAAAGTTTATTTACAATACATGCATTAAAGGTACTCAATCTGATCAGACGGTCCCCATTTCATCAAGATACAACAACTTTTCTTCAAAATACGCTTTAGTTATCAGAATCGATTTATTGCAACAAAATAATGTCAACTGTCAACTATCCACAATTTTGTCCGAGAGCATCGATTTGACGGCTCTTTTCTGGGCCACAAATAATTAAACATTTCGAGAAATAACTAACTCAAAAATAGATATCTGATCACTCTGAGCTTTGATGGGTGGGTTCCTCAACTCGAATCAAATATTTTTTACCCCCGAAGCCAAAGAAATAGTAATTTAGGAGTGTTAATTCGTAATGTATCTTTAAAAGTACAATAATATTAACTCTTTCTACACTAAATGGATTCTCCCAGTCAGTTAAAAAGTGTACATCGGAATGGTCTATTATTCATTTGGAGGGATGGTAAGGTGATAAAAGCAGACTACAGATAAATAAAAATGAAGAAGGAACCCTATTTATTGAGGGAAATGATTAGGTAATAAGTGGTCATTTGTTGAACTTATTATCTGAAAATTCCCTGGGATAACTACTCATCAATGAGAATTAAGTATAGAAAGGGTTAATAACCAATAGTTCCATAATATTAATATGTAATGACAGACAAGCCTCATTATAATGGCCTGTCATTTGCAGAATGAGGTCCCCAGAGGGTGAATTTAGTAAAACTATCCCGCATAGTGGGCAAGCATCACCAAATTCGCCCTCTAGGGACCTCATTCTGCGTGGCCTCATCTGCTATGGGAAGTTCCCAAATCGTGAATATTGTGATGTGCACCCATTGGGATCCTCGATGATGCAATGTGTTGTCTGCCAATTTGGGGATATAGAGAAAGTAAACTAAAAAAGAAATAGAATCTATGTGAAGAAGTTTCTATAGAAATTTGATAATAAAGAAACTTTCCAGAGAACATGAGGCCCAAGCAGGATGAGATCCCCAGAGGGTAAGTTTAGTGATGCTAGCCCACTATGCGGGATAGCGTCACTAAATTAACTCTCTGGGGACCTCATTCTGCAAATGACAGGCAAACTAAACTCAGGCTTGATGACAGAAGTTGTATATATTGCTCAGAGGTGACTTACATGTAGCCTAGGCTGTCATCCTGCCAGTGGTGGCCCAAGGATTTTGCCCCCACCTCATATATATTGATGGAAGGGGCCCAAACTGGTGGGTGAACATTTTAAAATTCAGAATAAGAAATTACAATATCCTGGCTTCAGCGAGGCATTTCAACTTATAAAACAGTGTCTCAGCGAGATACATATAAAGAGCCATTAACTCTTTGAGTGCCAGGGGCCGATCTCATCGGCCCTAATTTACGGTCTGTAAAATCGGCCCTAAAAAAAAAAAAAAAAAAAAAAAAAAACAACATTTAGATCTTTTTGGGTTGAATTTTTTTTGGGTATGCTTAAGCATGCTATAGCGAATTTAAAAACAAACTGGATAAGTCCTTAGGGGCATGTTATAACTCAAAACTATCATCAAGTATTCATAGTAATAATTTTGATGCCCATGAAAAACGTAAGATTCCCTGGCACTAAACCTACAAAATAAGTCTGTTAAATAATATTTGAAAAAAATTATTAAAATTGTAAAAAATTGTAATAAATAATAACAAATGATGAAAAATTGTTAGGCCAATGCATTCTCTTATATATGCGAGGATATGGTCGACTCGCATATATAAGAGAATGCATTGGCACAGGGTATATGGGTTGATACAAAAATCTGACCTGGCACTGAAAGGGTTAATTACTGTTTATAATGTTTATTTTCATCAAAATGGTCCCATATATTCCTTCTGTGTTCAATGCCTTTTTAAAATTAGGATTTTTTTTTTTAAAGATTTTTTTGGGTTGCATTTTTTCTGCGTATGCTTAAGCATGCTATAGCGAATTTAAAAACAAACTGGATAAAACCCTTAGGGGCTCAACTCAAAACTATCACCAAATATTCATAGTAATAATTTTGATGCCCATGAAAAATGTAAGATTCCCTAGCACTAAACCTACAAAATAAGTCTTGCACTGAAAGAGTTAAAGAATATAAGAACAAATTACTAAAATAAAAAAAAAATAAAAAAATAATAACAAATGATGAAAAATTGTTAGGCCAATGCATTCTCTTATATATGCGAGGCGACCTATGGTCGACTCGCATATATAAGAGAATGCATTGGCACAGGCTATATGGGTTGATACAAAAATCGGACCTGGCACTCAAACTGCTTGAGCACATCAGTATACATAAGAAGTCATGAAGTTGAGATTATCTGATGTACAGTAATGCCCTAAATAATCGACTCCTAAACCACAGCAGAATTATGGGTAACTTTTCAGGATTTAGTCGGAAATATGGCTTGTTGCCATTCATCGGAAAGCTTTCAATGTGCCCTAAATAATTGACTCCTTAACCGTGCAGCAGAATTATGGATAACTTTTCAGGATTTAGTCGGAAATATGGCTTGTTGCCATTCATAATTCTGCTGTGGTTAAGGAGTCGATTATTTAGGGCATTACTGTACATGTGTACTTGTTTAGAAAGTTATGTGGATGAGAATTTATAGTGTTTCATGTTCCTCATGTCTTTTCATTTGTGGGTCACCTACAGTAATATCGGGAGCCTCCATAATAAGCAGACGACAGATAATACAAGTACAGAAGGAGTCATAATCATTGGTGGGAAATGGTTGTTTGATGAACTTATTATCTGAATATTTCCTATGGGATAACTACTCGTCAATGAGTATTTAGTATAGAAAGGTTAACTTAAAAATTCTCACCAAATTTGTATACTGTCACAACGAAGTTGTGCCGTTCGTTGTGCCGGGTTGAAAAAATTAATAGCTCATTTAAAAAAAAATGAAAATAAGATGATAACATATGACTGCATCAACAATGTGTTTTGGACAAAGCTGTATGACAGTAGAAATAGATCACATGCATCTTTCCCAATTTGGTATAGAATCCACAATTAATAATATCTTCTAGTGACAATTAATTTTGGACAGAGCTGTGACACCAGCTACAAGTCCAGGCCCCAGGCGATGTCAAGGTCGCAGCGTTAACACAGTATGTGGCAATTAAGATTTCCTACGGAACATTCCATCACAGTCCGATGGCACACGAATGAGGCAGACGACAAGAGAATGAAGCCCTGTAATCAATAAATCCTTTGAGAATGACTTGTCTATAAATGTTTACGTCCCATTGTCTTCATCAAGCCATCAATACTGTTCCCTCGGCGAATTCTCATCGACAATGCATAGCAAGACCTAGAGTAATTTTCACCATTTTAAAAGCTTTTGAATTTCTTTAAGTGTCAAAGATAATTTTTTGGAGTGTTAAGTAATTTTCCTTGTCTGGTTCTGTTGGAATTTATTTCACTAAAATTGACATTTTTCCAATTTCAAACAAAACAAACTACCTATAATTCAATTACTTTATTCGCCTGGAGGAATAGTGAAGAAAATCTACTGTTGTGCAACATGGCAGATTTTCGACAAAACAATTACATTATTGATGGACATAGATTTTCATTGAAATAATTGTACTATTGAAAGATTTCCATCCATAAAATGATAACATGTGCATGTAAATGGAGCTCACTTATACTAGCCCAGTGGTTATGTTTAATGGTTTGTATGGGGGAGGGTCAAAGTTATAATTTAATATTTCATCTACTTAATTTAATTTTCAATCTCAATTAAATATTAAAAATTTTATCTTGCTATTTTAATTTTTATATATTGTAAACTTCTATTTATGTTATTTATTAACTTCTTTGCTGTCTTATTCTTTTCTCTTGCTATTGTATATTTCAAATGCCATACACTTTTTAAATTATAAAATAGCAAGATAAAAATTAAGCTATCAAGTTGCAAGTATATTTTAAAATAATAAATAAAATTGAAAAGTATAACTATAAAATAGTAAAATAAAAATAAAAATATTGAATTATAAAAAAAATATAACTGCATAAGAATAAAATAGCAAAATAAAAATTGAAATTGAAAAATTAAATTAATAAATGGAATATTGATTAGAACTATTCCCCTTTTTGCCCTCCATTCACCTAACAAAGATAAAATTACATGACTTTTCCATAACTCTTCAGGATTTTCAGAAATGTCCAAATTCCACATCTTTCCAGACTTCGCTAGGCAGGATTTCAATTAAATTACTAAACAATAAACATTATTAAAAGGGAAAATGTGACCATCACCAACATTTCATTGAAAAGCCTTGTAATGGGAAATGTCCATAACCAAATTTCATTCAGGTCTGATAACACATGACTGAAATGCTCAGGTGGATAGATAAAACGAGAAGTTGCACCTCGAGTGCTGGGATATACCCCAATGGTGCCAATTGATACATGGGCAGGACGGAAACCAAATTTAAAAAGATATATCAGTGGATGGACAAAAATTCAACATTTACAGATAAACAAAGAAGGATAACTATTGAACGGAAAATGTGAACAATGTCAATGAACCCACTTTTGAAAGCCCTCCTTATGCCAAAGCTCCATACCAAAATGTCAACTGAATCCAATAACCCATGGCTGAGATGTATGAGCGGACGGACAGAAATCCAAAATATTCAGATAATCAAAGAGGGATTACTCTTGGAACAGAAAATGTGAATAACGTCAATGAAATATCTTTTGAAAGCCCTTCTGAATCCAAATCTGCATAAAAAAATTTCATCAAATCAAATAACCCATGGTTTAGATATATGAGCGGACGAGCGGAAATCCAACATCTTCATCATCCATCTTTTGGATGGGGTTATAAAAATAATAACTTCCAGATAAACAAAGGATAACTCTAGAATGGAAAAATCAATGTCACTGTTTATGGTGCCCATATTCAGAATGAGCAATGACTGATGCCACAGTGTCCTGGGCCCACAAACAAGGAACCCTGCCTTGCTCACCGGAAGCTTATATTTTTTGCTAATGATGAACAGACAGTCTGCCGTCAGAGCAGTTTCAGCCAGTCAAAAATAAAAATAGTATAAATAAAATTGTACAGAACCCTGAATCTCATGAATTGCTTACACCATGGAGTTCACTTAGAAAGCACAACATTTGCAACTTTAAATCCCACACAGATGCAGTCGTGGCCAGGTTATTTTGTTTATATAATCATCGAAGGTGCCGTTGTTGTCAGCGAGAGGTACCGGATTCCTCCGAGATCGCGGCGGGCGCATGAATTATTATAATTTACAGATTCCCGCGTTATCACCAATCCATGTAGGTACATATATATAACCATGTGGTCGATTACCACGTGTAAATAATAAGTTTTGTAACCATGTATATATAGGTACAGTGATGCTCTAATTAATCAACTCCTTAACCACAGCAGAATTATGGGTAACTTTTCAGGATTTAGTCGGAAATATGGCTTGTTGCCATTCATCGGAAAGCTCTCCCCGAAAAGTGGGGATTTAACCATTTCATTATGGGAGCTGCGCTGGTGCAGCATTAAATACCCTGTGCCAGTGAATTCTCTTAAATATGAGAGTCTCCCATATAAGATAATGCACTGGCTTAGAAGGTTAAGGTAAATATTGTTAGGCCAATGGATTCTCTTATATATGCGAGGCTCCCTATTGGAGACTCGCATATATAAGAGAATGCATTGGCAAAGGGTTTTCGTAAAATTCCAGGAAGCTCCAGTTATGAAAGGGATATAATTCATGGTTCATACATCTACCTTTGAACAAAATTCCATAACTTTTCCATACCTTTTCCAGACTTCCTATTAATTTTTTCAAGACTTTTCAATGAACAAATCCAATAACTTTCCCATACGTCACATCAGGGAATTTGAAAACAAAATTGGGAAAGACTTTACAATTTCCTTATTTTGAAAAGATCACTGGAATTAGTGTTCGAATTATAGGAAGATGAGTAGCTATTGTGTTTACCATCCATAAAGTCTACGCTTTTATATGTTTTCATGGTTGATCACCGTGGCCTCCCCCATGTTTGCTGCAGTGATATATTATCCCTGAACAAACAGTTGCCAGTCATTTAGACATCATGTAAGTAATCAGCACTGATATTTTATATTATTCCATGACTTTTCAAGACCTTCTCCCAGTCCCCAACCAATTTTCAAGACCTTTTCTATAACTGGGTGAGAAAAGGTCCCATTTTCCAGGGTATGGAAATAAAATTTTCGAATTCCATAACTTTTCCAGGATTCCAGACCCGTGTATGAACCCTGTATATATATAGAATAATTTTACCTGTAAGCATCATCAGAGGATAGATGCAGGTAGTTCATCACATATGCTATGGCCAGAGTCGGAGACCTAGATATCCCGGCCAAGCAATGTACCAACACACACCCATTAGCTTCCCGGACTTTATCTGAAATACAAAACAGAACAGCTCTTATACAAAATAGAATGGATCCAATAGTTCTTATATACACACACAACAGAATGGACCCAATACGTCTTATGCACAAGAGAATGGACCCCATATTGACAAAATTGTTCAATCACCCTTATCACCCATGTTTATCTCACAGTCAACACTAAATAAACACAAATCGAAAATCATAATTATATTCTAATTAACATAATAATAAAGTTCCAGCATTGACATCGACATCATTGTGCTAAGCTCTTGTGTCACTGCGCGTGCCGATAATGCACGTGTGTCTTTCTAAGAAATATGAGGCCGGGTTTGGGGCTGATTATGTGATAAATATATTTATCCCACAGGGTTAGAGTGAAAGATGACAACTGGAATGCGTTCATAGCTACCTGTTTAGAAAAACATAATTATTTACAGGAAGCCGATACAATAAATGTAGTAGTAAGAAATACAAACATGTTGGGTGACAATTTGTTTAGGCACAATAACCACATATAGATGTAGGCCAAAAGGGGACAGACATCAATCAGATGTGTATTCCCAAAACAAACAAAAAACAAAAAACGGGGAGGTAGGGAGAGTTTTCAAAATAAGCGTAAATTTATTGGAAAGAAAGATAACACAACCACTTCGCGCATCCCTTCCAACAAAAAATATAGTTCCCACGATTCTGCTCTGTGAATTATTGCCATTCGCAAACTAAATAGCATTACTGCCAAAATACTTGTACTTTATAATTAATTTTTAATTTTGTCAAAGTACTTCGCAACATCAGTGTATAGCTTACTTATCTGAAATGTCATGCGTTATGGTGTAGTGATCTATGCAAGTGAAAGATCATAGTGGGCTAGCATCACCAAATTCACCCTCTGGGAACCTCATTCTGCTGAGGTGTAAGCAGAATGAGGTCCCCAGAGGGTGAATTTGGTGATGCTAGCCCGCTATGCGGGGTAGCATCACTAAATTCACCCTCTGGGGACCTCATTCTGCAAATGACAGACACACATTTTCAAGGCTTATAGCGACATTTCTCTGATCTTTCTACAACGTTCGCGAGCATGATAGAACTTCAAATAAAATATATTCGCCTTTGTCCCATTCTGGCGATCAAAATTTTCTTGAATTTGAATTAAGATTGTACAGCCATTTCTCACCAGTCACCATGGACATACTACGTCTTAAGTGATTTTGTCAAGTACTGACTGTTGAACCGGTAGTCATCATAATCCCAGTCTTCTCAATCTTTACAGTCTACATGCGCTGCCAGGAGTCGTATAACTGAGTCGACCATAACGACGTCATTTTTCAGAGCATGTAATGTCGATAAAAACTGCTTTCTTGCAGTTTCTTTAAAGATGCAGTATCCGAATTAACGTTCTTAAATTACTATTTATTTGGCTTTGGGAGTAAACATTATTTCACTTGAGTCGAGGAACCCACCCATCAAAGTTCAGAGTGATCAGATATCAATTTTTGAAGTTTCTTATTGCTAGAGATGTTTTCGAAAAATTTCAGGAAGGTCCGGTCATGGAAGGGTTAAAATAGAAACATGTTTTCATACAAATATATACTGTGAATGGGTTTTGTTTTGTCGCCCTCAATTTTAGTGGTTTCTTATAAAAAGGCCATTTCGCAGGGACATGAATTCGTGGTTCAGATATCATATTTATCCACGTCAACAGGTCCTACAATAGCAGGTTTATGACATCTTTGAGAAATTGGACCCCCAGAAATTCCCACACTGAAAGGGCATCACGCAATAAGTACACCTTATGTAACCTGCGTGTGGTGAAACATGCATTAGCCTTTATTAACCCTTTACCCAACAGAAGGGCCCTGTGCCAATGCATTCTCTTATATATGCGAGTCGACCATAGGTCGCCTCGCATATATAAGAGAATGCATTGGCTTAACACATTAAAAATTATAATATTGTTAAAGAATGTAAGAAAAAATGGTAAAAAGTGTTAAAAAAAGATTTTTTTTAGGCCAATGCATTCTCTTATATATGCGAGGCGACCTATGGTCGACTCGCATATATAAGAGAATGCATTGGCACAGGGCATAACTGTAACCATCACAATGTGGTCAATGAGCCGGTTCCAATGATATCCATATTTGTATGGTTTTATTGAGACAGACCGAAGATAATTTAGGCTGTTGAAGCTTTATTTGGCCGGTTTTGGCCGGTTTGTTGGGTAAAGGGTTAAGAGACCAAATCATGGAGCATCATTTACAAACTCCATGCAGTGCCCTCTCTGTTATCACTGCTATGAGAGGTAACGCTGCCTGGAATTTGCATTGTTTATACAAACTATTATAGCAGGGATCAGACGATGTTGTATATAAAAAATTATGAAAAGGCCAATGACAAATTAAATTAATATTGTTTCATCTGATCTTCCATGTTTTTTTGTCAACCCATTTTACGACATGCCGCAAACATACTTAATACCCGATCTTCATTTCCATCTTGATATATATTATAAATGCCCTAAATAATCGATGCCTTAACCACAGCAGAATTATGGGTAATTTATCAGGATTTAGTCGAAATATGGCTTGTTGCCATTCATCGGAAAGCTCTTACTGAGAGCTTTCCTATGAATGGCAACAAGCCATGTTTCCGACTAAATCCTGAAAAATTACCTATAATTCAGCTGTGGTTAAGGAGTCGATTATTTTGGGCATTACTGTACTTTACCAACTAAGTAAATTAATTCCTTGGATGTTGATTTCATGGTTGGGGTCACACGATATCAACGAATATTAGACCCAAACAAATTAAAAGGATTTTACAGTACCTAAGAACTGGAATGCTTCAGAGAAGAATGGCAGCAGCTTAGCACAATAGTTATCGTTGACAGGAATCCGATGGAAGTGTCCGTCGGATATGAATGGTGGCTTCGGACACGAGGCACTCACATTCAGTACGTAATTTATGCCATTCACCTGAAATGGAGGATAAGAAGGGTTAAAATTGCATTTAAAAATATCAACTAAGATAGACAACATCTGACAAGACAAGGCTATTTCTCAAATTTATTATCTGAATATTCCTAAAAAATGGATGTTATTTAATATATAGAGGACCTCTGATGAGTCGCAATTCTATACAAATTTATTAACCGAGTGCACTAAATAAAATTTGAGCTTTACAAATCGAATTTAGTGGACAAGTTTAATAAAAAAAAATTGTATAGAATTGAGATGAATTTAAGATCCTTTTTATCACATGTTAGCAAGGAAAACGATCTTAAACGGCTGGGGTTAAAACTAAAATAATATTGATTTCCTTATCACAACCAAAGAGGAAGTCCCGAAACCTAAGCATGCAACCTTTTAATTCGCATTCAATATGTCATGGAAAAATTTTAATCGGTAAAAAATAATTGCGGTACTTTTTTTGTAGAAGCAGACCAGTTCCCGGTTCTGATTTCCTTTTCATTGATGTAATCATGAACTGATGATTTTATTTCCTTCCATACCATTTGGTCAATAAGTTCCGATCACTTTTAAAATTGGTGCTGAATGGGAGAATCCAATGATGAGAGAATTTGTTAGGTGGCTGTAATTCGGGCAAGGCTAGCTTGATAACAATTTTTATTCACTAAGCTATGCAGTAATGCCCCAATTAATCGACTTCTTAACCACAGGATAATTATGGGTAACTTTTCAGGATTTAGTCGGAAATATGGCGAGAGCTTTCCGATGGATGGCAATAAGCCATATTTCCGACTAAATCCTGAAAAGTTACCCATAATTCTCCTGTGGTTAAGAAGTCGATTAATTAGGGCATTACTGTATATCAACTTTGAGAAGAAAATCTGTTCATAAAAAACACTTTTACTTTCATGAAGTTTTTGCCAAATTTCGCGCATTAGACTGGTTCTTGCCACAATCGAACTAGCCGACCGAATTGTAGTAACCTGAACCAGCCGACCGAATCATAGTAACCTGCCGACCGAATTGTAGTAACCTGAACCAGCCGACCGAATCGTAGTAACCTGCCGACCGAATCGTAGTAACCTGAACCAGCCGACCGAATCGTAGTAACCTGCCGACCGAATCGTAGTAACCTGAACCAGCCGACCGAATCGTAGTAACCTGAACCAGCCGACCGAATCGTAGTAACCTGCCGACCGAATCGTAGTAACCTGAACCAGCCGACCGAATCGTAGTAACCTGAACCAGCCGACCGAATCGTAGTAACCTGAACCAGCCGACCGAATTGTAGTAACCTGCCGACCGAATCGTAGTAACCTGCCGACCGAATCGTAGTAACCTGAACCAGCCGACCGAATCGTAGTAACCTGCCGACCGAATCGTAGTAACCTGAACCAGCCGACCGAATCGTAGTAACGTGCCGACCGAATCGTAGTAACCTGAACCAGCCGACCGAATCGTAGTAACCTGAACCAGCCGACCGAATCGTAGTAACCTGCCGACCGAATCGTAGTAACCTGAACCAGCCGACCGAATCGTAGTAACCTGAACCAGCCGACCGAATCGTAGTAACCTGCCGACCGAATCGTAGTAACCTGAACCAGCCGACCGAATCGTAGTAACCTGCCGACCGAATCGTAGTAACCTGAACCAGCCGACCGAATCGTAGTAACCTGCCGACCGAATCGTAGTAACCTGAACCAGCCGACCGAATCGTAGTAACCTGAACCAGCCGACCGAATCGTAGTAACCTGCCGACCGAATCGTAGTAACCTGAACCAGCCGACCGAATCGTAGTAACCTGCCGACCGAATCGTAGTAACCTGAACCAGCCGACCGAATCGTAGTAACCTGCCGACCGAATCGTAGTAACCTGAACCAGCCGACCGAATCGTAGTAACCTGAACCAGCCGACCGAATCGTAGTAACCTGCCGACCGAATCGTAGTAACCTGAACCAGCCGACCGAATCGTAGTAACCTGCCGACCGAATCGTAGTAACCTGAACCAGCCAAACGAATCGTAGTAACCTGACCCTTTCTGCACAATTAACTCTTTCTATAAAAAGTACTCATTGATGAGTAGTTATCACTTGGGAAATGTTTGATAATAATATACTGAACAAAAGACCACAGTTGAACTTATTGTCAGAACATTTCCCACAAATGAAAGACTCCTTTGCAATTTCTAATATGAATCGTACGTGACACGTAGTGGAGCAACCACACATGTGCCTCAAATTTGCCTTTTTTCAGCGACATAACGCTAAGAATAATTTATGTAACATCATGCAGTGGTCACGACGGAGACGACATGCCAAATTGACAAGACGGCAGTGTCGTGGATTGTAAAATCTCGTCTGGATTCTCGTCATGACTTCTTCATTTTCGTTTTCATTAAGCTGACCAACGAAATTGGTCTAAATGAAATTATTAGACTTAAATCACATGTGAATTCTTCGTAAGTTGTGAAGTAGTTACTTTCATTTTTATCGCGATGCTTCATTTCTAATTCCACGTTTTTTGCAATCTCCACACGGTTGCTAACCGGAAGTCACGTGACAATTTCTCCAAAATCTATACCCGCGATCTTGATAAATCACTGATGGATATAGAAAAAATTATATGACGTCATTCACCTGCCTTGGTATAAGCACCCTTGGTGGTTGCTATTATCTGTCTTCTGCTTATATTTCCTGAACATCCCTTCAGATAAATAATAGACCATACCAAATTCCAATGTATACTTTTATATCTAAATGGGAGAATACATATAGTATAGGTAGTGCTAAATTAGCTAATCCGGTGCCATGAATGGCATGTAAAAATTCTATCATAAATCATGATTATGACATGAAGGGGTCATAACTGACACATGACCTCAAGGAAAAACGGCACAGACTTGGATATGAATTCCGCACTTTTTTCTTAAATTTTTATATCATGTTCATTAGTTAATTAGATGGTTTGTTCCGAGAAATATTCTATCTAATCTATCTGTAGTCTAGCTATTATTCATTTGGAGAGATGTCCCTGGATGTTCAGGTAATAAAAGCAGAAGACAGGCAGACAAACAGATAATATAACAGCAGAATTATTCATATTCATTGGCGGGAAATATTCAGATATTCAAATCACTTTTGTTGAACTTATTTTTTTAACCCTTTACCCAACAAAATGGCCAAAACCGGCCAAATAAAGCTTCAACAGCCTAAAATATCTTCAGTCTGTCTCAATAGAACCATACAAATATGGATATCATTGGAACCGGCTCATTGACCACATTGTGATGGTTACAGTTATGCCCTGTGCCAATGCATTCTCTTATATATGCGAGTCGACCATAGGTCGCCTCGCATATATAAGAGAATGCATTGGCCTAAAAAAAATCTTTTTTTTAACACTTTTTACCATTTTTTCTTACATTCTTTAACAATTTTATAATTTTTAATGTGTTAAGCCAATGCATTCTCTTATATATGCGAGGCAACCTATGGTCGACTCGCATATATAAGAGAATGCATTGGCACAGGGCCGTTCTGTTGGGTAAAGGGTTAACTTATTTTTTGAACATTTCCTAAGGAAACTACTCATCAATCAGTATTTAGTACAGAAATGGTTAAATCTGCTGAACCGGTTACACAAATGGTAAGTAAAAATTCTATCATAAATTATGATTATGACATGAAGGGTTTAATAACTGACACCTCAATGGAAAAACAACACAGCCTTTGATATGAATTCAGCACTTCCTCAAATGTTTATATCACGTTCATTAGTTAATTAGATGATTTGTTCCGATAGATATTCTATTTATCTATAGTCTATTATTCATTTGGAGGGGTGTTCAGGTAATAAAAGCAGACAACAGGCAGACAAACAGATAATACATTAGCAGAATGATTCATATTCATTGATGGGAAATGTTCAGAAAATATGTTCAACAAACGACCATACTCATCAATGAGTATTTAGTACAGAAAGGTTTCATTCAGCTGAACCGTTTCCATGAATGGCAAGTAAAAATTATATCATAAATCATTATTATATCATGACAGGGTTAATAACCGACACATGACCTCAATGGAAAAACAACGCAGCCTTTGATATGTTATGGGAGGTAAACATTAGAGGAAAAAGCCTGGAATTCATATTTATATCACGTTCATTAGTTAATTTCTCCACAAACACTCATTGTTTGCCTATCTCACAGTCAAATAATTTTTTTCATGTCGTTATCGAACATTAGCACCGATGACTCATCGGAGCTGCTGAATGGTTTCTTAATTACGCGATTGTGGGGAGACCTATATGTGAACGGGGGGAATTTAGCACATTTTAGCAGGGAACCCATATAACGGTGCAATTTTTCCTGATAAAATATTGATGCGAACGCAATTATGAACAATATGTAATCAATAAACTTCACGCTCTGCTATCGACTGGTAACTGATGATAAGACAGTAAGACAATTTAGCACGGATAAGTAACTACATTCATTATGGCAGCTTGGAGGACACTTCACTTTTGACACCAATCTGTCTCGAAAGGTGCGAGTTTACGGAATGAATGCTGAGATACAATCTTAGCTTGAGTTTAGTAGACCAAGTGTCGGAATTTCATAAATTAGCAGATATCGCGGCAATCAGGAGGATGTTCCAAAAAAGTCTGGGCAAAGTCAGCATACATCTTTGAAAAGTCAGAAAATTTACTATGTCTGATCAATAGCTTAAAGGTACACAATCCGATTCGATGGTCCACGTATCATCAGATTCCAACAACAACATTTCTTCAAAAGACGTTTTAGTTATCAGAATCAATTAATTACCAAACAATAATGCTAACCACCATCAACTCTAGTATAACATTTTCCAAAACTTGTAATATATCAACATTTTGTTCAACGCAATTTGGTATCGAGAGTATGTCGGTCGACTCGTCGAATATTTGCTAGGCTGCCAAATATTCCAGGTGGTGAAAAATAACAGATTTAAAAAATTGATATCTGATAACTCTGAGCTTTGATGGGTGGGGTTCCTTGACTCGAATCAAATATTTTTTACATACACCCGAAGCCAATGAAATAGTAATCTAGGAGCATTAATTCAGATTATGTATCTTTAACATATATCATCATACCATTTACATTTACTGGGATAATTTTTTTAGACAGGGTGGGGAGGGTGATTTATTTTTCTGAGGTTTATCGTCAGTTTAATAACTTGATATCTTTGTTCATAAAGGAATGATACTTCTATTGCCAAAAATTTGGCCAGATATAAGGAGGAGGCTATCCTAAGGTATGATATAAATTTATACCACAATTTGAACGAAAAAGTGTTTATCCATCGCATTGTAAAGATCGTGGCATAAACTTCGCAGAGTGGATTAAACTTTCTCCATACAATTTGAACGGAAAAGAGTTTATCCATCGCATTGTAAAGATCGTGGCATAAACAAAATATATGCATATTGTTTCTGAATAACAAATTTAATCCATGAGCGGGATTGTCCAATATACACCACTCGCTGAAGCTCGTGGTGTAAATCGCCAATCCCTGTTTGTTGAGACCATATGATGGATTTCAGCCTACATGGAGAATATTACAGATAGTATTACGATATAAATGACCATAGTTATTTGTTGAACGTATTATCTGAGCATTTCACACCAAAGAATATGAATCTCACTGCGTCAGGGACCAGCCTGGAGGATTCAAATTGGCAGAAGTCTATTACAAATGGGCTCTTGTATTGCAAAATACAATAATGCCCTAAGTAATCGACTCCTTAAACACAGCAGAATTATGGATAACTTTTCAGGATTTAGTCGGAAATATGGCTTGTTGCCATTCATCGGAAAGCTCTCCCCGAGAGCTTTCCGATGAATGGCAACAAGCCATATGTAAGAGAGCAAATTGAATTTCAGTCATTATGACTTCTCCCTGATAATAGTACATTTCTCCCTGATAATATAGTAGGGAGAAGTAACAATTTGAATCCTCTAGGCGGGTCACTGTGCCATAGCATAGGCTGCAATAGCCTGTCTTGGTAAAGGAAAGACAAGGTTGTTGCCAGATTAATGAAGGAGATTACCCTGAGGCTGCATGGTATATATATCTTGCAATACATGTTTTGTAATTGGATTGGGCCACTGGAGATAGATTTATACTTTATAGATATTACATATTAGAATGTGTCCAGGAACTGGCTCAGTTTGATGAGTTAATTCATTGTATCATTGTTATGTGCGTGAACTACTGAACATTTTTTATTACATGACTCTCACCAAAAAGTTGGAATTGGAACACAAGTATTTTATGTATTCATGGACACACAATGATCTCCAGAATATTACAAAAATATAGATTTACTATTTATTTCATGATGGGAGCTACGCTGATGCAGCATTAAAGATCCTGTGCCAGTGCATTGTCTTATATATGCGAGTCTTCCATATGGAGCCTCACAAATGTAAGAAAATGCACTCGCTTACATTCAAGGCCAATATATTCTCTTATATATGTGAGGCTTTTCATCTGATCTACAGTAATGCCCTAAATAATCGACTCCTTAAACACAGCAGTATTGTGGGTAATTTTTCAGGATTTAGTCGGAAATATGGCTTGTTGCCATTCATCGGAAAGCTCTCACTGAGAGCTTTCTGATGACTCTAAGTAGATTGATATGTTTGATGAATATCCATATTTTTGCTTATAAACAAGTTCACCAGCATATTCTACATCAAAATTTTATTATTTTAATGAAAAACAATGATATCGCCAACCTCATGAAAATTATGTTTTACAGTTTAACACTTCCATGACTAGAGCTTCCTGAAATTTTGCGGCAACCCTAGCTGTGCCAATGCATTCCCATAAGGAGCCTCGTATATATAAGAGAATACATTGGTCTAAAAATATTTACCTTGACCTTGTAAGCCAGAGCATTATCTTACATACAGTATGCGAGGCTCCCTATGGGGAAACTCACATATCTAAAAGAATGCACTGACACAGGATCTTTTTATAAAACCCATCGTCTGTGTGTGTGTGTGTGTGAGGGTGTGTGAGTTTGTATTCCCAACGCTGTCGGGACACTCAAATAGTAAAAAATGTCTTCACAATGATTAACAACTTTTTTCCTTTAAGGCGGCAAAATTTGTATTTTTTTATTTTTTTGGAATTTGCGTCCCAGAGATTGCCGTTATTTCGTTAAAGGTACCCTCCGAGTTGGTGCATATTTTACGAAATAATGGGTACTCACAAATACGGTATTGTTTGTATTTCTAAAGAAACATACCCACAACGTATGTAATACAAACAAGGGTGTATCTGTGTGTGTGACTCGTTCACGCTTTGGCACTTTTCAACCATACATCCAATGCATCCCAAATTTGAACCATGGCCTACATTGTGTCCTAGAAGATGGATCACCAACTTTCACGCTGATTGTTAAAGGAAAACATGAGATTGAACATGGTATTTGCACTCAAGTAGACACTATTTCTTATGACGATATGAGAGACTCACATATATAAGAGAATGCAATTGGCACATGGTTTTTGCAGGAATTTCAGGAAGCACCAGTCATGGAAGGGTAAAAGCTTCTGAGAATTTCCCACCACAGTAATTTGACCAGTACTCGATTTCGGAATTAAAGGTACTCAATCTGATTCGATGGTCCCAATATCATCAGATTCCAACAACAAGATTTTTTGAAATGCCGCTTCAGTTGTCAGAATTTATTAATTGCTCAAAAATAATGCTAACCACAGTTAACTATAGCATAAAATTAACAAAACCTGTTATTTATCAACATTTTGTTTCAATGAAATTTTGCCGGTTTGTCAAATATCTGACACAAACAAGCCACTTGAATTTAGAGTTATCCATCTTCATGTGCAATTTTGTCAGAGAAAGTATTCTCGTCTGCTGTTTTACTGGGCCACTTTTAACAAAATTAAAATAATAGATTTCAAAAATCGATATCTGATCACTCTGAGCTTTGATGAGTGGGTTCCTTGACTCGAATCAAATATTTTTTACCAACGAAGCCAAGGAAATAGTAATCTGCGAGTGTTAATTCGGATTGAGTACCTTTAAAACTACCCAATCATTATTGTGCAGGTTATTTTGATCTAAACCACCATTCAGAAAATTATAATCATGCAGGTTTGTTTTTTTTTCTACGCCCACAAGAGATAAATACCACATCAGAGATGACACACCAACAGAACAACTGGTTAACACAAAGTACCAATAAAATTGCCCAATAAAATTGCCCAATAAAATGAAGCCTAAATCCTGTTCTGACAATCACATTCCATTGTAATGTTGGAATTTCAAAACACCAACTTATTTTATGACGATACCACCTGGGAATAATAACTTAGAACCTTTTTTTCATAATCAATTATTGATGTCCGTGAATGGCAATCCCATTTAGAGTTAATAAAAAATGCGAACATCAGGAATGAAGGAAGTCATGTGAGGTCACCCAGAGCCAATAATTATGAGAATTTCCAGTATAAATTTTTGATAAATGTGAATAGACCTCCCACCAACAACTATCTGTTACAAATGTATCGTTTCCAGGGGTACTCAACTCTGCCTTGTCATATTTACTTTTTTATACCCCAGGGGGGGGGGGGGGGGTTACTGGAATCAGCTTGTCCGTCCATCCGTTTTTGTCAGGGCGTGGACACCACAATTTTGTCTGAGCTTTTTATTCCTACATTTTTCAGTCAATTTTTATGAAACGTGGCACAATTATTTAATACCATGGGAACCTGTGTGCACCTGCGATTATGAGGTCTGTCCGACTTTAAAAAAAATATTTATATACAACATTATCACACTGAAATGGACATGATTTAATAATAATAAATTAATATAGATCTAAATCCACAAATGTACGCTAAAATGATCTGTACTATAGTAAATACTCATTGATGAGCAGTTCCCTTAGGAAATGTTCAGATAATAAGTTCAACAAGCAGTGGCTGACGGTGCAAAGTTAAGGATGGGTATTTTCAAAATATGCTAAAAAATAGTTGAAATCAGTTGATATTTGTTTATGATTGGTTAATATTTGTTTTATTTTCGAGCTTAAAATTTAAATTGCAACACCAAAAAATTACAATCAAAGGGCCGTAACTCTGGTGAAAATGTATGGCTTAGCCTAGTTGGCAAATTTGTTTCAGATAATCACCTTGTGAACTCATAGACCAAAAATCTTTTAAATCCATTGATGATTGTTCAAAATAACCTGCGGGCAACATTTCGGGATAGACAGACAGATAGGTGGATGGACTGACGGAACCCATTCCTATATCCCCAGAAAAAATTCAAGCAAGGGATAACTAACATCATTTGTTCAACTTATTATCTGAACATTTCACTCCAATAAATAGGACTCCTTCTGAACCATTATTATCTGTCATCTGCTATTTTTCCTACAACCCCCCTCCAACTGAATAATAGACCATTCCAAGGATTACTTTTATAACTGAGTGGGAGAATCCATTTAGTACGAAAGGGTTAACAAACAAACAGAATATACTGTGCATGATGACATTTGACGTGTATATGCCATATTTAGATATCACTTCATCCGGTATTTATGCAGAAAGCTATAAATTCCGCACTATAAATTCTGGGACAATGTTCGTGGTGGAATTTATTCCCTTAAAGTCAGCGTAATAATCAGCGATAATACCAGTCAATTGATTCCTGATGCTAAGCTGATTGCCGCAGCCTATCCAAGCATGAAGCAAGCAGGGCGGGCTCCAATTAAGGATACAGCCAACATGCTGTGTTCAAATAATCACACTAACAAATGGAAGATAATTAGTTTTTGATAGCAAAAAGATTCCTGTCATCAACGAGTTGTTACTGCATGTGCCTGATGATGTCATAAGTGGGTTAAAAGTTCATTGGTCCAGATTATTGACGCCAGTTTACTGGAACAAAAGGTGATTATGACGCTCTTTGTCGCAACAAGTCATCAGTGGTGACACTTCTCTCGCCTAAGGATTTGATTTTATCATTAGAGCCCAGCAGGAGGTTTTGTGAAGAAAGGTGGTGAATTTACTAGATAGAAATATTGAGGAGAAAGACAACAGCAATTTTGACCCTTTATTTACTAAATGGATTCACCCATTCAGTTATAAAAGTGTATTTTGGAACGGTCTATTATTTAATTTGGAGGGGTGTTCATGATATATAAGCAGACAACAGAAAGAACAAGAGCATTGCTTGGGCATGGACAAATAAGCCTGTGGTAATTCCAACAAAGGGCTATAACTCTGGTGAAATTTAGCAGATGCAGCCCAAATTCGAACTTGACCTGTATTTTGGGCTAGCAAACTCACATACCAAATTTCATTCCATTTAGTTCAAACTTATTAAAGTTATCATCCGGAAACAAAAATTGAGCACAAATTCCAACAAAAAGGACCATTTATAACTCTGGTGAAAACTGGCGGGCGGAACCCAACTTCAAAGTTGACCTGTATTTTAGGCTAGTCTACTCACATACCAAATTTCATTCCATTCAGTTCAGACTTACTTAAGTTATTATCAGGAAACGAAAAAGGGAATGGACGGACAGATGGACATATTTTGTCACAATATCATAAATTGAAGTAATCATGCCCAATGTGGGCCATTTATTTCAATACGGAGGTGCCTGAGACTCAAATACCTTAGAGTCCTGAATCTGCATTCTCCACCAAAATATTTGTAAACCAGGCTATAATATTCAGGTGTGGCTTAAAAGATATTAAATGAAATACACTTGTGATTCAAACAGGCAAAATATATACATGAATGTCAGAGTCTGTGTATTTATTTAGTATCAAGATTGAAGATGAAATTGAACTTTGAAGTTATGAATTTACCTGAACTGTATCGAGAGACATAGCATCCTGTGATGAACCTAGATAGAGGTAGGGCAGTATTCTCGTCGGTCCGATATTACTGACAGGTAGACACGGCTGAGACAATGACGTCAACGGAGTACATTTACAGTTACTGTTTGATTTCGTCTCACAGAGATTCGGGTGCATTGCTTGGAATGCCAGAAAACCACCTGTAAATAGAAAGACATCAAATTGTTTCAGGGCTTGAAATGTTCCTAACTCCATGCAGGGTTTACCTCCCTTGATGATTCGGTAAGACCGCTGCTACCGGTGAAATTTTACCCACATTTGGTAGACTTCCGCGATATTAAGATATATACTAAGCGATCAGAGCAAAATGCTGCTTTTATTAAAGGCACGGTTGGCCTTAATTGTCGAAAATATTCATATTTGTTCCAAACACCGTAAACAGAAAAACATTAAAACGCATACAGTTTCGTTCATATATACCATGACCATCGCGTAAACAGCATGCTATCATAAAGACTTACTATATTTTACATAAGCAAGAGCTTGATTGTGTTACAGAAGACAGCACAGTGTCACTGGGTAATCACACACAAATGATATAAACGCTCTTTATTAGTTCCATATCAGGAATTCAGCAACAAAGAACGCTCTTTATGTTTACCATCATAATATAAACAAACACCAGAAAAGTAACTTTTTATGCTTTTGTTTACACAACAATGGTCAAACAAATGACAATAACATACTGTTTATGCGATATTTCTTATTTGTATACGGACAAAGTCTGTCTACATTTTGATGTTCTTTCTGTTTGTGGCGGATTTTGATGGGTGGAAATATTTTCACAGGATACCCACCGCCAAGGCCAACCGTACCTTTAAGCACAAAAAATATTGAGAAAAAAATTGTGTGGTTTCGTACCATAAGTTTGTAAAGTCCCGCTAGAACCAAAGATCTATATTGCAAAACAGTGTGATTTGGTTCTCTGATTATTTTATCAACACAAAAGTATAAACGCACATAGCCGACAATGTCACGACAACATGCGTGCAAGTCAAACACCAGAGTTAGAAATTTGTTGCAATTTTGACGAGTTACTTGCGAAAATCGTCAACAAAACTACCCCACTGATCGTCCATTATGCCATTAAGTTTTTAGTGCGGGAATTGTTCTTAAAGCACATAGGAAATTGACTTTGGGGCAGTCTGTTTTCACCATTTTGGTTGGAAAACCCCGTGCTAAAGATAATACCCAGTCGGTGACAAGCCTTGAAATAGTGTGTCTGTCATTTGCAGAATGAGGTCCCCAGAGGGTCAATTTAGTGATGCTACCCCGCATAGCGGGCTAGCATCACCAAATTCACCCTCTGGGGGACCTCATTCTGCTGAGGTGTAAGCAGAATGAGGGGTAGCATCACTGTGCGGGGTAGCATCACTAAATTCACCCTCTGGGGACATCATTCTGCAAATGACAGACACCCTATTTCAAGGCTTGCTCTCTGGTAGAGATTGGAAATGTTCACCTGTCCGCCTCTCACTGACAGGTCACCTGTCCGCCTCTCACTGACAGGTCACCTGTCCGCCTCTCACTGACAGGTCACCTGTCCGCCTCTCACTGACAGGTCACTGTTGGGTGACAGGTATATTTTTGTGCTGCATGCAAGCCTGCAAATAGCGTCTGTCATTTTGAGAATTATGTCCCCAGAGGGTAGAATTTAGTGTTGCTATACCACACAGGGGGCTAGCATCACCAAATTCACCCTCTGGGAACATCATTCTGCTTAGGCCTCAAATGCTATGGGAGACCTTGTATCAGATTGAAGTTCCCCAGTCAAAATTACATGCTTTTCTGTGACTTTTGTGAGCCGCTATCACAATACACATTGAAATAATTACAAGGAGAAATTCCATAATTGTAAGCAACGCAAAGCAAAATTGCTCAAAAGTCACTTAAATCGTGACATTTTGAGTTGGGACCTTCTCCTCCAGTCAATTACATTATTAGGGAACAGATAATAGGAAATATATTCCCCGCGTTATTGTTCAAAAAGTTCCTATGTTTTTTACTGGTTGAATATGATCTCTACAGGCATTAGCCGGAGTAGAGATTCATGACATTATCTAGGAGTTCACATGAGATTTCTCCATATTTTTCAGAAATTTTGTGGGAACTCCCCTATTTTCCTAAACATATGCATGTGGTAATTTAAAATTTAATATATAAGGTTAGATCACTGACTATTTTCAGGGACCAATTGGAGGATATTGTTATGTACATGTATAGTAGTTCTCTATTGTGCCTAGCATTTGACCACGCATATCAGGGATCAGACGAGATGTTTCAAATTGGGAGAAGACTTTTTTTTATTTTTCTGTTTTGAAATTAGGGAGAAGTGGACTGTAATCAGGGAGAAGTAATAATGGCTGAAGTTCAATTTACACCCCAACATCACCCTTCTATCATCCGATAAGTATCATGCAACACAAGAGCCCATCTATAAAACCATTAGGCGACAGCAATTTAATTGCTTGGTTTACGAACATGAGTGGAAAAATTCGCTAGATGGAGGAGGGAAAAAAAAAAATCTTGGGCATATTGTTTGACGACTTTCCCAACATGATCACTGGTGAACTAAACATCATTAATTCATTTAGATATCATTATTAACTTTGTCGACTTCAATGACAATGTATTTTGCTTGGAACCCGGAGACAACATGCATCAGAACATCATTAGATAATTCGTGTCCAATGTCATTGTCAGCAGACGATGTTTTGGCTGATAGGCTTTTAATAACATTTTCATCACCCACGTCCTTAATAAGGTCAGAAAACTTTAAATCGGCATTATTAGTTTCTGCGATAAAACATTACTGCTATCGGTAACAATTTTGACACTAAAGTACATTCTTTTGATCAGCAGACATGCTTTCACGGTTTCAGTTTCAATTTCAGTAATTAACTACGAAAGTGAATTATTCTCCTTCGCACCATTCAAAAAGTAGGAATCCGGATTCCGCAGATGTCGCCATTTGCTACACGATACATAAAAAACGTGCCCCGGAATGAGAATCCAATGCCATAATAAGTCACATATCTAACAGATAACTGTCGGGAATTTCTAAAAATGCAATAGATCAAGAATTTCGCGAGTAACAAACGTGATTTTTAATTTTCCATCACCAAAAACGTTATTTAATTTGTTTTGTGATTTTCCTTATAAAGTTGTCGGCGGGTTCGTAAACCAAGCAATTAAATTGCTGTCGCCTTATAGTGAGTATTAACAGCACCATTATAATCAGCAAATAAGCTGTTGGGAGATATGCATACTGGAAAATGAGAGAGAAGTCACTTCTTCCTTTGGAGAAATGGCACATTTTAGGGAGAAGATGTCTCCCAAGTTGCCCTCTGGGCTAGGCACATAAATACCTAGTTTCTTATTTACATTTTCACAACCACTTCTGTGGACACAGCGTGAAGGTAGTATCTAGTATCTGGAGCCCAACATTAACCAGGAATGGGGAGATTACATGCCTAAAGTATTTGATTAAAATACAAATACTCTTAAATATAATGATTACAAATACAATACAAATACTTTTTTCCAGTTGATGGTTTGACTACAAATACAGTAATGTCCTAAATAATCGACCCCTAAACCACAGCAGAATTATTGGAAATTTTTCAGGATTTAGTCAGAAATATGGCTTGTTGGAAATATTTCCCATAATTATGCTGTGATTAAAGGGTCATATACTTTGGGCATTACTGTACAATACTTTTCTAAAAGTAATCAAATACTGAATTTACTTTCAGATGAATCAATGAAGAGATCCATATTTTATTTTTACATAGTGTGATTAATATTAACCCTGCATCCATGACTAGATCTTCCTGAAATTTTGTGAAAATGTATTCTCTTATATATGAGGGTTCCTCACATATATAAGATAATACATTGGCCTAACAATATTTACCTTGACCTTGTAAGCCAGTGCATAAAATCTCTTATATATGTGAGGCTCCCCAGGGGAGACTCGCATATATAAGGGAATGCATTGGCACAGGGTTTTCGCAAATGTTCAGGAAGCTCCAGTCATGGAAGAGTTAAATAACATTAAGTAGTGATAAGATTTGGTTTCCTTTAGACCAAACAACATCCACAGATAGACTACCAACAGAAGCTAATTGATGAATTTGAATTCCCTAAATTCTAAGTGCTTCAAAATCCATAAATAACCACCAGCACATAAGAATCTTGCACATCTAATCTGTTTTAGCCACATTAAATACAGTAATGTCCTAAATAATTGACTCCTTAACCACAGCAGAATTATGGGTAATTTTTCAGGATTTAGTCGGAAATATGGCTTGTTGCCAACAAGCCATATTTCCAACTAAATCCTGAAAAATTACCCATAATTCTGCTGTGGTTAAGGAGTCAATTGTTTAGGGCATTACTGTAACACGGATGGCCTTCGCGATGAGTATTGGTGTTTAAAAAGTCACATCCGTTAAAACGGCCATAAACAGAACGAATATTAAAATATAGACAGATTTTGTTCTTAAACCAGTCATAAATATCGCACAAATAACATGTTATTGTCAAGATCGTTATGCCTTGTTATTAAACAAAAGCCATATATTATGGAGATACAGAACAGTGCGTAAAGAGTGTGCGATATGCAAAACACTCAACACCAGGGAGAACCAGCCAATGGAAGTCTGGTTAGAATTGACACCATATTGTTTACAATGTACTGATATAGCGCTCGCTACTCCTCACCACTAAAGATTTAGGTGTTGAATGGGTCACAGTGAACCAATCTCCCAAGAAAATCGCCATGGTGTTGAGTGTTTTGCTTATTACACACTCTTTGCGTGCTGTGTAGAAACAATTAAATGCTCGGTTCACACAAAGTGTGTTTTGTTGATAATATCAAATTCATACTGTCATTATACTATACTATTAGTATATTCTTGAAGAAAATAATAATTTGGTAACTTTTATTTCTAAATTATAACCTAAATGCAATTCCTTTGTTTTTGGTGGCGTATAAAATATGAAACACATTCTGAACACGAACACTGAGTGTAAAATATACCCGTGTTATTCTTCTGTAAAATAGCTGAGAAAATATCCCGATAGCTGTTGATAATTTGGAACAGTAACCTCGTAATCAACATCTGTGCGTGTTACGGTTCTATTTCAACCCAATCATGGCTGTGACGGTTTTATACATGAGATTTATTCGAAAGATTTCTGCACTTTGGTCCGAATATTGTCTTGTGTATCTGATATTTTAAACCAGATAATGACTGTAGCTTATGCCATTTACATAATACAACAGGTATATTAAGAAATAATACAATAAATACCTAATAATAATAGTAAGTGATTGTAATTGGCAGAAACCAAATATTGAAAGTCCCGAGGGGAATAATATCATAATCATGCCTGAAATGTTATTCATTTAATTAATACAGGGCCTTGATTGCAAGATCCAGGTGGGACAATGTTTCGATGCCAGCACCTAGATATTTCTTCCTCGAAAGTCCCGCCTAAGGGACATTTACGCATGTTTGTCGCCCAGACATGAACATATCTTATGAAATCATGCTCAACTGAATCATTGATATGTTATGGCGTAGCCTAGGGATATGGGTGGCCTGGACCTTGGATAGGGAGGGGTGCTTAATTGATGTCTGCCCCCAACTTTGGTCAAATTTTTCAACAGTTAATTACAAATTTCATACCTTACACTAGGTTGCATGGTTGGAAATGTGAAATTGTTCCCTCAGTTTGATTTTACAAAAATGACTGAGGAACGAGGAAAGACCCTCCTTATGAACATACACACATTTGAATAATAATGTGTTCGTTTAAAGTGTAATTGTCGGCCGCGCTAATTTAAAACAATACTAATAATATTCAATTCCTATCTAATCATCGGGGCCGACTTCTCGCAGGTCGACTTCGTGTCGGGTCGTCTTCGTATTGGGCCATCTTCATATTGGGTCGACTTCACATGCGCCCGACTTCACTTGTACTCTTTTGACCAATAGTCACATGATTTTGTAAAACTTCCATTGGCTGATTGATTTACTTTTAAAGGTTTAGGATTGGTACCGGTATTTACATTCCGGAATATCCCAAAGGATGCGTGACTACTCATGCCCAAGACCAGTTGCCCCGGGGATGATCTTACATGTTCCGGGCGACTGCTATAGTAAGTCAAAGGCGGTTGACCAAATATTGCTTTCACTTCATCCAATTTTCATTTATTTAATATTACAAAAGGTAGCCTTTTAATACTGATATAAAATAATTATTCCCCATTACAGGCGAGTGGATACAATTAATTGCGTGATTGGTTGCAATCAGGTATCTATTAACAGCAATCTGAGTGGAATGGCTTCACTGTCTAGAGGCTTAGAAGTTAGAACAAACCCTGCGTGATTGCCGGTCAGATTATCCTGAACAGCAGAACAAGTGCAATGAAGAAATAACAAATTCTAGCACCTAACCTATATAGACAGCATCCAGCAAGCGGATGCCCAACATTAAAACTTCTTAAATTGCGTAATCAGAACAATGTATGGGTGTCAACGAACTTTTAACTTCTGGCTTTTTGCTGATTAAAATGCGTCTACGAAAATAGACAACATAAAATACAAGACAGATAACTCTATATATCCCGTCTACGCTCATGCTTTCCGAAGTCCAGCGCTATGAAATTGCACTATAGATAATCGGCTATTGACTCATGACAATGTTGAGCCTGCAAAATGCGTTATTTTTCAAACTAGCTGGCGACTTGGAAAATTTTGAAAGGTGTAACACAGGTTATTGAATAAGCATAGGAATGCAGTGTAATTAATAGAAATTGATGACAATTGGTGCAAATTTCAACTTAATGCATATTGTGTTGTGTTTATCTTTGGATAATTTGACGACGTGATCAGTTTGAACCATTATCCTGCCAAATATTAGCCATAGTATTACCCGTATAAACCCGATTAAATGGGGAGAGAACCGACTCTATCAGGAGAGAACACAAACAAATATCAAAATTTGCAGTTTTCTTCATTGTTATAACACGCAAAATGGAATTTTCGTTATTATTACACTCGTGAGGGCCGCAGATTGTGAGGGGAATGGAAAAAATAATCGAATTATTAGCTAGATGGCTCCAAAATTGCGTTTTAACTGTCAAAAAGTCGCGAAAATGTATAATTTCAATCATAAGGAACCATCACAAATCATTCAAGAACCATCACAAACCGTCGATAGAACGACTTCCGATGTAACAGTTCCTACACTGCCTCACATATATAAGAGAATGCATTCGCACAGGGTTTTCACAAAATTTCACGAAGCTCCAGTTATGGAATGGTTAAAGCAGTTTTTAATTCCTATAGACAACAGCAACATCTATAGAGAGACCCCTAACAGTAGCTAATTAGTAAACGTGATTTCTGTACATGTAAATCAAAAGAGCTTCAACGTCTACAATTCACCATTGTGACAAAAATGATCTTTAATTATGTTATTCATTTATATTAAATTATTTATGTTATTATTTGTACAGTAATGCCCTAAATAATCGACTCCACAGCAGAATTATGGGTAATTTTTCAGGATTAAATTTATTCGGAAATATGGTTGTTGCCATTCATCGGAAAGCTCTCACAGAGCTTTCCGATGCTCTTACTGAGAGCTTTCCGATGAATGGAATCAAGCCGCCGAATTTCCGACTAAATCCTGAAAATTACCCATAATTCTGCTGTGGTTAAGGAGTTGATTATTACTGTATTTGAGTAGTTTTTTAAACTTACCATAACAAGATTAAAACAGGAAAATAATTTCACATGTCATTCACATCTTCAGTAGCTATTAGCGAATGTGGTATCTGCAGTTCCTAAGTAGTGAATGTCATTTGTATAAATCCAGGTGCTTTAGTATCCAGAAGTCACAACAGTCTGACTCATCTAATACATATATGTTATAACCACATCAATTAACGATAAGTTTTGAATTCCTTTAGTCAATAACAATATCCATAAAAAGACCCCTTTTAACAATAGTTCAAAATGCAGAAGTCACCATTGTTGTCCCCCATTATGTAGAATCCTGGAGGACCTGACGGAATATTGACGACCTTTGAGAATCTATATAGTAACTGTCACACTGTAACAAGAAGCTTGTATCACGCAGATATCGCTCGAGTGTATTCCGATAGCTGCATCTCAGCATCCCACTGTCACCTATCGTACCTAATCGATGGATGCTTGAGGTGCCACTTATCTAAACATCAATCACACAGGATAAACACTCGGGTCTCAGTGACAAGAATGCCAAACCTAGGCCCTAATCAAGGCTTAATCTCATTGGACCTGCCAAATTCCAATTAAGCGCTAATCGAGTCCGATGACAACAATGTGTATTCCAATCGCGCACGGTATTGAATCGGGAACATTGCGATCGGATTTGTGGAGCGGCCTTTGAGAGCTTGTGTTTTTACTGGACGGATCAATATTTGCATTTACCTTCGAGTTTGCTGAGGAATCTATGACTCATCTCCGATACGAAATGTTTTCATGTCGGATTAATGGCTTTCTCGACACAAACTCAGGGGTCAGAGGTTGAGAGTGAATACAGATCATCTAAGAATATGCTCTATTAATACATGTACTCAAACCAAGCCTGAGTTTAGTGTGCCTGTCATTTGCAGAATGAGGTCCACAGAGGGTGAATTTAGTGATGCTATCCCGCACAGTGGGCTAGCATCACCAAATTCACCATCTGGGGGACACCATTCTGCAAAACATCATCTGCTATGGGAGACATAGACTCAGATTGAAGTTCTCAAATGGTGAACATTGTGATGTACAACCATTGGGAATCTCGATTAAGCAATGTGTCATCTGTCAATTTGGGGAAATAAAAATAGAATCTATGAGAAGAAGTTTCTATCGAAATTTCTTAATAAATAAACTTTCCAGGCCTAAGCAGAATGAGGTCCCCAGAGGGTGAATTTAGTAACGCTAGCCCACAGTGGGCTAGCATCACTAAATTCACCCTCTGGGGACATCATTCTGCAAATGACAGACACGCTATATAATCAGGCTTGAACGTGTCTCCTCCTACAACTTTTTCCTCAATATTGTAAAAAAAAAAAAAAATGATATGCTTGGTTTATATTCATGCTGATTAACCCTTTCAGTGGCAGGGGCCGATCTCATCGGGCCTAATTTACGGTCTATAAAATCGGCCCTAAAAACAATTAAATTTTTTGGTTTGAATTTTTTTGGGTATGCTTAAGCATGGTATAGCGAATTTAAAAACAAACTGGATAAAACCTTAGGGGCATGTTATAACTCAAAACTATCACCAAGTATTCATAGTAATAATTTTGATGTCCATGAAATATGTAATATTCCCTGGCACTAAACCTACAAATTAAGTCTGTTAAAGAATATAAGAAAAAATTATTATAATTGTAGAAAATTGTTAAAAATAATAACAAATGATGAAAAATTGTTAGGCCTATGGTCGACTCGCATATATAAGAGAATGCATTGGCACAGGGTATATGGGTCGATACAAAAATCGGACCTGGCACTGAAAGGGTTAAGACATGAAGCATGTGGTCACAGAGGTGAAGAAAATATTTGATGGCAGAGTCTCTGTTTTGCTCTCACCTTCTTTCCATTATTTATACTAATTTATGGGAAGATATACTTAACCCTTTGAGTGCCAGGTCCGATTTTTGTATCAACCCATATACCCTGTGCCAATGCATTCTCTTATATATGCGAGTCGACCATAGGTCGCCTCGCATATATAAGAGAATGCATTGGCTTAACAATTATTATTATTTTTTTTATTTTTTTACAATTTTAATATATTTTATTATATTCTTTAACAGACTTATTGTGTAGGTTTAGGGCCGATAATATCGGCCCCTGACACTCAAAGGGTTAACCCTTTCATGACTGGAGCATCCTGGAAATTGTGCCAATGCATTCTCGGATGTAAGGCAATTCTCCCATAGGGCGCCTCGCAGATATGAGAGCATTGGCCTAACAATATTTAACTTGATCTCGTAAGCCAGTGCATTCTATTATATGTGCGAGGCTCGCTATGGGGTTTTTAATGCTACAGTAGATTTTTATAATTTGAGTAAAACTTACCGTACCAGTATTCAAAAATCTTGTGAAATTCATGGAAAAATTCTGCTATTTGTCAATTGTTGTGATGGTACATATATACAGTAATGCCCTAAATAATTGACACCTTAACCACAGCAGAATTATGGGTAATTTTTCAGGATTTAGTCGGAGTCGATTATTTAGGGCATTAAAGTACCAGTAGTGCTTAATTTTATTTTTTATTTAGTTTCCTCCTGCACCCCTGCTGCATCTACTTTTCTGTAAACCAGGCTATTTTATTGTTATGACCTATAATCCAGTAAATAAAGTAAATAAAGGGGTAAATGATGCATCTCGTCTCTGACCTATAGAGTCAGGGGTCAGGGGTCAGAGAGACCAGTCAACGGGAATTTCTGTCACCAGGAATTTATTTTTTTGTGCTATTTTTGGGACAGGAAATGTTACTATTTTTATTAGGTTTATTGGGGTTTCATTTCGGCTGCAAGGCCAATATTATGACGTCAATTTATTTGTCATGTTGATTTGACACAGTAAATCCTTTCATGATGGGAGCTGCACTGGTGCAGCATTAAAGATCCTGTGACAGTGCATTCTCTTATACACGAGAGTCTCACATATGGAGCCAAGACTGAAGTTGACACACAACTACTTATAGAAAAGAAGGGCAGTGGGTTGATTATTGAGTCACGCCGCTATAGATTGTTACCTGAGATTATATTGAAGCTCCAGGGTGACATGATTGTTATCCGAGACGGAAGTAAAGATGAATATTGATGTGAGGTCGATATTTATGTTTATTCTGAGACAAGAACACTTGCTATACAATTATGTCAGAGGTCAAATTTATAGATTTGTCATAATTAATTATCTAGAACATAGGGCCAAAAAAATTAAATGACTGGTTCGGGTTACAATGAAGGGTCGTTAATTAGGCTTATAATTATATCGTTTTTAATTTGTTTTCTTATATTGACATATTCTTATCGCCTTGCATGTCTTCTGCAAGATTGTGATAAAATTTATTTTGATTATTTTTGTATAAACTGTAATAAACATAATGCTCAAATAGAAAAAAACAATTTCTGAGACATTTAAATGTGTTTTTTGTTTTTTTGTATTTTTTCTGGCGTTAGCTTTTCATCCATCTGTTGTCTGCTTTTATTACCTGTACATCCCTCCAGATGAATAATAGACCATTCCAATGAATACTTTATAGATGGATGGGAGAATCCATTTAGTATAGAAATGGATCAAATATGTTCAGGAGGGAAACACAAACAACAAATATTTTTTTCATTGGCCTAGTGAGAAAAAAATGTCCATAATATTGGCACAGGAAACAAGAGGAGAGCCTGGTGTGGCATATATAAATACACAGAACGACACAAGTGTGTTAATGCATTTGTTGATACAGCGCGAGTGTTAGCACAGCTTTGCGTTCTATCCTCCGCAATGACACAAGTGCCATATCAACAAACCCATTAACACACGTGTCGTTCTGTGTTTATTACACATCACCAGTCCTAGAATCCATGAATTACAAAATACAGGATTACAAGGTATATTTAGGCACGTACAGGTCTTGTTTTGTCATGTGTGATGATGCTTTTATTTTATAGTTCCGATTTCATGGTTGAGGCAAACGTCATATATGTCATGTGATGTCGCCGGGATGGGTATATAACGCATGTTCCAAACGGATTTGTATATATGGAACAGCAGTAACACTGTAATTCTAGGAACAAGTGTGTAATAAGTGTAAAGTAATGCCCTAAATAATCGACTCCTTAACCCTTTACCCAACAGAACGGCCCTGTGCCAATGCATTCTCTTATATATGCGAGTCGACCATAGGTCGCCTCGCATATATAAGAGAATGCATTGGCTTAACACATATTAAAAAATGATAAAATTGTCAAAGAATGTAGAAAAATATTATAAAAATTGTTAAAAAATGTAAGAAAAAATAAAAAAATTGTTAAAGAAAAAATGGTAAAAAGTGTTAAAAAAAAGATTTTTTTTAGGCCAATGCATTCTCTTATATATGCGAGGCGACCTATGGTCGACTCGCATATATAAGAGAATGCATTGGCACAGGGCATAACTGTAACCATCACAATGTGGTCAATGAACCGGTTCCAATGATATCCATATTTGTATGGACGTGTTATTGAGACAGACCGAAGATATTTTAGGCTGTTGAAGCTTTATTTGGGCGTTTTTGGCCGGTTTGTTGGGTAAAGGGTTAACCACAGCAGAATTATGGTAATTTTTCAGGATTTAGTTGGAATTATGGCTTGTTGCCATTCATCGGAAAGATCTCTCTTTAGTTATGACCATACCTTTAAGTAGCATAACACTGGTGAATGTCTCTGACAGCTTGTTGAGGAGAATTTTCAGGAAGTTATCTTCAGTAAGAAACTCAGGGCTCTCCGAGCATTGATCGTACACAATGACCTCATAATTCTGATCCGCGTCGATGTGACATGTCTGCGACAGAAGCTCCCTGATGTGTATCTGTAAGAGAAAGTCTAATATTTAGAAAAGAGTTTTTTATTTCACTTTGTAATATAACCTTGCCTTAACCTGCATGCAATGCTCCTCCTGATTGGTCAGTAGCCTGAGTTCCCTTGGAAATGACAACATTGTTTTGTGGTACAATTCCAGAATGAACTGTATCACATATTATCGAATGTACTGAGAATATTATATAACTTAACTATCTGTTTCATATTAACTACAGTAATGCACTAAATAATCAACTCCTTAACCACAGCAGAATTATGGGTAATTTTTCAAGATTTAGTTGGAAATATGACTTGTTGCAATTCATCGGAAAGCTCTCACGGAAAGAGCTTTCCGATGAATGGAGGTGATTGATTGATGATGAGGTGGTGATGATCGGGTGATGATGATGTGATGAAGAGGTGACGAAGATGTGGTGATGATGTTATGAAGATTTGATCAAGAGTTGATGAAGAGTGAGGTGATGATGATGTGATCATATTTATAAAATATGATGATGGAGATGGTGATGTCGTGATGATGATATCAATGGCATCGACATTATGATTTTATTACGATGATTTCTGTGTTGAATGTATATATAATTGCAGTTTAATTAGTAGGTTATAATGTGACACACGTATGGACGTCAGCGGCAAATCATTGACAATAAATCAGCTGAGAGCTTTCCGATGAATGGCAACAAGCCATATTTCCGACTAAATCCTGAAAAATTACCCATAATTCTGCTGTGGTTAAGGATTCGATTATTTAGGGCATTAATGTATACACCTCTTGACCACCCATAGCCGTCTGTAAATGCGCCCAAATTTTTAGGAAGGCAGAAACTTTATGCCCAATTTTTTTTACATGATATACTCATGGTTGTAACACAGTTTTTTGTAGAATAGACCTTGAGTATAAACATAAATATAACAAAATAGATTCAAATTAACCTTAACCCTTTGAGTGCCAGGGGCCGATATTATCGGCCTTAAACCTACACAATAAGTCTGTTAAAGAATATAATAAAATATATTAAAATTGTAAAAAATTGTAAAAAAAAAAAAAAAAAAAAAAAAAAAAATTGTTAAGCCAATGCATTCTCTTATATATGCGAGGCGACCTATGGTCGACTCGCATGTATAAGAGAATGCATTGGCACAGGGTATATGGGTTGATACAAAAATCGGACCTGGCACTCAAAGGGTTAAATATGTATGATTCGGAAAAAAAATGTAAAAAATACAGTAATTTGCCACAATTTCCACCAGAAATACCATTCAATTTGCCCAAAAATTGTCTGAATTTGAACGAAAATGTCTCTAATTTGCTTGAAAATTGCCTGAGAGCTATCTGATGAATGGCAACAGGCCATATTTCCGACTAAATCCTGAAAAAAATCCCATAATTCTGCTGCAGTTTAGGGGTCGATTATTTATGACATTACTGTACATGCTCAAATTTTATGCTCCCCACTCCCCCCTGTATCAACAAGCTGAATCCAATAAATCAGCACTAAACAGCAGTGGCCTGCATCATTTACTCCATCACCAAACACTCTGTATTCTTTACCAACAGTATAGTGTGAGTCATCCAGGAAAACCTCATTCAATTATATGGAGCTTTGACTCAAAATTTAATTGATTCTTTCCCCAAATTTTGTTTGTTTGCTCCATGACCTGAGACCACTCAGGCCACACTTGATTCTTTGATCACCTGTGGTGAATTTATGTTCAAAATGTATTTAGTCTCCAACAAAAGTGAGACTAATGTGATAATTGTAAATCTAGAGGCTCATTATAAAGCATGTATTGAACAGGTCATATGTTGTGGTTATAGCTGGAATGTATAGTGACTCAATAAGGAAACCACTATATTATACAATATGTAGATAATAATAACAAAATCTCAATGTCAGGAAATATCAATAGTGAATTGTCCTAGTTCACCAGGACCCATGATGAACAGTCTGGTTTTAACTCTTTCAGTGCCAAGTCCGATTTTTGTATCAACCCATATTTCCTTGATAATCTTTCAAATTTATTGATTATAATAATGTCATACATTGATGGAAAGAGCTCTTAGGTATCTGGTTTGAGTAAGTCTTTGTTACTCATAAAACTACAATTTGATAATCAAATTTTCATTTTTATTTCGTAATGACTTATTCAAACCAGATACCATTAGGATTCTACCAGATTTCATAGCAATAAACACTCTACTTATCTGGAGGTGGGCTGAATCAAACATGCATCAAATACACTCACTATTAGTGATTTTTCCCCACTAATAGTACCAGTGACTACCACTGATTCTTGATGTATGTTCACTATAATTCCCATAGAGACCCTTAACGTATGTATAATATGAAGAACGCATGTACAATATCTCTTAGGTCGATAACCATCTGTGTTAACTCGCCGAAAGAGAGTACAAGATGTATTAAACGTCCATATTGGTTAGGAGACAAAACACTAAACGTCTCATAACAATGCAAGCATATCAGAATGATACCTTACATAAGAATATATATAAACCGATAGATTTATACATGGATTAGACATGTATATACAGTTTACATGCAAGCCTGGATATAAGAGGTCGGACACGGTCATTGACTGAGCCAAATACACCGATGACCGGCGCCGCCTTATTATCGTCCCGTCAGTTTGTCCGGCGCCCATTAATTATCTTCTCAAAAAATATATAATTAAGGGGAAAACAACAAGTAGATGTATTAATTATCCGCGGCAAAGACATTCAATTACCACTACTGTGCACTAAATATCAAATCCCCCCACCAATACAACGCGTTTTACCGAAAACATGTTAATGATCCGTCTTCACGTCCGCACTATTTACGACTTTCTATTTTTAGAACGTGAAAAACCCAGAAAAAATGGCTGCCACTGGGGGGAAACTCCAACCAAGAAATACACTTTGTCGTGTTTTTCTCGTTTGACGTAAGATACACGGAGATGTCACAAGTTAAATCAGCACAAGTGTAATATATTCCACAAGTTAAGGGTGTTAGTTTGAGATTTAGCAGAAGAAATTCTGAAAAAATTCATACCGGGTGGTTTTTAAATCGCCGCGTTTTGAAACATGTGCTCGTGTTTACTTGGGGGAAGCACGGCGTAGGATTTGCGGACTAATAATGTAATAGTATTTTTGAAACTGGAAAAGAATTCAGCAGAGACATACTGTAAATGACAGCCTTGTCTGACTTTGCACCCCTGTCACATTATGACATGAGTCACATGATAATATGAGCTTCAGCTAAACACAAATTATACCAAAGCACCACTGGGATCGACGTATACCACCAGTCGTTTTTTCCACACACCACCAGACAGTGGAACAAACTCTCAGAGGGAAACTTCACACCAGAATTTGACACAAAGAGCTTCAGAGTGGAGTTGGACAAGACAAGCTACCGGCCAGCAACCCAGCATTCACCACTGACAAGAACAAGACAGTCAAAGACTGTGGGGTCGCTCACCAGACTACAAAGACTGATAAGACTGGGACTCTGGAGACCACAACAGTCAGAACTTTTCATAATCATTTTAAAAGAAGTAGATCTAAACAGGATATGTGGCTAGAGAGGCTTCATGTATGTAGATCGGTGAATATCTACCTTGAATTTACCAACTGTACACTACTGATCACCCCACCCCTCCTCCAGCTCAACAAGTCCCCTCCCGACCGGGCTCCAGACTCCCAAGTCTTAGGTTGGAATTTCACAACCGACATCTCAAACTTTCTCAATTGTTGGAAATTTCAAATCTCACAAGCGCCTTTTTATAAAACCATTTAAACATGTTTGAAGCCCAATTATCCATGGACCCAAAACACCATACATGTATGTCAGATTAATCAGTCAGGTAGTTCCAAGGTAGATGTTTTAATGAATTTTGTATTTTAATGATTTTATTAGACACAAAAGTGTTAAGTCCCCATAGCCCCGTCATTTCTTAACAGGTTGACCTCATGTTAACAAATCTGAATCTCAGACACTAAAGGATCCTCCATACTATATGTAAGCTAAATAGTCCAACCTATCTTGAGAAGACATTTTAAGTATTACTATAGAAACATACAGTTATGTCCCTGGTCCCACCCTATTTAACCTGGTGACCCCATCTGAATAAATTTGAATCCCATACACCAAAGAACCCTTCATACTAAATATCAGTAAAATAGACCTGATGGTCCTTGTGAAGGAAGCATATTAAGAGGAAAACTGTCCTTCGCTTGGCCCCTATTTGACCAGGTGACCTCATTTGAAAATTACCAACCTGACAACCCCATAAAGTTAAAATTTGTGGCCAATTCTGTCCAACAGTTTAACCTGAAGTAGGAACATATATGGACTGGTGATTTAAAAACATACATGTTGGAGAATTAAACCAAACTATGAAAACAGTTCCAACCGATTTTTAGTGTGAACATCTAATCTACAACTAATGTTGTATCAGGCATGAAATTTTCAACTGTTTTTATTTTTATCAAGGTAGGGGGTCAAAACTCCACCCCCTCTACACTCCCTCCCCATTGCCAAATGTAAATCCCCAACTATGAGATCAATTCATCTAGTAATATCAATATACCCCCCAATATCCTATATACCCCCCCCCCCCCCAAATTTTCTTTGAAAATTAAGGTCATGTGGTGGTTAAGAAAATAATATTGGAAAATCTACAACTAATGTTGTATCAGGCATGAAATTTTTTGGTGTGAACATCTAATCTACAACTAATGTTGTATCAGGCATGAAATTTTCAACTGTTTAAATTTTGATTAAAGTAGGGGGCCAAAACTCCACCCCCTCTACACTCACTACCCATTGCCTCAAATGTTGCCCCCACCCAGGCTGCCTGGAAATCAATATTATTATACCAGTACCAAACAGCATAGAGGAGAGTTAAATCTCTTATCTCTGCCCCTATTAGAACAAATGTGAATCCCCATCTATGAGATCCATTTATCTAGTAATATCAATATATACCCCCCAATATTCAATATACCCCCCCCCCCCCCATTTTTCTTTGAAAAATAAGGGTATGATTTCACCTGGATAAGTGGTGGTTAAGAAAATAATTTTGGAACAGCAAGCCTGTATTAAGTGTGTCTGACCTTTGCAGAATGAGGTCCCCGGTCACCCAAGGCCCCTCCATACCAAATATAAGCTATATAGGCCCAATGGTTCTTGAGAAGAAATTGTTTTAAAAATTACTATGGCGGGAAACAGTTATGGTCCTGGCTTTGCACCTACATGTATTTGATCTGATGAACTTATTTGAACAAATCTGATTGTGAGTCACCTAGGGAACATGCACACCAAAATATATAAACACATTTGGTCTTTAATATGGAGAAGAAAACAATTGTTGAAAGACAGATGGATAGACATCCCAACAGATAGATGGATAGAAGGACTGCCTGACAGACAGAAGACAAATTCAATCCAATATACCCCCCAATTTTTCTTCACCTGGACACCTGGATAAGTGGTGGTTAAGAAAATAATATGAAACAGCCAAGCCTGAATTTAGTGTCTGACATTTGCAGAATGAGGTCCCCAAAAGGTGAATTGAATGACACTATTCCGCAAGGCAGGCTAGCATCACTGAATTCACACTCAGTCTGATTAGGCCTCAACTGCCATGGGAAACCTAGAAAGTTCTACTGTTGAAGTTGGTGATTCTAGCCTGCTGTACAGGGTAGCAACACTAAATCACCCCCTGGGGACCTCATTCTGCAAATGTCAGACACACTAAATTCAGGCTTGAGAAAATAATTTTGTTTTAATTTGATAATAACAACAAGCACCATTGCTAGTGCAGTGTTTACACAAACCTGTCCAATAACATTCTAATCTCTAATCTGTCATTCTGATCTCAATTAATGACCTGACTGTGTGTCTCTATGAAGCTGAGTCCTCTTGTAGATATAATATTGGCAGATATAATAACTGCTTCTGGAGAGAGGTAAGTTGTGATATGATATGGGTGAAGGGGCTGTTGGCAGGGTGGGGTCCTGGGTCATGTGAGGGTGGGGGGTGGGTAATGGAAAGTTTCTGTGATTTCATTGAAGACTGAAGTTTCATAACTCAGAGGATGTTATAATTATGTGAGTTTTTCAAATTTTATAACATGTTATAAAAAAAAAATTATTAAAAAAATTTTGTGTGTTAAATTGAATGAGCAAGGAGTTAAATCTGAATATTTTTTTTGGGTTTTTTTTTTTTTTTTTAGTTATGTCACTGGCTCCGCCAACATTCGACACAGTGACCTCATTTGAACAAATCTGAACCACAGTCACCCAAGGTACCCTCATACCAAATATGAACCCATTCGGCCCGACAACTTCAGAAAAGAAGTCGTTTTAAGAATTACTAAGTGGAAAAATAGTTATGGTCCTGACATCAAAACTATTTGACTTGGTGACCTCATTTGAACAAATCTGAATGAGAGTCACCTAGGGAACATCCACACCAAATATGAACCAATTCGGTATGATGGTTTCAGAGGAGAAGATGCTTAAAAAAAGTTTGACGGACGGACGGACGGACAGACGGACAGACGGACAGACGGACGCACGGACGGACGACGGACGAGGAGTGATGACTATAGCTCCACCGGAGACTTCGTCTCAGGTGAGCTAAAAAGAATAAGTAACTCCGGAGCTGTTTTTAACTGTATATACACATTTTAACTGTTTATCATGCATGCGCCGGCTTTAAACACTCTTAAAAGAGATTTGCCTTATGCGGAAGAAGAAGAAGAGCTAAAAGTGATGTAAAACACCATAATTCATAACATGGTACATCAAATTCAATGAATCTAATTTGTGCATTGGAATGGGCTAAAAAACAACTAATTGCTGCTATTTATTGATACCAGTTAAATGACAGACACACTTTTCAAATGTCAGACACCGAATCTTTGGTGCCTGTCATTGTGTCAGACACTCAAAAAAAATTTATATCCAGGCTTGTTTTACATGTATATAACGATGCGCAAGATACATGTATAACAGGTACCGGTATATGATCAGCTGTAACAATGCGCAGTCCACATGCAGATGAATGTGACCAAAATAATCAAATATAATAATCCGAAAGTCAATACAGGTTTAAGCTTGAAAAGGACACAGTGAATTTCTTGTGGCTATAATTAAATTGGACAAGTAGAAACACTTGACAATCATCGAGAAACTGTTGGAGAGTATGACCCAAATAAGGTACACGAGATGGAGAATATCCTTTTATCACAGATACAGGATGGTGTCGTTAGTCTCTTCAAAATAGAGCTGGAGACATACAACAAACCATATATAAAAAGTTGTAACTGAACATGATTAAAAACTGATGTCAACTTAGCGTGATCGAGACGGATGACACTTAGTTGTCTCCCGACAAGAACGAACAGGTCGAAGTTGAACAAGATCTGGTCAGAACATAGACTTCGGAATAAAGATCGGTCCATGCAGTTCAGTGAAATTATGTTGATGAAGTTGATACCTCGATTCTGGATTGCCATGAAGTTTGCAATCCACACGAAGGGCCTGTAAATCACGGTATCGGCGAAACGAGGTGATGACTATGAAGCCACAAGTTTTCTATGGCAATAAGGTCAATGATGCAACCCACAACGGCACAATTGAAGTTGATATGGGTAATTGAATTTCGTAAACGATAAATAATGGCCATGATGGTAACAATGATTGTAGGAGGACGCCTATGTAAACCCCATTTTAACAAGTGGATTAAGACTGTACCGGGAGACCTCCGGTATATGTTACATGTATGTCACTCAAAGTAAGGCAAAACTCAATGACTTCATGAACCAAGAACTCACAAATGTGAGTATTTCAAACCTGCCAAAATTGAGATGAGGTAGGGAATCGGAACAGCCTACCCATGACTCTCCAAAGTTAAGTCCTGAATCAATATGTTGATAATACACCAACGATTGAAATGTGTAGCAGCAGTTGTAATTTCTGTGGGAGCCATGTTACCGTGATCAGGTTGTGATATGCATTGAAAGAATTTATTTGAAAGTTGTTGGCTGAGATGGTCGCAACGCCCAGGTCTGATTCTGAGATAAGAGACCTGGTAAAATTCAGTACTTAGATGATAGGTCGGTGTAATCATAAGTTGAAAGTTGGGTATGTCAATACTGACGATGTCAACTGGGAGCAAGCACTATTATTGTGCAAGTTGTCCGTGGAATATAAGTGAGGACCTGTGGTCTCAACTGTATTGGTGAATATGCATATGCCATCAGATTGTCCTATCGATAGATTGAGTATAACAACCACTCAAGTTTGAGGTTGTGATGTCCACGAACAATTATGCGCTCATTTCTCGTTCAGCAATGATAGGCAGAACGATCCCGGGAATCTTTCAAATTTGAAAGATCGCCGAGACTACCTGATCGAATTCCCATCAGTGGGACGATAATGATGATGACTAAAGTAATCTTCTACCTGGTAGTGAAGACGTTCCCTGCTACATGAGCTGATGTTAGAAGACAGTTGTGTCTTAATTTCAGGTCCTAAAGTTGTACGGTATAGGCAGACGACACAACCATACACATTCCGTCCCACCCGGCTGGTAGATATTCTGGGTGACTGACGGACTGCTAGGCGCCTAGTGAAGTATAACGAACTTGTGTCACTTGACAAATAAAAAGTTGAGATAATAAAAGCAGGAACCTGCTCAAGACTGCAGTCATTTCTAGTCAGTGATATGTTGACATTTCTCCACTGGTTACCAGTGGGTTTGACTAATTTGTTGACCCATATAACAACCCCATCGCCAAGTCCGAGATGGAGCGGTTATTGATAAGATTATTGTTACCGGGACCGAAAGAGTGGTACCCGATAAAAAATTGTTATATGTAAAGACGGAGAGAGGCCTGGACAAAAATTGTGACATGCAGGCCTTAAAACCCAGAAAGTTATGAGAATCAAATATACTTCTGATAGTGAAACAATTGCTTTCACGAAAAGCAAACTAAGAATCAAGATTCATGTTCTCACCATAATTCGAGCCCCGATCTGATACAGAGGGATGCTTGTGGTAAGGAAATAATATTGGAGAAGATGTAACTGAATCGGTCGCATTCGGAAACATAATTGTGGTACGACATCAGTGCCAAGAGATAACCCCGAGAAAGCGATTGTATTCCCAGATTGTAACCTTCTGTTGAGACATTCAGTTCGTTCTTTCCTGGAACCAATATATATAAGCTACAGGTATGGTTGTCCCGGGTTATACGGTATCGGAAGAATCAGGTCATCCGTAGTCGGAAAACATTTCCCAATATGTACACATGAACAAGTGACTGATCGGAATTACTGACGCGGTCGAGTAAATAGTGAATGATAAATTTAGGCAGATCCAATCTTCCAGAAAGGCTGCCAGGCTGATACCGAGAGTTCGAAAGAAGTCAATGCGACCGAGACGATGTGGCAAATACTCAGGAACTCGGGTCTACCCCAAAGTAAAGTACTAGAAATTGCCACGAACAGGTTCGATATCGGAAACTGATACAGTATACATGGATACGTATGGACGGTGTGTTTTGAACATACCAGTACGTGAAAAAAGTAACACTGTAATTAAAGTGTTAGTACAAGTAAAGCAAATTATTGATACTGGATCATTGCAGCACCTCTGATCAGGTGTCCAGTTCGAAATGGTGAACAGTGAACTATATATTTATGGTTCATTATACTAGACGTACAACGTATCGGTCCATTTTGTTTTACTGGGAACCGTGGACGGTAAAACCCAGTTGATTGAGACGTAATCGGTTCTATTGTGAATTTTCCGTGCCACCAATTGTCGATGTTCACTCGAGTTGGTCGGATTCAAGAAATCAAGGAAGTCCAATCAGTAACCCCAGGTCAGAGTGTGCAGTACCTTGAGTTAACCTTTCCCTAACAGCTTGTTGTTACTGTTGCCTAGAATTTGATTATGATGTTACAAAGTACGGTACAGTAACCTTCATAGAAATACTCCCAGATAGTGGAAGGTTAGAAGCATCGACGTTTAACGACGTCATCAAGTTCAGTGTCTGACAGAGCTCGGCATATTGACACACCGTGTGTCAGAGAGCCCCAGTCGTATTTGACATACTAAATGACCTTGATCTGATGACCACAGTCATCCTCTGGTGATCGCAAGAAGTCATACATTCCAAAGTTAACTACGTACCTGTTGTCGTATAAGGGATCAGTATCTCGTCATGTGGGTTCTGTTGGATGTCGAAAGTCATCGGCTCAACCGAACAATATCTATAAAGTTATAGAAGTACCCCATTCTCTTCAAACGATTGAGAGTACGGCACTGTCCGAAAATCTTCTGTGTCATGACCCATGCGCGGGAAACTAAATGCAACAGAATTGTCATTGGACGAAGTCACAGAAATAGTAGTTTTGGTCAGGTCTACATGAATGCCTCAAAACTCTGTATGCACGTAATGATTGGAAATTAGTTTTGTACTTTCCTGTATCATGACAGATTGGTACATTTGGACAATATTTCAGTGTCTGCATTATCCTCCGACAGTTGTACCATACAACTAGGGAATCATCTGTCGATAAATATGGTGATGATTTATACACTAAGAAGATGACAAGAGTCCTCAGGTCCTGGTCCTTCCCTGTGTGAGGTCATCTCGTTAGTACTCCGATAGAAGTTATGGGACTTGCAAAAAATGCAAAATAAATTGTATCAAACTTCAGAGTCAGAATCGTCATTTCATCAGATATCTGCCAGTGAGAGACGTACTCATATAACAGGTCTTCCCCGATTGAGTCAGGACTCGTGTTCATCTCATCCCCGAGGTAAGATTTCATGTTTCAATCGGAAGATTGCTGCGACAATTAACTGTCGTGAAACGGTCGTTAATTCTTTTTAAAACACGTTTTAACTCTGATTCTGAAGCCGGAAGTGAAGGAGAATAAACTCAGAATTGCATCGTTCAAATATGAAGTATGCTGTGATGACGAACTGTCTCGAACGTTTGTTCATTATTGTCACGTTTCAAGCAGTTCGGATTTAGTTCCATTGCTTTAATAATAGCATGTTAAAACAGGTTAAAAACATTAATTCCGTTTCAATAACGGAGCAAGTCAAATTGCGATGTTTCTGGTGGACGCCGAAATTGAAGATGGTAGAATCCTAATGGTATCTGGTTTGAATAAGTCTTTGTTACTCATAAAACTACATTTTGATAATCAAATTTTCATCTTTCCATCAATGTATCACATTACCGGTATTATAATCAATAAATTTGAAAAATTATCAAGGAAATATGGGTTGATACAAAAATCGGACTTGGCACTGCAAGGGTTAAACCTGGACTGTGACTAATTCCTTAAGTTCACATCACACTGTGACAGGTATAAATTAAAGCCACATGTCGTTTTGCGCTCCAAAATACAACTATTATAATATTTGCTTTAGAATTTTTCCTGGTATCAAAATAGGTTGAATATCTGAACTACCTTTTTACGAGCATGTACGGTACTTGTGTGTGGTGACTCAGGGTATCCTAGCGGAGGTTATAATGGCATTAGTTTTTTCAAATAAATAAAACAAAATATTTTGTTTTTAAATAAGCTCACCATTGGCCAATTTCAGAATCATATAAGTCCAATATGAACATATGTGAAAATTTAGGTCCATTATGAACCTATTTGCACGAGGATATGTTGCAGCATCAGTTTTACTGGTATGCTCTTTATATATGTGTTTTCACTGTGGCCTGCGCCATCCAACAGAGTAACAGGTATAAGTCTTTACTTCCTCTTTGGTTGTGATAAGGAAATCAATATTAATTTTGTTTAACCCCAGATGTTTCGAGATGGTTTTTTCTTGCTAAAATGTGATAAAATGGATCTTAAATTAGTCGCAATTCTATTCGCAATTTATTAACCTCGTCCACTAAATTTGATTTGAGCCTCGCTAAAGCTCGGCTCGATTCAAATTTAGTGCACTGTTATAAATTTTGGATAGAATTGTGACTAATTAAAGATCCTCTATATAATTTAATCATCAGCTTCACGGAATACTCTAAAACAATTGGTTGTCGCTTAAATGGCCATTAAAGGTTATACATCGATAACCTTATTTTTATTAATCGGCATCAGTCCCTCTTCCAGAAAACAGAGGGGCATGAACTCAAGTCTGAGTTCAGTGTGTCTGTCATTTGCAGAATGAGTTCCCCAGAGGGTGAATTTAGTGATGCTATCCCGCATAGCGGGCTAGCATCACTAAATTCACCCTCTGGGGACCTCATTCTGCTATGGACTCATTTTCTCTTTAACTTTCTCTTCAACTGGATGTGTACATGTAATTGACATGTGTTTGTTCCCATGACATAACTGTTGCTCACAAAGAACTTAGCTGATTTTACGGAAATGTATCAGGGGCGTTTTTTTTCCAATAATGGGATTAACCCATACTTTGCTAAATACATAGTGACGAGCAGTTATTCCTTAGGAAATGTTCAGATAATAAGTTCAACAAACAACCATAGGATGTTTGTTGAACATATTATCTGAACATTTCCCACCAATGATTATGAATCCTTCTGCACTTTCTATTGTCTGTCATCTGCTCATGTTACCTAAACATCCCTCCAGATGTATAATAGACCCTTCTAATGTCAACTTTTAAAACTGATGGGAGAATTCATTTAGTAAAGAAAGGGTTGAAGTGATGTGGAACACTCGGGTGAGATTATTTAGTGCTCAAACTGGTTATTCACAGTGGACTCTCAGTGGCGGAATAATTGTCGTTTGTATATAAAAGAATAACTTGTCCCAGATTATTCAGTAAATATTAACAATTTGCGTTCTTCAGATGTTGTGTTTTCTGAAATTTAAATTAGTTGTTTGCCACAATCTTCCAATTGGTATCCATGTCTGCAAGCATGCGTATTGTCACATATTAATGTGACTCAGTTATGATTTGAAGGAGAATTTGGTTCTGTTGGGGGCCTGTCGCACACCTTTGCCATTACATAGGATGCACAATGGATACATATTGAAAACTTTAGGCATAAAGTCATCAACCATGCCGCAATGTATGCAAATGTCCTTGTTCCCTGCACTTTTCCACGGCAGCTCTGTTTTATCAGTACATGACATGTTTGCCTTTGCATACACATTGTGAATAACTGCCCAAGTGTGGTTACTTCTGGAATATTAGCTCAATACCACGCCTTTAACCGCAAGGACCGTTGACAATTTGAGTAACTATGAACACCATATGATTCATATAGCGCGTACCTCTAGCAAAACCGAAACAACTGCGTTATTTTTACTTCGTGAATAGTAGGAACACAATTAACTCACTTCTGCTATTGGGTTGCGACTCAATTACAAGAACGTTGTACTTTCGCTTTAAATAAGGTTCATTAACCATGCAACATGAATGCGTTAAATTTTATTGAAAATTATACGATAAAAACATGCTGCTATTTTCACCGTATATACAAGAATACAAAATATAAAAATATTAGTGGAGAGCAACTATACAATTTTGAAAGGCCTTACCATGACTCAATCCTGACTCAAGAATGTTATCTGCACCACAGATTTATCTGTTAAGGTATGGTTTGACAGATAGAATTTCAGGATGACAAGCAGAATTCAATTTGTGTCATTTTGACTGGCATAATTCTGTAAATAATAATCAGGCTTGTTGTATGACCCAATAATCAATGTGAACCACAGGAAGTATGATTCATAGTAAAATATCAATGTCTTCTACAGAGCCTGCTTACAGGGGAAACCAGATAGCGAAAAGGCTCCAATTGACCCCGTGTCAGCCACACCTTAGGACACTATAAATAGATAGCAACAGTAATGCCCGAAATATATGATCATATATAACCACAGTGGAATTATGGAAAAAAATTCAGGATTTAGTTGGAAATATGGCAACAAGCCATATATTTCCAACTAAATCCTGAAAAATTTCCCATAATTCTGCTGTGGTTTTGGGGTCGATTATTTAGGGCATTACTGTACTTTCCTTCAACTTAACCCTTTCGATACTAAATACTCACAGGAAATGTTCAGATAATAAGTTAACCCTTTCATGATGGGAGTGCGCTGGTGCAGCATTAAATATACTGTGCCAGCGCATTCTCTTATATATGCGAGGCTCCCTATGGGAATGCATGAGAGACTCGCATATATAAGACAATGCACTGGCTTACAAGGACATGGTAAATATTGTTAGGCCAATTTATTCTCTTATATATGTGAGGCTCAATCCCTATGAGAGACTCGCATATATAAGAGAATGCATTTGGCACAGGGTATTCGCAAAATTTCAGGAAACTCCAGTCATGGAAGGTTACAGGGGAAGAAGATAGTGAAAAGGCTCCAATTGACCCCATGTCAGCCACAACTTAGGACACTATAAATAGATAGCTACAGTAATGCCCGAAATATATGACCCTTTAACCACAGCAGAATTATGGGAAATTTTTCAGGATTTGAGGCTCGATCCCTATGAGAGACTCGCATATATAAGAGAATGCATTTGGCACAGGGTATTCATAAAATTTCAGGAAACTCCAGTCATGGCAGGGTTAATTAAGTCGTTTGTTGAACTTAATCATTATCTGAACATTTCCCACTAATTAATGGAAATCATTTTGTTCTTCTAATATATTTTCGACTGTCTGTCGTCTGCTTATTTTACCGAAATCTATTTTACACTTTAGATTTTATTATAACATTTTTTAAACAAGAAGTGCAATAAAAAGACACTATTTTGTTTGGTATTGAATATATTGAACCACAGGAAGTATGATTCATAGTATAATATCAATATTAATGTCTTCCATGGAGCCTTGACACAAGAAAGCTATTCATTGAAATGGTCTATTATTCATTTGAATGAGTTTTTAGCAAATGACAGATAATAAAACTGCAGAAGGAATCCAATTTACTGGAGGGAAATGTTCAGATAATAAGTTTGACATCTTCGTTTGTTGAGAGGGAAATTACTTTACCTCAATTATTACTGAAATATTTAGGTTTTATGTTGAGCTCAAAAATATCAGAAATAAAACCCCATAAGTTAGAAACAAATTCCATTTTCATCTGGTATATTGTGAGGAATCAAATTTTGAATTATATCCATGCTTGCTCTCTACACAATTTTTTAAAATTAAACTAATATTCTGATAAACAGAGGAAAAAATATACTACTCTTCATCTTCTGAAAACTAAAATCATTCATATACTTTCAAAAAATAAGATAAAAAAATACCATACCTCAGGTCATATTAAATCCATGCGGAAGGTATCAAATGCATAACAAAAAATACGAAAATTTACCTTGAAAATGAGATTTCAAAAAAATTCTTGTTTCCTGATCCACTGTAAACATGTGCTCCGACTAAGTTTTCAAATAATTATCAAATTTGCTATTCTTTCACTAAAATTATTGCCCATTCAGAAAATAAAAGAGGTGATATGCATGGCAAGTGAATCCAAAATATTTTTTAATTGATTATGATTAAAAAATACCATACCTTTCATCATGTTAAATCCACGCGAATGAAGTACACAAAACACATTAACAAGTCCATGTATTACAAACTGATTGTATACACACATAGTCAGATATAATAATCGGCATACTTCTAGATGTCATCATCACTACACACGCCTGAGTCAATTACTAATCACATATGGTATGATAGAGTATGTTGTGTCCTATTCACATGGCCAGGCCTTCTCCTATTCGTCTCCTGGTCGCATGTCGAGTATTAAAGCCAGATAGCTATTATATCTTAGATAGTTCAATCATTACTCATCTCGCCTCAGAGTGCACGGCATGAGAAGTCTCGCTGTATCAATCAAGCTATTCACTGTGTCACCAGGAGCGAAGGAACACCCCGGGTGTCTGCATTAAACTAAATCACGACAAATTTAAAGCCTTAAATCTGAATCATGATTTATTGCTTAAGGGCATGGTTGATTTGCTACTGGAATTTTTTTTACAATTGTTTTTTTTATGAATGAAGTTTGATAGATAATGCGAGTTTTAGCTGCATTCAATGGGTCTATATCAAATAAATGTTGACAGTCATAACAGCAAAGGTTTACCAACAACTGAGCACTTGAGAATACTAGTAAGTGCAAAAGTTGTGAAGATTATTCATGTGATTGAATTTTATTTGAGCTTTAAAGACATAATATGGACTTGTTTGGGTGCATGAAAATGATCAGTCAGTATTCAGGCACTATGCCAACTGGAGGAATGTGACATTCTATTAACATTGCCGAAAATCTCAAGCAAATCGATCATACCACTCCATAGAAAACATCCTCTGAAATACGCCCAATTGTAAATATTTACTTCTCGATTCGGGATGCAACTATTGGCGATAAACAAACAAAAACAATTTTGTCATCGAGAGTCACTCAGCAGCATTTATTTGATATATAAGAATGACGGTGTGCGTTGTTAATTTGGATATAATATGTGTAAAAATAACAATTCTGAAAAAATAACAATTCTGAGCAAGATTATTCTCCATTTCAATTTGATCATCCTACCATAGTGTTTCACATCACTTAAGTTTGCAGTCAATTGTAGGGGAAAAATTGTGAAGCGCATCACATCGTGAACCCTCCTCATCATTGCAGCCCTGGATTTTATATATCAACTGTCATAATATAAGAGCAATAATATATCTTCAACAAAGAATATATGAGCACGAGACCTGTGGCATTGAAGTACATGCCTATTAAATGTGATAAAAAAATCGTTCACTTAGTCCTTGAAGACACCACCACCGTTTCAATCCAGAATCCTTTGCTCATATGGAACAATAAAGAGTGTTCCTTGTTTTTGTCTTTTCCTGGTACATGATACATATGTATTGATGGCTTGGATAAGAAATAACCGGAGCTCGAACAATAACTGGTCCTTTTATCCTTTCATGATGGGTGGTGCAGCATTAAAGATCCTGTGCCAGTGCTTTCTCCCATAGGGAGCATCGCATATATAAGAGAATGCACTGGCTTACAAGGTCAAGGTAAATATTGTTAGGCTTCCAATGGGAGACTTGCATATAAAATAATGCATTGGCACAGGGTTTTCCCAAAATTTCAGGAAGCTGCACGCAGTCATGAATGGGTTAAACTACCCTTATGGAGCCCCTCACAGACGTGAGCAGACGACACTACAGGAAGCTCCAGTCATGGAAGGGTTAAATTCAAAACATTATTTATTGCCTCAGAGAAAGCACCATTGAATGTTGACATTCGTTTACAATGATTATTATGAATGAAGATTGATAAAGAATACAGACCACACCCCCACTTGTTGATGTCACTCTTAATGGTGACTTGAGTTGCTGTCAACAATACAACTGCACTCAGGGACAAGCCTAGGTCTCAACTTTGGATAAGTCACTTCCCCCTGCAGGGACGTGGTTAGAGGGAATTTCCAATTGCTTCCCCCTAGGGTTGAAAAATTTCAAACTGATCAGTGAACTGATGGCCATTTCAGTCAAATTTTGACAAAAAGTAGGAAAATATATTTGAATGTTTGTCTAAAAACAACAATCTGACCACTAATAAATTGTTGGAGAATCAAATTACAAGAACAATTTCAACCTATTGTTGATGTGAAATTTTCAACTAATATTCTGTCAGGTATGAAATTTATATTTTTAATCAAAGTTAAATAACCCTTCTCCAACTGTCGCCACATCTCTGTCCCTCTGTTTGGTTTATTAGGAAGAAGTGGACTGTTATATTGGAGAAGCTATAATGACTGAAGTTCAATTTTCACCCCATCATCACCCTTCTGTGATCAAATAAGTAGTTCGCATCACAAGAGCCCATTTATAAAACCATTATAGTAAGTATTAAAATACACCATTATCATAAGGAAATACACTTTAACCCTTTCAGTGCCAGGTCCGATTTTTGTATCAACCCATATACCCTGTGCCAATGCATTCTCTTATATATGCGAGTCGACCATAGGTCGCCTCGCATATATAAGAAAATGCATTGGCCTAACAATTTTTCATCATTTATTATTATTTTTTACAATTTTAATATTTTTTTCTTATATTCTTTTAACTCTTTCAGTGACAGACTTATTTTGTAGGTTTAGTGCCAGGGAATCTTACGTTTTTCATGGGCATCAAAATTATTACTATGAATACTTGGTGATAGTTTTGAGTTATAACATGCCCCTAAGGTTTTATCCAGTTTGTTTTTAAATTCGCTATAGCATGCTTAAGCATACCCAAACAAAATTCAACCCAAAAAAAAAAACTACATTTTTAAAAATATTTTTTATATTTTTTTAGGGCCGATTTTACAGACCGTAAATTAGTGCCGATGAGATTGGCCCCTGGCACTGAAAGGGTTAAATAAGCTGTTGGCTCATAGGCATACTGGTATAATAGAGAGAAGTCACTTTTCCCTGGGACATAAATAAGGAGAAGTGGCACAATGTTGGGAGAAGAGGTCTCCAAAATCACCCTATAGGCTGTTCCCTGACTGCCAAGCCTTGAAATAGTGTGTCTGTCATTTGCAGAATGAGGTCCACAGAGGGTGAATTTAGTGATGCTACCCCACATAGCAGGCTAGCATCACCAAATTCGCCCTCTGGGGACCTCATACTGCTTACACCTCAGCAGAATGAGGTTCCCATAGGGTGAATTTGGTGATGCTAGCCCGCTATGCGGGGTAGCATCACTAAATTCACCCTCTGGGGACCTCATTCTGCAAATGACAGGCACACTATTTCAAGGCTTGCTGACTGCAAAATGGTCTAGCAATGACTAAATACTGGTGTAAGAAGGTCAAAATCAAGTCTATTGTTTTTTTTTTAATCTATTACCACTGTTGGTAAGTGGTTGTCTGACCTTTTAATGGGATAAATGACCCATACCTGGAGCACTAGACAGTTTGGTTTATTGACATCTCAGCTAATATGCCATATCATGCAGGGACAGCCTAGCGGTTGACTTGAGAGATATCTTCTCTGTACAATTTGCCACTTCTCCCAATTTTGACCCAGGGAGAATTATTAAAGTGACTTCCCTCTCATATACCAGCATGCATATCTCAAAACAGCATATTTAAAGTGTATTTACTTATTGTAGAGAGAGTAATCACTTGATTGAACTGGTGACGAGAAATAATTCAAGAGAGGCAGGGACGTTGTACAATCTCGAGAACGCATTGTACTTGAGTGTTTTACAAAATATTTCATGCCTCGAATGAATTATTTCACCATCACCAATTCAATCAGGTGATTATTTTGTTCATTATACTCCACTACCACCATTATAACCATGACGCACAAATTTTGATAGCCCGCATGAATACACAATGCGCTAATAAAAGTGAAATAAAACTAGTGAAATTATCATTTATAATCAATCGAGAAATAAAGGTAAATCACACATAGGAATGTAATATGAAAGTGTCAATGACACTGTAGCTCAACTTGGAAAGGGAATAATTTAATGTGTTACTGTCGATGGAGTTATTAGGAATGTGGAAAGTTGAATGTCTAATACTAGTTTATCAACATGAAGAGATATATATATACATGTATATAAAAGTAAAATCTAAGATGGTTGCTGGCGGCTATGTTTTCCAACAATTCAAAAACATTTGATAGCTTTAGTCATGCAAAGAGTAGAATCCAAAATGGCCGCTGGCAGCCATGTTTTAATGCCGAATAACCCCAAAATGACTCATTCCCATCTACATGTCAATTTCAACAACCATGACAAATTTTATGATGATCAGACTAAAGGTATGACCTGTAGCCCATGCTAAAGGATTTAGTCATACAAAGAGTAAAATCTAAGATGGCTGCCGGTGGCCATGTTTTTTGGCCGAATGACCCCAAAATAACTCGTTCCCATCTACAAGTCAATATCAACACCCACAACAAATGTCATGATGATCAGATGAAAAGTACGACCTGTAGCCCGTGCTAATGGATTGAATTATGAAATCCAAGATAGCCACTGGCAGCCATGTTTTTTTTCCGAATGACCCCAAAATGACTCGTTCCCATCTACATTCCAATTTCAACAGCCATGAAAATTTTTATGATGATCAGACTAAAGGTACGACCTGTAGCCCGTGCTAAAGGATTTAGTCATACAAAGAGTAAAATCCAAGATGGCTGCAGGCGGCCATATTTTTTGGCCGAATGATCCCAAAATGACTTGTTCCCATTTAGATGTCATTGTTAACATCCATGACAAATTTCATGATGATCAGACTAAAGATACGACCTGTAGCCCTTGCTCAAGAATTTAGTCATACAAAGAGTAAAATCCAAGATGGCTGCTGGCGGCCATGTTTTTTTGCCGAATGACCCAAAAATTACTCGTTCCAATCTACATGTCAATATTAACATCCATGACAAATTTCATGATGATCAGGTGAAGAGTACGACCTGTGGCCAGTGCTAATGGATTAAATTTTGAAATCAAAGATGGCCACTGGCGGCCATGTTTTTTGTCCTAATGACCCCAAAATGACTCGTTCCAATCTACATTCCAATTTCAACAGCCATGAAAAATTTCATGATGATCAGATTCAAGGTACGACCTGTAGTCTGTGCTAAAGGATTTAGTCATACAAAGAGTAAAATCCAAGATGGCTGCTGGTGGCCATGTTTTTTGGCCGAATGATCCCAAAATGACTCGTTCCCATCTACATGTCATTGTTAACATCCATGACAAATTTCATGATGATGAGACTAAAGGTACGACCTGTAGCCCGTGCTAAAGAATTTAGTCATACAAAGAGTAAAATCCAAGATGGCTGCTGGCGGCCATGTTTTTAGGTCGAATGACCCCAAAATTACTCGTTCCCATCTACATGTCAATATTAACATCCATGACAAATTTTATGATCCGCTGGCGGCCATGGTTTTTGTCCTAATGACCCCAAAATGACTCGTTCCCATCTAAATTCCAATTTCAACAGCCATGACAAATTTTATGATGATCAGACAAAAGGTACGACCTGTAGCCCGTGCTAAAGGATTTAGTCATACAAAGAGTAAAATCCAAGATGGCAGCTGGCGGTCATGTTTTTTGGCTGAATGACCCAAAAATGACTCGTTCCCATCTACATATCATTGTTAACATCCATGACAAATTTTATGATGATCCGACCAAAGGTACGACCTGTAGCCCGTGTCAAAGGATTTAGTCATGCAAAGAGTAAAATCTAAGATGGCTGCCGGCGGCCATGTTTTTTGGCCGAATGACCCCAAAATGACTCGTTCCCATCTACATGTCAATATTAACATCCATGACAAATTTCATGACAATAAGACGAACAGTACGACCTGTAGCCCGTGCTAATGGATTGAATTTTAAAATCCAAGATGGCCACTGGCGGCCATGTTTTTTTTCCGAATGACCCCAAAATGACTCGTTCCCATCTACATGTCAATGTCAACATCCATGACAAATTTCATAATAATCGGACCAAAGGTACGAACTGTAGCCCGTGCTAAAGGAAATGGTTGAAAAATCACTCACACACACACGCACGACGGATACCAAGCCATGGCAATAGCTCAAACGTTAAGTAAAGTTGAGCTAAAAATGGTGTAATTACTCATTATAAATAGTTTATAAATGGGCTATATTGCATTGTATACTGTAATGCTCTAAGTAATCAACTTCTTAACCACAGCAGAATTATGGGTAACTTTAGTCGAAATATGGCTTGTTGCCATTCATCGGAAAGCTCTTCCCGGGAGCTTTCCGGTGAATGGCAACAAGCCATATTTCCGACTAAATCCTGAAAAGTTACCCATAATTCTGCTGTGGTTAAGGGGTCGATTACTTAGGGCATTACTGTATACTTCTTATTGCATTATAGAGGGTTATTATGGGGTGCAAATTGAACTTCAGACATTATGACTTCTCCCTGATAACAGTCCACTTCTCCCCATTTATCAAATAGGGAGAATTTGAAACTTCTGGGCTGGTCCTTGATGTCATGCATGACCTTGCCAGTTTTATGGGTAGAGGAACGATCACACAGAGGGTTATTTGACTGGGAAATCACTCCTCTGCACCATCTCCAGAAACGAACTGACAAACTTGCCTAGGTACACAACTCAGGTTATCCTATGGTCTTGAGCATAAAAATCTAAAATCAAGACTTTTTTAAACCAAGGAATATTATGAACCAACATTCATGGGAGATAAATTGGTCTATTTTCCTATAACCAAAAACACGAGTTGGTCTCCACTGAATACGAAAATCATGTTACTAGAACGTATCCAAATTTTTCACTTTTTTGGGAACTTTCCCAGTTTTTAGGGACCAGCCTATTCAAATTGGGAGAAGTCACTTTTCCAAATTTGCCTATTAGAGAGAAGTGGGCAGATATGAGGGAATACAAAAGCCCATTTATAAAACCATTATAATGAATAATTAAAGGTACTCAATCCGATAAAACTCCTCTCAATTACTATTTCAATGGCTTCGGGGGTCAAAAATATTTTATTTGAGTCGAGGAAGCCACCCATCAAAGCTCAGATTTATTAGATATCAATTTTAGAAATCTATTATTTTTCATTATCGGGAATATAATTTCTGTCCCAGAATTTTACCGAAAAAGCTGACCGACATACTCTCGATACTAAATTCCATTGAACAAAATGTTGCTATACAACACATTTTGGGGAATTATATACGATAGTTCAGAGTCGTTAGCATTATTTTTGGATAATTAATCGATTCTGATAACTAAAGTGACCTTTGATACAATTTTGTTGTTGTTGGAATCTGTTGAGATGGGGACCCTCTGATCGGATTGAGTACCTTTAATTACATTATTATAATCATGAAATACACTTTAACCCTTTACCCAACAGAAGGGCCATGTGCCAATGCATTCTCTTATATATGCGAGTCGACCATAGGTCGCCTCGCATATATAAGAGAATGCATTGGCTTAACACATTAAAAATTATAAAATTGTTAAAGAATGTAAGAAAAAATGGTAAAAAGTGTTAAAAAAAGATTTTTTTTAGGCCAATGCATTCTCTTATATATGCGAGGCGACCTATGGTCGACTCGCATATATAAGAGAATGCATTGGCACAGGGCATAACTGTAACTATCACAATGTGGTCAAGGAGCCGGTTCCAATGATATCCATATTTGTATGGTTTTATTGAGACAGACCGAAGATATTTTAGGCTGTTGAAGCTTTATTTGGCCGGTTTTGGCCGGTTTGTTGGGTAAAGGGTTAAATATGCTGTTTGGACATATGCCTACCTGTGGAACAATTTAGGGAGAAGATGTCTCCCAAGTCGGCCTCTAGGTTGGTCCCCGTGCTACCTACCCAGAAAGGTTTATTGCCTCAGGACACAGATGATTGAATTTTTTACAATGATTTTCATCAATGAGGTCTGACACAGAATCACATGAGATGATACACTATATAAAGATTGTCATTCTGAATGGGATCAACGTGTATCTAGAGTTGCCGATTCAATTCTTGAAAAAAGAATGACACATTTTCACATGATATCATGTGAGAATGAGAAGATCTTTACACAGCTAGGTTGCGTGAATGGAGGCTGGAGCTAATGTTAATATTATTCATTGCTAGAAATAACATATGGACACTGCATGAATAGAATATCACACCTGTGGTAAAAGGTTCATTTAAGTTCACAAATTAAATCAGGTGAATGTTACAAATACAAACATTTGCAACAATGTTACCAATAAGATAGAAGACCTTTAGAATGTTGTATTAATAGGAACATCACGATCAACCCGGGCCTGTCGCTTTTAACCCTTTACCCAACAGAACGGCCCTGTGCCAATGCATTCTCTTATATATGCGAGTCGACCATAGGTCGCCTCGCATATATAAGAGAATGCATTGGCTTAACACATTAAAAATTATAAAATTGTTAAAGAATGTAAGAAAAAATGGTAAAAAGTGTTAAAAAAAGTTTTTTTTTAGGCCAATGCATTCTCTTATATATGCGAGGCGACCTATGGTCGACTCGCATATATAAGAGAATGCATTGGCACAGGGTATAACTGTAACTATCACAATGTGGCCAAGGAGCCGGTTCCAATGATATCCATATTTGTATGGTTCTATTGAGACAGACCGAAGATATTTTAGGCTGTTGAAGCTTTATTTGGCCGGTTTTGGCCGGTTTGTTGGGTAAAGGGTTAAAAGCCAAATATAATCTTGTCCGATTTACGTGTCGAACTCCGACTCATATTTTATAACTAGGATGACGGAGCTTCCCCAAGATGACATAATAAATTGTTTCCCAACATGGAGTGCATATGCCTGATGTAGTAGTTTTCAGTGGTATACACATGTAGTTATAAATACAACAGGATGCGGACTGGTTTATACAATAATTGTTTGTGTTTTCATATTGATTTCATCCTATTCTACATTTGAAATTGAATTATATTTACTTCAAGGGGGGGGGGGGGGGGGGGGCTGTACCCTAAATCCGGCTATTTATGGGATAATTTCCTTTTATACTCAACAGAATATGAATGAATTTGAGTCATGGATGAGTACAAAATTCACTCATGTGCTCTATGAATGATGCAGACAATGTATGATGCAGACAATGTGATAATTATAATGAAAATGAATTTATGACTCCAGTCATAAATTAATTTTCATTATAACTACCATGTTTTTTGCATCGTTCATAAAGCACACAAGTTTATTTTTGCACTAATCCACGGCTCAAATTAATTCAATGGCCTCTTGGCCTATAGCAATCCTGTTTACTTAATATGGAAATCCCTGTACAACATATAGAGTTACGAATTGCTGCTTATATGTCATACTATAAAATGCCCACGCAACCGCATGGACTTGACGTCCTCCCAACTGCATATCACTAATGAAAACCTACACATACACGTTGAACTTTCCCTTTAGGAACTGTTTTATTCCATAACACGACTACGTTTTTATGTTTACCCATACCATGTATGGTAAACATAGTGTCGTTGTCCGGATTGACCACTCGTCGTTCGTCCGTCCGTCCGTCCGTCCGTCTGTCCGTCCGTCTGTCCGTCCGTAGACACTTCACGTGTAATGCGATAACTCAAACATTTTCTATCCAATCAGAAGCCAATTTTGTATATGGGTATATCAGCCCAAAATACAGATCGAGTTCGAATTTGGGTTTGATCCGAGTTTTTGTTACAGAGTTATGGCCCTTTTTCGACTTAGAATTCACACATTCTGCCATAACTCAAACATTTTTTATCTGATTGGAACCAAATTTGGTATGTGAGTTTCACAGCCCAAAATACAGATCTAGTTCGAATATGGGTTTGATCCGATTTATTTTAAAGGAGTTATGACCATTTAAAAAAAAATTATTTTTAACTTTTATAATAACAATAAAAAAAATGTCATTGACATTGTCATTTGTTTTCATTTAGATATTGATGATTATGATACAAGTTGATAAAAAGATTTCCAATGTGTCCCTTTAATTTTTTAATTAATTCACCAATTGCATTTGGACTACTTAGCTATTGATAAAGCTATATTATTTTCTGATGTTTCTTATGCCAATGTGCAAATAATCTGATAAAGAAGGCTATGGTATCTAATTTAAAATAAGATTCAACAATAAACATCACATGATATTAACAGTAGACTTGGACATCTGTGCTGCAGATTTATATCTTCAGATGGTCTGATATCATTATAATTGTTATTGGTTTAATAGAGGTCAGTGTTCAACATAAACAATTCCTGTGATTTTTTGACAGCTGTGCTATATAATTGATATTAATGGGTCAGTGGTGAGGTTGCTTATCTGTATACTAGGACACATTATTATTGTAAACTTAAATTGGACTCTCTTAACCCAAGTATTCCATGTCCAGGTCACACCTACACATTTAACCCACGGACTTGCTGGCTGTGGTGGTTTAGCATTACAGATCCTGTACCAGTGCATTCTCTTATATAAATGCCAGTGACCCATAAATTCCAATAATTTGTGTTATGTACATTTGTCTATAATAGTACATAACAGTATACTCTATAATTCAACACCAAAACTCTCATTTATCCGATCATATTAAATTTTTATCGCCAAGGGATGGGTTAACATCTGCCGATTGTGATCGGCCTCTCGTTTCATTATGTTTATTCTCTTATCAATTCTACTTATCTCATATCTACCCTGCATCTCACTGTATTTATACCGGTATATGTTAAATAACAACCTTGCATCTGATCAAACATCGCTCCAAACGAGGAAGCCTGCCCATGCACCAACTCTGCTTTATCGAAATGAGGTACCACAATGATCCTGGATAACTATCATAGATCACGGGTAGGCTTATTCTACAGTCGCACGCGGTACTCAAAACGTAAATACCGATGTGATCCATATACATCTAAACTTCTCCTCTACTTCATAAACCTATCCATCAACGGAACGAACCAAATCAAACTCTTATGCATTATTATTGATTGTAACAATCATGAACAATCATATACTATTAAAGTAAAATAGAAAACCTAATTCGACATGTGCACACACAAGTATGAACGTAGTTGGAATACCAACATGGTTCAGACAATTACTAATAATATCTGGTAATGTATTGCCAAACCCCGGCCCTGAACCATATGCTGTACTATCAGTTTTCCATTTGAATGTGCAGAGCATCGTCCCGAAATTAGGCATACTGTCCACTGAAATTCAAAATTACGATGCGTGTGGTTTCACAGAGTCTTGACTTGGAACAAGACACAATGCAAACGACTTATACATACATGTACCAAGATTTCATGCAACTGAGCGCAGGGATAGAACTAATACTAACACAGTAGGGGGTGGCGTCATTGTCTACTAAAAAAAACTCGTTAGTATTCAAACAGAGACATGACTTGGAGAGAAGTAACCTAGAAAATCTATGGATTGAAATTTTAATGAATGGACAAAATATGTTAGTCGGTACATTTTATCGCCCCCCCCCCCCCCCCCCCCAATGTACAATGCTGGGGTGAGATGGAAGGTAATATTGGCGATGTGATCAATGCGTATCCATCAAAAAGAATAGTCATATGTGGAGACTTAAATGAAAATCAGTTTGCCCTAACGAGTACTAAAGTATCATCAATATGCACTCAGTTGACTCTTGACCAAGTTATCAACGACTCGACAAATTTCACTGAATACTCCGAGACATTAATAGACATCGTACTAATAAACGAGAACTGCATGAAAAAGGAAAGTGGAACACTAGAACCCTTCTTTTGCGACTTAGTCCGATACCATGTCCCCGTGTACATAAACATTCACACCCATAACCCAATAAAACCGAATAAACCTGCCATGCGCACAATTTACATGTACGAACAAGCCGATTATCCTGCCATCAACAGTCATATAGAATCTCCCGACTGGCCACAGTTGTTTAAATATATACCAGTCGAAAATATATGTAGTACTTTAACAGAAAAACTGACTGAAATATGCAAAAACACATTCCACACAAAACACGTACTTAATTAGGCAACGAAAAAGAATACAAAAAATTGCCAAATTAAGAAATACCCCCGCAGTCTGGTGCAAATATCGTAAAATTCGCAACGATGTAATTAAGTGAGAGCGGCTAAACGCATACATCTCACAAAGGTACAAGAAATCCTCCATGATCACATGACAACGGACAGTAAGTGGTGGAAAACTTTTAATCGTCTCTCTACCAATAGATCTGACAATGTGCCACCTTTAAATTGGCAAGGCAACATTTTATCGGCCGACGAGGACAAATCAGAGGTCCTCAATAATTATTTCTGCAGCAACGCATCCATTGATAGGCCATATAACCCCCCAGATCTATTAGATGATGACCCCGATCTTTCTACATTGAATTGTATAGAAATAACCGAACTAGAAGTCTTCAACACACTAAAGGCAATACAGCCTGATAAAGCATCTGGTCCTGATTTTATAAGCCCGCGATTATTGAAAAACTGTACAAGCTTGAGCAAGTCTCTTTCGCAGATGTTCAACCGTTTTCTCCGCGAATCATACTTTCCTCCTGAATGGAAACGAGCGAACATGGTACCGATACACAAGAAAGGCGATCGTAGCAATCCAGAAAATTAATGTCCGATTTCACTTCTGAGTTGTATAAGCAAATTATTTGAAAAATGCATCGCCAAGCATTTCATGACTTATCTCCAGTCAAACCATATTTTAACCAAACATCAGTCTGGCTTCATGCCCACTGACTCAATCTCTTATCAGTTGTGTGAAATATATAACAATATCAGTAGTTCACTTAACGATGGGCAAGACATTCGATTACTATTTTTCGACATTAGTAAAGCATTTGACAAAGTATGGCACTGGCAGTTTACTACTTAAACTTCATGCTATAGGAATTCGAAATAACCTATTACAATGGTTCAGATCATATCTGTCTAACCGGCAGCAGCGTGTTGTCCAATGTTATGGTCAATCCAAATGGGGGAAGGCCACCATGGGAGTGCCACAGGGATATGTATTGGGCCCTATTCTCTTTCTCGTATTTATAAATGACATTGTTGCAAATATTACATGTAACGTTCGCCTCTTTGCCGACAACACATCCATCGCATTTACTACCAATGACCCTCACACTGGAGCGATAGTCCTACAACAGGATATTGACAAACTCCAAGCTTGGTCTTCTAAATGGCATGTTAAATTCAATGAACTCAAGACAGAATCACTAACATGCTCCAGAAAACGTATCCCACTAAACCACCCAACCCTGAACATGAACCAACAGCCCATCAAAGAAGTAAAAGTACATAAACATCTTGGCATTATATTGAATAACGATGGAAGCTGGGGGCCTCATATTGATGAAATGACTAAGACCGCATGGAAACGCATCTCTCTACTGAGGGAAATACCGATTCTATCTTGACCGAACAGCACTCGAAAAATGCTACTTCACGCTACTTCACGCTAGTTGGATCAATCATCGAATACTCCTGTATTGTATGAGACGCTGCTCCCAACAAGACTCTGATAAAATCAAAATCGTACAATACGAAGCAGCTCGAATTGTGATGGGTGCCACCAGATCTGTCGGTAATTCTACACTTCTGTTAGAAACTGGTTGGGAAACCTTGAAATCACGTCGTGAAAAACACAAATTAAAAGTTTTTTATAAAATGGTATATGGCCAGTCTCAGATTTATCTTAGAACACGGACAAATATCTAGGCGTGAAACTAGACAAAGCAATCACTTCATAATCCCTGGTTTTGACTATGAATATCACAGAAGGTCATTTCTTCCATCAGCGACATTCCTATGGAATAATCTCGACAAAAATATTATTAACATGGATTCCTTTTCAGCATTCAAGAGGTCTCTCGACTTGAATATGAAGAAGACCCACAGATGGTTTTACTATGCGTAAACATGTACCCGTGAAGCCCAAATACTGCATGCCCGACTAAGATTACATTGTAGCCACCTAAATTACCATACTTATTCTAACTTTGTCTCCGATCATCCCAGGTGTGTCTGTGGTGAAATTGAGGGCACAGAACACTATTTACTTGAATGTGTTAGATACCGCTCCCAACGACGCTCACTCTTATCATCAATTTCTAATCTGTGTACTGTTAGGCCTGTTTTATACGACATGTGATACACGTGTATAACTGGCTATTTTCCTGGTGAAATAAGAGAGTCGGCAATTGATCGTGTGTTACACGTCGTATAAAACCACGATACTCGTCGAAATTCGTCCTTACACGTGTCGACGTATTACACGACTGGCCTGGATGCGTAACTCATCACTTGTTCGTCAATTACGCATCGCTGATTTATACGACGGGTATGACACGAGTAACGGAACACAATATGGCATAATATTTCACCCCATTTTGAGCCCCAGGGCGATCGCACATGCGCAGAAGAGTTATGACTGTTTTATACGACGTGTAATACACATGTAACGTTAACTCGTCGTCAACACGAGTTTTTAACGTTTGATTTATATGACGTGTTAACTTTACATGTGTAATCTAGACTGGCGTCAAGGGACTAACTCAAAAGGGAGTTAACCAATCGTAAACAAATCAAGTCATGTCGTCCGCTATAAATCTACGACATCTTGTCCTTCTAAAACTGTTACGGATGCGCGCTGAGCGTACAAAACACAATGGAATTCTTCTCATGCTTTTGCGTCAAAGGCAGTTAATGTTGAGAACATTAATGTTGTCAGTATCTCAACTGAATATGCAATTGTGTGCCCCTAGGGAGCAAAATCGGTCATGCCGACGCCTTCTTCGAAACCAGGGTTGGTTCGAAACAGTCAATGCCTATGGCGACAGACACTTTCAAAAAAACATTCCGAATTAGTCGGGGGACTTTTAACCATATCCTTGACAATATTCGTCACCATCTCGTAGATTACACCTGTAAAGTTAACACGTCATATAAATTAAACGTTAAAAACTTGTGTTAACGACGAGTTAACGTTACACGTGTATTACACGTCGTATAAAACAGGCCTTACATCCGAGACACTCTTGAGTGGATCCACTAAATTCTCATTGGAAGACAACTTAACAATTTTCACAGAAGTCCAAACATTTATCATTCGTACCAAACGTTTTAAATGATGGCACCAAATAATTCTCCGCTGTGCCACACACTCATTGATATTAAACGCATTAATGTTAGTCATCCATAAGATATGATAATGGCTGCTGTTTGTTGAACTTATTATCTGTACAGTAAATGCCGAGAGCTTTCCGATGAATGGCAACAAGCCATATTTCCGACTAAATCCTGAAAAGTTACCCATAATTCTTCTGTGGTTAAGGAGTTGATTATTTAGAGCATTACTGTATGTTTCCCACCGATGAATACGAATCCTTCTGTATTATCATTTTGCATGTCTGTCGTCTATTGTTATATCCTGAACATCCCTTCAGATGTACCGGTATAATAGAACATTCCAATAACACTTTTATCACTGAGTGGGAGAATACATTTATTAACCCTTTCAGTGCCAGGTCCGATTTTTGTATCAACCCATATAGCCTGTGCCAATGCATTCTCTTATATATGCGAGTCGACCATAGGTAGCCTCGCATATATAAGAGAATGCATTGGCCTAACAATTTTTCATCATTTGTTATTATTTTTTACAATTTTTTACAATTTTAATAATTTTTTCTTTTATTCTTTAACAGACTTATTTTGAAGGTTTAGTGCCAGGGAATCTTACGTTTTTCATGGGCATCAAAATTATTACTATGAATACTTGGTGATAGTTTTGAGTTATAACATGCCCCTAAGGTTTTATCCAGTTTGTTTTTAAATTCGCTATAGCATGCTTAAAAAAAAACAACATTTTTTTAGGACCGATTTTACAGACCGTAAATTAGGGCCGATGAGATCGGCCCCTGGCACTGAAAGGGTTAAAGAAAGGGTTCAAGACATATTATGGACTTGTTTGAGCAAGTGAAACTGATAAGTTAGTGTTAATTGTACTATGTCAACTGGATGAATGTATAGCATGCTACTAACATTGCAGAAAATCTCAAGCAACTGTACCACTCCATAGAAAACATCGTTCGGACTACGCTCAATTGCAAATATTTACTTCTCGATTCGGGATACAACTATCGGAGATAAACGAACAAACACAATTTTGCCATCGAGAGTCACTGCATTTAATTAATTAATATATAAGAATGTCGGCGTGTGTTGTCAATTTGGATAAAATATTTGTAAAAATAACTACTTTTTCAAGATTATTCTCCAATTCTATTTGATCACCCTACTGGAGAGTTTCACATCACTTTAAATATATATTCCAGGGTTAAATGGTTAAAGGGTTAAATGTACTCACTCCAATCAGACGCTCTTAAATTACTATTTCTTTGGCTTCGGGTGAAAAATATTTGATTCGAGTCGAGGAACACACCCATCAAAGCTCAAGAGTGATCAGATATCATTTTTTTAAGTTTGGTATTTCTCGAGATGTGTAATAATATGTGTCCCAGAAACATGTGGTAAAACGGAGGGTCTCGGACAAATTAGCGGATGAAGATGGATAACTCTAAAATAAAGTGGTAAATAATACGATCAAAATTTGTGATACTTTAGTAATATGCCCATATTTTGTTGAACAAAATGTTGATAAATAACAAGTTTACTGAGTACCTTTAAGGGATGAGTCACTCATTTTTCAAAACATCACTGTTCCTCATGGGTCCTGTGCACTAGGTCAATTTATATTTACTGACATTGAGATTTTGTTATTATTATCTACATATTGTATAATATAATGGTTTCCTGATATATGAGTCACTATATATTCCAGCTAACCATAACACATGACCTCTTCTATAATGCTTTATTGTTGCCTCTAGATTTATAATTATCATATCAACATAACTTTTGTTGGAAACTAAATACATTTTGAACATAAATTCACCACAGGTGATCAATGAATCAAATGTGACCTGAGTGGTCTCAAGTCAGGAAGCAAACAAACAAAATTGGGGGTAACGAATTAATTTAATTGGCAATCAAAGCTTCATATAACTGATAGGGGTTTTCCTGGATGACTCATGATATACTGTGTGTACTTAACAAGTCTGAGTTTAGTGTGCCTGTCATTTGCAGAATGAGGTCCCCATAGAGTGAATTCAGTGATCAGATGGTGAATTTAGTGATGTTATCCCATGGGCTAGCATCACTAAATTCACCCTCTAGGGACCTAATTCTACTTAGGGCTCATCTTCTCTGGAAAGTTTCTTTATTATCAAATTTCAAAAGAAACTTCTTCCCATAGATTATATTTCTTTTTGGTTTAGTTTCTCTATACCCCTTTCGGTTGGAGTTCGGCTTTGGGCCCGCGGCAGACTTACGACGCTCGTCCCCCTTTTTCGAGTCCAAATTGGCAGACGACACATTGCATAATCGAGGTTCCCAATGGGTGTACATCACAATATTCACCATTTGGGAACTTCAATCTGAGTCTATGTCTCCCATAGCAGATGAGGCCATGGAGAATGAGGTCCCCAGAGGGTGAATTTGGTGATGCTAGCCTGCTGGGTGGGATAGCGTCACTAAATTCACCCTCTGGGGACCTCATTCTGCAAATGACAAGACACACTAAACTCAGGCTTTGTGCTTAACGAAAACTAAGGATGGCCGCATCAGTAGCTTACAACTTGTCAAAACTAAATAACATTCAAGCAACTCAAGCTGATTCAATCCCCAAATTCTCCAATAAATGCATGGCACATCCGACCTAAGATGACAGATATACAGGGATGGACATCAACCTAAGATGACAGAAATACAGGGATGGACATCAACCTAAGATGACAGATATACAGGGATGGACATATTTGACCCACTATGAGCCATTATTAAAGGGAAAGTGGGTAAATGTGCGAAAAATATTAATGACTGTAAAAATATCACCTGTTACTAAGGACCTGTTTATAAGAGACCGGGATAGCCAGGTTAACTAGATCTGAGAGCGTGAGGTACGTGTTTACATGACAAAAATCTACCCCAGTCCATATTCTGCCTGGAGAAAGTTCAAACTATGGATTGTATTGCCAATCACATGGTGTCATAATGCCTTCATTCCGATAGGCACATGCGGTCATATGTGCGTGATAAGCATGTTTTATACTTTATCTCAATTATAAAAGATAAAATTAATCCATATAATAGCGAACCATTTTCAAAGATTATCTCAAATTTTGTATTATACTTACAATACAAAGCGAAATCTCAGTATTGGAGACATGCCTTAAAATAGTGAGCCTGTCATTTGCAGAATGAGGTCCCCAGAGGGTGAATTTAGTGATGCTATCCCGCACAGCGGGCTGCATCACCAAATTCACTCTCTGGGGACCTCATTCAGACTAAATCCTGAAAAACTGAAAGGTGCCATCCATGTGCCGGCGACGGATATATCCATCGCCCAGAACATCTCTGTTTATACGCGCATGCGCATATCCAACTTGTAAACCATGGCGTAGCCAAAGATATCTCCATTCAACCGACGTATCGGGCAGCTCTGTAGGCTGATGCATTTAGGAGATAGAGCCATATGAATATAGGTGGTGAAAAATTGTGTTTTGTGGGCGTGACTAAAGTCTTGCAGAGTTCAAACTCTCTGAGAGGTCAACATATACACCGTACAGATCTGTTAATTGGAAACCGATTTTGATTGCATAAAGGGTGATTACTATCAAGTCAGCCATTCCCTGATCCATCGAACACTTGGTTTAACACCAAACGATCGAGGAATGCTGATTTGAACAACGTGCTCATTACATCAATCAAACTACATTGTATGTACCATAAGGGGTTCGCCAAATTACGATAAATTACTATAGAAGACATTAAGATTGTTCTTTAATACATCTTTTAAAATATCGAACTGAAATTTGGTAGTGAAGGGTTTTTCGATGCGCTGAATTCGATAGAATTGTCACCGGGATACTCCGATGGCCCAAAAAGATGATTCATTGACGCTGTACATGTAGATACGTGTATCACAAGAACAGGGAGTATACGCTGCACAGCAATAGAACGATTGTTGTAGGCCTATCGAACAGAAGCAATTGATTTTCAAATTGTTTTAAGTTTTGTCATCTGCTTCTCTAGTAAATCAGTTATTGTAAACGTTATCCCATTTAGAAAATTCGAAGGGTCTGATTTATCACCCTCCCCCCCCCCCCCCCCCACTTCCGATCCTTGCCATAACATAATAGTATGTTATTCCACCAGCAAAATAAATGCCTAAAACTGCACAGAATAAGTTAGTTAGATTTGTAATTTCATGAAATCGGTATTAATTTGAAGTACTCATTGCCATGTCAACACAAAAATTTTGACCTGTGATGACCCTGTAGTACCAAAATTGGACTTCCAAAGAACTTCGTGAGTAGGGCCTATAATATCAATTCCTGCTGTCAGTTTGATTCTTTCCAATATTGAATAATCAAACTAAATATATAGCTAGTGTAAATGATGGCTTTTTCCCCAGGAAACCTGGCACACAGCTAGCATTTTCCCCTCGTAACCTGGCACTTACAGACTTTTATAAAATTGTTATTATGGTGCATGAACCCATCTCGAAGAAATAAATTCATTTCCCAAAAGGGAAGAATCGCCATAGAGTGTGCACAGGCTCTGCTACCATATAAACAATTTTTTGGTAGAAAAAAATACAATTCATTAGTAACACACCAATTTGCGAAGAAATATTATTCAGCCCTTATGGTCACCTCATTGGAATCCTAATGTGGACAGCCCTGGCACCAAAAAGAGTTTAGATAGCATAGAATTACTATAGAAACTCAATGCCTAAATTAACCCTTTCATTATGGGAACTGTGCTGGTGCAGCATTAACGATCCTGCGCCAGTGCATTCTCTTAAATATGTGAGTCTCCCATAGGAAGCCTCGAATATATAAGAGAATGCACTGGCTTACAATGTCAAAGAAAATATTGTTAGGCCAATGTATTCTCTTAAATATGTGAGGCTCCCTATGGGAGACTCGCATATATAAGATAATGCATTGGCACATGGTTTTCGCAAATATTAAGGAAGCTCCGGTCATGGAAGGCTTATAAGCATGCAGGCCCATCATAAAGAATCAGAACTGGATGGAGAAATTTGGATTCACAGACTATCACAGATGCCAAACCTGTATTAGGATCAATAAATTTTCTATTTGAAGCAATTATAGGACTATAGCAGCTATACACATCATGATAATATGCTGACTCAGCAGATTCATTGATCGTCAATACAGGTCAGTGTGAAGTACAGTTCTAGAAAAGACCTCATGCCATATATGGGGGGTTGGTTACAAGAGTTTAGTGTGCCTGTCATTTGCAGAATGAGGTCCCCAGAAGGTGAATTTAGTGATGTTATCCCGCATAGCAGGCTAGTATTGCCAAATTCACCCTCTGGGGATCTCATTCTGCATGGCCTCATCTGCTATGGGAGACATAGACTCAGATTGAAGTTCCCAAATATTGTGATGTAAACCCATTGGGAACTTCGATTATTCAATGTGTCATCTGCAAATTTGGGGATATTTTGACTAGGGGTGATACCAATATGAATCAAGATATGGTTCCCATAACCTTATGGGATCCCATCATTTCTATGGGGGGGGGGGCCTTGAGACTTTTTTCCCATATTTTTTTACATGATATATTCGCACAGTGTTTGTGGAATATACCGTGTATATACACATAAATAAAACTAGATTCAAATTGACCTTAAATATGTATAATTTGAGCAGAAATGTGAAAAATACTATAATTTGCCACAATTTACCCCTGAAAAATACCATTCAATTTGCCTGACAATTGCCGGAATTGGACCGAAAATATCTCCAATTTGTCCGAAAATTGCTCGAATTTTAAGCTTTCAAAACATTTGGGCGGGGGGGGGGGGGGGGGGGGGGGGGGGGGGGAGTTGCAGCCCTCCCAGCCCCGTACGACTATGAGTGTTCCAGATCATTTGCAGAAATTCTAGAAAGAAATTATTTAATTGGAAAATTTTATCTCATCCCACAATTATGCAAGATTGACAGGAATTCTCTAAATAAGAGAGAGAAGAATCTGGAGGGGATTTGTACGATAAGAGCATTGACCTTGACAGACAATATGCACAAGTTAACACTTCAAATCTCGACAATTTCTGAACCAAACGTATGGCAGAGAACAGAATGAAGTATGAGATATACAGTAATGCTCTAATTAATCGACCTCTTAACCACAGCAGAATTATGGGTAACTTTTCAGGATTTAGTTGGAAATATGGCTTGTTGCCATTCATCGGAAAGCTCTCGGGGAGAGCTTTCCGATGAATGGCAACAAGCCATATTTCCGACTAAATCCTGAAAAATTACCCATAATTCTGCTGTGGTTAGAGGTCGATTAATTAGAGCATTACTGTATAAGTTACAGTTATGTGAAGACTTCAGATTAGATAACATTATATGAGACTTTGATGTTCTTAAGATAGGAATATATTCAGGTATATTGATGATTATAAAAACTTACTCAGCAATTCTGTCCTGATTCGGAGACACATACTGGTATATTAATGATTATAGAAACTTACTCAGCATTCCGTGCTGATCAATAAAACATGGTGCAGAAGTATGAGTCAGTGAGTCGTCAATACAAACTGTTGCCTGGAGAGATTACTCTAGCCATTTATTAGCTTGAAATATATATCAAAATATCAATGGTTTTCAGGCCTCAAAATATGATGAGGGACATTTGCAGAATGAGGTCACCAGAGGGTGTGTTTAGTGACTCTACACCGCACAGCGGGGCTCTGTGGACCTCATTCTGCTTAGGGCTCATCTTCTCTGGAAAGTATCTTTATTAAAAAATTAATAAGACTTTTTATTTTCTTTAGAAACTTCTTTAGAAAGTTTCTTTTACTTTGGGTGCACATCACTATTATCACCTGGAAACTTAAATCTGTGTCTTAAGGTCTCCAAAAGCAGATGAGGCCATGCAGAATGAGGTCCCCAGAGGATGAATTTGGTGATGCTAGCCCACAGTGCAGGGTAGGGGACCTCATTCTGCAAATGCCCAACACTATAATTGAGGCCAATCAAATGGTTTAGTAGAAGAACTTGAACCTTTCTTAAATGAAAATGTGGGTGGTTGAGGCTGCTATTATACAGTAATGCCCTAAATAATCGACTCCTTAACCACAGCAGAATTGGTTAATTTTTCAGGATTTAGTCGGAAATAGTTTGTTGGCATACATCGAAAGCTCTCAATGAGAGCTTTCCGATGAATGGCAACAAGCCATATTTCCGACTAAATCCTGAAAAATTACCCATAATTCTGCTGTGGTTAAGGAGTCGATTATTTAGGACATTACTGTATATGTAGCTAATTTGAACATCCAAATATTGTCTACGTAATTTTGAAGGAGGTATAAGATTGGTTGACAAATACACAAAATATTGACATATCGGCTTCATACGCTCTGATAAACTACTTGCCATGGTCACAGCCACTTTTCAACTTTTCAATCTTTGGCACAGATGTGAAACAATGCTCTTTATTTTTTCCATATCAGGAATAGACTAACATGGAAAGCTCTTTTCTGTTCCATGCCATGCAAAAAGCTGTTTTGTGTTTGGGACCCAAACATTGTGTTCAAAGTTATAATTCTTATGACATCAATGGGTCTTTCTGGGACATATAATGCCCATAGAAAGGTAGTTCAAGTATTTATAGACCTATTTTGAAACCAGGAAAAAGATAATATTATTAGGTGTATTTTTGGAGCTCAAGGCAGGAGACCTACTGTAATTTGGAATGAACAGCACACACAACATTACCGCAAATTTGTCAAGCAAGCGATAGAAGTATTTTTCTTGACTTAACGGGAGGGGGTGTCTGACTTTGAATAACTTTGAATTTTCAATTGTGTCCACCCCCACCCTGTCTGAACTATACCAAATTTCCATGACAGATGAACACAATTCAGATCATTTACATAGCTACAATATCTTTGATGTTTAACAGAATTCAAAAACAGACTTTCAAATAAAGCCTAAAGTCAATAGATCTGTATTAAAGTGAACAACCTATAGTGAAGCCACATCAAAGAGGCTGGTAATTAAGGTAAAATAAATGGGACCCTGATTACCTCTAATCCAGGTGTATCCAATCGTACCTATCTACCTAGTCACTATATACATAATACAGGACCAGTGAATGTACAATCAGCAAATATTCAGTCATGGGTAATTTTGCTTAATCACGAGTCAGGGTGAATAATCAATTTTCATAGCCACTGCATCACGAGTCAGAGTGAATAACGAAGTTAAATAACTGCAATCCATGACAACAGCTAAACATCCAGGTAAATGAATGGGCATCTCAGGTGAGAATACCTGTCCAATATTACTCATCACCGTTTATAAATACCTGACTACACAGCTTGAATCTTAACGTACATCAAAGGTGTAAACGCTGCTATTAAATAGAAGAACACCCATAAAATCGTACATAAAGTAATCAGGCAAAAGCTCGTCCTTTCTTTTTCAGGAAATATTTTTCAATAAATTAAAGGTGTTGAGATAATGTGCGATTCTTATGGAATGACTCACACATACAGTGTTGATGTCCCAAGTTTGAAGAAACTGCTCACAAGGATTTATTTATAGATAGGTTACTCTTAATCTTCAATACAAAGTTTTAAAGGGGTACTGTAAACTAAATCGGGCCATTTTTGGGACTATCTCCTTTTATACTCAATAGAATATATGCAACAAATAAATGAATTTGAGCCATGTATTAGTGCAAAATACACTCATTTACTGTATGACCAATACAAACAACATGGTAATAATAATGAAAAGGAATTTATGACTGGAGTCATCAATTCATTTTCTTTATATTTACCATGTTGTTTGCATCGCTCATAGAGAACATGAGTGTATTTTGCACTAATCCATAGTTCAAATTCATTCATTTGTTGCATATATTCTGTTGAGTATAAAAGGAGATGGTCCCACAAATGGCCGGATTTATTGTACAGTACCCCTTTAATTTAGTTATAAAAGTATAATTGAAACAGACTAATGTTCATCTGGAGGGATGTTCAGGAAACATAAGCAGACGACACACAGATGAACACATAATAGAATTGTAATGCTGCCCGTCAATATTATAGCCTGGTTTTATCAGTTGGGTGGGGGGGGGGGGGGGGGGAAGCTTCAGCAGAGAAAAAATATAATAAGAAATATTCATTCAATGCCCAAACAATCAGAAATTCAAAAGATAGCTTAACCATTTCTATACTGAATGGATATTCCCATTCAGTTATAAAAGTATACATTGGAACGGTCGATTATTCATTTGGAGGGGTGTGCAGGTAATAAAAGCAGACGACAGACAGAAAAAAAGATATGAGCAGAATGATTCATATTCATTGGCGAGAAATGTTCAGATAATAAGTTCAACAAACGACCTATGTTCATCATATTCCACCAGTACAAAACATAGGAACTTTTTGGTGTTTTGACGTGGAACTTTATAAAATTGAACAAACAAGGCAGAGAATATATTCTTTATTAATATTTATTCCTCAATAATCTACTTCACGGCATGGGGTGGTCCAAGTTCAAAATTGCATGCTTTTGGTGACTTTTTTGAGCCGATATTGCAATAAACATTGAATTAATTACCTGTGAGAAAATCCATGATTGTAATCAATGCAAAGTAAAATTGTTCACAATATCACTGAAATCGTGCCACTCAAGTTGGGATCTTCACCTGCAGTGAACTACAGTATTAAGGAACAGATATTAACTAATAAATATATTACCTGCACTGTTTTTTTTCAATGTTATACACTTCCCTGTCACGAGTCCACAACATCAAAAAGTTCCCAGGTACAGTAATGCACTAAGTAATCGACTCCTTAACCACAGCAGAATTATGGGTAACTTTTCAGAATTTAGTCGGAAATATGGCTTGTTGCCATTCATCGGAAAGCTCTCGGGGAGAGCTTTCCGATGAATGGCAACAAGCCATATTTCCGACTAAATCCTGAAAAGTTACCCATAATTATGCTGTGGTTAAGGAGTCGATTACTTAGAGTATTACTGTATTGTACTGGTGGAATATGATCTCTATGGGTGTAGCTGGTGTAGAGATTCATGGCATGATTTACTACACAACATGCTTTTTATCCTAGTCAACATGATCAAGCAATAAACATTTATTTATTTTTATAACCCAGGAAGTAGATAAGGATAAAAAATTAACAACCAATATTCTCCTTCAATGACTGTGTGTAATTTAAACTGTTAAAAATAAAATATTACAAAACCAACACTGGTTCCGCCTTTACAATGTATGTTTGTACAATATGAAGGCAAAAGGTGGCTACAAAATTATTAAATTACTATTGCTTATGTTCTATTATTATTTTTTTAAATTGACCGAATTTGATATCTAGGGATCTTATAAACACAGACAGTAAAATTAATATTGTAAACACAGCTGTTTGGTTTTTCTCAACCTTTAAATACTCTTATCATCCAGATCAGGATCCAAACCAGGAAATTAACAAACACACACCCAATCACAAATATAAACACCCAATCACAAGTCTTTCTGCTCTTACCAAACCAGGAAGTGTCAAAGTAATTCGGCTCCTTAACCACAGTCGATTATTTGGGGCATTACTGTATTATGTGAGATTACTTACACTGGGTGTATTAGTAAAATAACTGCAGAATTTAACCCTTTTATACTAAATGAATTCTCACATTCAGCTTTAAAAGTATACATAGGAATGATCTATTATCCATTTGGAGGGATGTTCAGGTAATAAAAGTAGATGACAAACAGACGAAAAGATAACACAAGTGCAGAAGGATTCATGTTCATTAGTGGGAAATGTTTAGAATTACATATAAAGAAAACCGCAGACAGCTCTTTAAGAAGAATAATTCTGGCAAAAGACAGATTCCAACTTGACAATGACCTGCGTGTTCTCTAAGGTGACCAAACACCAAATATCAAGAGATTCCTTTGAAAAATGCCAGAGTATCTTTTAGACAACACAAAAATTTAGATTTCTAAGGCACATAACTCCATCAAAAATCATTGGACAGTGACCAAATTCGAACTTGACCGGCACATTCTGAAATATCAATTACATACCAATGGTCATGGAATTCTGACTAATATTGTCAAAGTTATGATCTGGACAACCCAGGCGGACATACGGACACACGGAAACAAGAATGGACAGGTTGAATTATAATAGTCCCCCAAAAACATTTAGTTCCATTCAGTTCAGGATATCCCCTAACTTGTATAAGATACAGTAATGCTCGAAGTAATCGACTTAGTCGGAAATATGGCTTGTTGCCATTCATCGGAAAGCTCTCCCCGAGAGCTTTCCGATAAATGGCAACAAGCCATATTTCCGACTAAATCCTGAAAAGTTACCCATAATTCTGCTGTGGTTAAGAATTTGATTACTTAGAACATTACTGTAAAATGCATAATCAAGATGACTAATGGGTGAAAATCATCAACTTCAATCTGATCCTATGTCTCTCATAGCAGTTGAGGCCTAATCAGAATGAGGTTCCCAGAGGGCAAAGTTGGTGATGCTAGCCCACCATTGGCTAGTGTCACTAAATTAACCCTCCGGGGACCTCATTCTGCAAATGTCAGACACTATATACAGTTCTGATTATAACTCAGCCATGTTGAAAATTGATTTGACTTAATTGGCCTGTTATGTTATAAATTTCTCTTCAAATTTTCTGTATGTTGTTTATAGATTCTGCTCATTATCTCAAAATAAATCAAAATATAAATCTAATCCCAACTTCCGGAAGCTCTAAATGTGTAATTACACTGCCAGGATGTTATTTAATTCTCAGAACTGAGTCATGATGTCATTTGTTTACGTTGTTCCATATCCTTGTACATTATGTTAACGGAATAGGTTGGTGAAATTGCAGCTTCAGGAAAGGGGTATACCTAATAACCCTTTATATAGTTTAGTGTGCCTGTCATTTGCAGAATGAGGTCCCCAAAGGGTGATTTTAGTGACCATATCACACACAGCAGGCTAGCATCACCAAAGTCTCCCTCTGGGGACCTCATTCGGCATGGCCTCATCTGCTATGGGAGACATAGACTCAGATTGAAGTTCCCAAATGGTGAATATTGTGATGTACACCCATTAGGAACCTCGATTATGAAATGTATTGTCTGCCAATTTGGGGATATAGAGAAACTAAACTAAAAAATAAATATAAATGTAATCTATGTGAAGAAGTTTTTATAGACTGAGGTCCCCAGAGGATGAATATAGTGATGATATCCCACTATGCCGGATAGCGTCACTAAACTCACCCTCTGGGGACCTCAATCTGCAAATGACAGGCACACTAAACTCAGACTTGATGCCTTTAATAACACTTTCTATATGAATGGATTCAGTTATAAAAGTCTACATTGGAATGTTCTATTATTCATCTGGAGGAGATAGACAGGAAATAAGCAGACGACACTAAATAAAAGCCAGCCCTCTTAATTCAGATTGTTTGGCTTCAGCAATCTGCTAGGGCAACCCTTTGCCGTGGCCAGACATGTCAACCTGGTATTATATGAAATAATGAGATCTGTCTTCCAATATAGGGAGATTTAGGGAGAAATAGGAGATTTTTTTTCATCGCATTATCCCTCCATCATAACATGAAAATAAAGAAAATAAAACTTATTTAAATTTATTAATTTTATTCCAACATATTTATCAACAATATTAACATTAACAAATTACTTCTTGAAAGATTGCTCCCTGTTATATGACATTGTAGCAGATTTGGCATCTTTCAACATTTCATTGTTTGGAACAAAGTCGTAACATGAACTGCCCGTGGCCCAGTTTGCTTCAGCCAATTATGAGGGCCGAAAAGTGCACAATGAGTCCTATTTATTGGAGAGAAATGTTCACATTATAAGTTCAACAAATGTTGTTGAATTTATTACCCGAACATTTCCTATGGGATAACTATACTCATCAATGAGTATTTAGTACAGAAAGGCCTCACGAAATGTGTCATTGTGGTTTGGGTCATAACACACTGCATGGTGCCGAATATTTAAAGGTACTCAATCCGATTCGATGGACCCCATATAATCAGATTCCAACAACAACAAAATAATAAATGCCGCTTCAATTATCAGAATCAATTAATTGCCCAAAAATAATGCTAACCACTGTCAACTATAGTATAAAATTGCCAAAAATGTGTTATTTATCAACATGCTGTTGGACAAAATTTGGCCTTATTATGAACACAAAGCCTCTTGATTTAAGAGTTATCCATCTTCATCTGCAATTTGGTCCGAGACCATCGGCTCGTCGACTTTTTCTGGGCTACTAATAAGTCTCGATGGAGAAAAATAATAGATTGCAAAAATAACTCGACTCAAATCAAATATTTTTTACCCCCGAATCCAAATAAATAGTAATTGAGGGGTTCTTAATCGGATTATGCATCTTTAATAAACACAATAGTTAACTGTTCTGAGTAGCCTACAATGTTTCTCCTCTTGTGAGATAGTGAGGACTGTTCTCACTGACCAGAGCCCTGTAAAAATAATCCTCATCTCACCGAAGAGAAAGAGATCACCAGTCATGTCAGTCCAATTCGAAGGTCCCATTATCCCATATCATGCAGTTACAAGAACAACGGTACAGTAATGCCCTAATTAATCGACTCCTTAACCACAGCAGAATTATGGATAACTTTTCAGGATTTAGTCGGAAATATGGCTTGTTGACATTCATCGGAAAGCTCTCGAATAAATCCTGAAAAGTTACCCATAATTCTGCTGTGGTTAGGAGTCGATTAATTAGAGCATTACTGTATTTCATCAACAGTTGATCTAGTTAACACCTTTACAGACTTTTTATGAAATTTTATTCCACGCGCTTCCAACCCTTTAAAGAGTTTTTCTCAAGTGTAATGACAGTTTACATACAGAAAACAACGTCAATGACGTAAACTGTCTATACACTTGAGAAAGACTCCTAGAAGGGTTGGAAGTTCATGGAATAAAATTTCACAACAAGTCTGTATTAAAAGGTTTTACAATCTTATTTATATTAACAATTCTGGAGACTTGTATGGCACATCGTATACTGATATTTTACTAAATTGTCTATTTTTTTGGATACTGTTATATTGGATACTCACTTTATTTTGCTGCAGTCTACGTTTGACGAGCTTGGAGCAGCATACATTTACTGACTGCTGAATATTACATGTGTTATATTCCAAGAATGAACGGCTATCGATAACCAAAACCTGTGAAAATAACGAAGAAAAGATGTCAACAAGGATTGCATAAAGGTCACCAACAACTGATAACCCTTCCATGACTGGAGCTTTCTGAAATTGTGCCAATGCATTCTCTTATACCTGTATATGTGAGTCGCCTTGCATTTGAGAGAATGCATTGGCCTAACAAAATTTACCTTGATCTATTAGTGTTCCCTATGGGAGACTCGTATATAAGAGTATGCATTGGCACAGTTCCCGTCATGAATGGGTTAATGTATTTCACAGTAGGTGAAAGTACCAACTCGAGATTGCATGATTTAGGTAACTTTTGTTGGCTGGTTAGGTACAACCCTGACTGTGAAATAGATTAGTAAAGAACAGGTATTAATGTGTTCCCTGCATTATCTGTTCAAAGTTATAAAGTTCCTGGTCAGAAAACTGGTCAGAACATCAAAATGTTCCCAGGTTTTCACTTGGTGGACTATGATTTCTATGGTTGTCGCCAGAGCAGAGATTCATGACATGATCTAGGATAAGCTTGCCTAGCATTCAGGCCTGAGTTTAGTGTGACCGTCATTTGCAGAATGAGATCCCCACAGGGGGAATTTAGTGACGCTATCCAGCAAAACGGGCTAGCATCACAAGATTCACCATCTGGCGACCTCATTCTGCTTAGGCCTCATCTTCTCCATAAAGCTTCTTTATTATCAAATTTCTGTAGAAACTTCTTTACATATATTATATTTATTTATTAGTTTAGTTTCTCTATATCCCCAAATTGGCAGACGATACGTTCCATAATCGAGGTTCCCAAAGGGTGTACATCACAATATTCACCATTTGGGAACTTCAATCTGAGTCTATGTCTCCCATAGCAGATGAGGCCATGCCGAATGAGGTCCCCAGAGGGAGACTTTGGTGATGCTAGCCTGCTGTGTGTGATATGGTCACTAAAATCACCCTTTGGGGACCTCATTCTGCAAATGACAGGCACACTAAACTATATAAAGGGTTATTAGGTATACCCCTTTCCTGAAGCTATATCTCCCATAGTAGATGAGGCCATGCAGAATGAGATCCCCCAGAGGAAGAATTTGGTGATTCTAGCCCGCTATGCAGGATAGCATCACTAAATTCACCCTCTGGGACCTCATTCTGCAATTGACAGGCACACTATAATCAGGCTTGCTAGCATTCCCAGATAGAGATCACCAAAATCTGTGAAAAGAAGATCTAGGACTGTCAGCCGCGAAAACCTATGAAAAAAGACGCAGAAAGTATGCCAAGAATATGTACAGTAATGCTCTAAATAATTGACTCCTTAACCACAGCAGAATTATGGGTAACTTTTTCAGGATTTATTCGGAAATATGGCTTGTTGCCATTCATCGGAAACCTGTCAATGAGAGCTTTCCAATGAATGGCAACAAGCCATATTTCCATAATTCTGCTGTGGTTAAGGAGTCGAATATTTATAGAGCATTACTGTAAAATAGTCTACTTATAGGAATCAGGGAGCTAAATGTGTTCTAGAGTAGGGGAGCGAGTACACCGTGGAACCCTAAAGGTGAAGGTAACTGAAGAATGACCTTCACCTGATACATGCGACACGTTGTTAAAGGATGACATCGCGTTTATTTGATTTGTACATAATATCTAAATAATTTAAACTGGTGAATGAATGGGGGAATGGATTTTTGTGAGCGGGAAATTTATTTAACTAGCTGCTGTAGTTCGGGATTTTTCCAGATCAAATTTGGCTGTGTGATAGCCCCGTCGTACACTTGGGGATTTATTTTTAAAAGTAAACACATGACCTATGATTTTTCTTGCATTTTCGTGATCAACTGGTGTCAATCTAGCTGGGTAAACATCACTGGTATGGCCTGCAGGCTTCAATTCAGTGAATTTGGCGGAAACGTTAACACTGTCGCCTATGGGAAACCATTTAGTTCAGTGATTCCTATAGTGACCGCTATGATCTATCCAATCAATTCATCAAGGGAGATAATTAAACCCTGCATGTAGTTTGGGCATTTACTGGTAGTGTACTTACAAAGTCACAGTTTTACATGGGAGATAATTCTGTCGCTTGAATGGCGGCCTCCGTTTAAAGGCTCAGAAATACCGATATCGATACTTCCAAACGCCAGTATGTCAATATGCTGATGATTTGAGTTCTGTAACTTGTGATATCATTTCAATATAAAATATCGTTGATACAAATGCCAAATTAAGTGTGGGTTGCTTTTCCATTTAAGATATTAAGCAGGATCGGAATGTTATACTTTACCAGGGGGAAAACCCTAGCTCTATTGCTACTGTATGTTATATGATAACTTTATATCCCTAATGCTTCTTAAAAAAATTTAATAAATGCTGGAATGTGTCCATTTCTTTTGGGGGTTAAACCGTAAGACGAGTCCATTTTGTAGTTTATTCTGATTTTATTATTTTCGGTTTCGCTCATATCTGGCTGTATCCGGTGGAATTCTGAGTAGTTTTTCTTATACTAGTAGTTTATACAAAGTGTTCGTTTCTCTCTCTCTAATAAATGGTGGTGGTCTCTTGATCAACATAGGTGGAATTTGTGTTTTGAACTGAAAAATAGGTGGTCGCGTTTAACCCTTTACCCAACAAAAACGGCCAAAAACGGCCAAAACGCCCAAATAAAGCTTCAACAGCCTAAAATGTCTTCGGTCTGTCTCAATAACACCATACATATATGGATATCATTGGAACCGGTTCATTGACCACATTGTGATTGTTACAGTTATGCCCTGTGCCAATGCATTCTCTTATATATGCGAGTCGACCATAGGTCGCCTCGCTCTTATATATGCGAGTCGACCATAGGTCGCCTCGCATATATAAGAGAATGCATTGGCCTAAAAAAAACACTTTTTACCATTTTTTCTTACATTCTTAAACAATTTTATAATTTTATCTTACATTTTTTTACAATTTTTAACAATTTTTCTACATTCTTTGACAATTTTATCATTTTTAATATGTGTTAAGCCAATGCATTCTCTTATATATGCGAGGCGACCTATGGTCGACTCGCATATATAAGAGAATGCATTGGCACAGGGCCGTTCTGTTGGGTAAAGAGTTAACAAGTGATAGCCCATTGCAGGTGATATATAGAATAAACCAGTCGGAGAACAGGAAATGCGGTCGCAAATTGGAGGTGGCCCCTCCTGCAAAAACTTAACATGTCTGATCCCTATTGTCTTATTGATAAATTAATATAAGTCTTTTTCAAGTTGACAATTTATGATATTTTTATAGTAATAAACATGAACAGGTTTGGTTGGGTACGGTATTGCCAGAAGTATATGACCCTTTAACCACAGCAGAATTATGGGAATTTTTTCATGATTTAGTCGGAAATATGGCTTGCTGCCATTCATCGGAAAGCTCTCGCCGCGACCTTTCCGATGAATGGCATCAAGCCATATTTCCAACTAAATCCTGAAAAATTTCCCATAATTCTGCTGTGGTTTAGTGGTCGATTATTTAGAACATTACTGTATGTTACATTCTAAATACATTTAGACTGATTAATTTTACTGACTTATAACATACCAGTAATTTCCTTATCGTTCAAATAAATGCTGTTTGAACAAAATTATATTGCTAATTGGGAATGATTAATTAGTTTCGTTAAGACTGATTAACAGTGTCAATAATCACATGCACATATCAATCAGGATCTGGTTAAACCTATACACAACATGACCCACATTGTCATGTGTGCAAACATATGGCATTTTATTAACTCTATCGATGCCAATTTTATGTCCCTAAACGCCCCCTCTGTGCTGAGTTTTTCTGGCAAGTTCCTCATGATTAGCTTGGCACAGTGACATTATGAGAGAATGCAATATTTATTGTGACATTGTAAGACAGTGAATTCTCTGATATATGTGAGGCATCTTATGGGAGGCTCACATATAAAAGAGAATGTACTGGCACAGGATCTTTAATGCTGCACCAGAGCAGCTCCCGTCATGAAAGAATTAATTCAATGTTTATGGCAAAATCGGCCCACAAGTCACCTAAATCCTACAATCTCAAACTGGGACTATAACCTACTGTGAAATATATTAAGGAACAGGTATTCGCCAAGAAATATATTACCGCATTATTGTTTCAATGTCATAACTTCAAAAAAGTTCCTAGGTTTTGAATAGGTGGAACGTGATCTCTACAGGCGTAGCAAGCTGAGTAGAGATACATGGCATGATCTAGATAATATATAAAACATATACACATACTATTTAAAGAAAAATGCCAAAATAAGTTATTGTCATAAACTTGATATCAAAATAAGCAGAAAACAGAGTCATTGTTATCAATGAATTTCATGCAGTGACTATTGCCGTAATGTGTATGCCCAAAAATGCATTTATTTGATTTAAATCAAGATTTTTTTTATTTAAATCGATTTATTTGATTTTTTTTTCTAAATGTTATGAAAATATGTAATTGTGCAATTTCTCTGATAAATGAAGGTTCTGAAAGGTGTTGCTTATTATATCCAAGGCTGGATTAATCATAATTCTGTGATTTTTTTATTATTTTTTGTATACCAATGAAACACATATATCATGGCAGTACAGATATAGCGACCATGTGCTTTATGCATACACTTGTGTCCATGTGGGTTCCAATGTTGTGATATCTGGAAAGGTAGACCTGTGCTTAAACTTTTACTAATAAATTTAGTCAAATTAAGATGAAAACTGAATATTTTATCAATCACGTTTGCTCTCAGTGACCTGAGGACATAGGGTAATCACACTATATATCAAGTATAGGCACTAGACAGCTAGAGTAGTTAAATGGCAGAGTATATGGTAGAGACATACTCAGTTAGCATTTACATGTAGGCAAAGAGAAAAGGGGGAAAGAAACTTAAACAGTGTATAGTGAGGCGTGCTGAATCTGAGTGTATACACTGTAGTTACAAACAATACGAACAATGATATAAAGTGGAACAGGTCATTGCTGGAACAGTAAATACGGTTCCATGCTGTATGCCTGTAATTACTGTACAGTTTCATATCTATTATCCAATTTCTATATTGTTTAATCATACTCATGTTTTAGTTTACAGAAAACCTGTTAAATATTGCATTTCTTGACTCTTTTAACATTATTTTTTTTAAATTGATTTAAATCATTGATTTTTTTGAAAAAAATCATTGATTTAAATCTTGATTTAAATCAATGATTTAAATCGATTTAAATCAATGATTTAAATCGCTTGATTTAAATCAGCCAACCCTGTTTACTTTTGAGCGTAATTCAAACGTTGTGTTCTCTTAAATGGTAGAGTCGATGTGGTTGAAAATTTTGATTATCTTAGTTGATTGTTACAGTAATGCCCTAAATAATTGACTCCTTAACCACAGAAGAATTATGGGTAACTTTTCAGGATATAGACGGAAATATGGCTTGTTGCCATTCATCGGAAAGCTCTCACTGAGAGCTTTCCGATGAATGGCAACAAGCCATATTTCCAACTAAATCCTGAAAAGTTACCCATAATTCTGCTGCAGTTAAGGAGTCAATTATTTAGGGCATTACAGTACATTGTTTCAGTGGAGATAGTGTTTGCATACTAACTTAGCAGCTTTATTCACTGAAGTAAGTACATAGCATATGTCTTTAACTGTACTTACAAACTTCCATTAAAAAAATGTGTAAGTCGTAACTAGCAGTACAATATAGACCACAATGAACTTACACAGAATTACGTTTAATAAATGAGTCATAACTCTTAACATGGGGCACATGTCCTGAGACACATTCAATTCTCAGACAAAGTGGTTGAAAGATGAGTTGAGTGGTAATTAATGCAGTCATTTTAGATTCTCAGAAGTCAGGGAGATAAAGTTGATAGAAGTTCATTTCAAAGGCCACAATAATTGGTGTACTCTCCCGATTAATTTAACCACAATAATTAGCAAACTCCACGATTAACTTCCCAGTGCAGGCGTATCAACATATAGTAGAAATTGCATTGGGTTTAGTCATAATTTAATGATGGTGTATCTAAGCCTGAATTTAGTGTGTCGGACTTTTGCAGAATGAGGTCCCGCAGAGAGTGAATTTATTGACGCAATCCCGCATGGTGGGCTAGCATCACAAAATTCACCTTCTGGTAACCTCATTCTGCTTAGGCCTCATCTTCTGAGTAGTATCTATAGTCTCAAATTAATTACTTTTGCCCTTCTGTTTAGTCTCATTAACCCTTTACCCAACAAACCGGCCAAAACCGGCCAAATAAAGCTTCAACAGCCTAAAATATCTTGGGTCTGTCTCAATAAAACCATACAAATATGGATATCATTGGAACCGGCTCCTTGACCACATTGTGATAGTTACAGTTATACCCTGTGCCAATGCATTCTCTTATATATGCGAGTCGACCATAGGTCGCCTCGCATATATAAGAGAATGCATTGGCCTATAAAAATCTTTTTTTTAACACTTTTTACCATTTTTTCTTACATTCTTTAACAATTTTATAATTTTTAATGTGTTAAGCCAATGCATTCTCTTATATATGCGAGGCGACCTATGGTCGACTCGCATATATAAGAGAATGCATTGGCACAGGGCCCTTCTGTTGGGTAAAGGGTTAACTCCTTATTTGAAGACGATAAAATTAATAATCAAGGTGAGCAATGGGTGAACATCACCAAACTTCAACTGGGGAACTTCAATCTGATCCTATGTCTCCAATAACAGTTGTGGCCTATTAAGCAGAATGAGGTCCCCAGATTGTGAATTTAGTGATGCTAGCCGGTTGTGCAGGATAGCATCACTAAATTCACCCTCTAGGGACCTCATTCAGCAAATGTCAGACACACTAAATTCAGGCTCGGGTGTATCCCTTTTCTGAACTCTCTGTATTGATTATAATGTTCAGTCACAGAGAACAGTCAATAGGAGCTTTATATATCACTAGAAAAATAATGTTTATGGTCTTTTTTTCCCACGAACTGAAACAGGATATGTTACTATTTTTGGAACATTACAACAGTTTTGTAATTCTATCTCAACTGCTATGGGAGACATACGATCAGATTGAAGTTCTCCAGTTGTTGATGTTCACCAATTAGTCATCTTGAGTATGCATTTCATCTTCTGCAAATTAGGGGATATAGAAACTCAAAATAAGGGAAAACATAACTATTAAAAACAATGTTAATCTGAGACTATAGAAACTTCCCAGAATATGAGGCCTAAGCAGAATAAGGTTCCGAGATGGATGCCAGCCTGCTGTGTGTGACAGCGTCACTAAATTCGCCCTCTGGGGACCTCAATTGCAAATGTCAGACACACTATATCCAGGCTTGGTGATAACATCTTTAAAAACAGAACCAAAACAGTTCCAGTTTAACCCTTTCTATACTAAATAGATTATCCCACCTCAGTTAGAAAAGCATACATTGGAAAGTCTATTATTCATTTGAAGGGATGGTACTTGGATATATGAGCAGATGAAATGAAAATACAAGTGCGCAAGAATTCATAATCATTTGTTTGAAATGTTTAGACTATACCCGTAAGTTCAACAAACTACTTATGGTCGTTTGTTGAACCTATTATCAGAACATTTCCTAAGGGAACTACTCATCAATGAATATTTCGTATAGAAAGGGATAAAACAGTTGTACAATTGGCTCAGGAAGTTAGACAACCTTCAGTTGAATTAAATCTTCAAAAGCTGATCGATGCTGAAAATAAACCAGAACCGTCAAAAAACAGATATATATATCGGAATAACAATCAAATTTAGCTTAAACTAATTGAAAGTTTAAGAGAAAGTCTAAAAACAGAAATCAGAAGCTAGGGGGACCCATTAATATCTGATGAAACATACCGGTACCAAAAATAGTAAATTAGAAAATAAAGCAATTTAAATTGTTAAGACAAGTTCAATTAATGTGGCCCTACAGTATGGAACCACCAGTTCAACAGAAAGATGCCCTGAGCATTCATTCAAAGGTGATCTATTTCTATCTTCCTGGTAAAACTTCCAACAACAAGCCTTGAAAAAGTGTGTCTGTCATTTGCAGAATGAGGTCCCCAGAGGGTGAATTTACAGTGGGATAGCATCACCAAATTTTCCCTTTGGTCTGCTTAGGCCTCATCTTCTAAGAAGTATCTATAGTCTCAATATAACATTGTTTTTAGTAATTTCTATTCAGTTCCTATATCCCCTAATTTGAAGAAGATACAATGCATAATTGAGGGGACTATTAATGGGTGAACATCACCAATGTGAAATGGGGAACTTCAATCTGATCCTTGGTCTTCCACGGCAGTTGAAGCCTAAGCAGAATGAGGTCCACAGAGGGTGAATTTGGTAATGCTAGCCTGCTATGCAGGATAGCATCACTAAATTCACCCTCAGTGTACCTCATTCTGCAAATGAGAGACACTCCAGGATTAACATCCTCCAGAGAATAATGGCAGATACATGTAGTTTGACTTCAATGCACGTAGAAACAACATATCCACAGAAAGCAACTTACAAACTTGCCCAGATATACGAATTAGGACGCTTCTCTTTGCGTGGATCAAAAATCAGTGCTTACCGGGATTGGAACCAGCTTTGTCATCACTGGATGGTGTCACCACTTTAATTGGCCTAATGTGCATGGCTCGATTTACCTGGATCAGGATTGCAATTTGCAATGCAATTTCCAATTTCTGCCAACCAGTTTACAATGAAAAAACATGTATTGGTAGAAAATGATATACAAAATCTACCCAGTCTGCAAAATGCTATGCAAATTTTAAAAATTAAATCGACCCGTGCTAATGTGCTGTGCACCTTTAATAACAACTGCCGCCAATAAGAGAAGAAAAATAACATAAACTCACGTTTGAATGAAAGCTGGATCGAATGTACGGAAATTAATGTGGCTGCGATTGGTCTGTATGAAGACTGTTAAATAGTACAAACAAAGCTTTACCCCAGGTACACTGGGCTGGCCGAACTTAAAGCTACCTACACTACAATCGCTAATTAGGCTGATGAGTCATAAGGAGCAAAGATCTCGGTGAACAAGATTATAATAGGATTCGCGATATATGTGAACTCTTTTCAACTTAAAGATGTATTCAGGGTTTAACCCTTTCTGTACTAAAGCATCATTGATGAGTAGTTATCCCATAGCAAATGTTCAGATAAGTAATAAGTTGAACAATTTCCTCCAATAAATAGGATTCTTTTTGCACTTTAATTATCTGATGACGGCTAATTTATCCTGAACACCCTCCAAATGAATAATAGACCATTCCAATGTGTAATTTTATAACTGAGTGGGAGAATCCATTTAGTATAGAAAGGGTTAAAGTAATGTGGAACACTCTTCTTACATATGAATTACGGTATATGGAGCGACTTCCATGGTCAAATCGTCTTTTGTTTAATACCAATAATAATTAATTCGTCCCGAATTAAGAAGTAAATATTTCCAATTCTGAGTATTTCCAACTTTATGTTTTCTCAAATGTTACGATAGTGTGGCTGGTATTTTCAGTAATATTAACCCTTCCATAACTGGAGCTTCCTGAAAGTTTTGCGAAAACCATGTGCCAATGCATTCTCTTATATATGCGAGTCTTCCATAGGGAGCCTCGCATATATAAGAGAATACTTTGATCTAGCAATATTTACCTTGACCTTTAAGCCAGTGCATTGTCTTATATATATATATATATGTGAGGCTCCCTATGGGAGAATGCACTGGCACAGGATCTTTAATGCTGCACCAGCTCAGCTCCCGTCATGAAAGGGTTAATTGAATGCTGCATTTATTCAGTGGGCGAAGTGCCTGGGTATTCACTTTCCACATGGTGGGCGAGCATCACCAAATTCACCCTCTGTTAACCTCATTCTGCTTATTGGCCTCAACTGTTATAGGAGACCCAGGATCAGATTGAAGATCGAGTCCCCAGTTGAAGTTGGTGATGTTCACCCATTAGTCACCTCGATTATGCAATTTATCTATTGAAAATTAAGGGGTATAGAAAATGAAAAGAAGGGAAAAAGTAACCAAAAACAATGTTAATTTGAGACTATAGATACTTCCCAGAAGATGAGGCCTAAGCATACATGTATATAGATACATGTACTCCCCAGAAGGGAGCTTCGCATATTTAACCCTTCCATGTCTGGAGATTCCTGAAATTTTGTGAAAACCCTGTGCCAATACATTCTCATATGCATGTATATGCGAGTCTCCCATATGGAACCTCACATATATAAGAGAATACATCGGCCTAACATTATTTACCTTGACCTTGTAAGCCAATGCATTCTCTTAATTATGCAAGGTTCCCTATGGGAGACTAGCGTATAAAAAAGAATGCACTAGCTGGCACAGGATCTTTAATGCAGCACCTGCGCAGCTCCCGTGAAGAAAGGGTTAAACTGTTTGTTGTCCAGATGGTTTCTTGAATAATATTTGGCAGAATTTTATGAAACTTTGTATATGGACTTCATATCAGAAAGTCCCAACTAAATTCAATACCTGTGGGAACATCGCTTATATAAGAGAATGCACTGCCACATGATCTTTGATGCTGCACCAGCGCAGCTCCAGTCATGAAAGGGTTAAACAAGACAACAAAGTTTACAATTCACCTTACATTAACTTTATTATTCAGTGAATGTCAATGGCTAATTACTAGCACGTAGATGAGTCATAGAGCATTCTAGGTGGCTGATATCTCGGTCAACAGCTGCTAGAATTTAAGATTAATGTGACTTCAAATCAAATACTCAAACACAAATGATTTATTAGAGTTACGAAAAAAGAAAATTAGCCCTTCATAAAAATGCGAATCATGATGAGTTCTGGCCGGGTTATACTAAAGCAAACAGGTTAAAAAGTCAGAGACTGAACAGTACAGGAACTCAATGTGACAATCTAGTTTGAAAATGCACATAATATTTGAAAAATTTGACATTTGTTTTTCTTTTTTCAAAATTATTATTCACTTCGTCAGGATGAAGAAAAGACCAACTAAGTACAACAGGGTTTTTTTTGGGGTATTTTTGTGTGTGTGAGTGGGGGGGGGGGGGTAAATGTTCCCAGTGTCTGGGCGTGATTAGCTCAAGATATACAAATGAGTTATTACCAGTAGTATCATGCTATTAATTAATCATGTGTAAATAGGGCCCTGTAATATGAATCATTAAAACCTGGCAGCAAAATGATGCCCTTTCCAAAAAGAAAAGGAATAATACATACTAAATATGTATTTTTATAATCTATATGTATTAAAAGAGTAGGATCTGTCTGTCTGTCCATTTGTCTGTCCATCCGCATTTTTCTCCCCGACTGTTGGTCAAATTTCAACCAAATTTGGTTTGTTGACTCGGTGTACTCTGGTCGCTGGCTGAGGTTATAACAGCTTTAGTTTTTCAAAATTTTGATCGAAAATAATTTAATTTTTGTTTAAAATAAGCTCACCATGGGCCTATTTCAGAATCAAATAAGTCCAATATGAACCTATTTGCACGAGGATATGTTGCAGCAGATATGTAAGTTTTTTATATATGTGTTTTCACTGTGACCTTCACCATCCATCGGATTAACGGGTATAAGTCCACTATTGGCTTATTCCAGAATCAAATAAGTCCAATATGAAGCAATGCCAATATTTAGGTCCAATTATAATGAACCTATTTGTATGAGGATATATTGAAGAATCATAATAAATATCTTTATCACATAATTTGCCCATAAGAGCAGTTTCATAATTCTCGATAAGAGACACGTTTAATATCAGCGCGTGCGATGACGTCACATTGATCTTCAAATGACTTGCGATCGCTGCGGTTTTTATCGTTGTTTTCGATGGATATTTCGCATTGCTTCGCGTTTATTTGATCATGTGATAAAAAGTATCTCACACTCGTCCTATTTTATACGTAATTTATCAACCTCGTCCACTAAATTCTATTTGAGCCTCGGTAAACCTCGGCTCAAATCGAATTTAGTGAACTCGGTTGATAAATTCCGTATACAATAGAAACTCATGTGAGATCCTCTATATATAAATAAAAGAGTAGGATTTGTCTGTCATGTGCACGAAACGCACACATGGGCCAAAGACGCCTCCAATGCAGAATAAAGGCTCCCGAAAGGATTCTGTTTCAGCTAGAGTATATGTAATTTCATAATATATATACATGTTATATAATAAGTAGAATTACGTCCCTTTCAGGGGCCTCGGAGCAGAGGGAATACTCATTGATAGGTCAGTTCCTTAGGAAATGTTCAGATAATAAAGTTTGTTGAACTTTAACCCTTTCAGTGCTCATCGGCCCTAATTTGGGTATACTTAAGCATGCTATAGCAAATTTAAAAACAAACACTGGATAAAACCTTAGGGGCATGTTATAACTCAAAACTATCACCAAGTATTCATAGTAATAAGTTTGATGCCCATGAAAAATGTAAGATTCCCTGGCACTAAACCTACAAAATAAGTCTGTTAAAGAATATAAGAAAAAATTATTAAAATTGTAAAAAATTGTAAAAATTAATAACAAATGATGAAAAATTGTTAGGCCAATGCATTCTCTTATATATAAGAGAATGCATTGGCACAGGGTATATGGGTTGATACAAAAATCGGACCTGGCACTCAAAGGGTTAATATTATCTGATCATTTCTCACCAAAGAGTATGAATTCTTCAGCATTTGTATTATCTTTTAATCTGTCTGTCGTCTGAATTTATATTACCTGAACATCCCTCCAAATGAATAAAAGACCATTCCAATGTATACTTTTACAATTGAATTGGGGGAATCCATTTACTAAAGAAAGGGTTAAAGGTTTTTAAAAACCAATTAACGAATCTCATTTCAGATAGGGAGCCTCGCATATACATGTATATTTAAAGAGAATACATTGGCCTTACAATACATTGTATATATTTATTTTGACCTTGTAAGCCAGTGCAATCTCTTATATACATTTGTATGTGAAGCTCCATATTAGTGATGTGCGGTTTTTACGGTTTCTCGGTTTTCTTTCAGTTTTATTTCAAAACCAAACCGCAACCGATATATTCTACAAAACCTATTCTTCTGGTTTCAATTAACCAACACCGCTGGTCCCTGAAAGTTGCTTTTACAAGATGTGTGATTAGCGCGCACTTTTGTCAGCTGCTATTTGCCACGATTACTAGTTAATAAGCAGTTTCATATTGCCATTGAATATGGAAATCACAGGAAAATGGATGCAAATATTATTTCAAATATTATACCATCTGCTCTATACATAATAATTAAACAATGTAGTAATTGGAGTATTCAGTAAAACCATAACCGAAACCAACCTGGTTTTTCTACAAAAACCATACCGAAACCAAAACGGAAATGAATTTCAAAACCAAACATCACTACTCCATATGGGAAACTCGCATATATATAAGAGAATGCACTGGCACATGATCACTTTAATATGCTGCACCAGCACATTATTTGATAATAAAGAAACTTTCCAGAGAAGATGAGGCCCACAGAGGGGGAATTTAGTGATGCGAACCCCGCTATGCGGGCAAGCCTTGAAATAGTGTGTGTCATTTGCAGAATGAGGTCCCCAGAGGGTGAATTTAGTGATGCTACCCCCGCATAGCAGGCTAGCATCACCAAATTCACCCTCTGGGAACCTCATTCTACTGAGGTGTAAGCAGAATGAGGTCTGCAAATGACAGACGCACTATTTCAAGGCTTGTATGCGGGATAGCATCACTAAATTCACCCTCTGGGGATCTCATTCTGAAAATGACAGGCACACTAAACTCAGGCTTGTTTTACTGGTGAGGACTGGCTGCAGCCAGGCCATGGCCTTATGATATATGAGTTAGAATACTTGTGTGATGAGTCATCACTGGTCAGATAACACTGATTTCTCCACCAGTGTAGTGTTAGCAGTAATCCATCCTGAGAGAATGTTGTAGATAAATAACCAAGCCTTGAAAGAGTGTGTCTGTCATTTGCAGAATGAGGTCCCCAGAGGGTGAATTTAGTGATGCTACCCCGCATAGCGGGCTAGCATCACCAAATTCACCCTCTGGGGACCTCATTCTGCTTACACCTCAGCAGAATGAGGTTCCCAGAGGGTGAATTTGGTGATGCTAGCCCGCTATGCGGGGTAGCATCACTAAATTCACCCTCTGGGAACCTCATTCTGCAAATGACAGACACACTATCTCAAGGCTTGTAGATAAATAACCAAAGAGACCAGTATGTGTAGAGCAGTCTGAGTCATATAAGATCTCACAGATTTGAGATGTGGTACTTCCACCCTCAGCATAGAAGAATTTTTTGTTCAGGGTTACAGAAGGATATAAAGAGAAGGGATAAATGTAGATCATGCCATGAATCTCTACTCTTGCTAACGCCCTTAGAGATCATATTCCACCAGTACAAAACCTTGGAACTTTTTTTAAGTTTTGACAGGGAATTAACCTTACAAAGTCGAATCAATTATGCAGGGAATATATTTCTTAGTTAATTCATCGATCTATATTTATAATATACTTCCTGTTCCCTAAAAATGTAATTCACTGTAGGTGAAGGTCCCAACTCGAAAATTCACGATTTACATGTAAGTGACTGTGTTGACTCTTACAATTATGAGATTTCTCTTGGGTAATTATAATTCAATGTTTATATATATATTGCGATATCTGCTGGCAAAATTCACAGAAAAGTATGCAATTTCAAGTTGGGATTTCACCTACAGTGAAGTACATTATTAAGGAACAGAGATAATAACAAGATCTATTCCCTGGGTCCTTTTTTTTCGACTTGATAATGTTCCCCGTCAAAACTTCAAAAAGTTACAAGGTTTTGTGCAGGTGGAAACTGATCTCTACGTGCATTAGCAAGAGTGGAGATTCATGGCATGATCTAGGGAAGGGGTACAGTAATGCCCTAAATAATGGACTCCTTAACCACAGAAGAATTATGGGTAACTTTTCAGGATTTAGTCCAACTAAATCCTGAAAAGTTACCCATAATTCTGCTGTGGATAAGGAGTCGATTATTTAGGGCATTAGTGTACCGGTACGTCCATAGAGATCATATTCCACCAGTACAAAACCTGGGAACTTTTTGATGTTCTGACAGAGAACTTTATTACATCAAACAAACAAGGCATGGAATATATTCCTTTGTTAATACTTGCTCCTCAATAATCTACATCACATTTGGGGGTGGTCCCAGCTTGTGATTTCATGTTTTTTGCGACTTTTGTGAGCTGATATCGCAATAAACATTTAATTAATTACCCGAGAGAAATTCCATTATTGTAAGTGACGCAAAGAAATATTGCTCACAAAGTCAATTAAATTGTGCAATTTAGAGTTGGGACCTTCACCTACAGTGAAATACATTTAATAAGGAACAGGTAATAACTAAGAAAAATATTATCTGCAATGTTTATTCAATTTTATACACTTCCCTGTCACAACATGTTTTGTACTGGTGGAATATATGATCTCTACGGGCGTACGTAGAAAGTAGAGATTCATGGCATGATCTAGCCTGCGATGACTGGACAAAACTTGTGGAATTCCTTCATCCTAATGTGGTTCATGACCAAGGGAAAGGGGATCCATGAGGGGGAATCATTTTCAGGAAATATCCAAGGAAACAAGGTGTGTGCTTAAAGTGATGTGAAACACTCCGGTCGGGTGATCAAATAGAAATGGAGAATATCTTGCTCAAAGTAGTTATTTTTACAACTATTATATCCAAATTTACAACACAGACCGTCATTCTTATATATTAATTAAATGCAGTGACTCTTGATGCCGAAATCATTTTCGTTAGGTTATCACCAATAGTTGCATCCCGAATCGAGAAGTAAATATTTACAATTGAGAGTAGTTCAGACGATGTTTTCTATGGAGTGGTTTGGTCGATTTGCTTGAGATTTTCGGTGATGTTAGCAGAATGCTACATTCCTCCAGTTGGCATAGTGCCTGAATACTAACTGATCAGTTTCACCCACACGAACAAGTCCGTAATATGACTTTAAAGCTATTACAGTGCTATAGTACACAATATATGCATTATAAAGAAAGCCAACCATGGCTGAATAGAAATGAGAGAAATCCCCAACAAAACCAGGGCTATAAATCACGCAGGGAGTCAACAACTGACAAACCATAACACATTGTGGTTTGTACTGTTTGTTTAAATTTACACTATTAGCATAGTTGTGGTTTGGGAAATCTGTCTACACCTATGTACAGATTAGCTTCTGATCCCAGGCGATGGTAGAGAGAAAGAGTACAGACAGCTACTGTGGATTTATAGGGCTTAGGGATAAAATACAGGAGCAGATACAGTAATGCCCTAAATAATCAACTCCTTAACCACAGCAGAATTATGGGTAATTTTTCAGGATTTAGTCGGAAATATGGATTGTTGCCATTCATTGGAAAGCTCTCAGATATTTGTAAAAATAACTACTTTGAGCAAGATTATCCTCCATTTCTATATGATCACGCTGCCGGAGTGTTTCACATCACTTTAAGGAGTCGATTATTTAGGGCATTACTGTAGCTCAGTTGGTTATACGGGCAACCTCTGAGCTGCACCTTTGACATGGTCAGGGTTGGTGGGGGGGGGGGTGGGGTTCAAAACCCATATGGTAAAGATCGGACTTTGTTTTACCCATATGCATTCCCAGTACCATGAGCATCACGAATCCACCATTGGTGCCATGTGAGATGAGAAGCTCCGAAATTGATTTCAGGAGCGAAAGAATCTCACACACTTCGAAAAACTGGTGAATTTTGAACCTTCACTCCTCCTGTAGTGACATTTATTTTATGTCCGGGGATGACACAATGCTAGACACACCATCGGATCGGGAGCCGATGCCAATGGCTGTCTAATGGTTTAAGATCCCTACCTAGCACTTTGAAGAAGTAAATTATTAAAGTGATGTGAAACGTTCCGCTGAGGTATTCAGAACAGATTAAAAACGAATCATGCCAAAATAAGTTATTTAAAAAAATTTGATATCAAATAAAAGGCCGTCCGGCCACAGTCTTCCCCGAAAAAGTGGCTTCATTGGGGGCATCAGCTTTTCTGAAAAAAATAACATGGACCCTAAATCCGATACTAAATTTCAGATCAATCCAACCAGTGTCCCCTGAAATGGTACACGGCAAACTCTAGATATTTATTTGTTAATTTTACCTTCATTAATGCTGGCTGTGTTATTTGTTACCAGATGATCTGTTCAGTGAATAAACAAGAAATCATCGGAAAAAAATTCATATTATATTTTCATATAAGAAATCAATATTCCATATTTGAGAGCAACCAGACAAAAATGGGTGGATCGTACCCATATTCGAACTTGATCTGTATTTCGAGCAGATAAACTCATATACCAAATTTTGATTCAGATATGATCACACAAACTATAAAAGTTATCATCATAAAACCAGAAATTGACAGGATTCTAAGTCGAAAAAGGGCCATAACTCTCACAAAAATGGGCAGAGCAAACCCATATTCGAACCTGACCTGTATTTTGGGCTGATAAACTGTCATACTAAATTTGATTCAGATATGATCACACAAACTAAAGTTATCATCCGGAAACCAGAAATTGACAGGATTCTAAGTCGAAAAAGGGCCATAACTCTAGCAAAAATGGGCGGACCAAACCCATATTCGAACTTGACCTGTATATATAGGGCTGATAAACTCACATACCACATTTGGTTCAGATATGATCACACAAACTGAAGTTATCATCTGGAAACCAGAAAATTACAATATTCTAAGTAAAAAAAGGGCCATAACTCTTGCAAAAATGGGCGGAGCAAACCCATATTCGAACTTGACCTGTATTTTGGTCTGATAATCTCACCTATGAAATTTGCTTTTGATCTAATAACCAAAACTAAAGTTGTCATCTGGAAACCATTTCCGGACACACACACGCACAGACGCACAGAAGGACGCATGGACACCGGCTATTTTTAATAGTCACCCAAAAAAAAATTTGGGGGACAATTGGGTAGAAAACAATGTCATTGTTACAAACCATTTACATGTACATGCAATGACATAACTGTTGTCGGAATCATTGCCCTAATGTTTATTCCCAATAACCCTTCAAATGAATTGTGCTATTTTGTATCCCTTGCCCTCCTCCCTTCTTCCACATTCCTAATTGGGATTTCTAACTGTATAGTCCCATATTTTACACTATGTTCTCAGTCTCTTTTGAAAAGCCGACGAAATTCCTATATTGTATGTACGTCTCTAGAAGTGTCCATTATATTTCATTTCTACGACTAAGCGGCATTCCCAACATGACGTAATAAACCGTTTCCAAATATGGAGTGCATTCCTGGCATAGTAAATGTGTGTGTGAATCGTAGTATTTATAAATATAGTAATGCCCTAAATAATCGACTCCTTAACCACAGCATATGTTGCGCAGCATATGCGCAGGTCGTCCTTATACTAAGTTCGCTTTCGAACATGGGCGCCGCCATCTTGAATTAGGGGCTCCGCCATTTTGAATTTGAGGGGCCGCCATCTTGAAACGTCATTCCAATTAAATTAAAACTACAAAATGTTACTTTTCATATAGCCAACATAACATTATTCATTGCGTTAAGGCATTACATGGTTTATTCTTTGAACAATAATCATGACTTAAATCATAAATATTGTCGACCGGACTCGGGTTGCTATGCCATTCGGGAAATGTCGGAAATTTACGAAAAACTGCAAATTTTCCTTAGCCACCTCACGAAAACAACATAGGCCTAATTCATATCGTAAATATCTTGAATGTTTATCATATAACTAAATAAACTTTTCTTTAGTTTAGTAAATTAGTAGAAGCATGTTCTGTAAACTGTTAGATTACGTCATATGTTGTATCCAAAGCGACGTCATATTGGCACGCGCATTTTCCCGCGAAAGTTATCGACGTTTTGACAGCGACGCGACATAGCACACAAAGCAGGCATAATGTTGGCATGGTTCGCATTAGGTTTGGTTGGGTTGACGTTGTTTCATAGTGCATGGCTCCGAGTCCGCGCTGGTATAAATGTAGCTCCATGCAATTGTAATCAAACTGATCAAATCCCAACCTATAAAATCACTATAGAATCTATACAGGTACCGGTACTGAGGTAGGCCTACAAACAAATCATGTTCTTGGAAATTGAATGTTCTTCCGGGCCATTCTCAGGTAACCGGGACCAAAGCAACAAAACAAAATCGAAATATTAATTTTCGTAAACAGTTGTCAACATTATTTATTTGTGAAGTTGGGTATCCATTGTACATTTAACAGAAGTGGTTAACATATCGATGATATATTCCTATAAAATATGACTCCATGAAGATGGTACCCGCATTTTCAGTGTGCGACAGATACGTTACCACAGCATCATTCTAGATAACATCGGTTTTTCTATCTAAGAGGATTTCTGCTATGCACAATAAGATGTAATGCTCATATCAGTCCACAAGTTGCATATATTGACTGAAAAATCATATCTGGTATGGAACATTTTCGGTGAGAGCTTTCTGATGAATGGCAACAAACTCTCACTAAGAGGTTTCCGATGAATGGCAACAAGCCATATTTCCGACTAAATCCTGAAAAATTACCCATAATTCTGCTATGGTTAAGGTGTCAATTATTTAGGGCATTACTGTTGTTATAAATACAATAGGATGTAAAAGAATAATCAGTCATGAATATCGTTGACTGATAAAAACTTGAAGATGATGTCTCCTATATTGCAGTGAGTAAAATTAATTATGGATATATCGCCTGTATTCAGTTTTCCGACAATAGTTGAGTTTCACAATGCATGGGAAAATTGTCAACGCGTCATTGACCTCAGATCTCAAACCAATGAAATCGTGCGTAGTCTATGCCACTCACCAATGAAATGGAGTAAATCCCATCAAAACAGAACATAATTTTAATAGAGAGTTGTCAGAGTTCAAGAGACGTACATCCGATGTAGGATTTTTGTCAGGTTCTCAATGTGATGGGGCCAGGCCGACAATCATTTCCATAATGGGTAGAAAGCCTTCTACAATTATTAGTCTTGACGGGAGCTGCAGTGCTGCACTGGTGCAGCATTAAAGACCATGCACCAGTGCATTCTCTTATATATATGAGTCTCCCATAGGAGCCTCGCATATATAAGAGAATGCACTGGTTTACAAGATAAATATTGTTAGGCCAATGCATTCTTTTATATATGCGAAGCTCCCTATGGGAGACTCGCATATATAAGAGAATGTATTGGCACAGAGTTTTCACAAAATTTCAGGACGCTCCAGTCAACAAAGGGTTAACACCATATGTAGGAATATGACAAGATGGCTCAATTATGGAAGTAAACTATTTTTATTGCCTTAGTTTTCACGAAGCTCCAGTCATCAAAGGGTTAAATTCAATCATATGGTCCAAGAAATCAAAATCTTCAAGATTACGTTCCCATGGTGAGAGGTTATGCCCAGGCCCACCCCACGTCATTCAAGCTTCATCAGAATTCCCACAATGGAAAAAGTGATTTCGCTAAATCTCCGAGAAAATGAAAACGAGTGACCACCAATAATTGCGAAGTCCCATCAATAAAGATGTTAATTATCCTGCCATCATGCTGGACTAGTTATCTCCCAGAAAGTGATTCCAATTAACAATAGACTAGAGATGGGGGGGACCTGTCTAGCCACTTGTAATGGTGACTCACTGCAGATGGTCAGAAATCCTTCAAGTTTTTTTTAATTAAGTATGTCGGAATGCGGAAGTAGAGCTGTATTAGGAATCAATGACCAGGAGCCTGGGAATACAGTAATGCTCTAAATAATCGACTCCTTAACCACAGGAGAATTATGGGTAATTTTTCAGGATTTAGTCGGAAATATGGCTTGTTGCCATTCATCGGAAAGCTCTCCCCGAGAACTTTCTGGTGAATGGCAACAAGCCATATTTCGGACTAAATCCTGAAAAATAATTCTCCTGTGGCTAAGGAGTCGATTATTTAGGGCATTACTGTAAGGTGTCGGTCCTTTGCTGAATGAGGTCCCCAGAGGGTGAATTTAATGACGCTATCCCGCAGAGAGCTAGCATCAACAAATTCACCCTCTGAGATCCCATGAAGGTGAATTTGGTGATGCTAGCCTGCTGTACAGGATAGCGTCACTAAATTCACCTTCTGGGACCTCATTCTGCAAATGACAGGCATGCATTATCCAAATTAATGCTCCCAAATTAATATTTCTTTGGCTTCAGGGGTAAAAAATATTTCTCGAGATGTGCAATTATTTGTGGCCCAGAAAAGAGTTGTCAAACCGACTGCCTCCGACAAAATTGTGGCTGAAGATGGATAAAACTAAAATCAAGTGGTAATACAGCCAAATTTTGTAATACTCAATTGATAATACGGCCATATTTCATTGAACAAAATGTTAAAAAATAACATGTTTTGGAAAATTTGGACAGTGGTTAGCATTATATTGTTGCAATTAATCGATCGTGATAACTAAAGTGTATTTTGAAGAAATGTTGTTGTATCTTGGTGATATGGGGACCGTCTGATCAGATTGAATACATTTAAACTCAGGCTTTAGCATCAGCTACATGTAGATCCTGTCATGAATCTCTACTACCCCCCCCCCCCCCATATTCCACCAGTACAAAGCCTTGAAACATTTTGATGTTATGACAGGGAAGTGTATAACATTGAAAATACTAGTCAATGCATGTAATGACAGGGAAGTTTATAACATTGAAAATACTAGTCAGTGCATGTAATGACAGGGAAGTTTATAACATTGAAAATACTAGTCAGTGCATGTAATGACAGTTTATAACATTGAAAAAGCAGTGCAGGCAATGTATTTCTTAGTTAATACCTGTTCATTAACACATTCATGACGGGAGCTGCGTGGGTGCAGCATTAAAGATCCTGTGCCAGTGCATTCTCTTATATCATATATAAAGCGAGTCTCCCATATAAGAGAATGCACTGTCTTACAAGGTCAATGTAAATATTGTTAGGCCAATGTATGTTCTTATATATGCAAGGCTCCCATGGGGAGTCTGCATATATAAGAGAATGCATTGGCACAGGCGTTACTAAAGTAGAGATATGATCTAAGTGTTGAACAAAAAATTTTGATGTTACGTTGCGATTTAGTCCTTTAATTGCGATGACACGATCGGCTGTCTGTTAAACCATTTGCATGGTTGCATTGCGTTATAATGCAGACCTTTTCAATGTAGCTGATAAGTTTGATACTGTTCGATCATTAATGTATATACGTTGATGGTTCACTAAGAATAAATGCAGCATTGCAAATGAATCTATCTGTTATAAATGAATTCTATGTACCATATATGTTGGATGGGAGAATAAACCTATTACGATAATGCCAAACCTGTCAAATACCAACACCTAAATCTTTATTCTCATAAATACAAGTCAAATTTCTTTCGCTTCGGAGACTAAGTCACCATCTTTGATCGATTGAAAACAAGAACCACTACCTGACATCATGACCCACACACTTCCATGCCATAATTATAATTTATATTAATGGTACTCAATCCGATCAGACGGTCCCCATACATCAAGATACAACAACAACATTTCTTCAAAATACGCTTTATACAGTTTAATATCAGAATCAATTTATTGCAACAAAATAATGCTAACCACTGTCAACTATGGTATCAAATTTCCCAAAACTTGTTATTTATCAACAATTTGTTCAACAAAATATTATCACTAAAGTATCACAAAATTTGACCGTATTACCACTTGATTTTAGAGTTATCCATCTTCATCCGCAATTTTGTCTGAGACCCTCCGTTTGACCATGTTTTTCTGGGCTACATATTATTACAAATCTCGAGAAATAACAAATTTCAAAAATCGATATCTGTTCACTGTGAGCTTTGATGGGTGGGTTCCTCGACACAAAGCCAAAGAAATAGTAATTTAGGAGCGTCTGATCGGATAGAGTACCTTGACTGGTTCAGTATGCATTGGGGCCAAGTCTAGAGTTTAATGTGCCTGTCATTTGCAGAATGAGGTCCCCAAAGAGTGAATTTGTGACGCTATCCCGAATAGTGGGCTAACATCACTAAATTCACCCTCTGGGGACCTCAGTCTGCTTAGGCCTCATCTTCTCTGGAAAGTTTCTTTATTATCAAATTTCTATAGAAACTTCTTCAAATAGATTCTATTTCTTTTTTAGTTTAGTTTCTCTATATCCCCAAATTGGCAGACGAGGTTCCCAATGGGTGTACTACATCACAATATTCACAATTTGGGAAATTCAATTTGAGTCTATGTCTCCCATAGCAGATGAGGCTATGCAGAATGAGGCCCCCAGAGGGTGAATTTGGTGATGCTAGCCCACTGTGCAGGATATGGTCACTAAATTCACCCTCTGGGGACCTCATTCTGCAAATGACAGGCACACTAAACTCAATCTTGATTGGGGCTTGCATTGCATTGAAAATAGAATATCTTCGTTGGGTGTGTTAACAGATACACCTTAACCACAGCAGAATTATGGGTAACTTTTCAGGATTTAGTCGGAAATATGGCTTGTTGCCATTCATCGGAAAGCTCTCAGTGAGTTTGAATGGGTGGAATATGATCTCTATGGGCATAGCCAGAGTACAGATTCATGGCATGATCTAATGTAAAACCTGATACATATCTATAACAATAATGTATATACAGTAATGCCCGAAGTATATGACCACAGCAGAATTATGGGAAATTTTTCAGGATTTAGTTGGAAATATGGCTTGTTGCCATTCATCGGAAAGCTCTCAATGAGAGCTTTCCGATGAATGGCAACAAGCCATATTTTCTGACTAAATCCTGAAAAGTTACCCATAATTCTGCTGTGGTTAAGGAGTTGATTATTTACTAGTAGGGCAGTACTCTAAAACACAATGCTTGCACAGCAGCCATCTAAAAACTTAGTGCTTTTGCCTATATCCCAATTTCAATGCAATGCACTAACATACAGCAATTCAAAAGCAACAATCCTTTAGTTCTCTCTGTTATGAGTCATCCCGACAGCAGATCTGCCCACTGATCACCAGGAAACTTCATGACAAATAGTTCTGATAAATCATGCAAAGGGGTAATTTTTTGTGAAAAATTTTCTAATTAACATGGAGTGGAATAATTAGACGAGAATTATTAAGCAAGTAAAAAGCTATCTTGTTACTGATAACAAGAGTGGTTTCCGTTTGCAACCAAATTGAATTTCTGAGGTTCGAAATAATTGGCACCCTGACAAGCATCAAGCCTTGAAATAGTGTGTCTGTCATTTGCAGAATGAGGTCCCCAGAGGGTGAATTTAGTGATGCTACCCCGGGGTAGCATCACTAAATTCACCCTCTGGGGACCTCATTCTGCAAATGACAGACACACTATTTCAAGGCTTGACAATCATCTTATATATAAAGTTAAGCTATGATTCAGCTACCAGTAGCTATAGCACATCAAAGAAAATGGTGTTGTCACCATGATGAGACCCAAAACCAATCCATACCAAAACTTAGAGGGACTTAATTATAATCAAACAGGGGGGAGGGCACAACTCATGAGAATCAAATATAGAAGAAGTATGGGAAATCGGGATATTTGCAGAAAAATCTAAAAATTGTTAATTAAAAAGAACCTTCCATGACCATGCTCACATTAAGCTACTAGAATGAATTAACTGTTCTCTTAGCACAATTATGGCTTTCGACTTGACATTATAAAACTACCATTGGTACTAGTACATGTACTAGAACGTTTTCTATGCCAGAAAATAATTAGGTCCTATTCATTAACCCTTTTATGACGGGAGCTGCGCTGGTGCAACATTAATGATCATATGCCAGTGCATTCTAAAATTTCTCTTAATATATATATGCATGTTTCTCTTAACATGTATTTGCAAGTCTCCCATAGGGAGCCTCGCATACATGTACATAAGATAATGCACTGGCTTACAAGCTGAATATTGTTAGGCCAATGTATTCTCTTATATATGTGAGGCTCTCTGTGGGAGATTCACATATATATAAAGAGAATGCATTGGCACAGGGTTTTCGCTAAATTTCTGGAACCTCCAGTCATGGAAGGGTTAATAGGATGTTACGATGATTAGATATCGACTTTCGAAAGAGAAACTTTTGACACATTTTGAATTTGGATTGGGAAAATCTACTTTAGACAAGGTAAAAAACAGTGGGAAAATAGTGGGAAAATCATGGGAAGAAATTAAATCAAAAGCTGTCATCACTCTGAAATATTTATGGTACAACATAATTTTGATGACTAAAACAAAGAGAAAGCAGTGTGCAATTTTTAACCCTTTGATAGTGGGAGCTGTGCTGGTGCAGCATTAAAAACCCTTTACCATTGCATTTTCTTATATATGCAAGTCTCCCATAGGGAGCCTTGCATATATAAGAGAATGCACTGGCTTACACGATCAAGGTAAATATTGTTAGGCCAATGCATTCTCTTATATATGCGAGGCGCCCTATGGTTGACTCGCATATATAGAGAATGCATTGGCACAGGGTTTTCACAAAATTTCAGGAAGCTCCAGTCATGAAAGGGTTAAATAGTTTAATACAAATGGCTCAGGGATTACTTGGGGTCCGATTTTGATTACTTCAATGCGTCTTTCTGGGACATATAATGTTCGTAGAAATGTAGTTCAGGTATTTCTCCACCTATTTCGATGCCCGGAAAATTTTAAAAGCGAATATTAGTATATGTATTTTGGAGCGCAAACTGCCATGCGGCTAAGTTAATCTTAGCCTTGGAAAAAAAGTATTGAAAATCGTACGACAATTATAGCAAAATAAGCATGTTCTACAACACTATTGTGAAACAGCAGATTGATCAGAAATTGTTGTTGTATATATGCATTTTACGCATTAGGCCTACCCAGTACATGTATACTCACAGTTAACAGAATTCCCTATGTGATTCCTCATAAACCAGAATTTGAGTATCCACAGGGACACTACAGCATCAATGCCATCACGTATAAATTTATAAAAAAGTCAAAACCGTATTTCTTTATATAAAACACAATCTTGAGTCTGCTCCTATGGTATTATCACAAAATAAATAAACTATGAACACAGATGTATGAAATTATGAATTGCATTCAGTCATCAGTTAACACAGAGGAATGGACATCACTTTAGTCCCGAGTCCTGGGTCCGCACATGGAGATAAGGTATGAATAACTGAACAAAGCCAGCTGATTGTTGATCAGATATAGGCAACCTATATGGATATTGATACATGACGGCACACTCACATATATCAATAAATGTATGACTCATCCACTCTCAGCTATAACAAGGAGTCTGAATATGAAGTAGATTAACACCATATGTAGGAATATGACAAGATGGCTCAATTATGGAAGTAAACTATAGATTTATTGCCTTAGTTTTCTCATGGTCCAATTTAAAAGCAGCTATTAAGAAAATTAAGTTTAAAGTGATTACCAATATTTCCATATATTAGAAATTAAAAGTTCAATATATCAAATTTGATTGGCTTGTACATGTTATATAAGTTATAACCCTTTCATGACGGGAGTCGCGCTGGTGCAACATTAAAGATCCTGTGCCAGTGCATTCTTTTATATATATATATGTACATGAATATAAGAGAATGAACTGGCTTACAAGGTCAAGGTAAATATTGTTAGGCCAATGCATTTTCTTATATATGCGAGGCTCCCTATGGGAGACTCGCATATATAAGAGAATGCATTGGCACAGGGTTTTCGCAAAATTTCAGGACGCTCCAGTCAACAAAGGGTTAACACCATATGTAGGAATATGACAAGATGGCTCAATTATGGAAGTAAACTATTTTTATTGCCTTAGTTTTCTCATGGTCCAATTTAAAAGTGGCTATGAAGAAAATTAAGTTTAAGGTGATTACCAATATTCCCATATATTAGAAATTAAAAGTTCAATATATATATATGTTTATATATTATTATCGAGTATTGGTAATCCTAGAAATTCGCACTCGGTATACGCGCGGACATTTCTGACATTAAAAATCAAGAATATATCAAATTTGATTGGCTAGTATAGAAGTTATAACCCTTTCATAACGGGAGTTGCGCTGGTGCAACATTAAAGATCCTGTGCCAGTGCATTATCTTATACTGGTATATATGTATATGCGAGTCTCCCATAGGGAGCCTCGCATACATGTACATGAATATAAGAGAATAAACTGGCTTACAAGGTCAAGGTAAATATTGTTAGGCCAATGCATTTTCTTATACATGTGTATATGCGAGTCTGTTTGTTATCTACATGATTAGACCTATTTTATTAATTTCTAATTATCACATACTCTATATACATGTAATAGGCACATATACCCCATGAAGATGTCGCACCTTCACCGAATCAAAGACAATAAAATTAGAATTATTACGTCATCTATGCACTTATCCTTGGTAATGAGGATTTTCAAACCCAATTTACGAAAAGCCGAACGTGTCAACCGTGTGTGCATTGTATTCAATGCGATGAAAGTGTAACCAACACAGATTTTTATCGGAGATTCGACAAAGTCTGTCAGATCTTCGATGCTGGCATGATACATCAGATATGTTCATCGCAGAAGGGTGGCCTACATTGTATTCGATGCGATGGTAGTGCGACGTCTGTAACGGGCCTTACTGTTTCATACCAGCTGATGATTACAAGCGCTTTAACCACAAAATCCTCTGGTTGTTTTAAGTCTAACCAAATAGTATTAGTAAATTTACCAAGTATTGAGACAGCAGGACTTTATCAATTATATTATATAAGGATTAACTGTCATGTGGAATGTTTTTATGGAGATGTAACCGTGAGGTAAGTGGTCATAACTTGTATGTAAAACCCTTTGGGTTTTACACAAGTTATGACCATTTACCTCACGGTTACATCTCCATAACAAGACAGTCAATGACTGTGGGGTCGCTCACCAGACTGCAAAGACTGATAAGACTGGGACTCTGGAGACCACAACAGTCAGAACTTTTCATAATCACTTTAAAAGAAGTAGATATCTAAAGAGTTAAATCTAAAACAAAAAATTTGGAGTTATGTCCCTGGCCCCGCCCACATTTGACCCAGTGACCTGATTTGAACAAAGCTGAACCCCAGTCACCCAAGGATCCTTCATACCAAATATGAACCCATATAGCCTGATGGTATTTGAGAAGAAGTCACTTTAAGAATACTATGGAGGGAAAGAGTTATGGCCCTGGCTTCGCAACTATTTCAAGTAAACTCATTTGAACAAATCTGAATGTGAGTCACCTAGGGAACATTCACACCAAATATGAAACCATTCGGTCTTATTGTTCTGAAGATGTTTAAAAGAATTACTATGGTGGGAAAGAGTTATGGCCCTGGCTTCGCAACTATTTGACCCAGTGACTGCATTTGAACAAATCTGAATGAGAATCACCTAGGGAACATCCACACCAAATATGAACCCATTTGGTCTTATGGTTCCAGAGGAGAAGATGTTCAAATAATTGTTGTCGGACGGATGGACGGACAGACGATAGACGGACGAGGAGTGATGACTATAGCTCCGCCGGAGCACAGGTAGGGTGGCTGTTTGATAATTAAATCTCTTATCTCCGCCCCTATTTGAACAAACGTGAATCCCCATCTATGAGATCCATTCATTTGGTAATTTCAGACATTAGATTTTAAGAGTTGAACTGAACTGATTTTCCTAAAATGACCCCAAATCTGAAAAAATCTAAACCCAGTCACCGAAGGACCATCCATACCAAACATAATCCAAATAGTCCAGATGGTTCTTGAGAAGAAATTGTTTTAAGAATTACTATGGAAGGAAAGAGTTATGGCCCTGACTTCTCACATATTTGACCTGATGAACTCATTTGAACAAATCTGAATGTGAGTCACCTGGGGAACATCCACACCTAAATATATAAACCCATTTGGTCTTTAATATGTATCTGGAGAAGAAAACAATTGATGGACGGATAGAGACATAATGACAGATGGATGGATGGGAGAACAGTCTGACATAGAGACTGACAAATTCAATCCAATATACCCCCCAAGTTTTCTTTGCAAAATCAGGGTATAATGAGTTCAACTGGATACTGGTGGTTAAGAACATAATATTCGAACAGACAAGCGTGAACATAGTGTCTGACATTTGCAGAATGAGGTCCCCAAAGGGTGAATTTAATGACACAATCCTGCAATGCAGGCTAGCATCACCAAATTCACCCTCTGGGGACCTCATTCCGTGTATGCCTCAACTGCTATGGGAGACATAGCATTAGATTGAAGTTCTCCAGTTAAAGTTGGTGATGTGCACCCATTGGGCACCTCAATTATGCATTTTATATTCACAAATTAGGGGATATAGAAACTAAACAGAAGGGCTAAAGTAAGTAAAAATGTCAATTTAAGTGCCTATATACTTCCCAGAAGATGAGGCCTAAGCAGAATGAGGACCCTGGCTAGTGTATTTGGTGATGCTAGACTGCTGTGCAGGGTAGCATAACTAAATTCACCCTCTGGGGACCTCATTCTGCAAATGCCAGATAGAAGACAAATTTAATCCAATATATACCCCCCCCATTTTTCTTTGAATATTAGTCGTATGATTTCATCTGGATAAGTGGTGATTAAAACAATAATATGAAATGGCCAAACCTGAATTTAGTATGTCTGACATTTGCAGAATTAGGTCCCAAAAATGTCGATTTAATGACAATATTCTGTAAGGCAGGCTAGCATCACCACCAAATTCATCCTCAATCTGATTAGGCCTCAATGGCCAATAAAACCAAGGAACAGATTGAAGTCCTACAGTTGAAGTTGGTGATACACACCCATTGAGCACCTCAATTATGCATTTTATCTTCTGCAAATTAGGGGGACATTGAAACTGAACAGGTGGAAAAAGTGACTAAATCAAACTGTCAATTTGATACTTAGGATACTTCCAAGAAGATGAGGACTAAGCAGAATTAGGTCCCTGGCAGGTGTATTTGGTGATGCTAGCATGCTGTATGGAATAGCAACACTAAATTCACCATCTGGGGACCTCACTATGTAAATGTCAGACACACTATTTCCAGACTTGAAGAAATCAAAGCCATTCACAGTATCATTGAATGTCAGTCATTAAATTGCTACAGATATGTTTAGATTAGAATAATACATGTCATCTGGCCAGTTTATATAATTAATGTGGTGAGAAGAGGTATTAAATTGAGAGGTGATATGGCTTGGAAGGGATGGCAGGGTTGGGCCTGGGCCATATGGGAGGGGGTGGGTGGGGGAGGGTGGAATGTTTCCATAATTTCATTAAAGAGTAAAGTTTCATAACTCTGCAGATGTTATATATTATAATGGTGTCACTTTTTTTCAAATTTTAAAAAAAGTTTTTAAAAAAACTGTCCCAGAAGATGAGGCCTAAGCAGAATAAGGTAATTGAGGTGTATTTGGTGATGCTAGCCTGTTGTATGGGGTAGCAACACTAAATTCACCATCTGGGGACTTCATTCTGCCAATGTCAGACACACTATGTCCAGGCTTGGAGAAATGAACAATGGACTATTCCTTGTAGACTCTGGTAGTTGTTTAGCTAATGTCATGTCTTGTAATGACAGATGATAAACTGGTCTGAAGCAAGCAGTATTCAGCAAGAGGATCAGGTGACCACACTATGATAAATTGGCTTTTTCAATAATACAGGCTAGAGTGTCCTCTTAAAAATTAATAGTGCATAGCAAAGGGGTGTGAATTATAAAGGGCCATAACTCTGTTAAAATATATCGGATCAAACCCATATTTTAACTTGATCTGTATATAAGTGTCAAAAATTCATATACCAAATTTGGTGTTGATCAGATGAAAAATGTTTGAGTAATCCTGTCTTGGATGAATTCTATATCAAAACAAGAGTGGAAGGGGTTAAATAAACAATACCAAAATCCATACAGATGAAGAACATGCTAAGAAAAATCTAGGTAAGAAATATGAGGCTGTGATGTGTCCTAAACAAAAATTAAAGGTCAAAATGCAAAAATTAAATTTTTTGTTTTTAAAGTTATGTCCCTGGCTCTGCCCCTATTTGACCCAGTGACCCCATTTGAACAAATCTGAACCCCAGTCACCCAAGGTATCTCTGTACCAAATATAAGCTAAATCGGCCAAATATTTTTTTAGAAGAAGTCATTGTAAGAATTACTATGAGTTATGGCCCTGGTTTCTCAACTAATTGACCGGGTGACCTCATTTGAACAAATCTGAACACCAGTGACACAAGGACCCTCAATACCAAATATTAGCTAAATTGGCACAATGGTTCTGAACAAGAAGTTGTTGTAAGAATTACTATGGAGGAATAGAGTTATGGCCCTGGCTTCGCAACTATTTGACCCAGTGACCTCATTTGAACAAATCTGAATGAGAGTCACCTAGGGAACATCCACACCAAATATGAACCAATTCGGTATGATGGTTTCAGAGGAGAAGATGTTTAAAAAAAAGTTGACGGACGGACGGACGGACAGACGGACAGACGGACAGACGGACGCACGGACGGACGACGGACGAGGAGTGATGACTATAGCTCCACCGGAGACTTCGTCTCAGGTGAGCTAAAAACAGTCCACATGACAGTTAATCCTTATATTTATATACATTTAGCGAAAAAGCCACTTTTGTAAATGTATTTAAATCGAAAAGTGTATCGTGACAAAACCAGCCCAAAATATACCATAGCACCCTTGGCAAAAGTTAACGAAAACAATTTCTCTTTATATTGAAACCCGATGATTTATTAAGTCAATCCTGCGCGAGTCCAAATGCGCCCAAAACATTATGCGTTCGCATTTCCCAAACCTATGACGCGACGATGTAATTATGAGCCTGGTGTTATGAGCTGCTGCGCGTTCACCGAGAAATAACTGCAACTAGCCACGTGGGCGCCGACCAATCAGAATGCTGGATTTAGTGATAATCACACTTAGTATGTAAATATATTGATATAACCTACATGTACATATCGGCTTCAATACAATTTTTATCATTTTATAATGAGTATTTCCAAGTAATTTGAGGAGACCTCCAAGATTGATATTTATAGCTAGCAAATTTTACTGAGATACAGTGTACCATAACAAGTACATCTGATAACAACAAGTGTCCACTGGGTTACAATACACCAAATACAAATTAGTAGAGTGATTTCCCCTGGGACCCCCAAGCTAGGATCAGCATAAAAAAAATTCTGGCAGCTGAATGGTCAATGATACATGGATGAAAAGTGCACGAAAAAATGCACAAATATAACCACATGGTAAATGGTTATGGCTGTGCAAGTGGCGAATAATTTATGGGAGGTGTTTGCGTTTTTTTTCGATGTCATTTTTTTCTCAATTTTAAGGGTAGTGTGACGTTTGTCGAGCTCCAGTGTGATCTACAATGTTAACATGTACTTTTGTGCACATTTCTGTGTGTCTAAAAGGACGTTCTTTAATTTCAAATACTCGTGCAGGGTCAAAGCTTTGCAACGAATATAGGCCAGCGGGATTTGTTAACACTGAGGCCTATGTAAATCATTTGGTGTATTGTAACCTATAGTGAAAAATGGTCGTTTTTCAGATTTCTGCTCTGAAACAAGTCCCGTGCTCATTATGCCCATGAAACAAACTGGAACCATAAAGCAAGCGATACGACAGCTTAATTGGCGCCGGAGCCATCAAATAAAATTACAAATTAACCCCTCTGGTGTTATTTCTGCTTCTCGTTGTAGAACCGAAAATTACCATTTTCGACCTATTTTTGGGCCCAATGGTGTCCCTTTAATGAATGTGACACCATATTTGTTGGCGTCCGACATCCTAGATGATCGACAAGGCAGATTTGTCGGGTTTGGGTATGACATGAGAGTAAAGCGTGACGTCAGATGGACCATACCCTAAAATATGATGCAAAATCGGACCCGATTCGGGTCAAACTAAGTTGAATTGCCCCTGTTAGATGACAGGTTGACAAAAAAGCCTGCCATGGAAGTTTGCAGAAATGGTTCGACTATCCAACGCGCACAAATTTCGGCCAATAAATATATTCTTGTGACGGGACAATTTTGATTTTATGTCGATTTTTTTCGAAAATTGTGTAGGTGCGCCCAATGTGAAACCTAAGTGCGCCCAATTCGCCTAGCGAATCGCATGGCATATTTTCTGGAAGTGGTATCTACAAGCTATCAGATCGACAACCTGTATGTACATCGTCATTGTTTACTTTGCCAATATTCAGCTAAAATGAAAAAAAATTGACATTCAAGTCAAAGTAATTTTTTTGCAAATTCAGCTATGGGTAGTGACAGAAAAGGGTTAATAAAGTAAGAACACAGACATATTTCGAATCAAATTTATTTATTTTGATGTGGGTATATAAATGGACGCAATATAACATCATTTGGGCGACTTTCTTTACCTTCCAGTGATCACTATAGGTTACAATACACCAAATACAAATTAGTAGAGTGATTTCCCCTGGGACCCCCAAGCTAGGATCAGCATAAAAAAAATTCTGGCAGCTGAATGGTCAATGATACATGGATGAAAAGTACACGAAAAAATGCACAAATGTGTTTCCTGTCGAGAAACATCAAATATAACCACATGGTAAATGGTTATGGCTGTGCAAGTGGCGAATAATTTATGGGAGGTGTTTGCATTTTTTTCGATGTCATTTTTTTCTCAATTTTAAGGGTAGTGTGACGTTTGTCGAGCTCCAGTGTGATCTACCATGTTAACATGTACTTTTGTGCACATTTCTGTGTGTCTAAAAGGACGTTCTTTAATTTCAAATACTCGTGCAGGGTCAAAGCTTTGCAACGAATATAGGCCAGCGGGATTTGTTAACACTGAGACCTATGTAAATCATTTGGTGTATTGTAACCACTGCCACTGTGCTTACATGCTGGTCGACCGCATTGTGACAGTTCAGAACTGCAGTTGAGCACCGCAATTCAGCAGCAAGTACCGGTACACTGCAGCCGAATGGCAAATACACCATGGCCAAATGGCAACTACACCATGGTGGAACGGCATGTGTACTGGGTTGAATGCGTGTACATGTATGTGTCTTGTCTTTTTTGAGTTCATTACAAATAGTTTACCTTATACCTACCTACATGTATAGGTATACCCAGGTAGGGATTGGTCAGATAAGTACATTTAAGTAGATTTTTAGTTGAAGAGATTACTGTACAATGAATACAAAATTCTTGACTCTGTCATCATGAACCATAATCACATTAACTAGATTAAAGTAACCCATTTAAACCGGTACCCTACATGTAGCAGTAAATTTACAAAGTACATGTATTACATGGAAAAGCAACAGGTTTACAATAATACATCCTTCCTATCACACCTGTTCTCAGGTAAAGTAATGAGAATATTAATCAACAGGTGGTCTAATAAGCTACAGGTGGAGCAGTGATTTCAATAGTTTACATGAGGTAGACTGCAGCATACATGTGAGGTTTATTATTACGTAGGAGTGAAATATGAATGGAAGAGTATCTACAGCAGGAAGCCAGCACCCATCAGAGAAACTCAGAAACACATTAAACTCATATAGGATGTCTGTAAATAACCATCCCGTTACCAAAATAATCTGAGTAGATAAATGTATATCCCTTTCATGCTGGGAGATGCGCTGGTGCAGCATTAAAGATCCTGTGCCAGTGCATTCTCTTATATATGCGAGTCTCCCATAGGGAGCCTCGCACATATAAGAGAATGCACTGGCTTACAAGGTCAAGGTAAATATTGTTAGGCCAATGTATTCTCTTATATATGCGATGCTACCTATGGGAGACTCACATATATAAGAGAATGCATTGGCACAGGGTTTACGCTAAAATTCAGGAAGCTCCATTCATGGAAAGGATATGTTGGAAGATTCTGATGCATTAAAATTTATACTGTATTCAGGGTTCCAAGCTACCCCGCTGGACAAAACAAGTGTCCATTGGCACCGCGGTGTATTTGCCGTTCGGCCGCGGTGTCAGAGTTTGTAAATGCAGTTGAGCACCGCGGCCGAACGACAAGTACACTGTGGCCGAACAGCAAGTATATACGCCATGGCTGAAAGGCAACTACAACACAGTCGAATGGCATGTACACCGTGGTTATATTTCTGGTTTGTATCGTCTTTTTTCAGTTTAATGAACGTACACCGCGGCAACTACACCATGGCTGAATGGCAAGTACACCGCGGCCCAACTAATTAGCCGGTGGAGCCGCGGTGTACTTGCAATTCGGCCGTGGTGGCAACGCTAACCGCACCGCGGTTAAGTGGACACCTGTTTTGTCCAGCAGGGTAATTTTTACGAAACCTATTTACTTTCGCTTGTGATTCTAGTGACTAGTGTACAGTATAAAATAATGTTTACAGAAAACAGTCAGAACATGAGATGATATTTTGTGTTATATTGAAATTTCTGTGCATTGATTTCATGTAGCTTCGACACTTTAGCAGAAAACGATGTTAAATTAGAATTTTGTATGTATCAACTTATTAAGTGGAGGTTTGGAATCAAAATGCTATGTTTTGTGCCAGTTTCTGATATAGTACGTTTTTGTGTGTTCGCACATTTTGAGTGCGTGGTACTCACCAACATCGAAACTACATGATTCCCTCACCGTGTTATTATCTGAACATTTCCCTCCAATACTAGGACTCCTACTGTACTGATATCTGTCGTCTGCTTATTTTTGCTGAAACCCCCTCCGGATGAGTAATAGACCATTCCAATGTAAACTTTTAGAATACATGTAGAAAGTGTTACTTTATAGCAATAAGTATCTTTACATAGAAGTGAACTATGTTCGCAACTTAAAACAAGGGAATGTTTTGTCTCTGTTAGACGGCCTGCATCTCTCATTGGAGAATAAAATGAAAAAATTTCCAATACAATAATATTCAAACTTTGTATCAATAGTTTAACTTTATTTAAAATCATATCAATTCAGTTATGTTAGGTTCATATATACCGTACCTGAATGTTTCATTGTGAAAAAATGCAAAATGTTTTGGCAAATGGCTCGCCTAGACAAATGACAGGTGGGCAATTTATGGCTTTTAGGGATTACGGATATGACCCTCCTGGTATTTTCCATACAGCCACTCCTGGCATTGAACTGTGACATGAAAAATTTACTTTGTATACAAAATCAAGACAGCCACTCTAAAAATCTGCAAACTTTTTTACTTTATAAATCTCACCTTTTGACTTTCAAGAATTTCCTGGCTTTCAGATTTTGCGTTAGTTTAACTGCACACTGATATAATTTAGATTTTGGCAATACCTTTTTTTGCTCAAAATATTTCACCTAATTTTGAATTTCACCCTTTCTATACTAAAGCATCATTGATGAGTAGTTATCCCTTAGGAAATGTTCAGAGAATAAGTTCAACAAACAGCCGCATTTGTTGAACTTATGATCTAAGCATTTCCCTCAAGAAAATAGGACTCCTTTTGCACTATTATTTATTTGACGTCTACTTTTATCACTTTTGAAATCCCTCCAAATGAATAATAAACCATTCCGATGTACACTTTTTAACTGATTGGGAGAATCAATTTAATATAGAAAGGGTTTATACCTAGTATGCATTAATTCCCTTTGAAATATAATATTATCTATTGTTCAGAAATGATGTTCAGCTGATATAAAATTAAAATCAGTGATGTCAGATCGGGGCTAAAAATATTCACCTGTCACTGTTTTAACCCTGTGCCAATGCATTCTCTCTCACATGTATATCGGTATAAGAGAATGCATTGGCCTAACAATATTTACCTTGACCTTGTAAGTCAGTGCATTCTCTTATATATGCCAGGCTCCCTAATGGAGATTCGCATATTTAAGAGAATGCACTGGCACATGATCATTAATGCTGCACCAGCGCAGCTCCCGTCTTGAAAGAGTTAACACTAAAGTTCAAAGTCAGAGTTTGGGGAAAAGCCAATAATAAGGTGGTCGATTAGTGAGAAGGGTTTGATATTTGGGGCACTGATTACGCCCAGAGGAACTATAGGTATCAGATTGTAGCTGTATTGCCTACACCACAATACAGCGCCCCCTACTGTTAAACAGCTTAATACTGTAATAAAAGCATCTTCTAGGGTACTTAAACAGAATGTAAATAAGGAAAGGTGGAAATTTTGGCAGATATCCCGAATTCAGGGTGCACTGCAATGCAGACTATGATGAAAGCGTTGATATCAAACGATTCCAGTAAGATAAGAAAGCATAGAGCAGGGAAGTGGCGACATGGGATACCACCCCCCCCCCCCCCCCCATCACCCACCCACACAAATGATATTCTAAATCGAGGGGCCACTGCAATGCAGATTATGATGACAGCATTGATATCAACAGATTATAGTAAGACAAGAAAGCATCAAGAGCAAGGAATTGGTGACATGGGGTGCCCCTCCCCCCACACCCAACCCCCTCCCCCCACACCCACCCCCTCCCCACCCCCCACCCCCCCACACACAAATAATTGAAATTGATATCCTAAATTCAGGGTGTACTGTAATGCAGACAATGATGAAAATTCTAGTAAAATACCCGGTACTACAGTAATGCCCTAAATAATCGACTCCTTAACCACAGCAGAATTATGGGTAATTTAGTTGGAAATATGGCTTGTTGCCATTCATCGGAAAGCTCTCAGTGAGAGGTTTGGAACCGATGAATGGCAACACGTCATATTTTCGACTAAATCCTTAAAAATTACCCATAATTCTGCTGTGGTTAAGGAGTCTATTATTTAGGGCATTACTGTACCTGTAGTAAGAAAGCATCAATAGCAAGGAAGTGATAACAACCGTAACATGGGGTGCCGCATCCCCTACCCCTCTACTCCCCACACCCACACAAATAATTGCTATTGATATCCTGAATTCAGGGTGCACTAAAATGCAGACAATGATGAAAGCGTTGATATCAAACAATTCCAGTAAGATAAGAAAGCATAGAGCAGGGAAGTGGTGACATGGGGTGCCCCCTCCCCCCACACCCAACCCCCTCCCCACCCAACCCCCCACAACCGGCCCACACAAATAATTGCAATTGATATCCTATATTCTGGGTGTACTGTATAATGCAGACAATATGATGAAAACATTGATATCAAAAGATTCTAGTAAGATACCCGGTACTACAGTAATGCTCTAAATAATTGACTCCTTAACCACAGCAGAATTAAGCATCAATAGTAGGGAGGTGGTAACATGGGTTGCTGTATCACCTACCCCTCTACTCCCCACACCCATACAAATAATTGTTATTGATATCCTGAATCAGGGTGCACTACAATGCAGACAATGATGAAAGAGTTGATCCAGTAAGAGCAGGGACGAGGTGAGAACTCAGGGGATGGATGCAAACGGAATTTCCCAAACAAGGGGAAATTTTGCCAGGTTCAAGAGGGGCAGGGGTGGCACCAGAGGGAGGGAGTCAAGGGGGACCCTACCCTGTCAGGGAGGGTTAATCCCTTTGCTCTTTTACACATCTTCAGAAATTACTCGATTTCTTCATCATGATATACTTACATGACACGATATGATATGTGCATCCTTTGAGAGTGTATCGTGATACATTTAATTCACAATGAATCGTTACAGTCTTACACAAGCCTGAGTTTAGTGTGCCTGTCATTTGCAGAAGGAGGTCCCCAAAGGGTGAAATTAGTGATGCTATCCAGCATAGCAGGCTAGCATCACTAAATTCACCCTCTGGGAACTCAACTGCATGGTCACATCTGCTATGAGAGACATAGACTCAGATTGAAGTTCCCAAAAGGTGAATATTGTTATGTACACCTTTTGGGAACCTCGATTAAGCAATGTGTCCTCAGCCAATATGAAGATATAGAGAAACTAAACTAAAAAAGAAATAGAATCTACATGTATGTGAAGAAGTTTCTATAGAAATTTGATAATAAAGAAACTTTCCAGAGATGAAGCCTACTAGTAAGCAGAATGAGGTCCCCATAGGGTGAATTCAGTGATGCTAGCCCACTATGCAGTGTAGCGTCAATAAATGCCCCCTCTGGGGATCTCATTCTGCAAATGACAGGCACACTAAACTCAGGCTTGGTCTTACTAGGGCTGCAATGATTCACCACGGTTTCGGTGAATCGCGATGTTTACCGGCGGTGCGGCATGTGGTTTGTTCCGTAATTATTCCGGTACGTTTACGATATGCATTTTTGTGGTCTAAATGCATGCCCAAGCACACTGAGAGAACACTTTTCATTGGCTTTAACCACAATAATTCTGCTGCCGGCGAAATATAAATCACCTGTATGGGAACACTACAGTTTTCATGCCTTTGAGAAAGACTGTATGTGACAAATCGACAACACCAAAACAATATGCAAAATTTGCAAAGTACGTAAAAGTTGTAAACTGGACCAATTTTCACTCTGGAATGTATCGCGATACGTGTCGTATCATTGCAAAACATCCTGATACGTATCAAATCGTGAGGTGGGCATATCGTTGCAGACCTAGGTCTTACACATTATTAGTGAGATCTGGTAACATTTACAGAGGTGATTACTGATTATAGGCTTGAAACTTATTGATTAGAAAAAAATTACCATTGGCAACACAAACCCTTTTGATCAGTATCTGTTGTTTTGGGTTCTCAATCAGTCTAGGCTAGCATCACCAAATTCATCTTTTGGGGACCTCGTTCTGCATGGCCTCATCTGCATGGGACTCTAATGGAAGGCCTAGACTCAGATTTAAGTTTCCAGATGGTGATGTGCACCCCTTGGGCAACTCAATTATGTGTTGTGACTTCTGCCAATTTGGGGATACAGAAAAACTAAACCTAAATAAAAAGTTTCTAAAAAAAGTTTCTAAAGAAACTAGAAAAATTATTAATTTAATACTAGTAATAAAGACACTTCCAGAGAAGATGAAGCCTAAACAGAATGAGGGCCCCAGAAAGTTAATTTAGTGATGCTACTTCTGTGTGGGGTAGCATCACTTACATGTATTTCACCCTCTGGGGACCTCATTCTGCAAATGAGTGGCACCATATTTTAATAATAATAATATTGACAGTTTTATATAGCGATTAACCAATTACTTGCTCAAACACGCTTTTTAAACATTACAATATTACCCAGTCATTTGTACAATCCAACCAATAAACAGGCTGCAGCCATTGCAGGCGCTGCTCTACTTTGATCAGAACATGCTCTGATACTCAAAGTATGTAGGACAAGCTGACTGGTACTTGTTAATGCATGAGTGGTGCGAAGCCAACACAGTATGAGCGACCTTGCTCAAGGGTCACAACTTGGCGCAGGATTTGAAACAGCAAACAATCCGACAATTGCATGTCACTCAAAGCGGCCAACCTGTGTGAAGACTCACAATAGACAAGCTGTGAACTCACATCGCTGTGAGTAAAGGGATAACAAGTCCGACACATTAACCACATTAATCATGCAGGACTGTTCTCAATCCTTCGGTTATACATGTAATGTATGTTCAACATATATTGTTTCAATATTAATACTTTCTTTACTAAATGCTCACTTACAAGTAGTTACCTCAGGAAATGTACAGATAATATAAAGTTAAATGAGAATGTCAGACACTGTAGCTGAACTTGTGAAGAAGTTAATTTTATGTTGAGCAATTAATAGAATGATAGAGATAGAATGGTAAAAAAAGTTAAAAATTCACAGTAAAGGTCTTGCATTGTGTAAATGAAATTATTTTCATTTCAAACATTTCACCATTAACTGTGTTTCAAATTTTAAATCCAAGATGGCTGCTGGCAGCAATGTTTATCAACAAATTTCGGAAATAATCGATTGCTCCTATCCAAAGGTCACTAGTTTGGTGACGAACGGATGAGGAATGTGACCTGTAGTGTGTGCCACAGGATTTAGTCATACAAAGAGTCAAATCCAAGATGGCTGCTGGCGGCCTTTTTTTTTTCAACAAAATTCTGGAAAATTTGATGGCTCACATCTAGTGGTCACCCAACATATCCATATGAAGTTCGGTGAGAATCGGATGAGGGATGTGGTCTGTAGGGTGTGCCAAAGGATTTAATCATGCAAAGAGTAAAATCCAAGATGGCTTTTTTTCATCGAAAATCTTTCAAGTTTGATAGCCCAATAGAGGTGATCCTAATCATGACTGTAAATATACAAATCATTTTGATATATGCGGGCTGCAGGTTGTGCCGATGGATTCAAATTTGAAATCAAAGATGGCTGCTGGCGGCCATGTTTTTTAACAAGTTTCGTCTACAGGTCAGCGAAGATCCACATGAAGTCTGGTGATGATTGAATGAGGGATGCTGCCTGTTGAGCCAAAGGAAATTGTTGACGGATGGCAAACGCCAACCCATGGCAATAGTTGAGTTGAGCCATAGGTCATTTGTTTAGGGGCGTAGGAAGATATAATTAGGCCATCGACGACAGCCACAGGCTGGAGATGGGGAGAGCAACGAGAGGGGTGTCCCCTCTCATCGGTGGGGGTCTGGGGGAGTTTTTCTGAATTTAAAACCCTCAGATCGCATTTCGTTGCATCTGTGACAGCAATTACGTTTAAATAACCCATTGAGGGAAAATATGGTATTCTAGTTTTTCACCTGTCATTTTTGACTCTCATATAAAGCGTGTGTGTACAAATGGAGCAGTCTTCCACGAAAACATGACATATATGTTTATACTTACATAATTATATATTCACATTCTCAGCTTTCCCAGCCTAATCCATAGTAGTAGTGCATGTAACTGAAAGATGGCCTCGATAAAGCAGACAGATTCGCCATTTAAGCAGTGCCAAAGTACTAGCTGTGATGAAGCGTAGCTTACCTTCGATGGTCTGGTTTCCGTATTTACTCTTCAAATAATTTCATATTGAATTCATCTTGGAAATCTTGGTGTTGATTTATTTTGGAGCTTTGGACAAATTAGATACCGTTTGTGGGATAACACGATGATTTCTGAGAGAGTACTAACAAGAAGGCCGGTGGATAGCACCATACGGGGAGTTATAATTTATTACCCGATAAAATTAACCTAAATGTTTGTACTTGTATGATAACACAAACCAGTGGTAGTTTAATTGTTGACCCGGTTCCTACGCCCCTGACTTTGTTGAACTTATTATCTGAACATTTCCTAAGGGAACCACTCATCAATGAGTATTTAGTATAGAAAGGTTTAAAGGTCCATATTATGTTGATTGGCTGATTAACCCTTTATGACGGGAGCTGCACTGGTGCAGCATTATTAAAGATCCTGTGCCAGGGCATTCTCTTGTATACAGGTCTCCTATAGGGTGTCTCGCATATATAAGAGAATGCACTGGCATACAAGGTAAAAATAAATATTGTTGCCTAGGCCAATGTATTCTCTTATATATATGAGGCTCTCTGTGGGAGACTCACAAATATAAGAGAATGCATTGGCACAGGGTTTTTACAAAATTTCAGTAAACTCCAGTCATGGAAAGGTTAATTGATTTATTGCAAAGTCACATATAAATAATAATAGGTCATTCATTGAACATATTATCTGAACATTTCCCACCAATGAATATTAATCCTTGAATCACCCTTCTGCACTTGTGTTACCTGTACAGTAATGCCCTAAATAATCTACTCCTTAACCACAACAGAATTATGGGTAACTTTTCAGGAGTTAGACGGAAATATGGCTTGTCGCCATTCATCGGAAAGCTCTCACTGAGAGCTTTCCGATGAATGGCAACAAGCCATATTTCCGTCTAAATCCTGAAGAGCTTTCCGAAGAATGACAACAAGCCATATTTCCGTCTAAATCCTGAAAAGTTACCCATAATTCTGCTGTGGTTAAGGAGTAGATTATTTAGGGCATTACTGTACTGGTACCTTTTCGTCTTAATGTCATCTGTTCATATTACCTGTACAGCCCTTCAAATGAGTAATAGGCCATTCCAATGTATACTTTTGTAACTGATGGGAGAATCCATTTAGTAAAGAAAGGGCTAAATTCGTACTCACCCTATCAATGCCGACTGAGATAAGTTTAGCTAGCTCTGCTTCTTCTATAATACCGATTGGCTGCTGGGCCCCTCCGCTGAATTCCGCCATAATCCAAAATCAACGTTCAGAAATCACACCACCGCAATCATATAGCGTGCTAAACTGCTTCAGACAGTCGAACTACGAATACCACAAATTTTCCTTTGAGAATATCACTCAACTTCCGCGTTCTGTAAGAAAAACCATTCAACAGTGACTACTAGTATGTCTCTGAAAACCTCATGCAGACCGGATTCTGTGCCACGTGAGTCCGCACGTCAATGCACGTACATATTCCCACACACAGTTGTTTTGGTGCTTGTTTCTTTCGATCGTCAGTGAGGTTCATTGATGAGTTTGTCTTTGAGTGAAGTGAGACTCATCAGCAGCCAGCATCTCCTGGCAATACACACCTGGAAGAGAACGAGTCTATATTTAATTTGATGAGCTAAATATATCCAACAAATTAAACGATAAAGACAGGCATTACGAGATAACTACAAAAGTAATTTAATATTACATAGTAACCAGGTGATCTATACACAGGTAAAATCATGGGCGGTGGGGGCTAGGGGTGATGCTATTAGTATACACAGGTAAAATCAGGGGTGGTGGGGCCTAGGGGAAGGGGCTATACATGTACACAACAGGGATCAGCCTAGATAAAATCAGAGGTGGTGGTGGCTAGGAGTGGGGCTATACACAGGTAAAATTGGAGGTGGTGGTAGCTAGGGTGGGGGCTATACACAGCTAAATATATCCAACAAATTAAATGATAAAGACAGGCATTACCAGATAACTACAAAAGTAATTTACTATTACATACACATGTAGTAACCAGGTGATCTATACACAGGTAAAATCATGGGAGTGGGGGTAGGGGTGTTGGCTATACACAGGTATAATCAGGTGTGGTGAGGCCTAGGGGTGGGGGCTATTCATGGTGGGGGGCTATTCACAGGTAAATTCAGGGGTGGTGGGGTCTATACACAGCAAATTCAGGGTGGTGGGGCCTAGGGGTGGGGGCTATACACAACAGGGGTCATCCTGGATGTTCAAATTGGGAGATGCCCTCTAGGCTGGTCAATAATACACAGGTAAAATCAGGAGTGGTGGTGAATAGGGGTGGGGGCAATACATAAGTAAAATCAAGGGTGGTGATAGCAAGAGCGCGGAGGCCAAAACACAGGTAAAACCGGAGGTGGTGGTGGCTAGGGGTGGGGGCTATACACAGGTAAAATCAGGGGTGGTGATAGCTACATGTAGAGGGAGTTATGTAAGATCAGTGGTGATGGTGGCTATACACATGTAAAATCAAGAGGGGGATTTGGGAGCGATGGTGGCTAAGGGGTGGGAGGTAAAATCAAGGGCATTGGTAACTAGAGGTATTGTAGGAGCCATTCTCAGGTAAAATCGGTGGTTATGGTGGAGGTATGGCAATACCATCCTGATGGATCTGTACTCAGGTAAGAACAGGGGTGGTGGTGGAGGGATGGAAGAGCTGGCATGGGGTGGTCCTATACTCGAGTAAAATCAGGGATGGAGATAGAGGGATGGTGGTGTCATGGGGTGGGAGCTATACTATCTCAAGTAGAAACAGGGGTGGCTGTGGCATGGGATGGGCTATACTCAGGTAGAAACATGGGTAGTAGTGGAGGGATGGTGGTGGTGGTATGGGGTGATGATACACTAAAGTAGAATCAGGGGTAGTGGTGGAGGGATGCGATAGTGGAGGGGGCTACCGGTGATGCTATGCCACACAGTAGGTTAGCATCAACATATTCACCCTCTGGTAACCTCATTCTGCTTAGGCCTCAACTGCTAGAGAAGACCTCGGAACAGATTGAAGTTGGTGATGTTAGTCACCTCGATTATGCATTTTATCTTCTGAAATTAGGGAATATATAACTGAATAGAAGGGGAAAATGTAACTAAAAACAATGTTAATTTGAGACTGTAGATACCTACAAGAAGATGAGGCCTATGCAAAATGAGGTCCCCGGGATAGCGTCACTAAAGTATATGCTTTATTCTCTGATCCAAGATATAATATATGGACATTGAGAAAACAAAAATGTAGTTTTCTACAAAAGATAGCCAGCAAAAAATAAAGACATCACATACATGTATATACAATATATACATCAACCCTCTGGGGACCTCATTCTGCAAATATCCAGACTTGTGTGAAATATAGCAAAAGGGGTGTCTCATATTGCACCAGATACCACCTACGAACATCTAAAATACATGTATTTATAGAATACAGTAATCAACTCCTTAACCACAGCAGTATTATGGGTAACTTTTCAGGATTTAGTCGGAAATATGGCTTGTTGCCATTCATCGGAAAGCTCTCAGTGAGAGCTTTCCGATGAATGCAACAATTAAGCCATATTTCCGACTAAATCCTGAAAAGTTACCCATAATTCTGCTGCAGTTAAGGAGTCGATTATTCAGAGCATCACTGTACATGTATATAGCCAGAGTCATCACTTGCTTAATCCTTTCTATGCTAAATGGATTCGCCCACTCAGTTATAAATAGCAGACACACTATATCCTGGCTTGACCAGGGTTCGATTTAACTGGATTATCAATCGCAATTTGCGATGCATTTTGACATTTTATTTTCAACTTTGCTCAAAATGAAAGTGTCAATGACACTGTAGCTCAACTTAGGTAGGGGAATAATTTAATGGTTGACAGTAAATGGAGGAATAGGAAAGGTGCTAATTGAAATGTCTAACCTGCGCCAAAGGATTTAGTGATGCAAAGAGTAAAATACAAGATGGCTGCTGGCGGCCATGTTTTTTGGCCAATTGACCCCAAAAGGATTCGTTCCCATCTACGTGTCATTGTTAACATCCATGACAAATTTTATGAAGATCTGACCAAAGCTACGACCTACAAACTTCATGATGATCAGACGAACAGTACGACCTGTAGACCGCGCCAATGGATTGAATTTTTAAATCCAAAATGGCCCGCGCGAAAGGATTTAGTCATGCAAAGAGTAAAATCCAAGATGGCTGCTGGTGGCCATGTTTTTGGACAGAATGACCCCAAAACGACTCGTTCCCATCTACACGTCATTGTTATCATCCATGACAAATTTCATGACCATCTGACCAAAGCTACGACCTGTAGCCCGCACCAAAGGATTTAGTCATGCAAAGAGTAAAATCTAAGACAGCTGCTGGCGGCCATGTGTTTTGGCCGAACGACCCCCAAAATCACTCGTACCCATCTACATGTCATTATTAACATCCATGACAAATTTCATAATGATCAGACGAACAGTACGACCTGTAGCCCGCGCCAATGGATTGAAACTTGAAATCCAAGATGGCTGCCAGAGGCCATGTTTTTTGGCCGAATGACCCCAAAATGATTCATTCCCATCTACATGTCAATGTCAAAATTCATGACAAATTTCATAAAGATTAGACGAAGGTACGACCTGTAGCCCGCGCCAAAGGATTTAGTCATGCAAAGATGCAAAGAGTAAAATCCAAGATGGCTGCTGGCAGCCATGTTTTTCGGCCGAACGACCCCAAAATGACTCGTTCCCATCTACATGTCATTGTTAACATCCATGACAAATTTCATGATCTTCCAATCAAAGCTACGACCTGTAGTCTGCGCCAAAGGATTTAGTCATGCAAAGAGTAAAATCCAAGATGGCTGCTGGCGGCCATGTTTTTTGGCCGAACGACCCCAAAATCACTCATTCCCATCTACATGTCAATATTAACATCCATGACAAATTTCATAAAGATTAGACCAAAGGTACAACCTGTAGCCCGCGCCAAAGGATTTAGTCATGCAAAGAGTAAAATCCAAGATGGCTGCTGGCGGCCATGTTTTTCGGCCGAACGACTCCAAAATCACTCGTTCCCATCTACATGTCAGTGTTAACATCCATGACAAATTTCATAAACTTCCGACCAACGCAACGACCTGTAGCCCGCGCCAAAGGATTTAGTCATGCAAAGAGTAAAATCCAAGATGGCTGCTGGCAGCCATTTTTTTTGGCCGAACGACCCCAAAATCACTCGTTCCCATCTACATGTCATTATTAACATCAATGACAAATTTCATGATGATCAGACGAACAGTACGACCTGTAGCCCGCGCCAATGGATTGAATCTTGAAACCCAAGATGGCTGCCAGCGGCCATGTTTTTGGCCGAATGACCCCAAAATGACTCGTTCCCATCTACATGTCAATGTCAACATTGGAAAGGGAATAATTTAATGTATTACAGTCAATGGAGCGATTAGGAATGTGGAAAGTTGAATGTCTAATACTAGTTTATAGACATGAAGAGAAAAGTAAAATCCAAGATGGCTGCTGGCGGCCATGTTTTTTGGCCGAATGACCCCAAAATGACTCGTTCCCATTTACATTCCAATTTGAACAGCCATGACAAATTTTATGATGATCAGACTAAAGGTACGACCTGTAGCCTGTGCTAAAGGATTTAGTCATACAAAGAGTAAAATCCAAGATGGCTGCTGGCGGCCATGTTTTTTGGCCGAATGACCCCAAAATGACTTGTTCCCATCTACATGTCATTATTAACATTCACGACAAATTTTATGATGATTAGACTAATGGTACAACATGTAGCCCATGCTAAAGGATTTAGTCATACAAAGAGTAAAATCCAAGATGGCTGCTGGCGACCATGTTTTTTGGCCGAATGACCCCAAAATTACTCGTTCCCATCTACATGTCATTGTTAACATCCATGACAAATTTTATGATGATCAGACTAATGGTACGACCTGCAGCCCGTGCTAAAGAATTTAGTCATACAAAGAGTAAAATCCAAGATGGCTGGTGGCGGCCATGTTTTTTGGCCGAATGACCCCAAAATTACTCGTTCCCATTTACATTCCAATTTCAACAACCATGACAATTTTATGATGATCAGACTAAAGGTACGACCTGTAGCCCGTGCTAAAGGATTTAGTCATACAAAGAGTAAAATCAAAGATGGCTGCTGGCGGCCATTTTTTTTGGCTGAATGACCCCAAAATGACTCGTTCCCATCTACATGTCATTATTAACATTCATGACAAATTTTATGATGATTAAACTAAAGGAACAACATGTAGCCCGTGCTAAAGGATTTAGTCATACAAAGAGTAAAATCCAAGATGGCTGCTGGCGACCATGCTATTTGGCCGAATGACCCCAAAATGACTCGTTCCCATCTACATTCCAATTTCAACAGCCATGACAAATTTTATGATGATCAGACTAAAGGTACGACCTGTAGCCCGTGCTAAAGGATTTAGTCATACAAAGAGTAAAATCCAAGATGGCTGCTGGCGGCCATGTTTTTTGGCCAAATGACCCCAAAAGGACTGGTTCCCATCTACATGTCATTGTTAACATCCATGACAAATTTTATGATGATCAGACTAAAGGTACGACCTGTAGCCCGTGCTAAAGAATGTAGTCATACAAAGAGTAAAATCCAAGATGGCTGCTGGCGGCCATGTTTTTTGGCCGAACGACCCCAAAATTACTCGTTCCCATCTACATGTCAATATTATCATCCATGACAAATTTCATGATGATCAGACGAACAGTACGACCTGTGGCCCGTGCTAATGGATTAAATTTTGAAATCCAAGATGGCCACTGGCGGCCATGTTTTTTGTCCGAATGACCCCAAAATGACTCGTTCCCATCTACATTCCAATTTCAACAGCCATGACACATTTTATGAAGATCAGACTAAAGGTACGACCTGTAGCCCGTGCTAAATGATTTGGTCATACAAAGAGTAAAATCAAAGATGGCTGCTGGCGGCCATGTTTTTTGGCCGAATGACCCCAAAATGAATCTTTCCCATCTACATGTCATTATTAACATTCATGACAAATTTTATGATGATCAGACTAAAGGTACAACCTGTAGCCCGTGCTAAAGGATTTAGTCATACAAAGAGTAAAATCCAAGATGGCTGCTGGCGACCATGTTTTTTGGCCGAATGACCCCAAAATTACTCGTTCCCATCTACATGTCATTGTTAACATCCATGACAAATTTTTTGATGATGAGACTAAAGGTACGACCTGCAGCCCGTGCTAAAGAATTTAGTCATACAAAGAGTAAAATCCAAGATGGCTGCTGGCGGCCATGTTTTTTGGCCAAATGACCCCAAAATTACTCGTTCCCATCTACATGTCAATATTATCATCCATGACAAATTTCATGTTGATCAGATGAACAGTACGACCTGTGGCCCGTGCTAATGGATTAAATTTTGAAATCCAAGATGGCCACTGGCAGCCATGTTTTTTGTCCGAATGACCCCAAAATGACTCGTTCCCATCTACATTCCAATTTCAACAGCCATGACAAATTTTATAATGATCAGACTAAAGGTACGACCTGTAGCCCGTGCTAAAGGATTTAGTCATACAAAGAGTAAAATCCAAGATGGCTGCTGGCGGCCATGTTTTTTGGCCAAATGACCCCAAAATGACTCGTTCCCATCTACATGTCATTATTAACATTCTTGACAAATTTTATGATGATCAGACTAAAAGTACGACCTGTAGCCCGTGCTAAAGAATTTAGTCATACAAAGAGTAAAATCCAAGATGGCTGCTGGCGACCATGTTTTTTGGCCGAATGACCCCAAAATGACTCTTTCCCATCTACATGTCATATTTAACATTCATGACAAATTTTATGATGATCAGATAAACAGTACGGCCTGTAGCCCGTGCTAATGGATTGAATTTTGAAATCCAAGATGGCCACTGGCGGCCATGTTTTTTTTTCCGAATGACCCCAAAATTAATCATTCTGGTCTAAATGTTGATGTCAACAGCTATGACAAATTTCATAATGATCCGACCAAAGGTACGACCTGTAGCCTGCATTGTTGACGCCTTACGTACACATGTACACACTCACACACGCACACACAAACACACGGACGACAAAGCCATGGCAATAGCTCAAACTTTACAAAGTAAAGTTGAGATAATAAAATGAAAACGGTTGGGGGTGCCATAATAGGGGCAGGCGGGTCACCAGAAACACAGGTCTTTTTTATTTTGGCCTAACCAATTTACAAGGAAAAAAATGTATTGATAGGGAATTCTAGACAAAATCTACCCAGCGCTGCAAAAATACTATACAAAATAAAAAAATTAAACGACCCCTGGGCTTGACGTAATTCATAATTCATAATTGTTTAGTTTATTTAATAGATCATTTGTGTCAGTGTCACCTGTATGTGCGACTGTGTGTTATTATCCGAATTATCATCACACAAAAACACTGCACCTAGAAGCACAAGAGTGCACCAGATGGCAGAGTTTTGATAAAATTTGAATCAGGACAGCCGATTTCAAATAGAAAATTTCTGGACCAATTGGCATCAGCTGGAGCATTCTAACAGTAGTGTGTGTCATGTTGGAAATTTCCAACAGATACCCCAATGACAAAGGGGGAGGGGTGCAAATAGAAATAGGGGTGATAGGAAGACAGTCAGTCATGACTATATCGTTAACAATATACATGTAATACTATAGATTATTAATATTAAATTTATTTGTAATTGTACTTTTCATGTGTTTATATTGTAAATAATATTATCCTATCCAAGGGGAGCCACAGTGGCTCAATCGGTTAGGGGTACCACTCCAAGCCGTTTCGCCCTCCAGCGATGGCGATAAGGGTTCAAATCCACATGTTTCCATCGTGGACTTTGTAACTCGAAATCGTTATCTGGTGGAGTTGCCAATTAATCCCCGATGGCCAGTGATTTGCCGCACATGGTCGACGAGTTTATCAGCCATTGAAATCACTGCCTGTTAGATTAGCCGTAAAATGTGTGGATTTCCTCCACCACTAAAACTGGCAATGTCGTGATATGGCCTTAGTTGCTGAAAGCGACATTAAACCCCGATCAATCAATCAATCCTATCCAAGAAATAGAATTTCCCAAATTTGGGTATAGTCCCAGGGATGGAGGTGGTGCAGTTGGAAACTCTAAGCAAGCTTGGATATACAGTAATGCCCTAATTAATCGACTCCATAACCACAGCAGAATTATGGGTAACTTTTCAGGATTTAGTCGGAAATATGGCTTGTTGCCATTCATCGGAAAGCTCTCGCCGAGAGCTTTCCGATGAATGGCGAACAAGCCATATTTCGCTTTGGCCGTTTATCTGGAATAGAAAACAATAATTATGTGAATAAAGTATTAGTAGCGCCTAGAATCGTTGTTTTTGAAGCCATTAATAACATGCCGCCACGTGTCTGCTTTGTTGAATAGAAGGCAGTAGTGCTTCGATTGTCTCGTATTCACTCGGTGATTTGTATTCACTCAGTGACTATTCATCAGTGTCAGTCGCGAACTTGTTTGCACTGTAAAATGCCCCAAAGTGAATATAAAGGGCGACGAATGATCACATTCAGCTGGTCTTACATAAGAAGCACCCAAATGTTATATAAACACTGTGCTGAATAATGTTAACTCTATTTAGGCGCTTTTGTTTTTTGTTTTGTGTGTTTTTTGTTTTTTTTACTTTCGATATAAATATCCTGAATATCTGTCATCTCCACATATGCCAAGTAGATGTAGTGTCTTCGGTTGTGGAAGGGCTAGCGATCCATTATTAAGTACCTCCAAAAAGACAACACAGTGCGTAATTTAGAACGCTCTTTATTGTCTACCGCTTTTGGGAGACGGAAGCTCTTTATATTTAAATGTCACAACACCATACAAAATCACCCATGACATGTCGAAATAGAGCACGTTCATAATTAGGAGCACTCTTTATTGTCTATATTGCGACGAAAACATGGACGCTCTTTATTAGAGGCAATCATTGGATTTTTTCTAGGCTAACAATAAAAAAAAATCCTCTCTAGAAAGTCAATATCTGCATCAAAATGTAAAATAAAACGAAAAAAATAAACGAACTACATACACAAACTGAACAAGACAGTCAATGACTGTGGGTCGCTCACCAGACTGCAAAGACTGATAAGACTGGGACTCTGGAGACCACAACAGTCAGAACTTTTCATAATCACTTTAAAAGAAATAGCTCTAAACAGGATATGTGTTAGAGAGACTTCACGTATATATAGATTGGTGAAAATCCACCTTGAAATTACCAAATGTACACTACTGATCACCCCCCCCCCCCTCCTCCAGTTCAACAAGTCCCCTCCCGACCGGGCTACAGACTCCCAAGTCTTAGGTTGGAATTTCACAACTGACACCTCAAACTTTCTCAATTGTTGGAAATTTTCAATCTCACAAGCGCCTTTTTCTAAAAACATTTAGACATGTCTGAAGCCCAATTATCCATGGACCCAAAACATGTATGTCAGATTAATCAGTCAGGTGGTTCCAAGGTAGATGTTTTAATGAATTTGGTATTTCAATGATTTTATTAGACACAAAAGTGTTAACTCCCCATATCCCAGCCATTTCTTGACAGGTAGACCTTATTTTAACAAATCTGAATCTCAGTCACGATTCCTCCATACTATATGTAAGCTAAATAGTCCAACCTCTCTTGAGAAGACATTTTAAGAATTACTATAGAGACATATAGTTATGTCCCTGGTCCCAATCTATTTAACCTGGTGACCCCATCTGAATAAATTTGAATCCCAGACACCAAAGAACCGTTCATACATATGATAAATATCAGTAAAATAGACCTGATGGTCCTTGTGAAGGAAGCCTATTAAGAGGAAAACTGTCCTTCGTTTGGAGTGGGCTAGCATAACTAAATTCACCCTCTGGGGACCTCATTCTGCTAAGGCCATCAACTGCTATGGCAGACCTAGGATAAGATTGAAGTTCCCCAGTTGGAAGTTGATGTTCACCAATTGGGCACCTCAATTATGAATTTTATCTTCTGCAAATTAGGGGATATAGAAACTTCCTAAAAGGGAAATGTAACTAAAAACAATGTTAATTTGATACTATAGATACTTCCCAGAAGATGAGGCCTAAGCAAAATGAGGTCTACAGATGGTGAATTTGGTGATGCTAGCCCACTGTGTGGGATAGCATCACTAAATTCACCCTCTGGGAACCTCATTCTGCAAATGTCAGACACACTAAATTCAGGCAGTTTGTTTAAAATTGCTAGCAGTATGTTTATACAAGCTGTCAGTGACATATTATTCTAATCTTGATTAATGACATGTGTTTCTCTCTGTTTGTCCACAAAGAGATATCTGCAACTTTAATAGAACAGGTATTAAAGTTGGAAGCTGGAAATGATATCTGTTGGAAGTGATGTTGGTTGGGTGCAGGCCACTGCAGGGTGGGGGGTGGGTCTGGGCCATGTGGGAGGGGGGATGGGTAATGGAATATTTCTGTAATTTCAGAAGATTAAAGATTAAAGTTTCATAACTCTGCAGATGTTATAATGGTGTAACTTTTTTCAAATTTTATAAAAAATAAATTTTTTGTTTGTTAATTGGAGTATGGTGAAAATTCCAAAAATCTGAATTTGACCAATTTTTTTTTTTTTTTAAGTTATGTCACTGGCTCCACCCACATTCGACCCAGTGACCTCATTTGAACAAATCTGAATAACAGTCCCCCAAGGACCCTTTGTACCAAATATGAACCCATTAGGCCAAATGAAATTTGAGAAGAAGTCGTTGTAAGAATTACAGAGTTATGGCCCTGGCTTCGCAACTATTTGACCCAGTGTCCTCATTTGAACAAATCTGAATGAGAGTCACCTAGGGAACATCCACACCAAATATGAACCAATTCGGCATTACAGTTTCAGAGGAGAAGATGTTCAAAGAATTGTTGATGGACGGACAGACGGATGGACGGCACGACGGACGGACGGACGGACGGACGAGGAGTGATGACTATAGCTCCACCGGAGACTTCGTCTCAGGTGAGATAAAAACCACGCCAGGCGAGCCTTCAATGAAAAAAAATGTTGTTATGCCAAACTGCAGCCTAATTAATAATTATTGTAGTTTCGACAGTCTGTTGTGTATTCGAGTGAATTATTTTGTTTACGCACTTATCGATCTTGACTGGAAGGATTTTATCAAGCTGTTCACAGTCGCGCACTTCTCCACACACTATGTTTCGTGTGAAGAAACAGACAGGAACATTATTATGACGAATATAAGCCATCATGATACATGTACTAGTATAATAACCACCACCTTTTTAATCACACCCCATATGTGTTTAATTGTACTCCATTAACGCACAACGGGATGACACTAGTGTGTGAACTAGCTTCCGAAATTGGTACCATACAACGAAAAAGAAGCTATATGGCCTAACTTGTATTCTTTCAGAAACAGTTAAATTAATTTCACACGAAATTCCGCTCGCTCATTGCATTTCTGCATAAATTAATCTCATTTCACACAACTGTTATCGCCTCAAAGTGCATTTTAGCCATCATTATTCGTTATATAATCCAACATTCTAGCAAATCCAGTTCATAATTCAGCACATTCAAACAGTTTTATTCCGTGATCGCTATTTATCGTAAAGGCCTAGCTAATTAACCGCCGACTGCAATATTTTACACGTAATTTATCAACTCGTTACGCGATTGGCGGAATTATTTTAAGCTCCACCCACCGCTGTCACCGGTAAGCGTCGATGCAGATGATCGGTCATGTGACTGCGTTGTGGTCATGTTATCGCACTCACGTGATTTACACTTAGAATATTTCCGCGATTTTTTTAATATCATAATAATAAAAATACTATCTGCTCGATTTTTTTTGACAGACTAATTCCTTTAAAGATGCATAATCCGATTAAGTGCCCCTCAGTTACTATTTATTTGGATTCGGGGGTTAAAAATAAATATTTTATTCGAGTCGAGGAACCCACCTATCAAAGCTTAGACTTATTAGATATAGATTTTTGAAATCTATTATTTTTCACCATCGGGAATTATTAGTGGCCCAGTAAACAGTCGACGAGCTCGGACCAAATTGGGGATGAAGATGGATAACTCTAAAATCAAGAGGCCTTCTGTTGATAATAAGGTCAAATTTCGTTTAACAACATTTTAATAAATAACATGTTTCGCCGGGCAATTTTATACTATAGTTGACAGTGGATAGAATTATTTTTGGGCAATTAATCAAATCTGATAACTGACGCTGCATTTCTAAAAATGTTGTTGTTGTTGGAATCTGATTATATGGGGACGGATCGAATCAGATTGAGTACCTTTAAATGATTAGAGAGACGCCGACACTTGATATCCTTGACATCAGACATAGTCTGAGCGTGTGACCTTGAAAACAATGGTAAAAAAGGCAGTTTTTGTGTCATTCTGTGCGGATGCCACTGTAGAAAAACTTATTATCTGAAATTCTCTTTAGGGAAAATTCCCAATTCAACATGGTGAATATGGTAGTCAGTATTGAAATATTCACCATAGACTTTGCATGATATTAGACTAAATCAACCTACATGTATATAAAAATTACACATACTGATATGCCATATTTCAACAATAGCCCCTCTTAAATCAATAAAATTCAAAATTTGGGTGATGTACGTCCGATAATGTTTTCTATACTGCTATGATTGTGGTCAAATTTGCAACAATAATAGTTGCAGAATATAAGAGAAACCTATATGCTATATATATATATTCGAAGAGCCTAGAATCCACCTCGAGGAACTGTCCCAAAATATAACCACTCGAACGTATAGTCACAGAAATAGAAAGATCTTAAGGTTTTTGTACACACAACACTGTCTACAAATGTATCGCCATATGTATATTGCTGCTATATTTTGTCTTGTCCACTAGAAGCCTAATTTAATATGGTACAAAGGTTTTAGATATACCTTGATTTTGATGTCTTTTGTTAAAGCAGAATATACCGGCGGTATCAGAAGTACATGTATGTAGTCAGAATATATGTAGTCAGAACTATTTTGATGGTTACTATATATAAATCAGATTCCAACAACAACAATTTTTGAAATGCCGCTGCAGTCATCAGACTCGACTAATTGCCGAAAATAATGCAAACCAGAGTCAACTGTAGTATAAAATTGACCAAAACCTGTTATTTATCAACATTTTGTTCATGGTTGTCAAATATCTAACATCTAAAGCCACTTGATTTTAGAGTTAACCATCTTCATCCGCAATTTGATTCAAGACCATCGGCTTGTCAACTTTTTGCCCTCAGATGGTGAAAAATAATAGATTTCAAAAATCGATATCTGATCACTTTGAGCTTTGATGGGTGGGTTCCTCGACTCTAATCAAATATTTTTTACCCACGAAGCCAAAGAAATAGTAATTTGGTAGCGTTAATTCGGATTATGCATCTTTAAAAGTGCACCGTAATAAAAATGTAGACATCTACGACTCATGTGAAGAATCATTTAATTCTCGATGATCTTAGTGAATCCTATGATCTGTGTCTAACTCTATTACAAACATTCTTTCCGATCATGTGCTGAAGGATGAAATTATTCACTTTTGTCCCAGACAAGAATCGTAATAGATTATAATGGCAATTTATCAAAACATGAATAAGTATCATTTAAACTCATTTCAATTCTTTCATTAAAATTACCCAAAAATAGCCAATATAAAGAGGGGATGAGATTGCTTTCATAACCGAACATTCTATTTATAGGTTATTACTTGGTTAATTTGATAATAGTCAAGATACTAATATCAGCTCGAGGTACATGTAACTTCATATCAGCCTGAGACCGAAGGCTGATATGAAGTTACTGATGGCTGATATGAAGTTACCGAAGGCTGATATGAAGTTACCGATGGCTGATATGACTCACCAATATCCAACTAACCAAGTAATAACCTTGTTGTTAATTAGATTAACTATATGATAGAATCATTAATATCCATTTAATTCCAACGTCAGTTCATCTGTGTAAATATAATATTGAATGGACAGCAGGTAGAATATAAACAAAATCAAAAAATTTACATCTTAAATAAGATATTTACGAGTTGTAATGTTGTGCATGACCACACACGTTATATGTTCAAGTAGATATTCACGATTTCTATTGCAATTACAGAATAAACACCAGTTCGAATATGGCCTGAAACTCTTGCCATTATTTCAAGTCAATTTAGAAATTGTTGTCATATCGGACTATCACTGTGATGTCTATGACTGCGTCCCCCAGATGGCTGTAACATTGGACGTAAACACTATGCTTCGCTTGGTGATGTCACAACTGATATCAGACAAGTTTGGTGGGTTATCAGACAAGTTTGGTGGGTTATCAGCCGAGTTTGGAGTGATATCAGACGAGGTCGATAATAGGTCACTCAAAGCAAAAATGTTATATCTAATGTGATGTCTGTGACTGCGTCCCCCCAGATGGCTGTAACATTGGACTTAACACTACGCTTTGCTTGGTGATGCAGGGTTTCCGCCAGGCCGGCTGCGGGTCCGTCCCACGGACCCATTCCCCTCGCAGATGATCTTTTTGATTCATACATGTACCAAAAGTCAGTAGCAATATATCATAAAAAATCCGGCTGCAACGGGAGTTCGGGGGGTTGAACAGAATACTGGTGAAAAACGGGTTAATTGAGTATAGTACTTTACCGGTACAGCGTAACCCTTTGAAATCAAAGCGCCAAAACTACAACGTAATGTTTGGTGTGCATTGAAATAGCGACGTTATATACAGCGTAATAAATGTCGCGGTAACATCAAAGAATGTCGAACTGCTGAGTGCGGATATTACTTCGCACGGGATTTCTGTGGTTGAAACTACTCACGCTCGGAGATCCCGTGCTATCGTACGATTACATAATTTGATCAAAGAATGCCGAATTGCTGAGTTAGGCAGAGTAGGGATCAACATACAAAAAAAATGCCCCCACCCAATATGGAGATAAAGTCAAAGTACAGTCCATAATAGTTTCGTTGTCCCGCCTGGGTCCCCAAACACAAACAACGGCTCACATGTTCCCATTTCCCGCCAAAACTCAATTATATTTTATAACACGTTGGCTAAAACACTACAGCAGCGGTCGTCAGTAACTGTTGTTTGACTAATACAGACTATTGACAAGCTACGCGTTCCGAGTTTGAATGATTTCACTAACATTCGTATTTCGCTGCTATAAATATTTTCTGCAGACAAACCCTGCAGTATATATGACATCACAGCGCACACATAGTTTTACGATTGAAAGAATACATGGAAAAATCAGTTTCGTTTTCACAGAAGCTACTTGAAATTCTAGGAAATACTTAATTCAATTCTCCCAGCTAGGTGGTATTGGATAGATGCTTTTTAGTGTTTAGTTTCATTATACCTGTCGGAATATTATTGTAAGTTATAAATTTTTAAACACTGTAAGTTGTAGCTTGATATAGTCTCATTAGTCTTCAATCAGACGGCAGTCTTACGTACGTAATTACATGATTAATTATCTGGATACCATCAACAGAATTAATGCACCCACGGAAAATGATCGACTTGCGTAATATACGTAGCTTTGGATTGCTTTGTGTGACACTCAGGTGCAAGGAAATGGCTACTATTCAGTGTCAAATAACAAAATTTTCGAACCATGGTCATCCCGTCGCGTTATGTGTTTCCCCAAACCGGACTCATTAATTTCCCCTTGGCGGAAACCCTGGGTGATGTCCCAACTCATATCAGCCGAGTTTGGTGGGTTATCAGCCGAGTTTAGTTGGTTATCAGCCGAGTTTGGGAGTGATATCAGCATAGGGTGATAATAGGTCGCTGAAAGCAAAAATATGATATCTAATTAATAATCAGTTATATTCACAAAGGCCACATATATGTGAGTTAAAGAACCGCATAATGGTGTTTGCTTGTGCATCCAAATGTTGCATATTTATGCCGTACACACAACCATAAATTGAGACATCGAAAGACTTCACGAATGTGAATTAAGTGATTTCTAATTTGAACATCAAACCTTCAGAGTAACTTAGTAAGTCATAGATGTGAGTCGTTATCACAAGGAAAGGTGGCAGACATGAACACTGTGCATTGCTTTATATGAGCATCCAACTGTCCACAGATCATAATATATTGAAACACTTTTTATAATCTACTGGTTTTGATAAGCGATTGCATGGATGCTCTTTAACAGAGATGATAATTGGAATTTTTTTTAGCATGACAAAAATTCAAATGTGTTAAAACTTCCCTTTGAAAGTCAATTATCAGAAGCCCCTACATGTTATTAACCCTTCCATGACTGGAGCTTCCTGAAATTTGGAGAAAACCATGTGCCAATGCATTCTCTTATATATGTAAGTCTCCCATAGGGAGCCTCGCATATACAAGAGAATACATTGGCCTAACAATATTTACCTTGACCTTGTAAGCCAGAGCATTCTCTAATATAAGTGAATGCACTAGCACAGGATCTTTAATGATGAACCAGAGCATAAAAGGGTTAATGTGCCCATTGTCACAATCAAATTATAATTAATTTCTTGAATAGAAAACGATGGTAGTTTTATGGTGTCAAATCACACTATGAATCTTTAAAAAAAAGAGTGTTATGAGATGTACATGTAGTTTCACGAGAATCAGAATTTTGCCTAGAATCGAATCACTGTTCCCAAAAATTTAATCGAACCTCCAATTGGGGTTAAACTATTAATTATTCCGTTTTCTATCTAGTTTTGTCTTCAGAATACGGAGTCATTACTGCTACAGGACCTTAATTGTTGGGTTTTTTTCTGGGTTACGAACCAAGAATTTTTTTTACACTTTCGTGACTCCAAATAATTTATCGAACATTATTTAAATGAATTACGAGGCCACAGTGCCAAAACATTTCAATACTTAAATATCCAAATCTGTGTCAATCTCGAATCAAGAGACCGTTATCATCGATAAACATCAAATCAAATCTTGAATATTCCCTGGACCCCAATGGAATGAAAGTTAGAAATATCCTATTTGTTGGCTTTTTTGTATATTGGAACAGCATTGTTGGTTTAAATGAGATTTTATAATGATTCCAAAATCATATCATGACAGAGAATTAACCATTTATACCCTGAACATCATAATATTCACCATTTGGGAACTTCAATCTGAGTCTATGTCGCTCATAGCAGATGAGGCCATGCAGAATGAGGTCCCAGGAGGGTCAATTTAGTGATGCTAGCCTGCTATGCGGGATAGCGTCACTAAATTCACCCTCTGGGAACCTCATTCTCCAAATGACAGGCACACTAAACTCAGGCTTGTTCGCTAGGTGAATAGAAAGTTAATGAAATTCAACTGATAATTAAGATAATAAATATCAACATCAAGAATGCTACCATATTAGCAATTGTAATTCAATTGAGTATTTGTCACTAAAAACAAGCATTCTGATTGGCCGAGAGCGGCTAACTTTCGTTTTCGATTCACCGACATCGGCCGCTTCAGCGTGCATCAAATCTGAATGTAGCACGGTCAAATTTCATCGGCGCAGAACGAGTAGCGAAACGAGCACACGTGCGTTGTTGTCTATAGATACCGTTCATCGGCCGCTTCAGCGCGCATCAAATCTGAATGTGGCACGGTACAATTTCATCGGCGCAGAACGGAGTAGCGAAACGAGCCAACCCGCCCCACAGGAAATGCTTACGGAGCAGTGTTCCGAGTAACGCAATGAACAAACCCAATGATTTGTGCACGGTGACAGTGGCGAAATGAAAGTCTCGATTCGTGTCATGAAAATGACTAATTGATACTTTTTATACAGTTTTTTTGAAATTCCTTGCTAGATTGAATTACAATGGTGATAAACGTACCCTGTTTCGTTGTACATCTGGGATTCGAGCATGAAAACAGTTTGTGAACTCGCCGACTCGTTCACAAACTGTTTTCAGGCTCGAATCCCAGAATGTACAACTCAACAGGGTATGTTTATCTCCTAACTATCACATAAAAAATATATTTGCTTCTCAAGGTGTCAAAATATCTTTCTTTGCCAAAAACATCAAACTGACTGCGCTGTTACAGTAAACATTCTCAAATGCACCAGCCCTCTTAATACACATTGTTTGGCTTCGGCAATCAACTATGGCAACCCTTTGTCATGGCCCAGTTTGGTTCAGCAAATGGCTTCGGCATTGCTTTCGCCATTTGCTGATTGCCATAGCCAATTATGAGGGCTGCATGCACTACCCATGATGCATGGACATCATTGTCAATTATTGGATTCATTTAAATATTGAATGAAATCTGGAAGGTAGCATTGTGGAATACACTTTGAATGGATTGTTAGGAAACATTGCTGACCACAAACATTCACCATGCCCAAGAGAAAATCAAAAGTTTTGTTCAAGTTAACTGGGGGGGGGGGGGGGGGACTTGGTTAAAAAATTGGGCTAACCATTTTATCCTGCGTGATCGAACAATGGGTTAACCCAGAACAAACCATGAAACACGTATGTAGGTCATGGTGAATCTGAAATAATACTAGCATGCATTGTATTATCAAATAACACATGTTCTTATTCCGATCTTTTAAGCGATCCCATGCGACGTTTGTATCGACAATGAAAATGAAACTATAAAGACACCATCAGGAAATAGCATAGAATAACTCTTCTAGGAAAACATTAGAAATGACCATTTAGGAGATGTTGGTCGGGGCATGTAACAAAACACAGAACTGCACAAGTGTCTTCCTGGCCCAGCCCTTAAAATTGATATTTGTCTTCTATAATTGCAAGAAATTTTATATTGGCTTCTTCAGCAATTGATACTTTTCTTCTATGGCATTGCTTTATAATTGCATGAAATTCTATGTTTCCGGTAGCTTCTACGGCATTGCCTTTTGCCAGAGATAATTTTGAGGGCTGCTGGCCGATAGTTTATTGCACTCTTGCGATCGCGGAAGGATACCAGTATCATACCACTTGTGCTATCCTTATGCCATTGCTCTCATGCCATACAGTGATGACCACTGCCCAGGAACACACGTGTTCGCTTCTGTGTATGTACCAGTAGATTTTATCTGTGTTAACTGGTGAAGGTTTATCAAGAATATTTCACGGCATGAAAATTTGCAGAACGCTTATTTACTCACAGATTTAACTTGATATTTTGGTCACTATATTTCTAAATATAATATAAATTTTCTGCAGTGCCAATAAAAAACCTGTTACATTTCTTAACTTTTCAGTATGTTAAAAATAACAACACAATCACGATTCCTTGAATTTATCTAACTCATATTGCCATAGACGTTCATAATTTAGGTTTCAATTATGGACTGATTTACTAATACATTGTACTAAATATTCTAAATAAGAATGCATGGACTGACATTTTCTTCCAATGGCTATAGACATCCTCTTCCCCCTAACCATAAAGGAAACCCTGCCTAAATACAGGCCCACTAGTACATGTACTTCACACAAGATGGCGCAGGTAACTGATGTTATACTATTACATAATATGCAAATGAAGATGGATTCAGGACTGTTGGTTCGGATATAGTAAATATCAGTCCAATTTGTGAAAAAGCCAAATAATTAGGTGCCAAACTTAAGGCAAAGTTAAAGTTTATATCATTTTAATCTTATGTTCTTGTTTAATAAAGTATCAAATATTTTTTTTTTAAAGAGAACAAAAAACGTGGCCGATCTTCTGGTACATTTGACCCAGAGTTATATGAGTCAAGAAGAAAGTATAATTTGACTCAAAATTCAGCAACATTGGACTTCATTGGATGGGCATCACATGACCTGCACCCTTCTACATTTCCCACATGGACATGGTGCATGTAGTTTGAAACAACCTATCAAAATTAGGAGCATCCAGCTGTCCACAGATCATAATTGAAACACTTTTTATTATCTACTGGTTTTGATAAGCGATTGCATGGATGCTCTTTAACAGAGAAGATAATTGGAAATTTTTGAGGATGACAAAAATTCAAAGGTGTTAAAACTACCCTTTGAAAGTCAATTATCAGAAGCTCCTACATGTTATTAACACTTCCATGACTGGAGCTTCCTGAAATTTTTAGAAAACCCTGTGCCAATGCATTCTGTTATATAATGTAAGTCTCCCATAGGGAGCCTCGCATATACAAGAGAATACATTGGCCTAACAATATTTACCTTGACCTTATAAGCCAGAACATTCTCTAATATAAGAGAATGCACTGGCACAGGATCTTTAACGATGAACCAGAGCAGCTCCCGCCATAAAAGGGTTAATGTGCCCATTGTCACAATCAAATTATAATTAATTTCTTGAATAGAAAACGATGGTAGTTCTATGGTGCTAAATTATAAAACTTTTGGGGCCATGATGGCTTTGCTTCACACTGATGTTGGATTATGAGGGACTTCTGCTGTGCATTTGGGGCAGAATTAAACTAGAGGTGTGACTGTCCCAATGGGACTAACTCCGACTAAGGATACCCCCCGTGTTTTTAAAATACTAAGATGTTTCACATGTCAGTAAACATTTAGTTAAAATAACAGTTCCCATTGCAGGTGCACAAACCTAACCCTAATCTTAAACCTATTGACCGAAAAATGTAGGAATAAAAGCTCGGACAAAAATTATGCATGTTGCGAAAATTTTCTAAGTCAAAAAAGGGCGGACTGACATTTTCTTCCAATGGCTATAGACATCCTCTTCCCCCTAACCATAAAGGAAACCCTGCCTAAATACAGGCCCACTAGTACATGTACTTCACACAAGATGGCGCAGGTAACTGATGTTAGACTATTACATAATATGCAAATGAAGATGGATTCAGGACTGTTGGTTCGGATATAGTAAATATCAGTCCAATTTGTGAAAAAGCCAAATAATTAGGTGCCAAACTTAAGGCAAAGTTTATATCATTTTAATCTTATGTTCTTGTTTAATAAAGTATCAAATATTTTTTTTTTAAAGAGAACAAAAAATGTGGCCGATCTTCTGGTACATTTGACCCAGAGTTATTATATGAGTCAAGAAGAAAGTATAATTTGACTCAAAATTCAGCAACATTGGACTTCATTGGATGGGCATCACATGACCTGCACCCTTCTACATTTCCCACATGGACATGGTGCATGTAGTTTGAAACAACCTATCAAAATTATCCGAAACAATCAAACATTTTCTACCGTTATTTACTAGCTGGTAACAGTATGATATGGCACTAGTATGCATATACGAAAGATCTAGAAACCATAATTTATTGTTTATATGACATAAAATAATGAACACATCCATGGATCTTAACCTCATGATTGAGCGGATACAGGCTGAGAGATGACAGAGCAGAGATTTTAAACTTGATTTTCTTTTAATGACAGTCTCATCCACCTGTGCGCACAAGTGCGATAATAAAAGTAAAATATCTGCTGGAAGAAGAAGGTTGATGATACATATGAGGGAAACACAATTAATATTAATTTAAACAGCATATATCACACCTCATCATAGTCACTACTGGATTTATTGATATTATTTTACTTATAAATTCACACAAGAATCAGCTCAAACCTATTTCGTAACCACAGCTATCTGCCCCAGATAGTCTGTTTCACTTGGACATATATTATTCATCCATTAGGCATTTGTAAGTGTTACAAGCATTTAATTCGAGTATAAACATTATAATTGGCAGATTTGGACACCCCTCACAAATGTTACAAATGATAAAGTCCCCAACAGAAAACCGCAGGATATTTTTCACCTCTTGCAGCGATATGTTACAAAGTGTTACGTAATTTGTGAGAGAGCGCTCGTAGACAGGTGTTACAAATGTCATCAAGTCAGATTGAGAAAACCGCAGTATATTTTTTCCTCACGTCTTGTCTATGAGTCTACTTGTATGTGGAATCTCAGAAATCATGCAATGGTTCGTAATACTTAATAACATATCGCTACAGTGAGAAAAAATAAGTTGAAGGAAACTTGAATCATTTGTAACACTTGTCTACGAGCGGTCTACATGTGTATGCATTCTCAGAACACTGTGTAACATATCGCTATACTGAGACGGGAGGAAAAAATATGCTGCTGTTTTCTCACTGAGGCATTATATCATTTATAACATTTGCAACACTTATCTACAAGAGGTATAAGTGGTATCTCATAAATCATGTAACGCTTTATAACACTTTGTAACATATATCTCTACACTGAGATGGAGGGTGAGAAATATGCTGCGGTTTTCTCACAGTTTTAAAATGAGCATGCCACTTTAAAAGATGCATCGGTAAACAATACATAATTAACAAGGGAGTTTACTTTTCAGATACCTCCTCACTTCCACATATTCACAAACGCCTGAACCGATACTTAAAATTCCAACTCCCATCGATCGAGTTAAAGCTATATTTCTAATTTTAATACACAAAAATAACATCATTCTGGGATAAACTGTTCCAAAACTTCGAAAACAGATGCTGAACACAAATATTACAGAGAGCACAGGCTAATGGTAACCTAGATAGCACAGGAGAAAATATATCGTCCTTTCAAAGTCAATAATTATCGATAAAAAAACCTACCTTTTGTACACAAAATCTTTATGTATTGATAAATCTAATATTAATCTCCCCAAATCAATCGCATATTTAAATCCAAGTCACTACTATATTCCTATATTTAACAATAATTATGAAGCGACTTCGGGGTTCACAATTTATGTGCAATGCCGGTTTCACCAATCATCGATCAGTAAACTCAATGCTTGCTCGCCAATACAATGTACATTTAGGTCATTGAGTTAATTTTCAAAAACTAATTTGAAACTATTGGAAATATGGGAATATAGTGGAGACTTCGATTCGCATATGCAATTGATTTGGGGAGATTAACATTAGATCTATTGATTCTTGAATATTTTTGGTGCAAAAGGTGTTTTTTTTATTGATATATATAAATTATTGACTTTGAAATGGACAATAAATTTTCTCCTGTGCTATCGAAGTACCATACCCATTAGCCAGTGCTCTCTGCGATTTTTGTGTTCAGCTTCTATTTTAGAAGTTTTGGTACAGCTTATCCTAGAATTGTGTATTATAATTGGAAATTATAGTTTTAACTCAATCGATGGGTATTGGAATTTTAAGAATCAGTTCAGGAGTTAGTGAATTATGGCAGTAAGAAGTGAGTCATCTGAAAAGTAAACTCCCTTGTTAATTATGTAGAGTTTATCAATGCATCTTTTGAAGTAGCGCGCTCATTTAAAACTGATATACCGGTATTTCTTAATTTATATTTTAGTCGTTTTAACGACATGCCCCTGTGGGCAAACCACTGGAAGTTTCAGTCTCAAAAAATCTTCTTTCTTCAAAATTATATAAGTTGGTAGAGTTGGTGTTTCAAACTATCATGAACATTGTAAGTCTGTGCAAGTACATTTCAAGAAAGGTGCAGCGAACAAATATCTGACTATAATCAAGAGTGTTCGCATTCGTAAAATGTTTTCAATATTTCCAATGACTCCCTATATATATACATGTATACACATTTGCATGATCCAGTAAGATGTTATTATTACTAAACATTGCGTCATTGGGATTATGGACTATATCATATGGTAGGCTACAAATCAATGCTGCAAGCCAAAACTTGTCTTAAGCATGCAGCGCGCTGGGCCCAACATTTAGGCGTTAGAAATAGTTAGATGGGAAATTTGGGATAAGGCATTTCAAGTTCAACCACATCGTCTTTTTCACAATAAAGAAAAACCAAGAAGAGTGAAATAGAAAATATTTGAATCGTGATTCCTATGAGGATCATCGAATCGGCAACCCGATTGGCAAATCAAATCAAATCTTGAATGCCCAGTGGTGGGGAAAAAATTACTGGTTTCATACAGTATCTACACTTGAAAACCGTGCGTTTGGCTTTTATTTACGCTATAACACACCATACATACCAACAGGATACAATCAACAGGTGAACTTTTCGGTTTCGTGTTTCTCATTTTCTGTTTTTTAGTGACCAGAGTTTTCCAGTTGTTTACAGTTTACCAACTCACCTTCGACATTTTGTGTATAACCTTGTTTGCTACGATACAATGACATTGCAATTTTGATATAGTTTGTATATGGGTGGTTTGTAAGCTACTATTTTCTTCCCCGAGTACCTGGAAACGCTCCAATTTCACCGAAAAAAATCCCATCGATGAAGTCACTTTCCAAACATCGAAATGACGTCAATTCCAACCAATCAAAATCTGTTTTGCAAATTAGAATATTCTTAGCCAATCAAATCTTTTCTCTCTCAAAAGCGGAAGCATTGTGAAAACCAAAGTAGATTAATAGCAATATCTGTTTATTTTCTCCAACATCTTAGTTATTTTATTGAATATATGTTCCGAATTCAAACGATTTTTATCACGAATTATTCCAGACTGCAAAAGTTTAGTTATGGCTCCTTGAGAGTGAACCATTCTAACATCGTTTACCTGTTTGGCGTCTCAAATGAAAGTAAAGTAAAATAATCTTTTTTTTGCCAAACTCTACTGACAGTGACAGTTACTACTGACACTAGTGACCTTGACTGACAACAATTCCAACTGAGAAGTAAAAGAATCGCACTATTAAAGAGAGAATGCAAGTGCTATTATTCTATAGGAATTTACAACATAGGGTGTTAAAATCTCATTCAAAGCGTTTCTTTCACAGATCAAATTTAGCAAGTTCTGGTTTTTTGTCAGATCCTGAAAATAAGGGAAGTCGACAGAGAGGTGTCAACTTTGAAACTCTTGGATCATGGAACAATCGAATTGACACACCTATTCTTGTTGAACAAAGCATCAAAAAAGGAAAGCTTATTCCTGCAGTGCCACTTGAAGAGGTTGGTCATACAAGCCTGATAAGTCGAAGAAATCTCAATGAAGACCGAATCATTATTAGTGAGTTGACGAAAGACATTTCTATGTTTGCTGTGTTTGATGGACATGGAAGTCCTATAGCAGCTGACTTTGTCACAAACCTTCTCGAACCTTATCTGAAAACACAGCTTAGAACATCTAATAATCTTAGTGATGTCCTCAGAGATACATTTCTTCACCTTCATAATCTCTTAGCTCGCCAGCTTTTCTTCAGATTCATGGGTACAGAATGTTGGTCTTATACTGGTACTACAGCAACAGTTTGCTTATTGTGCAATGGCGATGAGCTAACAATAGGTCATGTTGGTGATACCAGGGCTATTTTATGTAGAAATGGCAAGGCTATTAGGCTCACAACTGATCATCATGCTGATGTTGAAGAAGAGAAGCAACGCATAGCAAAATTTGGTGGTACAATTATATCGAATAGTGTTGGTGTTGCACAAGTTGACGGGAGACTGGGTATGACTCGAAGCATTGGAGATGTGTCAGTGAAGCATCTTGGAGTTACACCAGATCCGTTTATATCCTCGATGGAGCTTAAGCATGGGAAAGACGCTTGTTTAATTCTTGTATCAGATGGTGTAACATTTGTGTTGAGTGACCAGGAAATGGCTGACATTGTGATTAGTTGCGCAAATCCATCCGAGGCAGCCAATTTCATCACAGACCAGGCACTACAGTATGGATCAGAGGATAATGCTACCGCTATCATTGTACCGCTCGGAGCCTGGGGGAAATATCGTAGGCAAACACAGGCAATTCCCTACAGTTTCAGACGCACCCTAATTGGAGCAGTGGGAAAATACTAGATGCAGCAATTATCGCCGGATGTTACCTCCCAATAGTTATGAATTGGTCAAGTTCACTTGTTTCCATTGATTCGAGTACCCAGTATCTCCAAAATCTTGCCCAATAGTCGGGATGTCATATATTTTTCTAAAGATATACTGTACTGCTCTATGTAATTGACCCAGTAACTGGGGTTATTATGCATTTATAATAGTTCTATGACTGCTGTGGCACTACAATTAAATGCAGTAAAGAAACCCTGGTTATATTCCTTGACATTTCCACACAAAAAAAATATCAACTAGGAACCATACTCTATTGAACGCAACAAAATCAACATCTATTACTTATTTCTACACTCAACCAAGTCAACTGGCAGATTAAAAGAGCATTAAGCCCCCTTTTCCAATGTAATTCTCATACATGTAGCTCATTGCAAGTTGCGTGTACACACAAATGGAATCAAGTACATGTAGCGGTCAGCAACGTCATGTGACGTAATTTCAAACAACCAACATCCTGCATTTATGTTCCACAGCGGAATACATGTGGGAGTGTAGATACTAGTATATGGTTACATGTCAAACCAAAATGTGGTTTAACTAGGGAGTCACCCCATTTGATGTGTTGTTTGCAGAGGCAGAACAGTATTTTCTGTTTTGGTTCAATAACAAATTGATGTTTCTTATCCGCTGGTGCCCATTTTAACTAAAAATGATAAAAACTGTGAATTTTATTTGGTTTTTCCATCATAAATCAACCTGCATAATTGAAAATGTTATATTTTGCGAATTTGCCTCTACAGTAATGCTCTAAATAATCGACTCCTTAACCACAGCAGAATTATGGGTAATTTTTCAGGATTTAGTCGGAAATATGGCTTATTGCCATTCATCGGAATGTTCTCAGTGAGAGCTTTCCGATGAATGGCAACAAGCTATATTTCTGACTAAATCCTGAAAAACTAACCATAATTCTGCTGTCATTAAAGAGTCGATTATTTATGGCATTGCTGTATCTTGTTTATTGCATGTCTGTTTGTTGGAGCTCACATACCGATTGGGTGATATTAATCAATTGGAGATCCTAGGTAATCTAACCAACGTCTCGGAGACCAAATTAACGTCGTTTTGTTAATCCTTAATACCATAAACAATGGAAACATGCAAACTTGGTACATCATTTCTATAGGAACTACTAGGGGATGGGGCTAACATGGTATCAGAACATTCTGAGTTTAGTTTGTGCAATATGTTATATGTGTAACTTTGATCATCATCTGCTACCAGTATCATCCTCCAGTAATTAAAAATACCCGACATTTTACATTTTATCACCCAAGATTCAAGATTCATACAGAGCTCACTTTTGGGCTTCATAATATATTGTAATGTTGAATTATTTGGTGGATCATAAAGAGAAGACACATAGAGTCTCAGTAAGCTGAACAAAGTTATGATCAGATATGTCAAAAATAAATGCGGTGTGCCACATTGAAAAGTTCACAACAACATTACTGCCTTGGTACTTTAATTTTCCAAATAAATGTGCATGCACGTTTATTAATTTCCTAGAAAATTTCCACCCTGCAGGTTGCTTATTTGGGTCGGCATGTTTAGTTTATTTGCTTCCTCCACGAAAACTTGAGTACATTTTGTTGACAAAAATCGCTGGGAGGTGTTTCTGATTTCTCTGTTGATGCCAGCTGTATACAGTACATTTTGACGCCAGCTGTAAATAATCATGCACTATTTGTATGACTAATATTGATACTAAATGTATGACGTATGTGTACTCCATTGCACATGCACAACATGCAAAAGCACTGGTGCTTCAGAAGCGCGTAATAATAATTGAGCACAAGATTTTACTTCTAGTAATATAACTCTGTCACATTTGTTATGTTTTGACAGCTGTGCAGAAGAGGGACACCATGCAAAACAGACATAGTTATAACCATCTCGCAGACTAGATAGGATCCACCCTTGTGGAAATGCAGGTGCTTGTTTATGCACATTCCAGGCAATTTCTCTGCCACATAATTACAAATATCAGCAGTTATAATGGTCTCAAACAGCACGTTTATTAAATTTCATCAGGAGTTCAACCCTGCATGTTTATTTGGAACAATAGAGTATCTGGTTTCTAACTAATGACTGTAACGGTTACTAACCCACATGATAATTATCCTTAGAATATTGACTCTATCAGATGTGTGATGTCATGATATTGCATTTATAATGTTTTTATTAGAACATAATGTAACATACTGGGTACATAGTATGATAAATTCATCATAATCAAGTCATTACATAAATTATACAATTAATAATTATAATTTCAATATGCTCAATCCTGCTGGAGCCATTTTAACAGATACAAATGATGCCATGATAACAACACTTTTATGAAACATAATAGTTTCAGCACAATTAATCATTTATATCTCAGAATGTCTCTCAAACTATTACTGACTGCTGAGTACCAGTTTAAACCTGTGAATTATATTCTTGATTTAATATTTTAATAAATAACTTACCATGATATGCCTAACAGTTTTCCCGACTCTTTTCTCCATTTTAATATTCACTAGGAAGTCAAAATATTCCAGTATTAAATTATTAATCATGATACATTACATTAGAAGTTGAAAATTAGGGCTGCAACGATTCATCATGATTCAGATGCATCACATTTTTTTTATCAATGCATCTTGATCATTATGAGTGTCAGATGCATTGCATCTCAATATATCCATAATTTTGCATTCAATTTCACAAGTCATCATATAACAAGTTAGAGATAACTAGCAACTACCATGTATTTTTATTTCTCAACAATAATTTCCCCACTGAGACATACCGAGTATGAGTTCGATTAGATAGAACTATTGTCAGATCAGCTGGTACAGAGATGACCGGGAACAGGACAGATAATTTAAAGGCCCACTTAATTTTCGAGTCACTGATTGTTTTTTTAAAATAGTGCCTTGACATACGGGTTTAATAACAATCAATGCCATAAAATATGATTAAAATATTATTATTCATGACCATTTGAAACGTCTTAGAAGATGCTCATAGAGAAATAGAAAACAGCTGAATGCATCAGAATGCTAGGAAATCAAACCAAAAATGAATTTTCAATGGAAGGGGAATAACTCTATCTTTAAGATATAGAGTTATTGCACTACAAAACAGATGAAACTAAAGCACAAAAACACATTGGTAACTCAACAAAAACAACATGTTCACAGTTTATTACACCGGATAATTTGATAATACAATGTTTTGGAGCTTCCTCTTTCAAATGGTATATCATATGGCATATATTTTATATATGTGATCTGGGGGTTCGAAAATTAAGTGGACTTTTAATAAACTGGCTAAGTTTTCTGAAAATCATCTCTGAATTGCAGAAACATCAATACATATTGAAGTTTTTTTATATAAAGTGTGCTTGGATAATTTGAGAATATGTCCAACCAGAATTTCCTAATTGTGTTGAAAATTTACAACTTTTATCTAACACATATTAAATAGGGCTTGCATTCTGTTTTGATCAAATCTGGCCCACTCATGTATGTTAGTTTAATTTTGAGGTCGACTATATCATATGTTGTGCTCTTTTTAATTTCAAACACACATGTATGTCAAAATATAATATGAATGTCTTCATTAATTGGTCTCAAAGTAATCATTTGTAACCAAAAAGTATTTGACTACTTTTAGAAAAGTATAGTATTTGTAATCAAATAGCTCAACTGGGAAAAGCATTTGTATTGTATTTAAAATCATCAATTTGGAAAGTATATATACATGTATTGTAAGCAAATACAGTAATGCTATAAATAATCACTCCTTAACCACAGCAGAATTATGGCAACTTTTCAGAAAAGTTACCCATAATTCTGCTGTGGTTAACCCTTTGGAGAGTATCTATAACGTCATATACATGACGTCATGAGTAAATTTAACGTCAACATCATACTCATAGCAAAATAATTATTAACAAGTTTGGGTCAAAAGTGTCCAATAATTCGTTTTAATTTATGTGCAATTTTTGTTAACATGTGTTATCATAATCATTTGCACTTGTACATTCGGGACATTATATTAATCAAAATAAGTCCTACACAAATCATTTATAAATCATATGATTTATTGAAGTTATGTCTACATAAAATAACACTTCCTGAAACGACATATATGTCGTTCTACTCCTCATCCGATAGACGACATATACGTCGTTCTACTCGCCAAAGGGTTAAGGAGGCGATTATTTTGGCCATTACTGTACTTTAGACATATACTGTAATCATCTCATAGTATCAATTAATTAATGATGCTGGTAGAGATGCTTTACATTAATTCAGCCATCCTAATCAGGCCTGAGAAAAAGGTGCCTGTCATTTGCAGAATGAGGTCCCCAGAGGGTGAATTTAGTGATGCTATCCCACACAGTGGGCTAGCATCACCAAATTCACCCTCTTGAGACCTCATTCTGCATGGCCTCATCTGCAATGGGAGACATAGACTCAGATTGAAGTTCCAAAATGGTGAATATTATGATGTACACCCATTGGGAACCTCAATTATACAATGTGTCGTCTGCCAATTTGGGGATATAGAGAAACTAAACTAAAAAAGAAATAGAATCTATGTGAAGAAGAAATTTTATAATTAAGAAACTTTCCAGAGAAGATGGGGCCTAAGCAGAATGAGGTCCCCAGTTGGTGAATTTAGTGATGCGGGATAACATCACTAAATTCACCCTCTGGGGCCTCATTCTGCAAATGACAGACACCTTATTCTCTGGCCTGATCCTAATTGCAGTAATAAAGTTGAAATTGCCATGTAAAGTACATGTACAGTAATGCCCTAAGAAATCGACTCCTTAACCACAACAGAATTATGGGTAACTTTTCAGGATTTAGTCGAAAATATGGCTTATTGCTATTCATCGGAAAGCTCTCGCCGACTAAATCCTGAAAAGTTACCCATAATTCTGCTGTGGGGAGTCGATTACTTAGGGCATTACTGTAGGTCTGAGGGCATCTTGATTCCTGAAACAAATGCTGAATTAATCTGTATTGCACACAAGCCTGAGTTTAGTGTGCCTGTCATTTGTAGAATGAGGTCCTCAGATGGTGAATTTAGTGACGCTATCCCACATAGCGGGCTAGCATCACTAAATTCACCCTCTGGACACCTCATTTTACTTAGTCTCATCTTCTCTGGTAAGTTTCTTTACTATTAAATTTCTATTGAAACTTCTTCGCAAGGATTCTATTTATTTTTTAGTTTAGTTTCTCTATATCCCCAAATTGGCAGATGACACATTGCATAATCGAGGTTCCCAATGGGTGCACATCACAATATTCACCATTTGGAAACTTCAATCTGAGTCTATGTCTCTCATAGTAGATGAAACCATGCAAGTGAGATCCCCAGAGGGTGAATTTAGTGGTGATGCTAGCCCAATGTGCAGGATAGCGTCACTAAATTCACCATCTGGGGACCTCATTCTGCAAATTACAGGTACACTAAACTCAGGCTTGATTGCACATGGTCACAAAAATTACAATCTGCATCATTGTAGCCCTATTGAAGAAGATATGTAACACAGGTGTGAATGAATATGTGTTACTGTCAAAACTTGCTGTACTATCTCACACAATCGCAGTTGAAATTTTATCATTCCATGACAAACATTCATTGTATAAATTCCTTGATACCAAAAATGATCACACCCTCACTCGGAGATTGGGGGTATACAGTAGATTAGGTCCATGGACATCTATCTATCTCAGCAAACACCTAAGCAATTTGTTGTCAGATTAGCTATCAGGAACTCTTTCTCCATTCTGGAGATTGATTACGGTTATTCATGGTCAAATAGGGGGCTTCCTTTTAATTCTGCCCCCAAATGTACAGCAGAAGTCCCTCATAATCCAACATCTGTGTGAAGCAATGCCATCATGGCCCTAAAAGTTTATAATTTAGCATGTACTTAGATAAAACTATCATTTTGGTAAAATGTTCAATATTAGTTTGAAGCAATCTGCTGACCCATATTCTTTTTCAATTCAACTTTGAGGTTTAACGACAGCTTTATTCATGATTTTCACTTAGGAAAATTTATTTTATTTTGGGTTTGATAAACTTACTAGTAGGCAAAAGCAATTTAATGATTTGTTTATTCCCACAGAACTGAAATCGCTAGTATAGACAGACACAAGGGAAATTACTCTAATCACTTGTGAAGTACTAATACTTGTATTTTTGTAGGATTTATGACAAGTGGATATTGATTGATCAGAGTATTTTACATAATGATATTGGTGCATTCAGGAATAAAGAATTGAAGTGAGTTTGAGGTTGGTTGTGAATTGTGGGTTTGAATTCTGAAGGCATCTTGACAAGGTTGGTATAGTATATATTTAGTGTTTCATGAGGTCAGCTAACAACCTCTGATGCTCTGACCTCCTTAACCCTTTACCCAACAAACCGGCCAAATAAAGCTTCAACAGCCTAAAATATCTTCGGTCTGTCTCAATAGAACCATACACATATGGATATCATTGGAACCGGCTCCTTGACCACATTGTGATAGTTACAGTTATGCCCTGTGCCAATGCATTCTCTTATATATGCGAGTCGACCATAGGTCGCCTCGCATATATAAGAGAATGCATTGGCCTAAAAAAAATATTTTTCTACATTCTTTGACAATTTTATAATTTTTAATATGTTAAGCCAATGCATTCTCTTATATATGCGAGGCGACCTATGGTCGACTCGCATATATAAGAGAATGCATTGGCACAGGGCCCTTCTGTTGGGTAAAGGGTTAATCTTGCACATTATGTTATGCTATTTTCATTCAAGATACATGTAGCGAAAGCATACATGCAACTATAAAGTTGAAATTAATGAACAATAATTACATCCAATTCGTTTCTATAACATTTTGTCAATAGATTCCAAAAAGCTAATGTGTCTAAATAGGATAACTATATTATGGCGGAAGTGAACATTGAGTGTAGAAATTTTTCTCAAGTCAACTTGCAACATCATGGCAACACACGATATTGTGGCAATGTCACTATAAAATTCCTAATATTTAATGATATTTCCTAATATTTAATACATTTTTATATTGATATTTTTTACTGAGATGTAATTCTAAGGATTAACCTTCATTTCTGATACAATTACATTTGTTCGAGATTTTTCCCTTTATTATTTGGACCAAATGTTTTTATTTGGTTTAATTACATCAGGAAATTAAGATTATTCCTTAAATATTTCAAACCATAAGTTAGGATAATATTAGCCACTATAAACATGTAATTATAAAGCATATCTCTTCATTTCATGATATAAATACATTGTATATTAATGTAATGATGCATGCTCACAAATGCTTCGCAATTGATCTGGTTGCAAATGGCACCATTAAATTTACACTGAGTAATCACACCTAGAAACAAAGAATTTTTTTTCAAACTGAGCTTACCATTTTAAAGGAACTCATGCTATTCAGCCTTAAATAATCAATTATATATTGGGTGAAAAACTTTAATTCATCAAAAAGTCTATAATATTGTTAACACCAAATTTTAGCGCTTTATATGACTTCAGAGTAAAAAAATATTTGGTCCTAGTTTGGTCTTTATACCATAACAAACCAATGGTTGCTATTAAAATTATACAAGTTTGAACACCACCGGTATGTTTAGCTGTAACATAGATTCCCTTCATACCAAATTTTTACGTAAATCTATTTATAACATAAGCACGTCATGTTCCTTTAATATGAATTTTACTATGAACTTACTATTATTATTATTGTTTCAGGTTAAAATGAGTGAGATAAAATTCATATTTCCTGTGTCGTCCGCATGGCTTGTACATAACTGTGACAAGAAAGGAACAGACTCTAAGATGAGCACAGAACATCCCAATACTGGTCCATGTGCTATTCTCGGTGAATCAGAAACGTAAGACCTAAATCTTGTTTTTTAACCCTTCCGTGACTGGAGCTTCCTGAAATTTTGCAAAAAACCCTATGCTAATGCATTATCTTATATAGTCACATAGGGAGCCTTGCATTTTTTAGCTCAACTTTACTTTGTAAAGTTTGAGCTATTGCCATGGCTTTGTCGTCCGTGTGTGCGTGTGTGCGTGTGTACGGGTGGCGTCAACAATAGAGGCTACAGGTCGTACCTTTGATCGGATCATTATGAAATTTGTCATAGCTGTTGACATCAACATTTGTACCGGAATGATTCATTTTGGGGTCATACGGAAAAAAAACATGGCCGCCAGTGGCCATCTTAGATTTCAAAATTCAATCCATTAGCACGGGCTACAGGCCGGACTGTTCATCTGATCGTCATGAAATTTGTCATGGATGTTAATATTGACATGTAGATGGGAACGAGTAATTTTGAGGTCATTCGGCCAAAAAACATGGCCGCCAGCAGCCATCTTCGATTTTACTCTTTGCATGACTAAATCCTTTAGCACGGGCTACAGGTCGTACCTTTAGTCAGATCGTCATAAAATTTGTCATGGATGTAAACAATGACATGTAGATGGGAACGAGTCATTTTTGGGTTATTCGGGCAAAAAACATGGCCGCCAGCAGCCATCTTGGATTTTACTCTTTGTATGACTAAATCCTTTAGCACGGGCTACAGGTCGTACCTTTAGTCTGATAATCATGAAATTTATCATGGCTGTTGAAATTGGAATGTAGATGGGAACGAGTCATTTTGGGGTCATTCGGACAAAAAACATGGCCGCCAGTGGCCATCTTTGTTTTCAAAATTCAATCCATTAGCACGGGCCACAGGTCGCACTGTTCGTCTGATCATCATGAAATTTGTCATGGATGTTAATATTGACATGTAGATGGGAACGAGTAATTTTGGGGTCATTCGGCCCAAAAACATGGCCGCCAGCAGCCATCTTGGATTTTACTCTTTGTATGACTAAATTCTTTAGCACGGGCTACAGGTCGTACCTTTAGTCTGATCATCATAAAATTTGTCATGGATGTTAACAATGACATGTAGATTGGAACGAGTCATTTTGGGGTCAATCGGCCAAAAAACATGGCCGCCAGCAGCCGTCTTGGATTTTACTCTTTGCATGACTAAATCCTTTAACACGGGCTACAGGTCCTACTTTTAGTCTGATCATCATAAAATTTGTCAAGAATGTTAATAATCACATGTAGATGGGAACGAGTCATTTTGGGGTCATTCGGCCAAAAAACATGGCCGTCAGCAGCCATCTTGGATTTTACTCTTTGTATGACTAAATCCTTTAGCACGGGCTACAGGTCGTACCTTTAGTCTGATCATTATAAAATTTGTCATGGCTGTTGATATTGGAATGTAGATGGGAACGAGTCATTTTGGGGTCATTCGGACAAAAAACATGGCCGCCAGCGGCCATCTTGGATTTCAAAATTTAATCCATTAGCACGGGCCACAGGTCGTACTGATTGTCTGATCATCATGAAATTTGTCATGGATGATAATATTTACATTTAGATGGGAACGAGTAATTTTGGGGTCATTCGGCCAAAAAACATGGCCACCAGCAGCCATCTTAGATTTTACTCTTTGTATGACTAAATTCTTTATCACGGGCTGCAGGTCGTACCTTTAGTCTGATCATCATAAAATTTGTCATGGATGTTAACAATGACATGTAGATGGGAACGAGTAATTTTGGGGTCAATCGGCCAAAAAACATGGTCGCCAGCAGCCATCTTGGATTTTACTCTTTGTATGACTAAATCCTTTAGCACGGGCTACAGGTTGTATCTTTAGTCTGATCATCATAAAATTTTTCCTGAATGTTAATAATGACATGTAGATGGGAACGAGTCATTTTGGGGTCATTCGGCCAAAAAAGATGGCCGCCAGCAGCCATCTTGGATTTTACTCTTTGTATGACTAAATCCTTTAGCACGGGCTACAGGTCGTACCTTTAGTCTGATCATCATAAAATTTTTCATGGCTGTTGAAATTGGAATGTAAATGGGAACGAGTCATTTTGGGGTCATTCGGACAAAAAACATGGCCGCCAGCGGCCATCTTGGATTTCAAAATTTAATCCATTAGCACGGGCCACAGGTCGTACTATTCGTCTGATCATCATGAAATTTGTCCTGGATGTTAATGTTGATATGTAGATGGGAACGAGTAATTTTGGGGTCATTTGGGGTCATTTGGGGTCATGGATGTTAACAATGACATGTAGATTGGAACGAGTCATTTTGGGGTCAATCGGCCAAAAAACATGGCCGCCAGCAGCCATCTTGGATTTTACTCTTTGTATGACTAAATTCTTTAGCATGGGCTACAGGTCGTACCTTTAGTCTGATCGTCATAAAATTTGTCATTGATGTTAACGATGACATGTAGATGGGAACGACTCATTTTGGGGTCATTCGGCCGAAAACATGGCCGCCAGCAGCCATCTTGGATTTTACTTTTCTCTTCATGTCTATAAACTAGTATTAGACATTCAACTTTCCACATTCCTAATCGCTCCATTGACTGTAATATATTAAATTATTCCATTTCCAAGTTGAGCTACAGTGTCATTGACACTTTCATTAGAGAATACATTGGCCTATAATAATATTTACCTTGGCCTTGTCTCCCTATGGGATACTCACATATATAAGAGAATGCACTGATCTGATTCTGCAATGAGAAGTTAATACAAATAATTTATATAAAAGAATGGTATATTATTTATTCGGAAGAGGAAACATAACTAGATCAACAAACAGATAATACAAGTGCTGAAGGGTTCCTATTCATTGGTGGGAAATGTTGGTTGTGGTCGATCTGTTGTACTTATTATCTGAACATTTCCTAAGGGAACTACATGTACTCCTCACTGAGTATTTAGTAAATAAAGGGTTATTTTTCTTATATAATGCGATAATCAAGTGGGAAATTTTTAGTTTATATTTTTAGAATTATTAGATAGAGTTATCCCACATGGTACACTCCGAACGAACATGAGACGTAAAATGTCCCAAATTGTTTGTATGTATATTATACCAGAAAATTTGAAATAAAATCAATATTAATTGATAAAAGCATATCCAGACAGTGGTCTTTGATTCACATTTATTATTTTATACCCAGGAAACTATATAACACTTGTTATAAGAAGAGATAGACCATCTTTAAGGTGTATCATCAAGCCTTGAAATAGTCAATGTCTGTCATTTGCAGAATGAGGTCCCCAGAATGTGAATTTAGTGACGCTACCCGCGTAGAGGGCTAGCATCACTAAATTTACCTTATAAATTTAGTTTAAAGCCGTAAATCCTCATAGAGCTCTTAGGCAATTTTCGAATATATCAGAGCAATCGTCAGTGCTGCCTACACACAGGCGCACCAATTAAGTTAAGTTACCTTATTGGGACCTCATTCTGCTTAGGCCTCATCTTCTGGGAAGTATCTATAGTCTCAGATTAACATTGCTGTTAGTTACTTTTTCCCTTCTATTCAGTTTCTATATCCCCTAATTTCCTAGCCTGCTGTGTGGGATAGCGTCACTAAATTCACCATCTGGGGACCTCATTCTGCAATTGACAAACATTCTATTTCAAGGAAGAATCCATCCAGGAATCAACAGCTTAATAGTATATATAAATATTTGTTTTTCCAGCGGCAAGACCTCACTGCTGTTCCAGAGTGCCCTAACTCATGCTGCCACGAATCAGAGTGTTGTGTATATATGTAGAGAGCAGTTCTCTCGGCTACCAATGTCGGTACATGGCATGCAACAACCAGATGTCACAGTTCTGCGCATGGTTAAATTTATGTAAGTTCCAGTATTAAACCGTAAACTGTAAATCTTATTTATACATAGGCCAAATTATCATTTATTATGCTTTAGGCACAAGTCTAATGGAATTAAACATAATAGAATTTATATAAAGACAAGTGGAAAAATTAGCATAAACTAAGAAATGTCAATACTTTTAATACATTAATATCATAACCTGACTATTGAAATAAAACAAATTATTTAATTGGAGGTAAAAATGACAATCCACACAGCGCAAACCAATTTTTTCAAACCATTAAGACTATCTATATTGATTTACAATGCAACCAAACTATGCATCTTATTATACATCCTGGTTGCATATACTGCATATGAACTGTTACATCGGAGACGTTGTATTATATTGTGATGGTTCTTGACTGATTTGTTACGGTTCCTTATGATTAAAAATAATAATTTTAGGGACAAAATCACACATAATTATAGAAATCTTAACTACATTAAAACATTGCTGAATGAACAGAGGTTGCATAAGTGTCGTTTTACCGAAACCTAAACTTTAGATCACAAGTAATATAGTTTAGATCACAAGTAGGAATATAGCGAGTTAAGGCCAAAAAAAAAAAGTGTTTTGGTTCTCGGGCAATTTGTTTTTCAAATCAATGAGGGAGGGAGGGTTTTATTTTTATTTTTTATTTTTTTCTGCGCATAGTAAGCATGGACAAAGATACCTTCCTCTGTCTAGTAATAACCAGAAAGGTAGAGGGAACTGTTATGCATATAAACTCATTTAGTCTTATATAAAAATGACATTGTACTACCAGTGTATGACTGGGATTACCTAACAATATATAATGCCCCTGACATTAACTACTGTTATTGTTGTCTAAAAACTGATAACTCCCCATTCTAATATGTGATCCTGAATTTAGTCCTGTGCCTTTCAATTGTATAAAGTTACAATTAGTGTAAGTTGTTCACAATGACTAATTGTAAGAAGAGCATGAGGATCAGCTAATCATTTTCTTAATTGTAGTCATCTACTTTATGTTGTAAGCCTGCAAGTCACTTTTAACACATTACATGTTAGAGCTCAATGCACACTAATATTCAACACATATCTGCTATGGACATGATGATTAAATCCCCAAAAAAAAAAAAAAAAAAAAAAAAATTTTCAAATTTATTTTTTCGTAAGTTTTTTTGTCGTAACATCGGGCATTGCAATAAAAAGGCCTAATGCGGCCCTTTTTATTCAATGCGGCGGTGCCTGAGAACCAAAACCTTTTTTTTTTTTGGCCTAACGTGCAATTATCATCATGTCCTTCTGACGTCCGAGCTTTTATTCCTACATTTTTTGGTCAATTTAAAAAAAATAATTTGGCACAGATATTTAGTACCATGGGAACCTCTGCACCTGCGATTATGCCATCTGTCTGACTTTTTTTGGTGGAGTTATCCCCCTTTTTGTCCTAGAAAATGTTCTCAACATGCATAATTTTGTCTGAGCTTTTATTCCTACATTTTTGGGTCAATGTTTTTAAAACTTAGCACAGATATTTAGCACCATGGGGACCTGTGCTCCTACTATTATGATGTCTGTCCAACTTTTTTTGTGGAGTTATTCCCCATTTTCTACTTAGAACATTTTTGCAACATGCATGATTTTTGTTTGAGCTTTTATTCCTACATTTTTCGGTCAATAGTTTTAGGATTAGGGTTAGGGTCAGGGGGTTTAGGGTTAGGGTTACCTGTTGACATAATTCCAGTGCGCAATATATGTTATGGCTACTTCATGTTGAATACAGGGGGTATTCCTTAGTCCCACCTCGGACAGGCCCATCTCTAGTTTCATCTGAAGTTTTCGACCTTAGAACATAAAATATATCCATCCCTCCGTCATCTTAGATCAGATGTGAATGATTTTTGGTATAATCATGTACCACAATGGGATAAAAGATATCATCAGGCAACAGGTTTTGTTCGGTCCATCACAGGCCGAACTAAAACATCTCGCTTATTAAGCGACCTCAGAAAATTAATAAACCTCATCGGAAACCTATCTTTGTCTGGAATACTCTGTGCGGTGACTTGTTATTCTTTTAAAGATTGGTGTAAACAATATTTATTCCCAATACGAAAAAAAGATTAATATTTTAACAAAATGCTAATGGATGATTTATATGGGTGATTGGAATGGGATGAGACAACAAGCCTATTGCGGCTTTTTTGTAAGTCCTCTCCCAAGGATTACCACTATACAGTAATATCCTAAGTAATCGACTCCTTAACCACAGCAAAATTATGGGTAACTATTCAGTATTTAGTCGGAAATATGGTTTGTTGCCAGCGAGAGCTTTCTGATGAATGGCATCAAGCCATATTTCCGACTAAATCCTGAAAAGTTACCCATAATTCTGCTGTGGTTAAGGAGTCGATTACTTAGGGCATTACTGTAGTTTAATATTTCTTTGTAGGTATATGAACAAAGTGGAGGACTTGATTGACTTCTGTGCAAGTATTCACACTAAAGCTGTGCTACCCGACCACATCGTGGTTGACGATTTTGATTACTACTGTGGAATGATGAAGGTCAGTGGGATCACAGGTCAAACAGAAAAAAATGTGAAATACTGTTTATGTATCTTTATGCAAAGTTGTATGGGAGGCCAAATTCACATTTATTAATAATTGCGCTGGAGCGCAATTATTGTTACAAGCTTTTGTATTGGATTTATTTATTAACTCGGGGTTAGCCATATATGGGGAAAGCTGAGGCGCAATTAATTTTGTATTGGATTTATTCATTAATTTACTGGGGGTTTAGCCATATATGGAAAATTAATTGCGCTTCAGCGCAATTGAATTACACTTCAGCGCAATTAATTTTGATAAATGTGAATTTGGCCTCCAATAAAGTGGTATATTGGATTTAGCTTGTCCACCCATCTGTCAAATAGACCCATTTTTTCCAAAATCTCATTCCTTATTTTTGTGGTCATTTTGATATGCCCGTATAATTGTTTTCGGTCAGTCGATTCGATCATTTTTCATTTCTGGATGATAACTGAATTTCTTATGTTGTTCACAAACACAAAATACAGGTCGAGTTCGATTTTGGGGTCCGGTTGCCAATTTTTACTGGAATTTCGGACCTTGGTTGAAATTTTGGCTCAACTTTTATTTCCGGATGATGACTTGTTGTTACTGAATGGAATGAATTTGGTATGCAGGTTTAAAACCATGAGTTACAGGTCAAAAGAGACTGTGGGTTTCATCCAGCCATTTTTAGATCATTTTGAAATATCGGCACATAATTCGGCCCACATTTATTGGAGAAATGTTTTGAAAATTTACAGGCATGTTCAGGATCACTTCTAGATGGGGGCTATTGAATTTGAAGATTTTCGATGAATAAAATGGCTGCCATCTTGGATTTTAATTTTTGCATGACTAAATACTTCAGCACACCCTACAGCCAGCATTTTTCATCCAATTGATCTCAAACTTCAGAAGGCGCTTCGTGTTGACCTCGGCTATTACATAAACATTTGAACTTTCCGCATTCCTTATTGCTTCTTTGACTGTAATGTATGATATTATCCCCTCTCCAAGTTGAGGTACACATTCATTACTACAGTAATACAGACCATTTTCTTGGTTTCCTACAGCTATGGTGCTTGTATTGATTTTGTTTTGAAATGTGTTTTTACAGGATGAAGGCACTGAACATGGTGCTGCTCGCCTGTGTGCCTTACTTCTTGATACTGTCAGCTTCATCCAGAATAAAAAGTATGTTGAGGCAGATGAGTGCTTAACCCTTCCATGACTGAAGCTTCCTGTAATTTTGCAAAAAGCCTGTGCTAATGCATTTTCTTATTTCCCATAGGGAGCCTCGCATATATAAGAGAATACATTGGCCTAACAATAGTTACCTTGACCATGTAAGCCAATGCATTTTCTTATATATGCGAGGCTCCCTATGGGAGACTCGGATATATAAGAGAATGCACTGGCACAGGATCTTTTATGTTGAACCAGCGCAGCTCCCATCATGAAAGGGTTAATAATCCCTTTCTTTACTGAAAGGATTCTCCCATTCAGTTATAAAAGTATATATTGGAATGGTCTATCATTCATATCAGGGATGTTCAGGAAATGTAAGCAGACAACAAGATAATACAAGTTCAGAAGGGTTCTCTTCATGGAAATGTTTAAGTTCAACAAATGGCCTATGTTGCGTAGGTTGCATTTTGCGTTGGAAATGGAATATAGGAGATACCACTAAATAATTCAAGTGGTTGTGATATGTTCGTAACAAATCCAACATATGGCATGGAAGTGTGTGCAGTGAAGCTTCAGTGGTTATTGTCTCCAATCGTCAAAGAACTCGGCTTAGTCTGAGAATAAATTTGACTTGTATTTATGTCAATAAACAAGCGTGAAAATAGTGTTTGTCATTTGCAGAATTAGGTCCCCAGAGGGTGAATTTAGTGACCCTATCCCTGATGGCAGGCTAGAATCACCAAATTCACCCTCTGGGTACCTCATTCTGCTTAGGCCTCGACTGCTATGGGAGACCTAGGATCGTGCCAGCATGAGTTAGGGCACTTTGGAACAGCAGTGAGGTCTTGCCGCTGGAAAACAAATATTTATATATATTATTAAGCGGCTGTTTCCTGGATGGATTCTCCCTTGGAATAGCATGTCTATCAATTGCAGAATGAGGTCCCCAGAGGGTGAATTTACATGTAGTGACGCTATCCTGCACAGCAGGCTAGCATCACCAAATTCATCCTCTGGGAACCTCATTCTGATGAGGTCTCAACTGCTATGATAATGGGAGACCTAGGATCAGATAAAACTTCAGTTGAAATTGGAGATGTTCACCCATTAGTCACCTCGATTATGTATTTTATCTTCTGCAAATTAGGGGATGTAGAAACTTCCCAGAAGTAGAAAAAGTAACTAAAAACAATGTTAATTTTATACTATAGATACTTCCTATAAGATGAAGCCTAAGCAGAATGAGGTCCCAAGAGGGTGAATTTGGTGATGAAAGCCCATTTTGCTGTATATCATCACTAAATTCACCCTCTGGGGACCTCATTCTGCAAATGACAGACACACTATTTGCATGCTTGTCAAAAAAGGTTTAGATGTTTGGATTAGACAAGTTTGGCATTTTTGTAGAATATCTCTATGACAGATATGATGGTCTGCAATATCATGTTTATTCAAACTTATTATAGTAATGCTCTAATTAATCAACTCCTATAAATATAAATATGGCTTGTTGCCATTCATCGGAAAGCTCTACCCGAGAGCTTTCCGATGAATGGCAACAAGCCATATTTCCGACTAAATCCTGAAAAGTTACCCATAATTCTGCTGTGGTTAAAAAGTCAATTAATTAGGACATTACTGTAATTCGGAATCTATTTGAGATAATGCAACACACTGCTGGTGAATGGTGAATTCTAGACAATGGGTTGTGCCATTGCAATAGACCAACACAACTTTGGACACAACATGCCCACCTGAACACTTATATACACAGTGTTCTTTGAATCTCTATTAAGTGCCCTACTCTGAGTGAAGGAAAATCTTAAATTATTATACCCCCATGACCAAAGGAAATGGTGGGTGTACTGAATTACATGTGTCCTGTCTTCTCCTCGCCCTGTCTTGTCCGTCTGTTCAAGCAGATATTTGAACTGCTGGTTGTTAGATATCAATGCACTATGGTATGGATATTCACCACTATGAGGGCAATCACCGCACCTCATACATTAAAGGTACTCAATCCGATCAGAGGGTCCCCATCTCAACAGATTCCAACAACAACAATCCGATCAGAGGGTCCTATATTACTATTTCTTTGGCTTTTGGGGTAAAAAATATTTGATTCAAGTCGAGGAACCCATCAAACAAAGCTCAGAGTTATTAGATATTGATTTTTGAAATTTGTTATTTTCTCGAGATGAATACTAATAATTGCCTTCAACTACGTAATATGCTCGAGATGTGTACACCAAAACACTATTCAAACAGACAAGGATGGATAACTCTAAAATCAAGTGGTAATAATAACGCAATTTTGACTGTGTTCTGGGACAGAAAATATTCCCGATAATGAAAAATAATAGATTTCTAAAATCGATATCTAAAAAATCTGAGCTTTGATGGGTGGCTTCCTAGAACCGAATCAAATATTTTTGACCCCCGAAGCCATTGAAATAGTAATTGAGAGGAGTTTTATCGGATTGAGTACCTTTAATTTTCATTGCCCGAGTGTTGATGTGGGTGTTATAAAATTTTGTATTTCTTTCAGTAAAAACAATGATGGCCGATGTTCTCTATTGTTGAGCTGTTGCGACTCGGTCAAGACACTTCCATCAGTTCTCCAGCTGTTTGGTATAAACACAGTAAATCTGACGCGTAAGTAAATTTTAAGATGCTGAATCCCATTTGGCCCTTTAATAGTACTGTTTGTGCATTAGGCAAATTAACTGCACATGCTTTCGCGAAGAATGCGGTGGTGTCAACGACAATTTGTTCATGGATATATGGCAGTTCTACTTTGTGTTTGTAATCCTTATGCTATGATGTTGCGACCTGAGTTCCATATTGTTCTAAGTGTATACATAAAGCACGTACACTTAAAACAACATGGAAACCAGGTCATGAAATTATTTTTGATTTGAAGTTAATGAATCTGAAGTTGATCCCATGTCTTCAAATTCATATGGCAAGACTATTCAAAGTGAGCACAGATGAAATAAATAGTGTTGAAATGACTAGGGTATTAAATCGAGTTGAAGTCGACTATTGACAACCCCATTCCCATTAGTCCAAGTCTTCTCGTACTAAAACCGGCTAAGATATTGGGATGGAGGTGCCGGTCTTTAGTCCGAGTTCCAGGCCCATGCATTCTTATGACACGACTTAAGCGTTTGTGACCCGCTCAAATAAAACCACAATTATATGAAATAAAATATCACAATTGCGACAATAAACGGATATTTTCCGCAGAAGACATGCTATTTTATCTGAAACCCACATCAGTTGTGAATTTAAAACGGTAATTTAATGCGAAAAGAGACATTTACCTCAATGTTTACAATTTTTTAAAAGTATGCGAACTCGGTTGACCTCGCGAACTGTGTTCGGCATTTTCCGTTGAAAATATTCCGTAGATTTTGGACAACAACGCAAATTACGATGAATTCTCCATTGTAATCGTAATTATGTGTGTCAATAAATAAAATAATAAATAGATTAATTAAACATTGGAGATATAAATGTAATACACTAAATAAATGAACCTTAAGTTTGAAAAGTCCCACTAAAACGGAAGAACTATATTTCGAAACTGTGTGATTCGGTTCTCCGATTATTTTATCAACACAGATGTCAAAATGCACATCACACGCATGGCAACTTGGCAAGTCAGACACAAGAGTTCTAATTTGCTCCAATTTTGACAAGTTGCTTGCGAAAATTGTCAACAAAACTACCGTTCTGATCCTCCATTATGTCATTAAGTTTTTAGTGCGGGAATTGTTCTGAAAGCACATAGAAAACTGGACTTTGGGGCGATCGGTTTTCGCCATTTTTGTTCGGAAAACCCGCGCTATATATAGAAACGGAAAGTAGAATTCCCAGAACAAACAGCGGATTATGCCGAACTTATTCGGACCACTTCGGCTTTCGGTTAAAACGTAAACAAACAGAGAAACAAATCGATGTTTGTGTCAATCAACCGGAATATTCTATGTGTAATTTAACATTAAAGTTAGATTATTATACACCATTATGACCATAAGATGTAAGCCTTTCCGATGTATATAGCATCATGTATTGATTTGCTAGGTAAATCGAGTAAAATATACCACAAATTCCCGCCACAGATCGTGGGCGTAAGTCGTGTCATAGGATTGGTATACAAGCGGTCTTGGACTAAAGACCGGCACCTCCATCCCAATAGCCGGTTTTAGTACGAGAAGACTTGGACTACATTCCCATCAGTCTGGAGTAAACTACATACCCACATATAAAAAATAGTGGGTCTGACGACCTTTCGTTCAGTTTTCATTTCCCAAACCCGGGATTCCTTGTAATTACCGCCAATCAAAACTTAGCTCCAAGAAATGTGTGCCCCAATAAAAAAACTAGTAACATGTCACGTGCTCTTGGTGTGGAAATTCCGAAGGTGTGGCTAAATGTTGTTAAAATAGTATCCATGACGTCATGTTATACCGGAAGAGAAATTCACAAATCGACAAATAAAGTAGATTGTTGACGAGCGGTCGAAAGTTTAAAATCAAGAATCACCGGAATTTGGATTGCAGGCAACTGTAATTAGGGTACAACTGGCCAATCTTTGGAGCTAATAATACGGCTGTGTAAGGTCGGGAGGGTTTCGGTGGGGTTGGTGGTAGAATTGTGTTGTTCTTCGCTCGTTTTGGCTGCGGTGGTACTACTGCCGGTACTGGGGAACTGATAGATCGTTTTGTTATGTCATTTAACTTTTTTTTAGTTCTGTAGTTGTTTTAGCAGATAATCCCGACATTCATGTATTTTTGATTCGTGGTCGTTGATTTGTGTTATTTTTTGACAACATGGTCGACAAATCGCCTGGCCAATCTAAAAAATAATTCGTTCTGAGTCCAAGAGATCCACATAAATTGACATTTTTTATAATTTCAAGAAGATCTGTCTTAGTTATTGTACATATTATTTTGGATCCCGAAAGCTAGCTGTTTCCCTTTATTGTCAGTAAAACAACCGCCGAACGAAAAGTCACAAACCCTGCAACTATTAATTCCAATTCTTAGAATCGGCTTCACAGGGTTGAAGCGGCCATGACGGCACTGGCACGTGACCATGTTTACACCTGTCAATCACAACTAATTTCAGATTTATATTTAGTGTGGTGTGACGTAATTTGGGGGAAGCCCACAACCGTTCAGAAATGAAAAGTTGATGGGAATGCAATAGACTCAGTATCAGTATGAATCTGAGTGTATGTTTACATAGACTGCATTCCCATGTACAACTTCCATTTTAATATGTGGCTATCGAGTACTATAAAATCACTGTGAGATAACTTCTGTTCCCATTTTTCCTGGGTGTTATGATCGGAAACCGGTGCTACTAAATTTGTAACCTCCAGCTAACTAATATGGGGTGTCTTGGCTATAAAGTTGGCTTGCGTTGCATTGTGTATAGGTTTCTTGTTTAGCCTTGTATTATGACACATTCATCATAAGATATCAGGACACATTAGTCCATTCTCATACTGAATTAATTATACACATAGTGACAGAGAATATGCAATAAAAGTATTGGTATAAGTATTGTATTCAATTAAATGATGCGATATGACACAAATAAACATCAAAGGCTTCAATGCTCGGCTGCCGATACAATTATCTTTGATCGGCCATCGCACAACGATGATGTATTAGTGACATTGTCGATTTCATAACTGGTGTTTGTGTAAGTAATTCTACTAAATAGTGCGGTTTTTGTTTTAACTTTTAACACTGTCCTTGCCGTTGTTGGTATACTGTATTGTACCATTGTTCTGTTAGAACATAGTGTGCACTCAATTCAACTCAACTAATCGACTAGGGATTGTGGAGTCAACTTTTGGTCAACAATTCATCGACATCGACAAATCGTTTCAATGCTAAACAATTGGTTTGCGAGTGAATGAACTTTTGGGTGAAGTTTAAGCTTTTTGTTATTGCTAAAGTCTTAGTTGTTAAGTTTTGTTATGCAATATGGTATTATCTGCATCCAGTTACAACTACATATGAAATCCAATTTAACGCAGTTTTAACTTTGAAAAAATAGGTGTATTTTGTTTTACAAATATAAAATACTTTTTTTTCAGGAATTGATTCAAGGAATGTTGGTTTTTCCTTCCGATCAGAGACATCAGACATAAAAATAACCTACCATATCAAAGATAAAGAAATATTCATGAATGATTACACAGTGGGAACCTGATACATGATAGAATGCCACCAAACAAAGGAGTGTGGCCGCTCTCTCTCATGGAGGAAATAAAGCATCTATCTCCCTGTGAGATATCTGCTACAGCACAGTTCATGTACAGCAGCTATTTATACTAACGTGTCTTCCGAGGGGGTCATACAGGGTCCTCGGTGGCCCTAAATTTACTTTTGCCATGTTTTGCCAAATAAAAATATAATTTGCCAAATCCTCTCAAAAGTGTTCTATGTTAATATGTAGGATAAAGCCAATCACAATATATGGAATATCCTGCCCAAGCGTCAGACTGTAAACTCTCCTAATGAAAAGTAATGGAATGGAACTTCAACGTAAAACCTGCATTTGGAACAATGGATGTCGCAAGCTCATGGAAGTCCAAGGAAAGTTGAACTATATATCATTGAGTGATCAGACAAATCTGTGCATGCATTTCATTGAAATTGGAATACATACGGCACACTAAGGCATTCAGATGGCAGTGATGTTTCTGTTACATTGTATCCGTTAGTGCACACAACAGATGCAACATACAGTAATGGCCTAAATAATCGACTCCTTAACCATAGCAGAATAATGGGTAACTTTTCAGGATTTAGTCGGAAATATGGCTCACTGAGAGCTTTCTGATGAATGGCAACAAGCCATATTTCCGACTAAATCCTGAAACGTTACCCATAATTCTGCTATGGTTAAGGAGTCGATTATTTAGGGCACTACTGTAAGCCGTAACACATACCTTATATGGTAATTAAGCATGTGCATAATGACATTACTTATTTACAATCAATAAAAGATGTCAGAGGTCTGTATGTGAAATGAAGGAATTTCGACATTTATTTATGTCAATAAAGTAATAGTATTTTGAGACGTAGGTTACGGAATGTAAACAGACGACAAACCAGAAGTCAAAGGTCACCTAGCACTATTTCCTGATATTAAATGAATGTTTAATATCACAATTTATAGAATGGGCTTATCGAATGGAATAAGGGTATGATCGTGTAATAAATTCCAATATCAAACTTATTAGCTGCAATCGAAAGCTCTGTGTTATAACTCAACATTGCCGTCTGAATAGTTTAACAATGGACTGTGTCATTGCAACGGACCCAACGCAACGGATTTGTCTGAATGCTACTTGAATCATATATTGCTGAAATTCAATCAGTCCTGATATTGATATCATGGCACATTCTACATGTGTATCCTGGATAACATTTCTTCAGTCTGTTCTGTCTTTCTATACTCGGAACGCTGTATACCATTCACGGATGCACATGGCGATATTAGGAATGAGGATGTAAGCTGCCGTTGGGCTAATTTGGTTCTATGTGAATATCATGGCTGCCATACCACATGTGAACGACCCCATCAAACAACATGCCTCAAAGTGATCAGATTTCGATTATTTTTAATCTGTTATTTTTCACCGCATCGAATATTTGGCGGCCTGGCAAATATTTGAATGATCTTCTTCCAGAAATATGTGGACATGAGCAGACGCCATCGCGAGAGTTCGAAAGGACACGCAATGTCACAATTCGCGATGGAATTCGCTCGATTTCACTGTGACTTTGCACGGCGATCAATGCTATTGCAAATTACATAACATGACGAAAAGTAATGTCATGCAGCAACAAATAAGGTAACTTGTGATAGTTGACATGCGGATACATACATATTTTATTTACGAATCGTAAACATGTTTTAGTCATGCAAATAGACATTAGATATATATAACAGCATTTCTGTTACACGTGGAATATGTTTACATTTGTGATGATATGCGTGAGGAATTCCACTAAAACTATGGGCATCACCATATATGGAAGTTGCAAATCACACTCGCTCGTCGTACAAACCGTCAAGAAAAAACGTTATCATAGGACTTTTTCGGCAAATATTATATCGTGCTTGGTATCGTGGTGAGTATTTATTGGTAATACACTAATTTGGATATCTAAATCAGCTTTTGGTGAAATTTGGTTGTTGTTGTTGTAACTGGGTGATATGGGAACCATCGAATCGTATTGTGTACCTTTAAATTATCATTAATTCCAGCGTGATAGAATGACCAAAAATGATGGAATTTCTAGTTTCTATGGGGGGCCAAATTCACATTTAATAGCTAATTACGCTTAAGCCTAATAACATTATGCTTAAGCGTAATGGAATTACGCTTAAGTGTAATAACATTACGCTTAAGCATAATTGCATTATGCTTAAGCATATTATGCTTATGCTTAAGCGTAATGCATTTATGCTTAAGCATAATGGAAATCTTAATTACGCTTAAGCGTAATGGTATTACGCTTAAGCGTAATGGAATTACGCTTAAGTGTAATGGAATAACTCTTAAGTGTAATGGCATTATACTTAAGCGTAATGCATTACGCTTAAGCGTGATTGGTTATTAAATGTGAATTTGGCCTCCCACAAGTTTCTACCTCCTAGATTGGAAGGAGAAATATATATTGTTCACGAAATTGATAGCGAAAAATTACGGAATCGGTTGTTGCATGATAAATATTCAAATCGACGATGAACGATAACCACCAGTGACTTTTTCCAGCAATTAACGACTTTGCTCATGCGAACCCTGTGGCTAAGTCCTAACTTATTGCCAACATTGTTGGTGTTAAAATTACTACATCATACCATATCTCTGCTTGATAGGAAAATGGTGTTGCTTAATTTGGATTTTCCTGTCATTTGGAGCGGAAACATATTTTTTGCTGAAAAATCACAGAAATATTATTTTTCAATCATTATCATTCAAACGGATATTTTCAATAATGCCAAACATATCTTTGGGGAGGGGTAGCTAAAATCCAGTATCTCGCAAACTGTTCAAAGTTTCTGTTAACGTCGTTCTATGTATGCTTTTCAGATAACTACACCACATGGATTAAATATGTTGGCATTATTGCAATATCCGTTTGAATGATAAATGTTTGAAAACATATTTTTGTGAAAAAGAGATTTTTCAGCAAAAAATAAATGTTTCGGCTCCAAATGCAGGAAAATCTGTATTAACACATTTTTCCTATCAAGTAGATAGAAGGTGTGATGTTGTAATTTTAACACTATCAATGTTGGCAAATAAGTTAGGACTTAGCCGCAGGGCTCACTTTAGCAAAATTGTTAATTTCTTGAAAAAGTCACTGGTTCGTTCATCGTCGATTTCACAATTGATTATAGCCACCAACGATGTAATTTTCCACTATCCTTTTCGTGAAAAAATATAGAGTTCTTCTTTGGTTGGTTTCAACTTGTTCTACCGTGGGTATGGGTATCTCAAAAACTAGAGTTCTTTTTCGATTTGGCTGCTGCATTAGGTGTGCCAATGAATAAATGTGGGTTGCCTTCTAGTGGTCACCAAAATGATCCATGTGCAGTTTGGTGATTATCGGATGAGGGATGTCGCCTGTATAGTATGTGCCAACGGAATTAGTCATGCAAAGTGTATAATCCAAGATGGCTGCCAGCGGCCATGTTTTTCATCGAAAATCGTTCAAATTATATAGCACACCCAACCTCACTGTGATAAACTGAGTACGCGGAGATAGAGCCTTATATAGCACAACTATTTAAACCTCACTGATAAACTGAACACGCGAAGATACTAGAGACCTGATATAGCACGCCTAACCTCACTATGTTAAACTGAGCACGCAGATTCGATAGCTCCCATCAAGAGAGGATGCGAGTCATTTGATCAATCTCTACCAGATCGCACCAGTCATACTTCCTTTCTGACCCCAAGTCATCAACAGAGGTAAATCCTGCATGGAGTTTGTCACTAATTTTGATACCAAAACCTATTCTGTTCCGCACCCAAACGCCGAACCCAAACCAAATGATACCCACCAAAATGACACTGTAGCACTTGGGAAGAGTTATTTTTTTGCTGAGAAATGCATAGAATGTTAAAGAAGGAAAGTCAAAAAGTTACACTATTGTGTAGATGAAATTATTTTCATTTCAAACATTTCACCAATAAATGAGCTGCAGGGTGTGCCGTTGTATTAAAATTTGAGATACAAGATGGCTTCCAGCAGCCATGTTTTATAACGAATTTCAAAAATAATCGATGGCTCCCATCTGGAGGTTACCGAAGATCCGTATGAAGTTTGGTGACGATTTGATGAAGGATCTGGCCTGTAGGGTGTGCCACTGGCAGCCATGTTTTTAAACGAATTTCGGCTCCCATCTAGATATGATCCTAAAAATGCCTGCAAATTTTCAAAAACAATTCTCCAATAAATGTGGATTCAAATTTGAAACCAAAGATGGCTGTTGGTGGCCATGTTTTTTGACAAATTTCATAAATAATCGATAGCTCCTATCTAGAGGTCACCCTGAAGATCCATATGAAGTTTGGTGCCGATCAGATGAGGGATGTGGTATGTAGGGTTTGACAAATGATTTAGTCATGCAAAGAGTAAATTTCAAGATGTCTGCTGCGGCTATGTTTTTCATTGAAAATTGGTAAAATGTGGTAGCTCCCATTTAGAGGTGATCCTAAACATGCCTGTAAATTTTCGAAAACATTTTTCCAATAAATGCGGGCTGCAGTGTGCCGATGAATCAAATTTGAAATCCAAAATGTTTTTTTAACAAATTTTGTATGGCTCTGATCTGGAGGTCACCCCGAAGATCCATATGAAGTTTGGTGATGATCGAATGAGGGATGTGACATGTGGCGGGAGCCAAAAGAAATTGTTGATGGACAGACACATACGACAGACACTAACCCATGGCAACAGCTCAAGCTTGACTTCGTCAAGTTGAGCTAAAAAGTCAGATGATGCTTAATTTTGAGTCAAATGATACCTTCATCTTAAGTCAAATGATACTTTTTCAAAATAAAGTATTTAATATTTTCTGTTATCAAATAAAAGTGTCCTCTCATCTGTGCAAGAACTAATCTTCATATTATGGAATGAGTATCACATGACTTGGGTATCATTTGACTGTAAGCCGGCATCAAGAGGTCATCTAAAATATGCAGAGTGTTGATTGATTCAAATTTGAAATCAAAGATGGCTGCTGGTGGCCATGTTTTTTAACAAATTTCAAAAATAATCTATGGCTCCCATCCAGAGGTCACCCTGAAGATCCATGTGAAGTTTGGTGACGATCGGATGAGAGTTATATGTGACCGGACCTGTTGGGGGTGTGCTAAAGGAAATTGTTGACGGACACACATACGGACACTGCCAACACATAGCAATATTGAGCTAAAGAAGTTCCCTCCTGCCCCATCCCCCTGTTGCCAAGTCTCTGTATAATATCTGACGGACATTAATGGCAATAATCGTTTGTCACAAGAATGGGCAGGTGAGGCACTAAACTAAAAGGTAATAAGTAAATTGTTATGATTGATTGATTGGGGTTTATTGTCGCTTTAGCAACTAAGGCCATATCACGACATTGCCAGTTTTAGTGGTGGAGGAAATCCGCACACTTGCGACTAATCTAACAGTGATTTCAATGGCTGATAAACTCGTCAACCATGTGCAGCAAACCACCGGCCATCGGCGAGTAACTGGTAACTCCACCAGATAACGATTTCGTCATTTCGAGTTACAAAGTCCACGATGGAAACATGTGGATTTGAACCCTTATCGCCAGCACTGGAGGGCGAAACGGCTTGGAGTTGTACCCCTAACCGATTGAGCCACCGAGGCCCCTGTAAATTGTTATGAGTCTAAACTGATCTGATACATCATACACCAGGGTAACCACAAACTCAGTGAGAAATGACCAATTCGGTCAATATTTATGTCATGGCATCAAAATGAAAAGCCTTATCCAGGAGACTGGGGCTTGTCATTAAGAAAGTGAGGAAAATATCAATCAATCAAAATTAAAATCAGGTGTTGCATTTTAACAAGCACGCTGCACTTTTAACAAGTGCACATCTATGATTATATCAATAGAGATGCATTTGTTAAAGGTACTCAATCCGATAAAACTCCTCTCAATTACTATTTCAATGGCTTCGGGGGTCAAAAATATTTGATTCGAGTCGAGGAAGTCACCCATCAAAGCTCAGATTTGTTAGATATCGATTTTAGAAATCTATTATTTTTCATTATCGGGAATACTTTCTGGCCCAGAACTCAGTCAAAATTGCGTTATTATTACCACTTGATTTTAGAGTTATCCATCCTTGTCTGTATGAATATTGTTTTGGTGTACACATCTCGCGCAGGTTACGAAACTGACAGCAATTATTAGTACTCATCTCGAGAAACTAACAAATTTCAAAAATCAATATCTAATAACTCTGAGCTTTGTTTGATGGGTTCCTCGACTCGAATCAAATATTTTTTACCCCCAAAGCCAAAGAAATAGTAATATAGGACCCTCTGATAGGATTGTTGTTGTTGGAATCTGTTGAGATGGGGACCCTCTGTTCGGATTGAGTACCTTTAAAGCAAGTAGCTCGCTTTTAATTTTTATTTATTTCTTTTTTTCACACTTTCTTATGTGATCTAGTTTATCACACCTTGGAGGATGTGTATAATGAAGAATCTCATAGATATTAATGCTCAATTTATTAGAAAATAAGCAAATGTATAGTGTTGCAACAAAAACAAGTGTTATCACAAGATTAAACATTCATGTAAGTAACATCTATCAGAGGTGTGATCCGGACCGCCATATCAAATCCAGTCGGGATTTTTTTACCCTGTGCCAATGCATTCTCTTATATATGCGAGTCGACCATAGGTCGCCTCGCATATATAAGAGAATGCATTGGCTTAACAATTTTTTATCATATCTTTTAAATAAATGTTTCTTACAATTTTTAGGACATAAAATAAAAAAACATCCATTACCCTGCAGGGAACCCCACACATATATAGAAGCATATAGAAGAGTGTCGTCTGCTCATGTTTGTCTGGGGATCTGTATGGGTGAAATTATAAAATTGTTAAAGAATACCTGGATCCGGTTCTTGTTGGATTAGGACCAGTCTTGAAGGAAGACCTCTTCTCCCTAAAATGTATCACTTCTCCCGCCTTCCTTTTGTTCCAAGGAGAAGTGACCTCTCTGCTATTTCAACATGCTTGTGTCCAAATAACATTAAATAACCTGTGCCAGTGCATTCTCTAATATATGCGAGTCTCACATACACAACAGAATGCACTGGCTTACAAGGTCAAGGTAAATATTGTTTGTCCAAAGCATTTTCTTCTATATGCAAGGCTCCCTATGGGAGACTCACATATATAAGAGAATGCATTGGCACAGGGTTTTCGCAAAATTTCAGGAAGCTCCAGTCATGCGATGAGCGAGTGGGAGGTTTGCTACATACAGGATCTTAATCCCCATGAATGATAAACATTATAACAAAAATTTCTAGTCATCAAGTGTAGATATGCTAGCAATTCTGATGAAAAACATGATCTCACATAAAGCAAACAAAGTACACAGATTCTCAAGTTCTCACATAAAAACTAAAACAACTGGTATTACTCAAGATTTGTTCATTAATATTTTGCGAAGGGAATATAAATTTTTTATTTTCCTTACATTGTAACAAACAACATATTTTTTGCTTGGTTTATGATGATCTTGACTGGAATATGAAGCATCTGGTGTCAAAGTTAGATGATGACATTGCCTTTCCTTTTGTTTTCAACTCTTTTTTATACAAACTGTCTTGTGGGAAGAAATATTTGAGTTTCATTTTAATATTTGAATAAAAGATAATTTTCAAAAATCTTATGAAATTTATGTAGAATTCCACTATTTGTCAATTTTTGGGGTGGTGGCAAATAATTTAAAAACCTTTTTCCACTTCTGAATCTACTTTCTTCCATCCAAATATTTGTAAACCAGGCTTTAACCCTTCCATGACTGCAGCTGCCTGAAATTTTCTGAAACCCTGTGCCAATGAATTCTCTTATATATGTGAGTTGCCCATATATCAGAGAATGCATTGGCCTAACAATATTTACCTTGACCTTGTAAGCCAGTCCGGGTTGGCGCTGAACCCAAATTTTCATTTGCCAGGCTCCTTATGGGAGACTTGCATATATAAGAGAATGCACTAGCACAGGATCTTTAATGCTGCACCAGCACATCTCCTGTCATGAAAGGGTTGATACTGGTGTGGCCCAAGCAAGCCATATACATTTCACATGCTATCAGGAACTCATAGTGAGGCTGTATACCTTCTTAGTTTTCTTAGGTCAGGCATGTATCATTGATCTTGATACTGCTGCCCCCATGAATGACCTTCACCTTTTATATCCTCAAATGTTTACCATGACAAGCTCACTCATAGTGACAGAATTTGATCATAAAAACTGTGAATGGTATCTTTCATGATTTTTGTTTGAGCATCATATTTAAACCTTTCATGACTGGAGCTTCCTAAAATTTTTGAAAACTATATGCCAATGCATTCTCTTATATATTCGAGTCTCAGATAGGAAGCCTTGCATATATAAGAGAATACATTGGCCTAACAATATTTACCTTGACCTTGTAAGCCAGTGGATTCTTTTATAAATGCGAGGCTCCCTATGGGAGACTCACATATATAAGAGAATGCACTGGCACAGGAGCATTAATACTTCACCAGCGCAGTGCCCATCATGAAAGGGTTAAATGTGACCATTTTATACCGACAATGAGTTATATTTAACAGCATTAGCAACAATAAAACTAGCCTCATGTACTATCTCTAGGTATTCATTTATATACAAGCCATCATATATGTCATAGAGATATTCTACAAAAATGCCAAACCTGTCTAATCCAAACATCTAAACATTTTTTGACAAGCATGCAAATAGTGTCTGTCATTTGCAGAATGAGGTCCCCAGAGGGTGAATTTAGTGATGCTACCCCGCATAGCAGGCTAGCATCACCAAATTCACCCTCTGGGGACCTCATTCTGCTTACACCTCAGCAGAATGAGGTTCCCAGAGGGTGAATTTGGTGATGCTAGCCCGCTATGTGGGGTAGCATCACTAAATTCACCCTCTGGGGACCTCATTCTGCAAATGACAGACACACTATTTCAAGGCTTATTTCAAGGCTTGTTTATACAGTTAAACTTCGTTAAGTCGAATTGCAAGGGACCGTTGGATTACTTCGAGTTATCTGAGTGTTCGACTTAACTGTTTTGACCATTTGGTGACCACAAATTCCAACCAGTTGAATTCATATCGATCCGATATGGCCCACGATTGCTGCATCAGTGTCATGGCATCGAGAACATTCAAATTGAGTTCAGCCTTCTTGCCAATAGCATTTCTTCGTTTGGAACATTGTTTTCGTTTTGGGAAGACATGACTGAATGAAATTATTCTCTGTATCAGGCCGTTTAAATATGGTTTTCATTTCGCCTGTCAACACTACTAATCCTCACAGGGGAAAATGACCCCCACACCTCGTTAATATATTAAATAAACAATGCATTAGGATAAACAAAGACTCCAGGAAACTTCACAGCTTTTTAGGGTAATGAATAGAAGCACACTGAGTTATAATCACATGGCGATGCGTCGCCGACGGCGCCTCGACTTAACCATAGTAATTAGTGTTATAATCTGGCTGGTGGGACTAAATTTCGTTTCGACTTAAGCGGAATTTCGACTTATCCACCTTCGACTTAACCATAATTATTCTAATGGCTTTGCTCACAAGCTCAGCCGGGACCAGGCGATGGCTTCGACTTAAGTGGGGTATTCGAGTTACCGACGTTCGACTTAACGAAGTTTAACTGTATATTGAACATACATTCAAGTCTGGATATAGTGTGCCTGACATTGTCAGAATGAGGTCCCTATGCTCCAAATGCTCCCTGAGGTTTCTGTTCTAAAAATAGCCCATAAAACTGTCCCGAAATGTTGTATGTATTATAGAAAAAATCTAAACAAAAACAGCTGAATAAAATCAATATTAATTGATAGAAGTGTTTCAGGACAGGTGTCTACTATTCATATTTATTATTTTATACCCAGGAAACTATATAAAACTCGTTAGGAAGAGATAAACCATCTTTAATATAATCTATTGAATTATTATAATTTAAAGATACATAATCCGAATTAACGCTCCTAAATTACTATTTATTTGTCTTCGAGGTAAAATATATTTGATTTGAATCGAGGCACCCACCCATCAAAGCTCAGAGTGGTCAGATATTGCTTCTTGAAATTTTTTATTTCTCGAGATGTGTACTTATTTGTGGCCTGGAAAAAAGTCATCAAACTGATGGTCTCGGACAAAATTGTGGATAAAGATGGATAACTCTGAAATCAAGTGGTAACAAGACCAAGTTTTGTGATAGTCAAGTGATAATATGGCCATATTTTGTTGAACAACATGTTGATAAATAACACATTTTGTGAAATTTTATACCATAGTTGATACTGGTTAGCATTATTTTGTTGTAATTGATCAATTCTGATAAATAAAGCACATATTGAAGAAATGTTGTTCTTGTTGTAACTTGATGATATGGGGACCCTCTGATCGGATTGAGTACCGCTAACAGATTTGGTTTTCGTTAAATGGCTTTATTAGTGATTACGGTATGCCTGAAACTGATTTTGGGACACAAACTTATGACAGATACAGTGACATATAAAATTGAGCTAAATAATGCTATACCTAGTGTCATATTAGATAAATGTACATACAGTACATTCACACATTATATACACAACCAGTGGCAATGTCATGTTTAATCTGTTCGGTCTTTGTTGTCCTTCCATATTCTGTAGGCTGCAGCACAGCCAAACAACGAATAAAGCAGTTGTGGAATAGACAGTTGCCCAGCAGTTGGGCTCACCTTCCCAAACATAATTGTCGTGGCCAGTAAACCGCAAGTGAAAATTGAAATGTGGATGACAGCCTGCAAAACAAGAATGAGAGGCCAATCATGATCAGCAGATGTTTAACCCATCCCTCGCCGATAGTAAAAAGCTATGACTGAAGTCATTATCTAGAGTTTTTGTGTTGAATTACAGAGTATACTGTTATGTACTACACTACAGCTATCCTTAAACTAAGTGACCACCTATAACAAGGTGTCACTCCATTATTACTCTTGTAACATACCGGGATAACCACCAACACAGCTGTAGGGTTCAAAATCACGATTCATACAGGATATAAAGCAAAATTGAAAACAGAAATGTAACAGTTACAACAGTAAATATGTTACGAATGAAAGTGTCAATGACACTATAGCTCAACTTGGATGGAAGATAATTTCATGTGTTACAGTCAATAGAGCAATAAGGAATGCAGAAAGTTTAATTGTCTAAGTAATAGTAAACACGAAGAAATATCTAAAATGATGTAATAAACCATTTCCAAATATGGAGTGAATTCCTGGTGTAGTAAATGTTTGTGAGAACCGTTAGTTAGAAATAGTTAGAAATACAAGATGCGAAAGAATAATCAGCTTTGAATATGACTGATAAAAACTCGAAGATGATGTCTCCAATATTGCAATGAGTAAAATTAATTATGGAAGTATCATGTGTATTCAGTTTTCCAACACTAGTTGAGTTTGACAATGCGTGGGAAAATTGTCAAAGCGTCATTGACCTCAGATCTGTGAAGTGATCTGTTATGCCATAATCAATGAAATTGTGCATAGTCTGCGCCACTCTCCAATGAAATGGAGGGAATCCCTTCAAAACAGAACCTAATTTGAATAGAGAGTTCTAGAGATATACATCCAATATAGGATTTTTGTCGGCTTATCAAAGAGACTGCATGCTAACAGCCTTAAATTATTTTTTTTTAAATCGGACAAACCTGGTATTCTAATGTATTCAACATTTTTGTGATAGATCCACTGACCACATATTTATGGAATCAGTTGACATTTGTTCAAATTATCGCACTATCTGCCTTAAAATTGCTAAATGCCTTGATGCCCACCCACCAACCATCCCTCATCAAATCATAATTTGAGCTTTTAGAAAAAAAAACTTCACCAAAATCATAAATCGTAAATGTTGTAATTGATCAGTTTTCAAGTCACTAAACCACAGGCCCCTGGGGATAAATACCAGATATACCAATATATACTATAACAGTGACAAGGTTCACAAGTCAGATTTTGGGAAAAACATACCATCTATCATATTCCTCATAGATTCTCAAAATCTTTCTTCTCAATCACAATATATTTTTATTGGCCATGAAATTTCCTTTCTGTTGATGTATAATGCGATAGTATCAAACGAAGGGAAGTCAAGATATCGTATCGAAAACTAGCAAAACCTACTGACGAAAAGCGGTCATCAGTCTCCCTGTCCGGTAAGTAGTGATTATACATGGATACTAATTTAATTATTATTATCACAATTACCAAACTTTCAAATTCCCCGTACGATATGTCGACTTTGCTTAAATTGACTTCGTCAAACGAAAGAAAATTTTATGCCCTATAACATACTCGGGGCATATGTTGACAATTTGTTAAAATTATTGAATATATTAGGCGGACAGGGAGACTGACAACCCGTTTTACTCCAAAATGTTCAGTACCGGTAGATATTGCAAGTTTTCGGTACGATGTCTCGACTTCCCTTCATTTGTTATTATGGAATTATACATCAAAAGAAAGGAAATTTCATGGCCAATAAGATACACTGAAATATATTGTGGCTGATTTGAACGATACAGAGAATCTATGAGCAATATGAGATGGTGTTTTTTTCCCAAAATCGGACTGTGAACCTTGTCACTGGTATAGTATATATTGGTATATCTGCTATTTCACACCAGGGGCCTGTGCACTAAACTGATAATCTATCATCTAGCTTCAAGCCTACAAATAGTGTGTCTGTCCATTGCAGAATGAGGTCACCAGAGGGTGAATTTAGTGACGCTATCCCGCTAAGTGGGCTAGCATCACTAAATTCACCCTCTGGGAACCTCATTCTGCTTAGGCCTCAACTGCTATGGGAAACCTAGGATCAGATTGAAGTTACAAGGTTGAAGTTGGTGATATTCACCCATTAGTCACCTCAATTATACATTTTATCTTCTGCAAATTAGGGGATACATTGTATAGAAATTGAACAGAAGGGAAAAAGTAACTAACAGGACAGTCAATGACTGTAGGGTCGCTCACCAGACTGCAAAGACTGATAAGACTGGGACTCTGGAGACCACAACAGTCAGCTTTTCATAATCACTTTAAAAGAAGTAGATCTAAACAGGATATGTGGCTCGAGAGGCTTCATGTATGTAGATCGGTGAATATCCACCTTGAAATTACCAACTGTACACTACTGATCAACCCCCCCCCCCCCCAATTTGAGACTGTAGATACTTCTCAGAAGATGAAGCCTTAACAGAATGAGGACCCCAGAGGGTGAATTTGGTGGACCTCATTCTGCAAATGACAAACACACTATTTTCAGACTTGTCTAGCTTTGAGTGAAGTCATGTATCCATGGAAAACTTACCCCGCCAAGATTTCTAAAGTGGAAAACTGTAAAAGGGTAGGCGGAGCCTACAGCCCAGGTGGCTCCAAAGGTGCCCAGTGCCAGGGCTGATTCTTCATTGAAACCACCGGCTTCTTTCCATACAAGATATGAGGCATATCCAATAGTCGATGCACATACTAAATCTGCAGCAATTAGTGCATTATCTGATGGCACCCATTTTGGTTTGTACAAAAGCTGGAATGAGGAAAGGTCATTTGAGAAACTGAAGTGGACTGCTGTCCTCAGCTCACTTATTGTATAAATCATATTTATATACATTTTATGTAAATGTTAGAACAAATAGTACCAAAAAGATTAAAGATAGTCGATCTCTTCCTGACAAGTTTTATATAGTTTCCTGGGAATAAAATAATAAATTACTAATCGAAGACACCTGCCCAGAAATGCTTCTATCAATTAACATTGATATTATTCTAATTTTCTCTGGTATTATACATACAAACTTTCGGGACAATATTACAGGCTATTTTTAGGACAGAAACCTCAGGCGCATTTGGAGCATAGAATATGGAGAACTTTATCTTGTTAGCAACTCCATCAAGGCAAAAAGTCATTTTGATTCAGATATTGTGCAGGGGTAAACCAATTTATTATGCCTTTATCGAAAAATAATATACAGTAATGCTCTAAATAATCGACTCCTTAACCACAGCAGTATTATGGGTAATTTTTCAGGATTTAGTCAGAAATATGGCTTGTTGCCATAAAGCTCTCACTGTTTCCATTTTTCTGAATAAAAGTGCAACAAGAGCTATTTAATTTCACCATATCAGGAATAGACTAACAAGGAACTCTCTGTATTAATTGTTTCATGATGATGGTAAATGAACTCTTAGATTTTGTGACTTGAGTAAGTCTTTCTTCAATTTGTGAAGTCCATATACAGTAATGCCCTAAATAAACGACCCCTTAACCACAGCAGCATTATGGGTAATTGAGAACTTTCCGATGAATGGCAACAAGCCATATTTCCGACTAAATCCTGAAAAATTACCCATAATTCTGCTGCGGATAAGGCGTCGATTATTTAGGTCATTACTGTACCTAATCTTCAATGTTATCTGTTTTGTTCACAGAAAAAGGTATTTGTTGTCTTGAAATCTGGTTTTATAAAAGTGTGTAACTCCATCATCACTAGAACATGGGAGAATAGATCAACTTTATTCCTATTATTACTATAATAATCTAATAATGATATGTTGCATGTTGAAACCACTGTTCTCTTGACCACCCTCATACCACTGAACGAAACAACTATGCATTGTATTAATGAAAATTCATTAATTGTGAATATGAATACATAAGTAAGCACTATGAGAGTGCGACTCTCACAATATGAACTAAAGATGCACATCAAACTGATAGAAAAACAATAAAGTAAAAATACAGTATCTCACGAAATTACTGATACAACATACGTGAGTGAACAGCTGACAGTGACAATCCCGATTAACGAAATAACAGTTACAGCGAAGCCCAAAACATAAAAAGTGAGGTAGCATTGCGGATAGCAAACACTATTGGGCTGATAGAACACACGTTCAGTCATAATTTATTAGCAAAACTGACGGGACTCAAGAAAGACGTTAAGAAAATAAAAACAGTGATATCAGTCGAGTCTCCCACGCTGAAGTGAAACACAACACCCCAGCTCCTCTACTTAGATACTGTACTGTCTTTAACTCTAAAACTGCTGGATGGCCACATCAGTGAGCTAACCGTCATGTCAAGAGAAAATAAGATCTGTCTAATGTCCCTGTGACAAACGACAGAAATAAGATTTATGTAAATATTACTGTTAGAGTGATTTGTCAACAAACATCCCAACTAAATCGAATCAGTAATTAAGGTACTCAATCCGATTAAGCACCCCTCAATTACTATTTATTTGGCTTCGGGGGGTAAAAAATATTTGATTCGAGTCGAGGAACCCACCCATCAAAACTCAGAGTGATCAGATAATCAACGTTTTAAATCTATTATTTTTCACCACCTGGACTGTCTCGGACCAAATTGCGGATGAAAATGGATAACTCTAAAATCAAGTAGCTTTTTTGTGTCAGATATTTGACAAACCGGCAAAATTTTGTTGAACATAATGTTGATAAATAGCAGGTTTTGGGCAATTTTATACCATAATTGACTGTGGTTAGCATTATTTTTTGGCAATTAATCGATTCTGATGACTGAAGCGGCATTTTTTTTAAATTGTTGTTGTTGGAATCTGATGATATGGGAACTATTGAATCAGATTGTGTACTTTTAAAATGTTTAATTTGATTCTGCTTCTTTTTTTTCCCAGAATATTTTCAATGCTTTGACCTTTTCCAATGGTTACCATTATGTATTGCCTGTTACATAAATGTTTACATAATAATGAGTTTTCACATTGAAACATACAAAATCTCATTATTGGAAAATTATTAAGATATTTTATTATATAATGCGATAATCAATTTGGAAATGTATTCGAGTTGTTACTATTTTTAGATTTTTAGATAAAAGTTATCCCGAGTGCTACTCTCCGAACGAATGTGAGCTGTTAAATTCCCCAAATTGATTGTATATTATACCTAAAAATTTCAATAAAATAACTATTAATTGATAGAATCATTTCCGGACAGGGGTCTTCAATTTTATATATATTCTACCATAAAACTTTATGGAACTTGATATTGGAAGAGATAGACAATCTTTAAATAAAGAAAATGTTTTAGTAAACTGGAAAACATCAACGGGTCCCTTGTTCGAAGCTTAGTGAAGATCTGTACCCATCTCCGCAGTTCTGATTAAAATCACTCTCAAACGCTCAACATGCTGAGTCTGATCAAAATAGGTGGGGTTTCTATTACTACCAGCAGGTATTATGTCAGTTCCAGCCAATCGCAATATCTATCAGTAAAGCGATGCAATCAGGCGATTGTCGCACGGAATCCCCAAGACTTGGGGAATTCCTTCAGCGAGCGTGATTCCAGTAAATCCATGGCTAAAATAGGATAAGAACTTTTCTGCTGAATAGCTAATTTCACACAGTGTTCAGTCATGATGTCATAAATTGATTTAATTTCCGGTATATGATGTTGATTTCAAAGTGAAACAAAGAAAATATTACATTGTTTTGATTCATAAAATGTATAAAATGTGATTGATCGAAATCAAAATTATTATTTATAGCAACAAATAGAGAATTTCATCAAATTCAGTATGCTGAGCATTTGAGTGTGAACTGCCATTTCCATTGATATCTGATAACCCATCATTGATATATTCATTTGGTCAGACAAAAAAAAACAAATCAAGATTTCCACATATAAAATAAGGAACAAAAACACTAAAACTGAGTGTATACAATGCTATTTAACACCCCTTTGAAAGCACTTATGATCACCAGCCATACAAAATATCTGATTTGAAATTCAGCTCTAGTGCTATTCGCCTAGACACCTATGAAAACTATCTGCAACTCTAAATGGAAAAAAACAGGATTTGAACATAAAAATGATATATAACTTCATATTGATAAGAAGTATTTTTTGTGAGAACAGCAAACTAATTTTGAGCCCTGAGGTTATTCCACTGCATACTTAAATATGAAACACTGGAAGCATATTTTAATATTATCCAGTAAATATTATTTTGCTTGAACATAACATTGGAATTTGCAAATGTAAAGGGAAGAACAGTACAACTTACTTCAAACCATGCTTTGTTTTTTGACCATACGTAACCTCCAGGAACTCCTCCGAGATTTGGTAGCACAACGGCTGCAACAATAGGTCCGCACTCACACATCTGGAATTGAAAAAGTACAATAGATATTATTAGTACTAGTATATTACACATTAGATTCAACATAGGAGAGATAGGATTCTTTCTTCTCAAATAAACAAATTGGAAGTGTGACTGTCCTAATGGAATAAAGGAATTAGCCCTCCTGTCGCCATCTGCAATTTGACCTTGAATTTGGGTATTTAACATAATTGGGCCGTAACGATTCATCATGAATACATTGTATCGCAACCCACTTTCAAATGATTCACATATCGTGATTATGACGTGATACTAGGGTCCTGCGAATCGGGCATTTTCATTTCGAATCGAATCAGCCAAGTGATTACGAATCAAATCTCGAATTGATTCTTTGCATCAGTGGTATCAAGAGTGAAGATATAGATATCACTGGACTGAGTGGCCGTAGCGGTATTAATTGCTCACTTGGTGACGATGATAAGTAATCGTTGATATATAATGTAAATATTATTCATAAATGGATCAAATTTGCATTTAACCAATTAAGTGCACATTTGTTGTGTCCATCTCTGCTATAAAATAATGAAACAGTATCTCAAGCAATAATGAAGTCAGTAAGCAATCACATTCACGCAGCTGAAGTTTGACATATATGATATTTTGCTAGATCAGTTACATCAGTCGTGCAATGCTTCGGTGGTCTATATATAGTATAGCTCAGTCTACAACAGTGTTTGTGTATCTTTGGTTGGTATCATAATCTTTCTCTGCAAAATATCAAAGGTGTCAGTTGAGAATGCAACGTGTGCAAATGATTTGATACAATTTGAATCAGGACAGCCGATTTCGAATCAAATCAAATCAGACAAAAGATTCCGAAGTCACATCTATTCGAATCGCAGGGCCACACATGATACAGGGAATCATGTAATTTCTGAAAATCTGCAATGTTCTCTTAAGTTTACATGAATATTACATGTATATCAACTCTTATCTTCAATAATAAACATTTAGGTTTTGATAATTCAGGTGGTATATCTGACTGGATCCAAGCCTGCAAATATTGTGTCTGTCATTTGCAGAATGAGGTCCCCAGAGGGTGAATTTAGTGATGCTATCCCGTACAGTGGGTTAGCTTCACCAAATTCACCCTCTGGTGATCTCATTCTTAGGCCTCATCTTCTGGGAAGTATCGATATTCTCAAATTGCTTTAGTTACTTTTTCCCCTCCAGTTCAGTTTCTATATCCCTTAATTTTCAGAAGATAAAATGCATAATTGAGGTGACTAATGGGTGAACATCACCAACTTCAACTGGGGAACTTCAATCTGATCCTAGGTCTCCCATAGCAGTTGTGGCCTAAGCAGAATGAGCTCCCCAGAGGGTGAGTTTAGTTTAAATTCACCCTCTGGGGATCTCATTCTGCAAATGACAAGACACATTATTTGCCAGTTTGACTGAATCCAAAATGAGGCATATAATTAACTGTGCAACTACATTTTTCAAAATCAAGAACCAGCCATGTAGTGGCTATATTGCCGCTAGGGCCCTGTGAATCGTTTCGATGCAAAATCCTTCTTCTGATTCGATTAGAAATCGGCCACCATGATTCAGAGTTTATCGAATCTATGGTGACAGGTGCATTTCCGTGCTTTCTACAGACCACAATGCTCTTACCAGAAAAGAAAATTCACTGAAGACTTGGACTAAGCAGCATCATGCTATTGCTATAAGACCACACCAATATACCGCGTGCCCAAAATGTACATGAAACTATTTGATACTTTCTGCGATATAAACGGGGATTCTGATGCTGCATAAAAATTCCTTTACATTTACTGCCAATTACCCATTAGTATTTAGGTGCATAAGTACCTAGAAAAATAAAAATGAAAATGACCATGTAGCTCAACTTTGCGAAGAAGTTAGGTGGTAAATTGTGCTAAATACACTCTTAACATTTACTTCCAGGCATGGCATTTGTGCATAGTACTGCTTACATAGACAACCATAAACACCCCCCCCCCCCCCCACCCGCCTTGGGCGATTAGTCAACAAGAGTAAATGACCGTCGACTACCGCACATGTCAAAGGTTAGTCGATTACTAGTAACCAAATAATTGTGGCAAGCCTATATAACAAGTCTATTTGCATGAATAAAACATGGTTACCAATTCGTTAATAAGTATATAAAAACTATATTTATGTATTCGCAAGTCAACTATCAAAACATGCAGTATTCTTGTTGATGTCGTTACTAATTTTCATCGTCTTTTCATTTTCAATCGCAAATGGATGAGCTGATTGTATATCGAGCAGTGACCTTGTGTCACCTCTATTTAGGGCATCTGCACATGTCTGTACTATTCTGGAAGAAGCAGGCCTTAAAAATCCATCAAATTTTGCGAGAATCAAAACATAGCGTTACCACGGGGTAGGAACTGTTCCGCGAAGCAGACACCACTTCCGATCTTTGGTCCAGTTCACTATCGATCCGGGTCGTGTTCACTTGTGATTTTTGTACAGAATATGGTGGCTAATACGACCATCCCGGTGAGTATTCCCCTAAATCTACATAAATATACGTAGTTTTCAAACCATTCGCATGGGGAAACAGACAATAAACACTACAAGTTCGAAACACTAACAATTCAGGCAACATGGATACTAATTCCTTGTAGAAATAACCATTGATCGGTCGGATTTCTGTGAAAAAATTACGTACACACCCGGGACCACCAATATCTCATGTATATGTACAGTTTTATATAAAACATTGCCCACTTTTGACATCGATCGACTGGTCAAGACATGGTATCTGCTCCAGTTCACTAAAACGGAAGCTCCAGTTCACTACAACCTAAACATGATACACTCCAGTTCACTACATCGAACATCGCCTTCTCAAAAGGCAGTCTTTATGTCTGAAAATGGCTGTCAATTTGGGCAATGGTAATACAATCCAAACTGGTTTGCTATTCAACAAAGCTCTAAACAATTTTACTACACAAAAGCGCTGGTTTCGTGAGGCAATTCTATATACATATTTTTTGCATAATTTGTAATGAAATGTTAACGGTAAACTTAATTCAAATAATGCTTTTCTATTATGTGTAGAACAAACATTTAATGTATAGAAGAAACTTCCCAATATATGTGTATTGTGGTCCGATTTTGTCTCTAACTATATATACGTATACAAATTTGTGTATACACATGAATCAGTATACATTATAGGTGTACCATGATCATAGGCAAAATCGGACGAGCCATAATATGCTGATATTTATGCGCCACTATACAGTTGTTCTTCCGGGTTAATAGATGTTACTATTGCTAGAAGCAGGAGACCGCCATAGATGTCATTGACCATTGACATGCGGTGTGGGTTTCAGTGGTGTGCTTGTGAGTTGTGGCTAGCAGCCAGATATTTTCCACATGAAATGTCCATCATATGCATCGAGTCTTCGAGCGAAAAAGTATAGCCTTCCTGCCATTCGCATAAACTGGAAACAAGAATAAGTTGCAACTTATATGAAAGGAGAAAAAGATAATCTTAGCCCCAACAACTTCGCCGCCATACAAAGTTAATACATTTTGGGTGGATTTGAGTAAGCGATGTCACTGAAGGCGTATGAGTGGCTTTTGGTTCAAAGTTCAATCCACAATACCTCGAATACTTTTAATTTTGAAATTCCGAACACGATTTAATCAATTTGGAGCCTACTCAATGGTTGCAAGGATCTCCAAAATCAATATCATAACTTAAATTTAAAATCTCAAACACTTTCCACATGTATGCCAATAGGTCTCCACAGCCATATGTATGGATGAGGAAAACCATTCCAGGATATACCCACATATATGTAATTTGCACTTTCAAGACACGCTATGTGAATCAAATGAATTTCCTATCAATGTGGAAGCAAGAATGGGAGGGGTGTGTCTTCATCCTATTGGTGGGAGTTCAAGAAGGAGCTAGGCTATACCCAGGGCCAATTTTTCAGTATTGGAGCCTATGTGAGCTATTTTGCAGCATATATAATGAAAGCATTTGTTATGTATAATTATAGGTAGGCCCACTTAATTTTCGAACCCCCATATTACATTATATAAAATATATGCCATATTATATACCATTTGAAAGAGGAAGCTCCAAAACATTGTATTACCGGTATCAACTTATCCGGTGTAATAAACTTTTTTTGTTGAGTTGCCAACGTCTTTTGTCATCAAGATTGAAGTAAAAATCAGTATTATTTTCAATGCAGGGGTAATAACTCTATATATTAAAGATAGAGTTCTTCTCCTTGCATTGAAAACATTTGAATTCTGTTGCATTCTGGATGCCAGAGGGGGGAAGTTTTCTATTTCTCTGTGGGCATCTTCTGAGACACAGATGTTTCAAATAGTGATGAATTATAGTATTTTGATCATATTTTATGGCATAGATTGTTATTAAAACCATATATCAAGTCACTACAAAAATATAATCGGTGACTCGAAAATTAAGTGGGCCTTTAATAGCGGTTTTATCTGTATTGGATGGGCACACGCTCCGCTATCCCCTTCCCTTGAAGTTCTCCATCATGCATTCATAGCCCCGCCATTGTTTCTCCAATACTCGTATCCCATGGTCTCGCACCGCACGCTGCCTTTACAGATACGTGCACTGATTTTAAAACATAGCTGTTACACAACCTGTATAAAATTATTTCAAATTGAGATCAATATAAGCTATTTCGACTATGGGAGGGAAATTGAGAATCTCGCATCTGAATCTGCTCGAAGTGTAAAATATGAATCTACAGGACATTGTTGATCGGCAAAGAACTCAGCCCGTACAGAAACTGCACATGTGATTTGGGTAGAAACAGGTTGGAACAGCTTAGAATTAAGTTAGTTTCGTATGTTAATCAGTCCTGCTACATTAGCAGCATATTAGATCTAGTGTGCAAAATATTTCTAACCTCATTGCTCACATTAGCATAGCTTAGTATTCATACTGGGTATAGATTTCTCCCAGTCTGCCCATGGTGTGTCAAAAAATCTAAGTTAGTGCAGGTTAGAGATTAGAGATTTAGTTATCCCGCCAATGCTTTCTTGACACAAATCCCCCATGTATGGACCATTTAATGACTTTCACATCTGGGTTTTATTCCCAGTTCAGACCATGAATCCTATGCTAAAGGATTTCATGGCCCTGATAAGGTTCCCTGGAACCTAGTATTCTGTTCAATTCACTTGGAGTTTACAATTCCCAAGTTAAAGCTGCTTGTTTTCTGTGGGACTGATAAGATAAGTTGTTCTTGTTTGGTGAATTAAAACCTCGTTGGCTTTTTTCATGTCACGGTAAGTGACTGCATGCATTTAAACATATCGACAGTTAAGAATTTAAGACACGAGAAAATCGTGACTTTTGCCAATTTCCTTTCCAAAATTGAACCTTAAACATTTCATAATGATAGTATTATGGTTTTTACATTGAAATTAAGGGTTAATTTATAATTATTCAGTTATTCATTCATGTATAATATATAGAATCTTTTGTCAGTTTTCATATCTCATTCGCGCATCATGACAAGTTTTAAGGGCATGTGGTCTCTTGTGTTGCCTTTACTGCGGGTTCTAATATGTAATTTATCAACCAGGTAGACTACATGTACATGTATATTAAAGTTGATTTAAATTTTATTTTCAAATATTATTAATCATATTTCTAGAATAAATAATGATGGACCATCACATCAAATACACTAAATTCTGCTATTGTTTATTGATTCTAATTAGTAATTAGACAGAATAAATGTGCGAATCTATTTACAAAATGAATGAATTGTAGGAAATAAACAATTTATGGCAGTTTTGATTGTTTCATCGAAGTGATTTTTACAGTTATTTGGAATATTCCACGAAGAGCAGTTAACATGTTGCAGTGTACACACACATGCACACAACAGCAATTGAAAAATTGGTTGATCAAATATTAAGAAAAGTTTATTGTGAGATTTATGGGACTGCACGTGCACCGAATTAGAGTGCGTAATATAAAGTGTACCCTGCTCTTCAAATTTCAGAACTGCTGCAACTGCATTTTACAACTCCAAGATTATTTGACCATATTTTTGACCAAACGATTGGTATTTAAAATATGGACATAAAAAATTAATCCAATGGCCATTATTTAATTATCATACAGATCCAAATAAGGACCATACAGGGTGAATTTTTGGCTGAGAAAATTAATAATTAATCAAATGATTATTTGGATACCAAGATTAATGTTTTACATGGCGAATTGTCGCTGAGTGCTTACACAACTTACACACATTATTATTGTTATATCTAATTATTAGTGCGGTGTCAGATCTTCAAGAGCGTATTGTCGATCAGAAACTCCAGCAACTGTTGTGGAACCAGAATAAAGTTTAATTCTTTATTAAATAATTGTAGTGTTGTTACAGTCTAATCGGGAATCAAATCGTTTTATTTCATAAAAATTATATTGCATTATTCAATGTACGTCTGAAGCATTCACCATCGATTCCTATTACCACACGTTAACGGCTGGTCCAATCAAATTGTTCAACAATTTTCTGTGATCCAATCAGAATCTACGATGCGTGTGTAAGTCACAACAATAAAGAACGTTCCGTGGGGTCCGAGGAATGTATCCATACTGTGAATGCCTTAGATGTACATTGAATATAATATATGAAATAATACGATCTGATTCCCGATTAGACTGGTGTTGTTAATGATTTGTGATGTATATTTTATGTATTTATATAGTTTTTAAAAGCAATACCGTATGATATATTGTTTGTGTTTTTTTTGGTTTTATTTTACAAATTGTTACCCAGCTGGACGTATTTATAATTACTTTAAAGTTAATTTGATAACCTGCCTGCACATGTGCCATTTTTATACATTCCTGATGTGGAATTTACTAACGTAGAACTAACGTGCTAATTTGCTAACATAAAGAATATGTGCAATTTTATAGCGCGATCTTAAGAGCTATAACATTGCACACATGCTTTATGTTAGCAAATTTGCACATTAGTTCTATGTTAGAAATTTGGTTGGGAATTTTCCAACGTATAACTACTGTGCAGTGTGCATATCTGCTAACCTGACCACATGTGCAATATGTTAGTTTTTAAGCTCCGCCCATCTCACTTTTGACAGTTAAATTACGACATTAGTTCTACATTAGTTCTACGTTGGCGATCAGATTAGAAATCCGCTTAGATCTAATGTGGTTTTAGGTTAGCAGTTTTTGGTAAGGGTGGCCGCCCTTACCGAACAGAATGGCTTATTAAGCCATCCCTAAGCCCTCGCTTTATAGCCATCATGCGGAGACCAATGATGGCTAAGATAAACCATCACTATAGTTATATTAGCACTCATGAAGAATAAGAAGGGGTGTGATGGCTTAGATAGCCATCCAATCAGGAAGAATTTCTGGTGATGGCCAAGGTGATGGTTAGTGGATGGCTAACATGGAATTATATTCACTAGCCATCATTACTGGTGGTTCAGAATTTATTCGATAACCATCAGACTGGAGAATTTTTAACATTCGAATGTTATTAGCCTTCATGAAAGTCATATTAATGGTTAGGAGACCTGCTCTCCTGAGACTGCCATAGACCTGACATATGGCTGCCATTTGAGGATGCATCTATGCAGCCTCCATCTGGTTGGACCAACATATGGTAGCCATATGTCAGTCTCAGGAGAGCAGGTCTCCTAACCATTAATATGACTTTCATGAAGGCTAATACATTCGAATGTTAAAAATTCTCCAGTCTGATGGTTATCGAATAAATTCTTAACCACCAGTAATGATGGCTAGTGAATATAATTCCATGTTGTTAGCCATCCACTAACCATCACCTTGGCCATCACCAGAAATTCTTCCTGATTGGATGGCTATCTAAGCCATCACACCCCTTCTTATTCTTCATGAGTGCTAATATAACTATAGTGATGGTTTATCTTAGCCATCATTGGTCTCTGATGGCTAAGCGAGGGCTTAGGGATGGCTTAATGAAAGTGTCAATGACACTGTAGCCCAACTTAGGTAGGGGAATAATTTAATGGTTGACAGTAAATGGAGGAATAGGAAAGGTGCTAATTGAAATGTCTAACCTGCGCCAAAGGATTTAGTGATGCAAAGAGTAAAATACAAGATGGCTGCTGGTGGCCATTTTTTTTGGCCAATTGACCCCAAAAGGACTCCTTCCCATCTACGTATAATTGTTAACATCCATGACAAATTTTATGAAGATCTGACCAAAGCTACGACCTACAAATTTCATGATGATCAGACGAACAGTACGACCTGTAGACCGCGCCAATGGATTGAATTTTGAAATCCAAGATGGCCGCTGGCAGCCCAGTTTTTTGGTCGAATGACCCCACAATGATTCGTTCCCATCTACATGTCAATGTCAACATTCATGACAAATTTCATAAAGATTAGACCAAAGGTACAACCTGTAGCCCGTGCCAAAGGATTTAGTCATGCAAAGAGTAAAATCCAAAGATGGCTGCTGGCGGCCATGTTTTTTGGCCGAACGACTCCAAAATCACTCTTTCCCATCTACATGTCAGTGTTAACATCCATGGCAAATTTAATAAAGATCAGACCAAAGGTATGACCTGTAGCCCACGCCAAAGGATTTAGTCATTCAAAGAGTAAAATGCTGGTGGCCATGTTTTTTTACCGAATGACCCCAAAACGACTCGTCCCCATCTACATGTCATTGTTATAATTCATGACAAATTTCATGACCATCTGATCAAAGCTACGACCTGTAGCCCGCACCAAAGGATTTAGTCATGCAAAGAGTAAAATCCAAGATGGCTGCTGGCGGCCATGTTTTTTGACTGAATGACCCCAAAATCACTCGTTTCCCATCTACATGTCAGTGTTAACATCCATGACAAATTTCATAAACTTCCGACCAACACAACGACCTGTAGCCCGCGCCAAAGGATTTAGTCATGCAAAGAGTAAAATCCAAGATGGCTGCTGGCAGCCATGTTTTTTGGCCGAACGACCCCAAAATCACTCGTTCCCATCTAGATGTCATTATTAACATCAATGACAAATTTCATGATGATCAGACGAACAGTACGACCTGTAGCCCGCGCCAAAGGATTTAGTCATGCAAATAGTAAAATCCAAGATGGATCACTCGTTCCCATCTACATGTCAATGTCAACATTCATGACAAATTTCATGATGTTCCGATCAAAGCTACGACCTGTAGCCCGCGCCAAAGGATTTAGTCATGCAAAGAGTAAAATCCAAGATGGCTGCTGGTGGCCATGTTTATTGGCCGAACGACCCCAAAATGACTCGTTCCCATCTACATGTCAATATTAACATCCATGACAAATTTCATGATGATCAGACGAACAGTACGACCTGTAGCCCGCGTCAATGGATTGAATTTTGAAATCTAAGATGGCCGCCAGCGGCCATGTTTTTTGGCCGAATGACCCCACAAAGATTCGTTCCCATCTACATGTCAATGTCAACATTCATGACAAATTTCATAAAGATTAGACCAAAGGTACAACATGAAATCCAAGATGGCTGCTGGCGGCATGTTTTTTGCAGAACGACACCAAAATCACTCGTTCCCATCTACATGTCATTATTAACATCAATGACAAATTTCATGATGATCAGGCGAACAGTACGATCTGTAGCCCGCGCCAATGGATTGAATCTTGAAATCCAAGATGGCTGCCAGCGGCCATGTACAACCTGTAGCCCGCGCCAAAGGATTTAGTCATGCAAAGAGTAAAATCCAAGATGGCTGCTGGCAACCATGTTTTTTGGCCGAACGACCCCAAAATCACTCGTTCCCATCTACATGTCATTATTAACATCAATGACAAATTTCATTATGATCAGATGAACAGTACGACCTGTAGGCCGCGCCAATGAATTGAATCTTGAAATCCAAGATGGCTGCCAGCGGCCATGTTTTTTGGCCGAATGACCCCAAAATGACTTGTTCCCATCTACATGTCAATGTCAACATTCATGACAAATTTCATGAAGATCAGACCAAAGGTACAACCTGTAGCCCGCGCCAAAGGAAATTGTTGACGGACACACGCACACACGGACGACAAACCATGGCAATAGCTCAAACTTACAAAAGTAAGTTGAGCTAATAAGCCATTCTGTTCGGTAAGGGTATATATAGGCATTTATCCACTGTCCGGTGGGGAGACAACACATTTTGATCTATTAAAACCTTGCATTATCGTGTCAGTATCAAATTTTTCCACAGAAAATTGTGTTCAAATTTACCAAGGAGTCCAAATTAGAAAAAAAAAATGTTATTCTGCGCTCCGCGTGTATAAAACTATAATGTTTCGCTGTTCTTGGTATATACATTTTTGGACGGATTAAAAGTCGAACTGCGACCCGGAGGCCGCTAATCCGGTAAAAGGTGTAGACTGTAGTTGGGAATTTCAATTGTTATTCAGATGCCAAGAAGTGCAAGGCGATTAATTCTATGACTATGAGTCTGAGTATGAGTAGACCCTATTGAGTCACAATACATGATATACATCTGTATTGAGACTCTACTTCCGTACTATCAGTGTCTATCTGATCCTCATACCTTTTCTATTTACAGGCGATAAAGGACTCCTGGTGCCAGATTCTGCTTGGTTCTCTTATTATGGTGACAATAAAGACAAGATTCCACCAAAAGTTCCGAAATCCACACCTTGTTGTGCTAAATAAAAGACATTTATCATTTGTCAATTTTGCGCAAACACAATTTATTTCCTGGTTACGTTCGTTTGACTTTCTGTTCCAGCATGTCAAATTGTTGTCATGCACAGTGCCATCGTTCAAATTGCACCGGATATCGGAGATACTATATACCGAGACCAACCAATAACAAACGCTAACTACCGAGAACAAGTCTAAATGTGATAATTAAGTCATAATAATGTTTAATTATAGTGAATGTATCAGTCTTAAGTGGATATTACACCATGTTTGACATTTAAAATGACATATATTATGGGTATACCGATAACTTGAAACATCAATTGAATTCTTTATTCTCATCACAATGCATACACAAATATAATATAATGCATACATAAATAAACATGTTTAATGATTTGCCCGGAAACCTGAATTATTATGAATAGCCAGGTTTATTAGATATATATAGAATATATATATTAAATATTAATATAGATTATATCATATTTGTTATATATGGTATATATATTATATATATCATATATATATTATATTATAATATATATAATATAATATACATGTTATATAAAATATATTATATACTATATATTATATATATTGTATATATATATATATAACTAGCAGGTGGACCCGACTTCGTCCGGGCTGTTTCCCCTCTGCTTTTCGGCGAATTGTGCGATTTGACCTTGAATTGTCCATTTTGAAGGTCAGGTGTGGTCACGATTTGACCCGTCCAAAACACTGCCCGGACAAAAGTACCCGACAAAAGTACCCGTAGAAATCAGTCTGATTTTACCCGATTTGACCTTGAATTGACCCTTTTGAAGGTCAAGGTTAGGTCGGGATTACGTTTGACCCGTCCAAAACAATCCCCGGAAATAAATACCCTTAGGTATAAAATTTCGTCAAAATCTGTCGGGCAGTTTTCCAGGCCACAGCTAACACACACACATACAGGCAGAAGTCCCAACACAAAATATATAGTTGATATATATATATATTATATATATATATATATATATATATATATATATATAATATATATATATATAATATGTATAATATAATATATTATATAATATATATATATATATATATATGTCATATGTAAAAACATATATAACATATTTAACATATATAATATAATATATATTATATAATATATATATATATTATATTATATAATATATATATATATTATATATATATATCTAATAAACCTGGCTATTCATTATAATTCAGGTATCCTGACAAATCATTAAATATGTTTATTTATGTATGCATTATATTATATTTGTGTATGCATTAAAGGGGTACTGTACGCCATTTTCAATAAATTCCCGGTGATAACAACGATCTATTATCGATACTATATAGAAATATAAGTAATTTGAGACGAAGATGTATTCTGTAAACGCTCAGGTTAATAGGCTATCTTAAAATTTAATAATTTAAAAGTTAATAATTTAATATAAATTGATTTTATGGCTCCAGCCATAAAATGGCGTCTCTTAAAATTCGAATTTCCGTGTACAAAACGTAATCAAATTATAATTGAGGGATACCGGATTAGGAAAACAATTGCACACACGATCGTTTGAAACATTATGCTTATACGGGGAGAAAACCCAAGCCATTCATTGACTAGTGACGGTACACTAACTTAAATGAGTATATGGGACTACTAACCATATAATATAATGTTTATTTGATTCATTTGGTTGAAAAATTTACAAAAATTACTCGACAACGACAATTTGTATTTTTGCATTCCGGTAAATTTGCCATCCGTAACAATACTTCGTACTCAACAAACTTTCAAAAAATTGAAAAGTTGTTACATTATTCTCCGACTCGGGGATTATAGAAACCAACAACAACATCTTGGGTACAGTACCCCTTTAAATGGGTGATGAGAATAAAGAATTTAAATGATGTTTCAAGTTATCGGTATACCCATAATATGTCATTTTAAATGTCAAATATGATATAATATCCACTCAAGACTGATACATTCACTATAATTAAACATTATTATGACTTAATTATCACATTTAGACTTGTTCTCGGTAGTTAGCGTTTGTTATTGGTTGGTCTCGGTATATAGTATCTCCGATATCCGGTGCAATTTGAACGATGGCACTGCGCATGACAACAATTTGACATGCTGGAACAGAAAGTCAAACGAACGTAACCAGAAAATAAATTGTGTTTGCGCAAAATTGACAAATGTCTTTTATTTAGCACAACAAGGTGTGGATTTCGGAACTTTTGGTGGAATCTTGTCTTTATTGTCACCATAACTTAAGAAGAGAACCAAGCAGAATCTGGCGCCAGGAGTCCTTTATCGCCTGTAAATAGAAAAGGTATGAGGATCAGATACAAAATGTACACACGCAAGCCGAAACTCAAAAGAGTGTAAATCTTTCGAGTTTCCCCGGAACTAGAGTATGAGTATGACTATCAATCATGACATGATGATGAGTTGGTCATTTGTGAAACCAATATATTTTATATTCTATAATTACAATCACAAGGTATATAATATATGATCTTGAGCGCGTTACCATTTCTGACTATGATTTTCTTGTATTCAAATGTTTTGGCAATATCGTTTAACAGTCCCTGGAATCTGCAACAGTGTTGTTCTCTAACTGCTTAATGTAAACACTGCCTTGCTGTGCCGGAAGCAATTCCAGCGGAAATGAACGGAAGGGAAATACAAAACCACGGAATGGAGTTTCCCCCAGGAGTGACAACCAGCCGAAACGAAATTTACACACAAAAACGGAATATGTTTTAATATGAATTTTAATAAACGAATTTTGTGAACACTCTTCTTTCTTTAGTTGCACCACACAGCGGGTTTCTTTGTTGCCATATTATTGGCCAACTCTGATATGCAACAAATAATAAGCATTACTTAAAGTAACACCCTTGTTCGAGGCAAAACAAACATATAACTAGTGTTTGCACTGTTACATCCCAGACATATTTACTATTTATAATAAGGGAGTATTCGTCCTGATTAATAGTTCCTAAAGTGGCATTCTTTGTCTTACGTATAACCCCCGAAATATACCTAAACCTCTGTTTCGTTCTCTCTCCCCAACGAAGACTCTTGCCTTGAAAGCAAGTTAATATTGTTTATAAACATCATCTTCTCTACATATATTCGTATTGTAGTCCCTTGTAATGTGAAAACCACAGGGGCCTGTAACGCGCTCCGCTGTCCGCCCCCCCCCCCCATTTTGCACTGCCCATATACGCCACCTCTATATACGCGCCTTCTTCGCGTTAATGGAACATTATATAGACAAGGGGCACTGTAGAAATTCAATCGAGGTCAGGTCATAATGAATATTAATATGATGACCTCGATTCTAACACTGAGCGGTGATTGGCTGTTTCTACTATGTTAGTCATGGAAAGGTCAGGTCACAATGAATATTAAAATTAGGAACTGTGTGACTTGACATTTTTTTTTTTTAAGTTGGAATTATCGACAGATTTCTCCTCTATAGAAATTGTTTACTGACAATGTGTTGATTTGTACGAATAGATAAATTATTAGCCGACAAGAAATCACTAATTTCCAGATATTTAGTTGATCGTTTGACCGATTTTTAATGATAGTAAACTGTATGGGTGGTGAATTTAGAGACACATGTCGGCCATTGCTACTGAGCCGGATCAATTCTGAAAAATACGCTCTCCGGAGACAATATTCGGTGGTTAAAATTTTATCAAATGCAACGTGTATGAATGTTTCTGATGGGAGTTTGTGGTATTTATTGAAAGATGAATTCTTTGCCGATCCATCCGTGTATATATCGTTATCATTACTGGGGTGAATGGGCTAAATTTGTGCGACTCCCGAGCGATGGTGAAACGTTGAATTTCTACAGTGCCCCTTGTCTATATAATGTTCCATTAACGCGAAGAAGGCGCGTGTATAGAGGCGGCGTATATGGGCAGTGCAACAGGGGGGGGGGGCAGCGGAGCGCGTTACAGGCCCGGGGCCCCTGTGGTGGAAACGTTACATATAGACAATCGAGATTAAGTTTTTTTTATTTATATCGACAGTTAAAGGAAATTTAAAGTGCAAATACTTACATTTTGGGTGTTATACAATACTTAAATAGGGACTATTCGTCATGATTAATAGTCCCTAAGGTGGCAATTTTTGTCTTACGTATAACCCCAGAAATATACCTAAACCCCTGTTTCGTTCGCTCTCCCCAACGGATACAATTGCATTGAAAGCAATTTATTATTGTTTATGAACATTATCATCGTCTCTATATATATATATAGGCTATATATATTTACATACTAAGTGTTGTCATCACTAAATCCAGCATTCTGATTGGTCGGCGCCCACGTGGCTAGTTGCAGTTATTTATCGGTGAATGCGCAACGCCTCACCAAGCTCATAACACCATCGATACGTCATTGGGTTTGGAAAGACGAACGCGTAATGTTTTGGGCGCATTTGGACTCGCGCAGGATTGACTTAATACATCATCGGGTTTCAATATGAAGAGAAATTGTTCCTATTAACTTTTGCCAAGGGTGCTATTGGGTATTTTGGGCTGTTTTTGTCACGATACACTTTTCGATTTAAATACATTTACAAAAGTGGCTTTTTCGCTAAATGTATATACATATAAGGATTAACTGTCATGTGGACTATTTTTATGGAGATGTAACCGTGATGTAAGTGGTCATAACTTGTATGTAAAACCCGACAAGTTATGTCCACTTACCTCACGGTTACATCTCCATAAAAACAGTCCACATGACAGTTAATCCTTATATATATATTCGTATTATAGTCCCTTGTAACTTGCAAACGTTACATAGACAATCGAAATTAAGTTTTTTATTTGTGTCGACGGTTAAAGAAAATTTAAAGTGCAAGCACGTATACCGATACATTTTGGGGTTTATAAAATAGGGACAATTAGTCATGATTAATAGTCCCTAAAGTGGAATTCTTTGTCTTACGTATAACCCCGAAATATACCTAAACCTCTGTTCTCTTTCCCAACAGAGACCCTTGCCTTGAAAGCAATTTATTATTGTTAATAAACATCATCTACTCTATACACATAAACAGGGGTTTATGTGTATTTCGGGGGTTATATGTCGGAAAAATAATTCCACTTTAGGGACTATTAATCACGAAGGATATAAACAGTATGACAACGATAAGTGAGCCGTGCACATATATCCATAATCATAATGGCTATCCGTTATTTAGTAAATATTAACTAAATAACTGGTATGTTTTGAGAATGGTAATATGTGAGATGTGCGCATAAACATCCACGATGGCTGTCAAAATGGCTACATATCAGTACCGTGTGTCTATTTGCAGAAATTGTCTTGTTTAAAGACACGGGCGTGTTGGCCGTGGGTACGCTGTTAAAATATTCACATCCGTCAAAAACCGCCATAAACAGAAAGAATAGTAAAATATAAGACAGACCTTGTTCTTATACCCGTTTTAATCAACCCCAATCTATAGGAATATAGATACTTAAATGTAGCAATTTTGATAGCCATGCATCGTGGATGTTTATTTGCACATCTCACATATTATCATTCTCTTAGCAAACCCGTTATTTAGATAATATTTAATACAATACTGATATTTGTTTTTAATCAACCCAATCTATGGGAAAATCCACACTTAAATGTGGCCATTTTTACAGCCATCATGGACTTGTGGTGCACACCTCACACATTATTATTCTTATACCATACCCGTTATTTAGTTAATATTTACCAAATAACGGATATTTTATTAAACAAGACAATCTATGAGATATGTGGCCATTTTGACAGCCATCATGGAATTTATGTGCACATATCTCCTTTTATTATTATCATAGGATACCCGTTATTTGGTTAATATTTACTAAAAAACGGATATTTCTTTTAAACAGAACAATCTATGGGAACGGACATACTGAAACGTGGCCATGTTTACAGCCATCTGCATGCAAGTTTGTGTGCAGATCTCACATAATATTTTCATACCATACCCGTTATTTAGTCGATAGTGGTTAATTTTAACATTTCAACACTTTAGCATAAATATCGCAACAAAACAGGCAATATCATTAAATTTATTGTGTCAAACTTTTACGCACATATTAAGCATTAGCTGGAACTGAACCAACAACAAACATGCGAGCAAATATATACTATATATGAATACAAGTTTCCGCTAAAGAATTGTGTTTCGTTTCATCGAATTCCTGTTTATGATACTGTGTTGGTTTATTTGAGCATACACACACATTAGTCGTGCAAGGAACTTCAATGGACTGTATATTGGCAGAATCTTACTGTCTTCGAATCCAGGGACTATTATTTCGCACTCCCGGTGTATACTACTGTACATGTAGATATTCTTGGTATCCTATGGGCGCTGGGGTTTTATTTATAGAAATGGGAATTTTTGGGACTGATTAAAAGTCGAACTGCGACCCGGAGGCCGAGTCCGGTAAAAGGCGTAGTTGGGAATTTCAATTGTTATTCGGATGCCAAAAAGTGCAAGGCGATTAATTCTAATGGGAATTCGCGCGTTAACCATTAGCTCGCTGCGCGTTATGCGTTTCTATTGATCTTTAACCTGCTTTGTTGCATTGTTATTCGAACATCTTTCGTTTATTTTCACGTGACATAAATCGGAATGCTATCTACTATTATACTGCACAGGGATTTGACGATTGTATCAGAACTTTAATTCGAACATGAATCCAAGGTGTTGTTTATATCGGTGTTTAACATGTTATTTAGTTTAGTTTATATATAGTGAACTTTTTCGTTTAGTCATACGCGACAAATATCGGCATGTTATATTCTAAATGAATTGGGATGGTTGTTATACTCCTTCGTACGGTTTGTAAATATTAATTTTTCATTTGTTTGTATGCGGAATATATCAGAGTTATGAATAGAGATGTTATTAAAAAAAGTTCCAACACTAACCCTTCACATTGGGTTGTTTAACATACAATGTGGCCTAATTCTAAGCATCGTTTTTATTTATGTGTACAGAGGATATATCAGAATGCTATATGAATTGAAGAATGTTAAGAAATTCCCCCCCTTCCTGGGCCATGTTTTAATTGATACTCATGGGGGAGGGGCATATTATAATTAGTCCTCATTGGAACATATTTTAATTGACCCTCATGGGGCTATATTGTATTTCACCCCAGTGGGACCGTAGTTTAATCAACACTGATGACACCATATTTTAATTAACCTCATAATGGGACCATATATTTATTCTTCAATTAAGTCATATTACCATATTTTAATTGACCTTAATGGGACCATATTTCAATTAACCCCATGGGTCCATATTTTTATTAACCTCATGGGACGATATTTTAATTAACAATCAAGGTACAATTTTAATTAACCATCATGGGACCATATTTTTTATTAACCCTCATTGGACAATATATTAATTAACCCTCATGGCCAGTCATGGGACCATATTTTATTTAACAGTGATGTGACCATATTTTAATTTACCATCATCGGACCATATTTCAATTAACCCTCTCTGGGTGTGACGATATTTTAATTTACCCTCATGGAACCATACATGTATTTTAATTACTCCTTTATGAGAGATCATATCAGGAGTGCATTACCTGATGCCATTCTTAGATCAGCATTACACCCTCCTAGGGTGTATATTGGCAAGTATATCTGACCCTGTCACAGGAGGTGGTGGACTAAATGTGATTAAAACATACTCGCTATTAGCGTAATTGGATACTAAATGTGATTAGAAACGTGCTTGTACTTGAACCATGTTACAAAGATCGAAAAATTTTGCCCGATTATTATTCTGCATGCTATTTCATGCGCTACTCAGACCACTATTTCAAATAAAATTAGAAAAAAATATTACATATAATCAACTACATAGGCGTTACCTATATACAGATTTTTCACAATCACCACATTAAAGTTGTTATATTGTATGTATGGCAAATAATATGATCTTGAGGGCGTTACCATTTCTGACTATGGTTTTCTTGTACGATATAATAAATAAACTGATTTGATACATCATACACCAGGGTAACCCACAAACTCAGTGAGAAATGACCAATTCGGCCAATATTTATGTCATGGCATCAAAATGAAAAGCCTTATCCAGGAGACTGGGGCTTGTCATTAAGCGAGGAAAATATCAATCAATCAAAATTTAAATCGGGCGTTGCACTTTAACAAGCGCACTGCACTTTAACAAGCGCACATCTAATTATGTCAATAGAGATGCGTTTGTTAAAGCGATGAGCTCGCTTTTAATTTAAATTTATTTCTTTTTTACACTTTCTTTTTAAGACCCTGTGATCTAGTATATCGCACCACAGTGGATGTGTATAATGAAGAATCTCATAGATATTAATGCTCAATTTATTAGAAAATAAGCAAATGTATAGTGTTGCAACAAAAACAAGTGTTATCACAAGATTGAACATTCATGTAAGTAACCACCTATCAGAGGTGTGATCCGGTTCTTCTCGCTAAAATGTATCACTTCTCCCTCTCTCCTTTTGCTCCAAGGAGAAGTGACCTCTCTGCTGCATGTATTTCAACATGCATGTGTCCAAACAGCATTAAAGATCACATGCCAGTGCATTCTCTTATATATGCGAGTCTCCCATAGGGAGCCTCACATATATAAGAGAATGCACTGGCTTACAAGGTCAAGGTAAATATTGTTAGTCCAAAGCATTACCTTATATATGCAAGGCTCCCAATGGGGAAACTCACATATATAAGAGAATGCATTGGCACATGGTTTTTGCTAAATTTAAGGAAGCTCCAGTTTTTTCTACATACATGATCGTAATCGCCGTGAATGACAAGCTATTATAACAAAAACTTAAAGTCATCAAGTGTATACATGCTAGCAATTCTGATGAAATACATGATCTCACATAAAGCAACCAAACAAAGTACAAAGATTCTCAAGTTCTCATATAAAAACTAAAACAACTGGTATTACTCAACTTTTGTTCTTGAATATCAGAATTTTTTTATATTCCTTACATTGTAACAAACATAACACATTTGTTGCTTGGTTTACGATGATCTTGCCTGGAATATTAGGCATCTGGTGTCGAAGTTAGATGATGGCATAGCCTTTCCATTTTGTTTTCAACTCTTTTTATTTAAACTGTCTTGTGGGAAGAAATATTTGAGTTTCATTTTAACATTTGAATAAAATATAATTTTCAAAATTTTTATGAAATTTATGTCGAGTTCCACTATTTGTCAATTTTTGGGGTGGTGGCAAATAATTTAAAAACATTTTTCCACTCCTGCATCTACTTTCTTCCATCCAAATATTTGTAAACCAGGCTTTAACCCTTCCATGACTGCAGCTGCCTGAAATTTTCCTGTGCCAATGAATTCTCTTATATATGCGAGTCGCCCATATATAAGAGAATGCATTGGCCTAACAATATTTACCTTGACCTTGTAAGCCAGTCCGGGTTGGCGCTGGACCCAAATTTTCATTTGCCAGGCTCCTTATGGGAGACTTGCATATATATGAGAATGCACTAGCACAGCATCTTTAATGCTCCACCAGCACAGCTCCTGTCATGAAAGGGTTGATATTTGTGTGGACCGAGCAAGCCATATGCATTTCACATGCTATTAGGAACTCATAGTGAGGCTGTATACCTTCTTAGTTTTCTTAGGTCAGGCATGTATCATTATTCTTATATATTTGAGTCTCACATAGGAAGCCTCGCATATATAAGAGAATACATTGGCCTAACAATATTTACCTTGACCTTGAAAGCCAGTGCATTCTTTTATAAATGCGAGGCTCCCTATGGGAGACTCACATATATAAGAGAATGCACTGGCACAGGATCATTAATGCTTCACCAGCACAGTGCCCGTCATGAAAGGGTTAAATGTGACCATTTTATACCGACAATGAGTCAATTAATAAGTGTTATATTTAACAGCATTAGCAACAATAAAACTAGCCTCATGTACTAACTCTAGGTATTCATTTATATATTGAACATACATACATTCAAGTCTGGATATAGTGTGCCTGACATTGTCAGAATTAGGTCCCTATGCGCCAAATGCGCCTGAGGTTTCTGTTCTAAAAATAGCCCATAAAACTGTCCCGAAATGTTGTATGTATTATAGAACAAATCTAAACAAAAACAGCTGAATAAAATCAATATTAATTGATAGAAGTGTTTCAGGACAGGTGTCTACTATTCATATTTATTATTTTATACCCAGGAAACTATATAAAACTCGTTAGGAAGAGATAGACCATCTTTAATATAATCTATTGAATTATTATAATTTAAAGATACATAATCCGAATTAACGCTCCCAAATTACTATTTATTTGTCTTCAGGGGTAAAATATTTGAATCGAATCGGGGAACCCACCCATCAAAGCTCAGAGTGATCAGATATCGATTCTTGAAATTTTTTATTTCTCGAAATGTGTACTTATTTGTGGCCTGGAAAAAACTCATCAAACCGATGGTCTCAGACAAAATTGTGGATGAAGATGGAGAACTCTAAAATCAAGTGGTAAGACGGCCAAATTTCGTGATACTCAAGTGATAATACGGCCATATTTTGTTGAACAACATGTTGATCAGTAACATGTTTTGGTAAATTTTATACCATAGTTGACAGTGGTTAGCATTATTTTGTTGTAATTAATGATTCTGGTAACTGAAGCGTAATTTGAAGAAATGTTGTTGTTGTAACTTGATGATATGGGGACTGCCTGATCGGATTGAGTAGTAATGAGTACATTTAACAGATTTAGTTTTCGTTAAATGGCTTTAAAGGTGAATAAGCTTGAAACTGTGATTTTGGGACACATACTTATGACAGATACAGTGACATAAAATTTAGCTACATGTAAATAAAGCTATGCCGAGTGTCATATTAGACAAATCTACAGATGGTACATTTACACATTATATACACAACCAATGGCAATGTCATGTTTAATCTGTTCGGTCTTTGTTGTCCTTCCATATTCTGTAGGCTGCAGCAGTGCCATACAATGCCCAAAACAGATTTGGAATAGTCAGGTATCCAGCAGTTTGGCTCACCTTCCCGAATGTAATCGTCATGGCCAGTATTCCACAAGTGAAAATTGAAATGTGGATGACAGCCTGAAAAACAAGAATGAGAGGTCAATCTTACATATTTAACCCTTTCAGTGCCAAGTCCAATTTTTGATCATTTTTCAAATTTATTGATTATAATAATGTGATACAAAGAATCATATTTTTGTAATTAATAAATTTGAAAAATGATCAAGGAAATATGGGTTGATACAAAAATCGGACTTGGCACTGAAAGGGTTAACCCATCCCTCGCCGTCAGTAAAAAGCTATGATTGAAATCATAATCTAGAGTTTTTATGTTGATTTATAGAATATACGGTTATGCACTACAGCTATCCTTAAAGGGGTACTGTACGCCATTTTCATTAAATTTCCGGTGACAACAACGATCTAATTTCGATAATATATAGAAACATAAGTAATTTGAGTCGAAGATGTATTCTGTAAACGCTCAGGTTAATAGGCTATCTTAAAATTTAATAATTTAAAAGTTAATAATTTGATATAAATTGAATTTATGACTAGAGCCATAAAATGGCGTCAATTAAATTACGAATTACCGTAATCAAAAACAGTAATTGAGGGATACTGGATTGTTAAACCGATCGCACACACGATCGCTTAAAATATTATGATGATACGGGGAGAACACTCAAGCCACTCACTGACTAGCGACGATACAATAACTTAAATGATTATATGGGACTAGTATGCATATAATATAACTTTTATTTGATTCATTTGGTTGAAAACTGTACAAAAATTACTCGACAACGACAATTTGTATTCCGGTAAATTTGTCATCCGTAACATGACTTCGTACTCAACAGACTTTCAAATAATGGAAAAATTGTTACCTTATTCTCCGACTCGGAGACTATAGAAACCAACAACAACATTTGGCGTACAGTACCCCTTTAAAGTAATTAACCACCTATAACATGGTGTCCATCCTGGTTATACCGTTGTAACATACCAGGGTAACCACCAACACCATGGTAAGGCTACTGCTTCAAAACCGCGATTCGTGCAAGATATAAATTAATTAAAAGCTAAATTTAAAGCAGAAATGTCACAATTACAACAGTAAATATGTCATTGACGCTAGCTCAACTTGGATGGAGGATAATTCATGTGTTAGAGTCAATAGAGCGATTAGGAATGCCGAAAATTTAAATGTCTAAGTAATACTAGATGTCAACATGAAGAGATATATATAAAGTAAAATCCAAGATGGCTGCTGGTGGCCATGTTTTTCAACAAAATTCGGAAAAAATTGATGGCTCCCATCTAGAGGTCACCCAAAAGATCCATATGAAGTTTGGTGACGATCGGATGGGACGTGGTCTGTAGGGTGTACCAAATGATTCAGTCATGTAAAGAGTAAAATCCAAGATGGCTGCCGGCAGCCAAGTTTTTAATAGAAAATTGAACAAATTTGATAGCTCCAATCTAGAGGTGATCCTAAACATGCCTGTAAATTTTCAAAACAACTCTCCAAATAAATGATAGTTGCATGGTGTGTCAATGGGTTAAAATTTGAAATCCAAGATGGCTGTTGGTGGCCATGTTTATTAACGAATTTCGGTCACAAAATACGGTGCTACCATCTAGAGGTCACCCCAAAGATCCATATGAAATTTTGTGATGATCGGATGTGGGTGGTGGCCTGTATCGCCTGTATGGCTCCAATCTGAACTTTAGTGATGATCAGACAAGTAGGGTGTCATCTGTAGGGTGTACCAACGGATTTAGTCATACCAAGAGTAAAAACCAAGATGGCCACTGACCGCCATGTTTTTCAACATAATTCAGAAAACTTTTATGGCTCCCATCTATAGGTCACCCCGAAGATTCATTTAAGAAATTTCTGTCAAAATAGGAGGCTCCCATCTAGAGATCACCCGGAGGATTCATATGAAGTTTGGTGATGATTAGATGATGCATTTACTGATCAATCCTTTTATAAATGATATCGTATAGATTTGGATCGAAGTTCTTTGGTTAGGTTTTTTATTCCAAATAGCGGGAAATGTCAGGAACGAATCGAGGCTGGCTGGTCTGACTCTTTATTGAATGACTTTCCAGCAAGTTTTTGATTTTTATTCTTTTTGTCATTTCCCATCCGTGATGTGGCAACTTGTTTTGACAATGCCGGTCATACACTGAACACAGACAGCTACAACACAGCTTATAGTAAGAACGATTCACAATTACATGTAATTGAGGTCATGTACATATGGTCCCTTATCGGCATTGAGAATGCACTAATCCTGTCAAGCATGACAATTTTTTGCAGTCAGCATTTCCTCGTGGCCATTTGAGAATCCGAAAAAAGTTTTAAAAGTACAGAAAACATGAAACCATATTTAACCCTTTACCCAACAAACCGGCCAAAACCGGCCAAATAAAGCTTCAACAGCCTAAAATATCTTCGGTCTGCTTCAATAGAACCATACAAATATGGATATCATTGGAACCGGCTCCTTGACCACATTGTGATAGTTACAGTTATGCCCTGTGCCAATGCATTCTCTTATATATGCGAGTCGACCATAGGTCGCCTCGCATATATAAGAGAATGCATTGGCCTAAAAAAAAACTTTTTTTAACACTTTTTACCATTTTTTCTTACATTCTTTAACAATTTTTAAATTTTTAATGTGTTAAGCCAATGCATTCTCTTATATATGCGAGGCGACCTATGGTCGACTCGCATATATAAGAGAATGCATTGGCACAGGGCCCTTCTTTTGGGTAAAGGGTTAATAAATTTACTGGCCTCCCATATGCAGTGGAGTCTTTAGTTCATCATGGTATGCTAGTTGCACAAGGGCAAATTCTTCATTTATTTTAAATTAGAACATTCGTTGCTCAGGTATTGAAAGCATGCTGACATTATGTCCACCGTGACGATCAGATGTTTTTTTTCCTTTGAAAATCGTTCAAATTCAATAGCCCTCAACTGGAGGAAATCCTAATAATGCCTGTAAATTTACAAAACATTTCTTCGATATATGTGGGCTGCAGGGTGTGCCGATGGATACAAATTTGAAATTCAAGAAGGCTGCTGGCGGCCATGTTTTTTTAGGAATTTCAGAAAAAATTGATGGTTCCCATTTATCACCCTGAAGTTTGGTGATGATTGGATGAGATATGCGGCCTGTAGGTGGAGCCATAGGATATTGTTGATGGACTCACGGACACATGTACGGATGACGGATGCCAACCCATGGCAATAGCTCAAGCTTGACTTCAAGTTGGTTGACATTTGTATCAAGTTATTGTTGTGGATGAGGAATCAGTTGATATTATCATGCTAACAGCCTTACATTTTTCACCAAAAATAGACAAACTAATGGCCATCACTCAGGTAAAAAATAAATGGACAAACCTGGTATTCGAATGTATTCGACATTGTTATGATAGATCCACTGACCAAATGTGAATAGAATCGTTGAGTCGTTGATATTTCTTCAAATTATTGCACTAGCTGCCTTAAAATTGCTAGACATCTTGATGCCCAACCGCCAACCATCCCTCATCAAATCATAATTTGAGCTTTTGGAGAACAAAAAATCACTAAAAACATAAATGGTAAGATGTTGTAATTGATCAGTTTTCTAGTAACTAAAATGATGATCTATCATCTAGCTTCAAGTCTGCAAATAGTGTATCTGTCATTTGCAGAATGAGGTCCCCAGAGGATGAATTTAGTGACGATATCCCGCTAAGTAGACTAGCATCACCAAATTCACCCTCTGGGAACCTCATTCTGCTTAGACCTCAACTACTATGGGAGACCTAGGATCAGATTGAAGTTGGTGATATTTACCCATTAGTCACCTCGATTATGCATTTTATCTTCTGCAAATTAGCGGATATAGAAACTGAAAGGAAGGGAAAAAAGTAACTAAAAACAATGCTAATTTGATACTATAGATACTTCTCAGAAGACGAAACCTTAGCAGAATGAGGACCCCAGAGAGTGAATTTGGTGGACCTCATTCTGCAAATGACATACAGACTATTTGCAGGCTTGTCTAGCTTTGAGTGAAGTCATGTATCCATGGAAAACTTACCCCGCCAAGATTTCTAAAGTGGAAAGCTGTAAAAGGGTAGACGCAGCCTACAACCCAGGTGGCTCCAAAGGTGCCCAGCGCCAGGGCTGATTCTTCATTGAAACCACCGGCTTCTTTCCATACAAGATATGAAGCATATCCAATACTCGATGCACATGCTAAATCCGCAGCAATTAGTGCAGTATCTGATGGCACCCATTTTGGTTTGTACAAAAGCTGGAATGAGGAAAGGTCATTTGAGAAACTGAAGTGGACTGCTGTCCTCAGCTCACTTATTGTATAAATCATATTTATATACATTTTATGTAAATGTTAGAACAAATTGTACCAAAAAGATTAAAGATGGCCGATCTCTTCCTGACAAGTTTTATCTAGTTTCCTGGGAATAAAATAATAAATTACTAATCGAAGACACCTGCCCAGAAATGCTTCTATCAATTAATATTGATATTATTCTAATTTTCTCTGGCATTATACACACAAACTTTTGGGACAATAATACGGCCTGTTTTTAGAACAGAAATTTCAGGCGCATTTGGAATTTCGGAGCATAGAAAGAGGGGGATAGCTCTATCTTGTTAGCAACTCCATCAAGGCAAAAAGTCATTTGATTAAGATATTTTGCAGGAGTATTAAAACCACTTTGTTATGCCTTAGAGAAAAATAATATACCTTATCTTCAATGCTGTCTGTTTTATTCACAGAAAAAGGTACCGTATTTGTAGTTTTGAAATTGGGTTTTATAAAAATTGTTGTTGTTGTTTAAACCTTTGAGTGCCAGGGGCCGATCTCAATGGCCCTAACCCTACAAAATAAGTCTGTTAAAGAATATATGAATAAATTATTAAAATTGTAAAAAATTGTTTAAAAAAAAAAAATTGTTAGGCCAATGCATTCTCTTATGTATGCGAGGCATATATAAGAGAATGCATTGGCACAGGGTAAATGGGTTGATACAAAAATCGGACCTGGCACTCAAAGCTCAAAGGGTTAAAGATACATAATCCCATCTAGAGGTCACCCCAATGATCCATATGAATTTTGGTGATGATCGGAATGGGGGGGGGGGGGGGTGTGGTATGTATGGTGTGCCATATTATTTAGTCATGCAAAGATTAAAATCCAAGATGCCTGGCGGCGGCCATGTTTTTATGCGAATGACCCCAAAATGACTCGTTCCCATCTACATGTCAACTGCCATGACAAATTTCATAATCCTCAGACAAACGGTACGGCCTTTAGCCCGTGCTAATGGATTAACATTGTTTAATACTGAAAACCAAGATGGCCTATGGCAGCCATGTTTTTGGGGAAATGGGGCGATCCTAAGTGGCCAGTACTTGTACCCCAATGCCTTTGTCATTTGTGTATTATACATCTTTGGCAATAAGATATGTTTAACCCTTTCATGACGGGAGCTGCACTGGTGCAGCACCTAAGACCCTGTGCCAGTATATATATATACAAGTATATATGTGAGTCCCCCATAGGGTGTCTCACATATAATAGAATGCACTGGCTTACAAGATCAATGTAAATATTGTTAAGCCAACTATTCTAAAAAATTTCTCTTATACAATCAAACTTCGTTAAGTCGAACGTCGGTAACTCGAATACCCCACTTAAATTCGAAGCCATTGCCTGGTCCCGGCTGAGCTTGTGTGCAAAGCCATTAGAATAATCACGGTTAAGTCGAAGGTGGATAAGTCGAAATTCCGCTTAAGTCGAAACGAAATTTGGTCCCACCAGCCAGCTTATAACACTAATTACAATGGTTAAGTCGAAGCGCCGTCGGCGATGCATCGCCGTGTGATTATAACTCAGTGTGCTTCTATTCAATTGCCAAAAAAGCTGTGAAGTTTCCTGGAGTCTTTAAATGTCCTAACGCATTGTTTATTTAACATATTAAAGAGGTGTGTGGGTCAATTTCCCCTTTGTGAGGATTAGAAGTGTTGACAGACGAAATGAAAATCATACTAGTATTTAAACCGCCTGATACAGAAAATAATTTCATTCAGTCATCTGTCGATGATGCAATGAATTGCTGCGACATTGTAATGCGTTATCTCATGTTATCTCACGGCCGACGACCTTATGAAAATGCTGGGAATCAGTGATAAACTAAAGAAAGAATCAACGACTAGATACATGCAGAAACCACAGTCCCTGATCACCAGTCACTTCCAATCCTGAATCTCAATTTTTGTAAATACTATTGTAACCACTTCCGGGTCAAATGTACTTTTGTTATTTCTACCGCGAATTTGTTGATGTTTTCTTATCATATTATGTGTTTTTATTATATTATAAATAATCTGAACAAATATCATCTCGTCTGCTGTACGTGATCAGCATAGTCACTGCCTATTGATTTAGCGTGGGTATATAGCGTGCACACGGTTGAAAACAATTATTTTCGGATCGAAATGAATTCAACTAGTTGGAATTTGTGGTCACCAAATGGTCGAAATGGTTAAGTCGAACACACGGATAACTCGAAGTAATCCAACGGTCCCTTGCGATTCGACTTAACGAAGTTTAACTGTATATGCAAGGCTCCATATGGGAGACTCGCATATGTAAGAGAATGCACACAGGGTTTTCGCAAAATTTCAGGAAACTCGCCATGGACGGGTTAAACTAAAGGCAGAATAACTGAAATGAATGAACAAAAGACTTTCTCAGTAGGTATATGCGAAAAGTCACGGATATCAGTATAACAAGTTACAACTATCATCTGCAAATACAGTAATGTCCTAAGTAATCGACTCCTTAACCACAGCAGAATTATGGGTAACTTTTCAGGATTTAGTTGGAAATATGGCTTGTTGTCATTCATCAGAAAGCTCTGTGAGCTTCTGTGAGCTTTCCGATTAATGGCAACAAGCCATATTTCTGACTAAATCCTGAAAAGTTACCCATAATTCTGCTGTGGTTAAGGAGTCGCTTACTTAGGGCATTACTGTATATATAAAATTAGATCAACTTTGTTCTTGTTGTCATTAGTAATAATATTCCAATAATGAGATTTTGTATGTCAAAACCCATTATTATGTAATATTACGGGAATGCTATTTAACAACCTTTTGAAGGCGCATGTGATCACCAGCCGTTCAAAATTTCTTATTTGAAATTCAGCACTAGTACTATTAACCAAGACACCTACATAATGAAACACTATCTGCAACTCTAAATAGAAACAAACAGGATTTGAACATAAAAATGATTTATTACTTCATATTGATAAGAAGTATCTTTTGAGAGAACAAGAAACTAATTTTGAGTCCCGAAGTTTCCAGTTCATAGTTAAACGTGAAACACTGGAAGCATATTTTAATATTATCCAGTAAATATTATTTTGCTTAACAAAACATTGGAATTTGTAAATGTGAAGGGAAAGAACAGTACAACTTACATCCCACCATGCTTTGTTTTTTGACCATACATAACCACCAATAACACCTCCGAGATTTGGTAACACAACGGCTGCAACAATAGGTCCGCACTCACACATCTGGAATTAAACAAGTACAATAAATATTACAATAGATATTACAATAGATATTAGAGTACTAGTATACTCTAATCAACCTAAGACAGATAGGATTCTTACCTCTCAAATAAATAAATTGGAAGTGTAACTGTCCTAATGGAAGGAAGGAATTCTCCCCTCCTGTCACCATCTGCAATTTGACCTTGAAGTTGGGAATTTAACATTGGGCTTAAACGATTCATCATGAATACATTGTATCGCAACCCACCTTCAAATGATTTATGTATCGTGACACAGGGAATCACGTAATTTCTGAAGATGGGCATTTGTAGAGGAACAAAACCTGCAATATTCTCTCAAGTTTACATGACTGTTACGTGTATATTAAAGGCCCACTTAATTTTCGAGTCACCTATTATTTTTTTTGTAGTGACTTGATATACGGTTTTAATAACAATCTATGCCATAAAATATGATCAAAATACTATAATTCATCACTATTTGAAACATCTGTGTCTCAGAAGATGCCCACAGAGAAATAGAAAACTCCCCCCCCCCCTCTGGCATCCAGAATGCAACAGAATTCAAATGTTTTCAATGCAAGGGGAAGAACTCTATCTTTAATATATAGAGATATTCCCCCTGCATTGAAAATAATACTGATTTTTACTTCAATCTTGATGACAAAATGCGTTGGCAACTCAACAACGAGAAGCCGATCACGATCGGCAGATGTTAACCCATCCCTTGGCGATAAAAATTTAATATGATCGGATAAATGAGAGTTTTGGTGTTGAATTATAGAGTATACTGTTATGTACTATTATAGACAAATGTACATAACACAAATTATTGGAATTTATGGGTCACTGGCATTTATATAAGAGAATGCACTGGTACAGGATCTGTAATGCTAAACCGCCACAGCCAGCAAGTCCGTGGGTTAAATGTGTAGGTGTGCCCTGGACATGGAATACTTGGGTTAAGAGAGTCCAATTTAAGTTTACAATAATAATGTGTCCTAGTATACAGATAAGCAACCTCACCACTGACCCATTAATATCAATTATATAGCACAGCTGTCAAAAAATCACAGGAATTGTTTATGTTGAACACTGACCTCTATTAAACCAATAACAATTATAATGATATCAGACCATCTGAAGATATAACTCTGCAGCACAGATGTCCAAGTCTACTGTTAATATCATGTGATGTTTATTGTTGAATCTTTATTTTAAATTAGATACCACAGGCTTCTTTATCAGATTATTTGCACATTGTCATAAGAGACATCAGAAAATAATATAGCTTTATCAATAGCTACTAGTAAGTAGTCCAAATGACCGATTTAATCAAATTTGGTGTGGTGATTCGGGGTACCCTTGGCAGAGTTATAATGGTTATAATTGTTTTTAATTATTTTAAAAAATTAAAGGGACACATTGGAAATCTTTTTATCAACTTGTATCATAATCATCAATATCTAAATGAAAACAAATGACAATGTCAATGACATTTTTTTTATTATTATTATAAAAGTTAAAAATAAAAAAAAATTTAAATCAATTTTTTTTTCAATTTTTTCTTTCGAAAACGGGTCATAACTCCTTTAAAATAAATCGGATCAAACCCATATTCGAAATATATCTGTATTTTGGGCTGTGAAACTCACATACCAAATTTGGTTCCAATCAGATAAAATATGTTTGAGTTATGGCAGAATGTGTGAATTTTAAGTAGAAAAAGGGCCATAACTCTGTAACAAAAACTCGGATCAAACCCAAATTTGAACTCGATCTGTATTTTGGGTTGATATACCCATATACAAAATTTGCTTCTGATTGGATAGAAAATGTTTGAGTTATCGCATTACACGTGAAGTGTCTACGGACGGACAGACGGACGGACGGACGGACAGACGGACGGACGGACGGACGAACGACGAGTGGTCAATCCGGACAACGACACTATGTTTACCATACATGGTATGGGTAAACATAAAAACAGTTTGTTACACCAGATAAGTTGATAATACAATGTTTTGGAGCTTCCTCTTTCAAATGGTATATAATATGGCATATATTTTATATATAAATGTAATATGTGGGTTCGAAAATTAAGCGGGCCTTTAACTCTTATCTTCAATTATAAACATGTAGGTTTTGAATCTTTTGATAATTGAGGTGGTAAATCATTTGAGAATACTGATTTAGTGTATCGTGATATCGTTATCATGTATCACAATTTGTATTTTATCCTGACCAAGTTAATTGTAACAGCCCCAATATATTAAAGCAGTTAAATTTGATGCACACAATAGCGCTTGTGTGACTTAGGCCTAAAAAAAATTTGTTTCCGCTAACCCGACCGACCCTATTTTAAACCCCCGACCCTAAACTTTTTATTGCCATTTTTTTTAATTTAGGTCCCAATTCATATCATAACAAGATGCAAAACATTTATATATATTGACATAAGAAATTTAAGTTTACAAAAAGATTTCAGTTTAACAGTTGGAATCATACTGTAAAGTATGTTTGGCTTTATCTAGCTTTCATCTGTGGAAACTTCAAATAGTTTCAGTTCAGGTTTGTTATGATTCAGCCTTCAGACTTCAGTATTTCAATCAAATACAGTACAGGAACATTAACAATTTGATCGAATCAACCTGGTTATCAACTTATCAGGTGGGATCTCATAATACCAAATGAAAAAATAACATACAGATTAGTACTATAAATAGTAATTACTAACTTAATAGACATTGTTTCTGTACTACATGTAGTATATTATGTATGTGTCTCATATTTTATAAAATAGCCTATTATATGAATTAGAGTGATAATGGTAAGTCTCATTTCAAGCAGGATAAACATAATCCATTGAACCAAAAAATAACTTATAAGCATTTCCAATCCATACATATACAAAATTTTCCAAAGTTATGCTTGAGAAACTTGATCAAATTGACCTCTCAGTAAAATACAAAATACTGACTCAAAGTGCCCTAGATTAGCTCTAAATGCCATGGATTTTCAATATATTTCCAGGGGGAGAACCCCCACCATCAGCAGGAGGTGACGGGTCACCCCTCCCAAACCTTCCTCCGCTCAGTCCATCATTGCCCAAAAACAGGTGTCCCCAAAAAATACCTAGATCCTTCACTGAATGCGGAGGAGAAGGTGGGGTTGTGAAGCCATCATTAAGAGATCGATACAAGACGGTCACTCCAATATGTGACAGTGCAGTGTTACTGGGCTGACTCCAGTTGTTGCCAGACCATATGGGAAATATTAGGATTATCAAAGACTATATTAGTATATAGACTAGTATATATGTAAATATTGAAGCATATGCAAGATTGAATTGGAGTTTCTAGTTCCTCTGTCATTTGGGTTAACCTGATTGGGGCTAAGAAGTGCATAGTTTGGGTTATTGACAAGTATTATACAGTTATTTTTAAAGATACTGAAAAAAAAAAAAGTTAACAAAAAAAAAGAAGTTAAGCCTACCTACCTAACCCTAATTTTTTTCAGCTCGTTAGTGGAAACAAATGTATTTTTTTTTTAGGCCTTAACTATAGGGACAAAAATGATATTGGTTGAGATGACACAATTCTTGACTGTGAAAATGCAGCATAATAAAAGCTGGGTTAGCCTACTCACTACTGAATGGCGTCATGATTCTAAGCACAGTTTTCAGTGGAAAATTATAATGGGAATGTCGAGAAAACACCTACATTTTGTAAAACTGTCTCCACGCAAAGAAATTGAAGAATGATACATAATCTTGGAACAGCATACACGTTAGACTGTAGGTCCATACTCGGTACAGACGTATAGCAAAAACCCTAATATTTTATGTATTAAAGGTACTCAATCCGTAAAGAGGGTCCCCATCTCAACAGATTCCAACAACAACAATCCAATCAGAGGGTCCTATATTACTATTTCTTTGGCATTGGGGGTAAAAAATATTTGATTCGAGTCGAGGAACCCATCAAACAAAGCTCAGAGTCAGACTGAGCAGTGCTGAGTCAGAGTTATTAGATATTGATTTTTGAAATTTGTTATTAACTCGAGATGAGTACTAATAACTGCCGTAATCTGCTCTGGATGTGTACTCCAAATCTATTCAAACAGACAAGGATGGATAACTCTAAAATCAAGTGGTAATTTTAATGCAATTTTGACTGAGTTCTGGGCCAGATAGTATTCCCGATAATGAAAAATAATAGATTTCTAAAATCGATATCTAACAAATCTGAGCTTTGATGGGTGACTTCCTCGACTCGAATCAAATATTTTTGACCCCCGAAGCCATTGAAATAGTAATTGAGAGGAGTTTTATCGGATTGAGTACCTTTAAATGATAAGAGAAATCACAGCTTCAAATTCAAATTTCCGACTAATTCCTGAAAAATTACCCATAATTCTGCTGTGTTTAAGGAGTCGATTATTTAGAGCATTACTGTATATAGGTATACTGTATATATTCAGTAATTTCGAGTTTGGTTGACGGTTCAGAATATTAGCACAAATCAATGTTTTTGTCCGAATTATGCCTGTAGGGTTAATTATTTCCAACAAGAGCCTGCAAGAGCAGGAAAATAGTGACTGGATCTAAGCCTGCAAATAGTGTGTCTGTCATTTGCAGAATGAGGTCCCCAGAGGGTGAATTTAGTGATGCTATCCTGCACAATGGGCTAGCTTCACCAAATTCACCCTATGGGGACCTCATTCTGCTTAGGCCTCACCTTCTGGGAAGTAAATATGGTCTCAAATTAACATTGTTTTTAGTTTCTTTTTCCCCTTCTGTTCAGTTTCTATATCACTTAATTTTCAGAACATAAAATGCACAATCGACTAATGGGTGAACATTACCAACTTCACCTGGGGAACTTCAATCACATCCTAGATCTCCCATAGCAGTTGAGGCCTAAACAGATTGCGGTAACCAGAGAGTGAATTTAGTGATGCTACCCACTGTGCATGGTAGCCTCACTACATTCACACTCTGGGGACCTCATTCTGCAAATGACAAGACACACTATTTGCCGGCTTGACTGGATCCAAAATGAGGCATATGATCAACTGTGCAAGTACTTTTTTCAAAATAAAAAAACAGCCATGTAGTGGCTACATTGCCGCCACAAAAATGTTGGTATGGCCAAGTGTTGTGGTGTAATTTTGAAGGGTGTATTCCTAAATAAGAAATGTCTTCAGATTCATTCAGGTTTCCAGACCTCCAGTTACAACAACGACATAAAAAATCTCTAATTTTTAAAAGATACATAATCCGATGGTCCCCGGATCATCCAGTTACAACAACAAAATGGAATTTCACCAAAGGCCGATTTAGTTATCCAAATTAGTTTATTACCAATAAATACTCACAACAATAACAATCACAATACTAGTATCTATCATATTTGCCAAAAAGTCCTATAATAATGGGGTTTCTTGGCAGTTTGGAGGATGAGTGGGTTGGTTTACAACTTCCATATATGGTGATTTCTAATTCAAATTGGAATTCCCAACTTATGCATGTTTAATATCATAAATGTAAAAACATAGTATTCCCACATGTGACCAGCATGGTGCCATATAACATGTCTATTTGCATGAATAAAACATGGTTTCCAATTCGTAAATAAGTATATAAAAACAATATTTATGTATCTGCAAGTCAACTATCAAATCATACAGTATTCTTGTTGATGTCGTTACTTTTCATCGTCTTTTCATTTTGATTTAATATGCGATCGCCACTGATACGCTGATCGTATATCTATGGGAGGCCAAATTCACATTTAATAGCTAATTACGCTTAAGAATAATCCATTACGCTTAAGAGTAATTGCCGCACTCACGACTCCACTATGCTTAAGCGTAATGCAATTTCGCTTAAGCATAAATAATAGGTTTTCATAGCCTCACTACCTTACATATAATGGTATCATCTAAGGCAAATATATGTCAAAAGTTACTAGAATCAGTAATGGGCTGCAATGCTATTACGCTTAAGCATAATGCAATTACGCTTAAGCATAATGCAATTACGCTGAAGCGTAATGTGTAAAAGCGTAATAGCATTATTACGTCATATACATGACGTCATGAGTAAATTACATGACGTCATGAGTAAATTTAACGTCAATGTCATACCAATAATTATTAACAAGTTCGGGTCAAAAGGGTCCAATAATTCGTTTTAATATATGTGCATTTTTTTTTAACGTGTGTTATCATACCAGTAATCGATTCACTTATACATTTGGGACATTATATTAATCAACCTAACTCCTATACAAATCATTTATAAATCAGATGATTTATTGAAGTCTACATAAAATAACACTTCCTGAAACGACATATACCAGTATGTCGTTCTACTCCTCAAACGATAGACGACATATATGTCTTTCTACTCGCCAAAGGGTTAAGCGTAATGGAAATCTGAATTACGCTTAAGCGTAATGGCATTACATTTAAGCTTAATGGAAATACGCTTAAGCGTAATGGAAATACGCATATAAAGTGTAATGGAAATACGTTTAAGCGTATTAATGGAAATAATTGGCTATTAACTCGTTTGGGACGTGATTCTTTTGAGAAAACATTACTCACAGACGAGATTGTTTACAGAAATTCTTACTTTTATATAATTTTATAGCAATTTATGCGTTTATTCAATGTTGGGTCAGACCATTTGCCATGGCAGAATTCTCCGCGTGACAACTCACAATATATGGGTGTGCATCTGTAGTCTATAAATCTTCTAGGAATTTTGGGTAGATACCACCAAATTGCGACCGGTTGCCATAGCAACATATTTTCGGAAATCTATGATTTTGGGGGCTGTAATTTCGCTATATGACGATATGTTTGCGATATTTTGAATCAAATATAAATGGTTTCCAAGTTAAATGATCCAGGAATATTTTGCCAACATCTAGAACTAACCTTTCTCGAAAATCACCCATCACCGACAGAGGGCGCCATTCAAAATGGCCACCAAACCCCCGTTTTCTAACGTTAAAATGCTTACTTTTATATCATTTTATAGCAATGTATGCGTTAATTTAATGCTGGCCAGACTATTTGTCATGACATAATTCTCCACGTGACAACTCATAATATATGGGTGATCATCCGTGGTCTATAAATCTTCCAAAATTTTTGGGTAGATACATGTACCACCAACTTGCGACCGGTTGACATGGCAACCGTTTTTTCGGAAAATTATGCGTTTGGGGGCTGTAATTTCGTATACGAGATGTCTGCATGCGACATTTTGAATCAAATGTAATTAATTTCCAAAAAATATGATCCAGGAATATACTTAAATTGCTCCCGCTTCTTTTTCCTTCCGCTGAAGGAGTCAAGATTCACCTGCCATGGTGATTACCAACCGAAAACTTGTCTACGCGTCTACGGCTTAGGCTACTGGGCGCCGACATTTTGGAACAATGACGTCACGAATCACGTCACGCGACCCCCACGTGACGCCAAAATTAGGTTACATCTTCCTGGACCCCTCACTGAGTGATCGGCCTATATTGAATACATGCTACTATGCTCAAAACATTTAATTATAAAAGATTCATGCGATGATAACAAGTGCATGAAGTGGGAAACGGATATATCCGTTTCCCGTCCTGTAGGTAATGTTTTGGGAAACGGATATATCCGTTTCCCGTCCTAAACGAGTTAATTGTGAATTTGGCCTCCCATATATATCAAGCAGTGACCGTGAGCACAGTCCCTAGGAATCACTGTTAGTTGAATAAAATATTATTTAATAATATTAAATCAATATATTATAGTTAGTTATTATATTAATATATAGCCCAGTTTGGCAAGTAAAAATTTTGTGTTCTGCATTTTCATTGGTAGATGATTTGAACGAAATTACAAGAGTGCAAATTTTTATGCCACACAAACATTCTCGCTTTCTGAGTTTATATCATCATATTCCGTATTTTTTTCTTGAAACGCTGGTGTATTCAGATTGTTTCTATCTTTACCCACTTACCAGAAAAATGTCTGTTAGTTCCTCGAATATTCATTCAAGTCCAACTCTCGGGGATTCCTAATCATTTCTGAGAAAACCACCCAATCTGTAAATAGTTCGTTCGCGTATAGCCAACCGGTGATAATCCGAATAAAAGGGATTACGGATGTGAGTAAACAGACGTCGGGTGTGTTAAAACTGGCTCTGTTGTACACTACTAAGTACACATTTTAACTCATTCTCATTACTAGAGAAATGTAGAAATGACCATCTCAAACTTATATATCTATATATTTTCAAGTAGGGCCCTGGGGGTGGTTGATATCTTGAGATGTGAAAGCAAATTTTATATTCCAAGCTCCCAGTTAACTCCGCATCTCAAGAATGGCAATGGGAGATAACTCGTGCAGGGTTTGGCTGCAAAAGTAATGTGTAATAGGGAACTGGATTGATAACTTCCCGTTTTAAACAATTTTGCAGAATTACGTCACTTGATAATTTAGCCGACAGTTATTCAATGTGAATATTGGATGGAAAATTACGATTTATGTACAACTCAGACAAGGTACAGTTGATATGACCCGACGAGCACATTAAGAACAATTAACTTAATTGTCACATGTCAAATGTGGGGAGATAAATGCATTTTTTTCGAACGAAAAATCGAATTGTTCGTTTTAGTGATAGAGCACAGGGGGTGGTCTGCAGCCAATGAGGTGATGATTTACATAATAACAAAATCTGAAGTTGCCTAACTGTAGCTTATATCTATATAGTAGAGGTAATATATCTAGATCTATTTGTTATATTTTAATCAAATTTAATATTACATGGACAGTGATTCCTAGGACTGTGCCGTGAGTCACCTCTCATAATGTCATCCGCGCATGTCTGTACTATTTCTGGAAGAAGCAGGTCTTAAAATCCATCAAATTTTGTGAGAATCAAAACAGCGTTTTCAGTATAAATTTAACTGAAACATGCAGGTCCTAATTTTCTTAAAATCTTAAAGATTGATATAATAGCAACGGAAAAAGTGTTCTAATTCTAATACCACAGAAGGCAAGGGGGCTGAAGCCCCTGCATACCACCTGATACACCGTCCCTGTGCACATGCACACCAGGAAGCATGCGATGGCGAATGGATGGAGATCCAGGATGGGAAGGAGCACTTCCGAGAAAATTAAAATGATTGCAAACCGCCCTTTCCGTTAAGTAATAACTAGGCACATGATTAGGATACATTTCTAGCGTGTCACAAAATAGATTAGTTGTTACACTACTCAAAACATGCATTTAATACTAATATCGCGAGTTTTATACAATAACACAATCAACCTTTGGATTTTCTTGCAAGGTCTTCTTGATGTAACCTTTGACCCAGTCGGTGCCCGTTACGTCACACAATGTCGGTGCACTCGATTTTACTGTTCGTACAGTGCAAAAGTTTACGGAAAGGGAATTCATCAACATTTAGTAACTATATGGACATTTGAGAGCAGAGTAATAATCCATTTCTGATAACCCTTCTAAATAAAGCTACACAAATCTGCTGCTACCAAACTGGCGCCAGAAAAAAGGGGGTTGCTTGAATAATTGACTGGCACATAATTATTCAATTGCACGGTTGGTCGTAGCTAGGTATATGGGTTTTATGGAGAACTGCTGATAACGTACTTGAGAGGTGATTGCTGTCTATATAGCAACGTATAACACATAATTTATGTTGCTTGAATAATTGACTGGCACATAATTATTCAATTGCACTGTTGGTCGTAGCCACAGGTATTAGGCACAATTTTTTTATTTTTTTTATTTAATAAAAATCTCCGAGATTTTGATTAAATTAAAAAAATATAAAAATTTGCCTAATACCTGTGGTCGTAGCTAGGTACGGTATATGGGTTTTATGGAGAACTACTGATGACTTGAGAAGTGATTGCTGTCTATATAGCAACGTATAACACATAATTTATGTTGCTTGAATAATTGACTGGCACATATATAATTATTCAATTGCACTGTTGGTCGTAGCTATGTATATTGGTTTCATGGAGAACTGCTGATAATTTGAGAGGTGATTGCTGTCTATATAGCAACGTATAACACATAATTTATGTTGCTTGAATAATTGACTAGCACATAATTATTCAATTGCACTGTTGGTCGTAGCTAGGTATATTGGTTTTATGGAGAACTGCTGATAACTTGAGAAGAGATTGCTGTCTATATAGCAACGTATAACACATAATTTATGTTCCTTGAATAATTGACTGGCATATAATTATTCAATTACACTGTTGGGCGCAGCTAGGTATATGGGTTTGATGGAGAACTGCTGATAACTTGAGAAGTGATTGCTGTCTATATAGCAACGTGTAACACATAATTTATGTTGCTTGAATAAATGGCACATAATTATTCAATTGCGCTGTTGGTCGTAGCTAGGTATATTGGTTTTATGGAGAACGAATGATAACTTGAGAGGTGATTGTTGTCTATATAGCAACGTATAGCACATTATTTATGTTGCTTGAATAATTGACTGGCACATAATTATTCAATTGCACTGTTGGTCGTAGCTAGGTATATTGGTTTTATGGAGAACTGCTGATAACTGGAGAGGTGATTGTTGTCTATATATAGCCTTGAAAGTTTTTGGCCAAATAAATGTTTTTTCTTTGGCCATTTTCCAAAATAATTGGACATTGGCCAATTTGGCCACCGACTCCTCCGTGAACCCTAATACTCGGTCTAGTTCAATGGGATGCAATTGGAAACTCCAAGGTGGGTACACATGTAGTCACGTTCATGGAACTACACAATTGCTTACTCCTATGGCGCTAGACTGGTGGGCGTGCTTACGGTCAACGCCTATAGCCATTACTGAACAAAGCTAGGATTGATCTATTTATCTTCACCACGTAGATTTTTCAAATGTTTCTCGTCGTAGCTACTAATGGACAGGGTGGGGGCGATTTCATGTCTAAAGTATTGATTGCTTCAAAATTTGTAATAATACAAATATACAGAATACGATGATTGCCCCATCCCTGCTAATGGCACAGGCACGCGCGCCCAACAGGACGAACACTAAGTGCATGGCGAACAACAAAGAACGCCTACCTGGAGATAAATCGACATAATTTTGTCCGCCGAATCAACCAATGACATCGGACTTCTATTGACGTGTCAATCAACCAAAGTATGCTTGGCACCAAACTGCTATGTTATATGGGTTGTCAAAGTAATTATCGTCTAATTTAATTCAATGGGTAAATAGTCCCTACATGGAACGCCAGACAGTTCTTTTACAGACAGAACGGACCTCGTTATGGATGTGTGGTTTCGTATTCTATCCCTTCTAGTCACTTCATGTGTACCAGGTTAGTATTTTAAATAATTTTGTACTAAATGTTTATTGTTATAACTCTTGAAAACCATACGAAGACAATACCTTCACCATATGCATCCGTCAATCGCCGGTGATTGCCGGGGTTAATGTGTTCACGGACCTATGAACACATTCACTCAGTGAGTCAGTGTAGTCCATAGGTTAATTGTGAACACATTGACCCAGGGCTACGTGTCTATCGTAACGCTATGGGAAATGGGAAGCATAATTTTAATAATCGAGTGTAATTAATTGTATGTAAATATATAATTATGTTCATGATTGTGGTGAATGACATGTACTAATTCTACGATCACTATATGCTGCAGCAAGAGACATCATTAGCTGTCTCAGTCGCGTCTAATTTAACAATTTTGGTGCCCCTCTCCCTTGCAGTGCACACCTGACTCGAATGATGCCATTTTGACACCTTTAAGCCACGCCATTAGACTCCTCATACTATGGGGATGATTTCATATGGTTTGGTGACAATCGGCGAATAAACCAATTCTGATCAAATTTAGTGCCCCCCCCAATCTCTCATCCAAACGACCCCAATTTGGCGTCTTTAAATCACACAATTAGATTCATTATATCATGGAGAAGAATGTGTATCAATTTGGTGGAAATCGGCGCTAAAATAATTTTTTGTATTGGCGCCCCTCTCCCCTTCCGTGCATCCCTGACTCGAATGACGCCAGTTTTGACATATTTAAAACGCATCATTAGATTCCTCATATCATGGGGATGATTATATATAAGTTTGGTGGCAATCGGCGATAAAAAAAAAATCTGCCCCCTGCCCCTTTTCTTCCCCTGACAACAACAGTGTCACTTAAACAAATTCTACCCCGCACAATTATCTTTCTCGTAAAAAGTTACCCATGTTAGACCCCGTGCATCTAGATGATCCCATGTGAATTTCTATAGATCACAGACAGACAGACAGACAGACATTCGCAAATATAGATATAGATGTTCATGAGTGTGGCGAATGACATGTACATCTACGATCACTATATGCACGTGAAACCTCATCTGCTGTCTCAATCGCGTCTAATTTTACAAGTTATCGTTGTTTTCGATTGATGAGGGGAAACTGATGAATTTCTAATAATTCTCCTGAACCAAATTCCGGATCCTCTTGTTTGGGGGGAAAGATTTGGATAACGTACACTTGAAACTTGTCAGTTACTCAATTGGACACTCCTAAGTTACTATTTCTTTGGATTCGGGGGGGTAAAAAAAATACTTGATTCGAGTCGAGGAACCCACCTCGGACAAAATTGCGGATGAAGATGGATAACTCTAAAATCAAGTGGTGTAATACGGCCAAATTTCGTTATACATACTTAAGTTATTGTACGGCCATATTTTGTTGAACAAAATGTTGATAAATAACAAGTTTTGGGAAGTTTGATACCATAGTTGACAGTCATTTTTGGTTAGCATTATTTCGTTTTCAATGAATCGATTCTGATAACTAAACCGTATTTTGAAGAAATGTTGTGTTGTTGTTGTTGTTGTTGTTGTATCTTGGTGATATGGAACCCTCTGATCGGATTGAGTACCTTTAAGATGCATGTATCTAGAAAGTTTAAATCGTCATGACAAAAACAATTATGCCCTACATATACATGTATACTGAGTATTTAAAATAAAACAAAATGTGCATGTTGACTGAAATTTCTACTTTTGCCCTACAAGTCCACAATGAAATAAACTTTAGTTTTAGTTTTGTCCACAACATGATCTACATGCATGTACCCCAAAGCTTTATTCTCTAATCAATTAATTCACGAGACTACCGTACATGAACGAAATAAAGCAGCAGATATCTTAATATTTTTTGAATCGAAAAGGAACATTTAATTATGAACAAAGCAGAAGAGAAAATGGGCGACATAAACAGCTCCGAAAAAAAAAATCATTCGAACCTACACTCTCGAGCCCTCGACATGTCTTGCTATTTTCATTTTCATTGACACCAAGAACGCACCTCACGGGCATATGCGATGTTTTAATTGTGATTTTTTTTTTTTTTAAAGGCGAATTTTTACATAATTGATCAATCGACGACAAATTTAAAACGTCCATGTAGACCATTGTATGGGCGGCCATTGGGTCTAAACATGCGTCAAATAGATATCAATAGGTGTTAATTAATAATAGATAAGTCAATACCAACTTAATATAAGTCAAATGAAAATTAATAAGTAGTACAGGAGGCTCGTTAGACCCACATCTAAAAATAGATTTTTTGGCGGGTAAAATTATTTGTACTAAAATATTAAAAAAAAAAAAAAATTCTAAACACAAATTTTTTTTCCAAAATTTTCAATTTTTTTTTAAAACAAATCTCAAAAAATTTATAACGAGTTTTCGGTCTCTTACCCAAATCTCGGGCCGCCTATTAAATGTCGAATGTTTTTTAACATATTTGCGTGTAATATCTTTTGTTATTTTTGTTCAAACAAATTTTAAATATTTTTCATGAAACTCTGTTAATTTTATTAATCGATGTTTAGAAATAGCTTTATATCAATTATATGTGTATGGACTGGTCCGAGTCACGGTAATTTTGGACATTGTCACCATCGGTATGAATGCATACATTCCAGTGTTTATCAATCAGACGCAGTATTACATCATATAATTGTCATACCTGAAATAAATTGACACCATTACTCTTACATAAATAATAAAGAGCGTTTATTCTTTACTTCTCTATCCCGATGAAGTTATTGAGTATATGACAGGTGTGCATTATCGCGAATTATTGGAAGTATTGAGATGTTGTACTATTTTGAATCACGATCGGACGAAGAGGGCTAATGCGAAATTACAACCCCAGAATGAACTGACATATTCGATGGAACAAATTTTTCAAGTATGTACACATAATCACACGCGACATTGGGGGTAACACTTAATAGTTCGAAAATAGTCACACCTTGGATAAATTTACCAAATGACTACTATTATATCTGTTGACAGCTATGGGTGGTCCGACTCGTTCAATTAATTGAAAGCATGTCTGCACATCATTACCTGTTTAATTGGGATATGATCACGTAAGGTTGATAAACTGTGTCATTGTTAACAGTACTTGATAGTTATTAACATTACGTAATAACCACTTATACACCTATTCATACTTACGCTCATAGATATTTGTATACCATCGTAATAACCACTTATACACCTATTCATACTTACGCTCATAGATATTTGTATATCCAGAACATAGTTAGCACCGATGAGGCAACATTATATGACTGCTATTGTATCATTTGATAGCTATGAGTGTTCAGACAAGTTCGATGTTTAGAAATAGTTTTATACCAATTGTAAATGTGCAGGTGTTCACATTTGATTTTAGGCCGAAGCTTCATCCCATATAGTGAATAGACACCGTTGTAATCACTTCTCAGCACTTATTCTCGAAAATGGCTGAAGAAATAATGACACCTCTAACAGTGGAGGAAATTTATGAATGTATAATATAATTTTCAAAATAATATCTCCCTGGGTTCTATCGTGGTTCTATCTTTGACAAGAGATTTTGTTCACTCAATCACAGACCAACGTGATAATACCCGCCCGCCCCACCACAACATCCACCAACCACCTTCACATCACTTACCCACACCAATGATGTTATAAGAACTGTAGGTTTTTATAATATTACAGGTTGCAGTGTCATCATGGTAATTCGTTTACACCAGTTTTTTACGTGTCTCTGAACATTAGAATTACTATTTACGCAGCAAACTCATCATCACTGTCTTTCGGTGCTATTTATTTCACAAAATTTATACGCACAAGGCAAGGCTGCGAGAACTATAGCCTTAAACACAGGATCACAAATTTCACAAATTTCCACATTGGGTAGACAATTGTATCCCGGTAAATCTAAAGTACTCATTGATGCATACAAGGATTGTATGAAGAAACCATTTGCGTATCTTATAATAGATATGTCCCCTCACACTGAGGCTGCGAGAACTATAGCCTTAAACACAGGATCACAAATTTCACAAATTTCCACATTGGGTAGACAATTGTATCCCGGTAAATCTAAAGTACTCATTGATGCATACAAGGATTGTATGAAGAAACCATTTGCGTATCTTATAATAGATATGTCCCCTCACACTGAGGATAAATACAGACTACGAACAGACGTATTTCCCAACCAAGACCCTATAATTTACGTACCTACTACGTAATAAGAAGGGGCAGTATAGGAGCTGAGTCGCGACGATAAAATGAGTCGATTATTACGTAAGGAGTTGAATTTTGTCAGAATATTGACATCAACCCAATCAAGATCTCAACGAAACGCATTATTGACATCGATAACTAATAATCAGTTGAAAGTTCTAGTCAAAATTACGGTCAATTTACTACATGAAATTTTAACAGTTACAGTTCAACAAAAAGCTAAATTACGGCGATATAAATCATTTTATATATTCTTGGGTGATAAATCTGTGAGCTTGTTGAGGAAAAGAAAAAGTGTGAATAATCACTCACCCGCCATTGCTTTGATGTTGAACATCGTTGAACCTAAATTGAAACAGTTTTTGTGATGGAGTCTGTATGATGTACACAGAAAAAAGTGAACACAAAAAAGTTTCATCGGAGCCTAATATTGAACACAGCGACATCTCGGCAAACAATAGTAGCCATTCCGATGAAATGAATAAAGAAAGGGACCCGATGAATAATCAGATTGTTAATACAGTTCAAGCGACTGAACCTCAGGAGGCAATCCAAAAATCAGGAGTTAACACATCTAATAATACATCGAAAAAGACACACACTAAGCAAAGAAAAAAGAAAATAAGAGAGATTAAGCGTGAAATATCGAGACCTCCAGGTATAATCGCCGGTAGGCTGACTAAGATAAAGAAGAAACGTTGGATATCGCTGTGAACAATATGGCCGATTGGAAAGATTATTTGAGTTCTATTTATTTTAATCCGGGTCATCCTGCATCGTACTCAGGAGCTACAAAGTTGCATCAGACTGTAAAATCTGAAAATAAGCACATCATTTCCAAGCGCGAGATTGTGGCGTGGCTACAAAATCATGAAAGTTATTCCCTAACAAAAAGTGTTAGACGAAAATTCCCGAGGTCTCGTGTTATTGTAAACGCTTCTGACAGTCAATGGGATGGAGACCTCATGGATATGAATGATGTTTCCAAAGACAACGACAATTACACGTACGTGTTAATAATGATTGACATTTTTTCTAGGAAGCTATGGTGCGAAGCTATAAAGAGAAAAACTGCAATTAATGTGATCAATGCTATGAAACATATATTTGAAGGTGGAAGAACCCCTCGCCTCCTCCGAACGGACCGCGGTTCGGAATTCACAAACAAACGGGTCAAAAGTTACCTTAAGGGTCTTCATATATCTCTAATTTTTACGCAAAACGAAATGAAAGCCAATTATTCGGAACGGGCCATAAAAACTATAAAGCAGAAGATTTCACGTTATATGATAAAGCATAATAATGCTAGATATATCGACATTCTACAAGATATTGTGAAAAGTTATAACCATACAATACATCGTTCTTTGTGTACTACCCCTGACTCAATAACTGTTGAGAATGAAGATGAGTCTCGCCTTGATCAGTGGTTAATAAGACAGAAGGGAGGTGTTAAAAGTAAATTGAAGAATAAGTTCAAATACAATGTAAATGATATCGTTAGAATATCACACACCAAAGCAGTTTTTGACCGAGAATATTCTCAGAAATGGACCGGAGAGTTGTTCAAAGTGACTAAGAAGTTTTACAGGCAGAACATACCCTTGTATACATTGACAGATTTCTTGGATGAAGCCATTGAGGGCGCTTTCTACGAGTCAGAACTTCAAAGGGTGCGCGTTGATGACGATACAGTGTACGGAATAGATAAAATTGTCAAAAAGAGGAAACGAAAGGGTCAAACTGAAGTCATGGTGCACTGGCATTCATGGCCTGACAAATTTAATTCATGGATTATAGAGTCCGATGTCGCCAGATATCAAAATTAATAAGAGTAAGCTATCCACGGGAACCATTACAATCATGGATAATATAACAGGTACCTTGACGAATATGTTTCAAACAGAACACGGTCGTCTACATATGAATCTCCTTAAATGGATAGGAATTACTATTATGGCAATAACTCTGTCACTACCAGTTATTTTAGTTCCAAAGAAGATACCGCGTGAGCCGGTGGACTATGAATTACGTCATACTAATATGTCACACCCCAATGATTACGAACAACACCCCTGTGGTTTCGTGAAAAAGTGGACAATACGATCAAACATTACTGTTACAATATGTAATAATCAAGGGCACATGTATACAGACATTAGGCGAGTTGTGAATAACACTCCGACGATTATAAGTATTCCGTATAACCAGTGGTCTGACTTCAAGTATATATTCAGTGATGTTGATAAAACTATAAGAGAAGAGATGAATATTGATTCTCTTTTGAAAATAATTAGAAACTAGTCATATGGATAATTATTATCTGTACCTGACTAGCGACGATTCCATTGATAAATATCCAGATAATCGTCCTCTCGACTTCACAATAGAGTTACCTGGTGTATTAATATTGGAAGGAACGTGGTTATGTTGTTTGAAAGACATAAATATAACCGATCATATAGACACGGATTTATTATATATTTGCTCGGACATATGTGGAGAATCACTAGCTTGTGACACATCATCCCCCATCCTCAGGGTTATAAAGAGAGACACACGTGATACGGGTGATTGGCGGAGTTTTGAGGACTCATTCTACATAAACGTACGGCAGGATAAACTTCAGCGTCTCAGGATTTTTATAAGAGGCGATAAACTTTCTAAAATAAATGCAGAAAAAAGAGTGACTTGTACACTACATTTGAAGAAACATGTCGATCACGTATATTCCAACCGATATTGAAAAGTGGAGAAAACATTTCAGGGACATGATTAATGGGAAGTTAACGCCAGATAATGAGGGTCGCTACTTTATTGACAGAACTCAAAATAGTGATAGTGAAGAAGACGTTCTAAAACCACATATTAACGTAGTGACGCCCGTCGCGCAAGCGATTGAAATGGCCGAAGTTGCAGAAAATAAGTTGACACACACACGTAAGGCGTCCAAAAAAACCAATAAGAGAGTGTTAGCTAGCGGTTTGGCTAATAATCCTAAGAAAGTGAAAACTATATTCGATAAATCATGAATGAATACAGAGAGTACCATACCGATAAATTGGCATTATTTGAATCGCCGGCGGTTGACAGTGGAATACAATCGACAGAATGGATAAATTACAGACCCGTGAATCAGCTGACAGACACTGCAGCTTTATAGTTCAATATTCCACAACCTACATGGACCTCAAACGCACATTGCTACTTCTCAAACTCAAAATAACCAAGCAAGATGGTTCGGATCTAACCGTTAATGACGATGTGGGTCTGATAAATGCACCCCTACATTCAATATTTTCGCAGGTCGATTTGAATATACAGCAAGTTCCCGTGAGTCAAGTCGGTCCGAATTATCCATACAAAGCATATTTCGATGTACTCTTAGAAACTGAATGTAAGGAACAGCTACATGGACAAGCGTTCGAAAAGGACACGGCAGGTGGTATGGACCTGGCAGATTCGAAAAGCGGGAACTCTGGCCTGTATTACAGGTCCAAAACAACCCGTACTAGTCAAATAATGGATATTATGGGATCAATTCAGCTTGACTTCTTCCAACAGGACAAATTACTACTAAATCGTCTCCCGCTCACGTTAAAATTCTGGCAGACGAGAGATGTTTTTAGACTGATGTATCCGGGAACCACTGAGACATACAAGTTGAAAATACAGGAAGCTAATTTGAGACTAGCGACTGTGAAAGTTAACCCGGGTGTATTACTCAGTCATACTGAGTCACTCAAGAAAAGGAATGCGTGTTATCCTTTTTCAAAATCTATCATAAAGACGTATACAGTGTCAAAAGGTGCATTCAGTTTGGGAGAAGATAATCTATTTCAAGGAGACGTGCCTAGTAGCTGTATTATTGGCTTAGTATCATCAAAGGCTGAAAGCGGTTCACGCGACAAGAACCCGTTCAACTTTGCGACTTTTGGATCCAACTTCGTCGGATTTTACGTCAACGGGCAGTCTATGCCCGCCCAAGCACTACAACCGAACTTTACCAGTAAGGAATATGTAGAAGCTTACAATACGATAATAAAAGATGTGAAACGAAAAGCCGTTCATATTACTTATGAGGATTATGCGAAAGGTTATTGCATATATCGGATAAACCCGCAAGGAATTAATCACGATAGAGTCATACCTCAGAAAGGTCACACACGCCTTGAGATTAAATTCTCATCGGCTTTGAAAGACAATTGTACGGTAATTGTTTATGCCACATTTCCTGCCGCTCTCAAAGTTGACGAGAGTCGTAAAGTTTGCATTGAATAATGAATACACGCGGACTCATGAGGGCGATAAATAGTTTCACAAACCATAATGAGATAGATGTTTGTCCCATAGACAAATTACCTCTTTATATCCAATATCCCCGGATGTATATAGTTAACACCGACGAGAGTAGCCAACCTGGACGCCACTGGACATTGATGATATTCCATGAACATAAACTATCAGAGTTCTTCGACCCGATGGGGTTAAAACCCGAGTGTTACAACGGACGATTTAAACACGTGTTGTTATTGAATGGACCTCGTTACGAGTGTAATGATTACAGATTACAGGGTTCTAATATATGCGGTCCCTGTTGCATATACTTTGCATTCTATAAACTGTGTGGATACAGTCTAGAAAATATAATGAGGCGTTTCAGTGCCAATAATTATATGTATAATGATTTAATTATTAAGGATTTTATGTTGAAATATATTCTGTAAACGCTCTTCATTAGCGACAACGAGAGAAACACTCTTATCGTTCTTATATTATCATATGTATGACTGGGAAAATACATATATATATATATATATATATATGACTGGGTTGAGGGGGCTGTGGAGGGAGGCGGGTGAGGGGTATTAGGTCTGTTGCCAAAAAAAAAAAAATCTATTGTTTTTTTTTGTTGTCAAAAGCCAAAAAAACAAAGGTATGTGAGCCCTCCCCGAATGAAAAAAGATAATCGATACATATATATATTTATTCTGAAAGTAATTCAAGTTCACATATAGTAGGATATACAATATTTAACATCTGCTTTTCACTTTTAATGCCTGTAATCACAATTTTTCCATTATGAAAGCATGTAAAATGTATTTTCTCACGTCTGAACATTGCCGCAGGGAACAGCTCTGATTCGTAAGAACATTCCATAAGTTTCACTAAAACGTTTAAGTCAAGTTTTCCATTTAACTGACAAAATGCAGACATTGTCAAAATTTTTATGGAATGTAATCTCACTCGCCAACCACATTTTTGAATATGTCGAGCGTATCGACGCAGTCGAACGCGTGTCTGTTTGACATTATCAGAACGCCCGTTAACACATATTTTACCCGTGTTAAACACGAGGCAACATCCACCGAATTTAGAATGTTTCCATACAACTCCGCTAAACTTTTTGGAATTGTATTCAATGTTCGAACAGCCGAGTGTCAAATCCCTTAGATTAATAGAACAGTTCAAATCTGCAGAACATACGACATTAGTCATTCGTAGCATCATAGGAGTAATGTTTAGATCAATGTCTGCATCCGGTTAATCAAACATGTTCTATCACCGTTGGGGCAGCATTCCATACATCTTAAAGATCCTTCCTGGTTTTGGTGATCGTCGGTCAAATAGCACTGCACAGTCTGATCAATTTCAGGAATATTAGCACACAGGACGAATATAGCTCCAGCTAGTTCTTCAAATTGGTCGAATGTCAGAGATATTCCGTACTTGGTTGCACACAAATCATCTGAATGTTCAGGCAGCCAATACCTGCGAATGTCAACACGCGGGATGCCGCTCTTTATAGTAATGAAGAAATTCCCACCGATATGACGTCTCATGAATACATCGGATTCCCCGGTACGATAACTGACCACTTCTTGATGTATATCTGATAGGTAAGATTTCAACTCTTTGAATCTCCTTAGATTTAATGTTATTCCAGATTTTGTCGGAAATTTTTGGCCTGCATAACCTTCACCGCACTCTCTTATGTGGATATACAAGTTTCCCAGGAATCGACCGTCAAATAGGAAAATGTCATTTCCTAACGGGACTAAGCATTGTGGATGGAACGCTCTCTCGTTGGTTTCAGTCCGTTGGTTTCCTTCAACATCGGGTTGATCAGTCATTTTTTATTTGAACCTGGAAAATAAGAAAACAAACATTACTTATCAGTTACACATCGAGAGTACAAAGTCCGAAAGGAGTCCGCCCACACTGAGGGGTCCGCACTGGGGGGTCCGCCCGCCCAGCCATGCGGGTCCGCCCTGGGGGTCCGCCCGCCCCGCCCTGGAAGTCCGTCCGCCCCGCCCTGGGGGTCCGCCCTGGGGGTCCGCCCGCCCCGCCCTGGGGGTCCGCCCTCCCTCGCATACTCAATAAGAATAAGAAAATTGAGTCATTGAGTCAGTTCATTATGGAGAGAATACTACCCGCAGAAATACTGGAGAAAATATACAATCAGCTAATTGACATGTCAACTATAAATCCAGAAATAAAAAAACAACTACTACACAATTGGTTTATAAGAGAAATTAAAATAATACTGAAGAATATAGATGAAGGATATTTTCCTGTACAGCGATTGAAATCTTTGATTGCGAGGTCTGAATTTGAAACTGATTTCTTACAGGATATATTGAATCAAATGTTTTCGAATCGCTGGGTATTTAGAGGCGTTCCTAAAAACAAAATACATGACATTCGTGAACTTATTGGAGATAACTTTGTGAGATTTGCAGAATACCGAGACTGGGTTTTCAATCAGAGAAGTTTTGAAGAAGTGACAATAATTCACGGATATATCATTCTCCGTGAACCATGTACACTGTTCACGATTGAACAAATACTTAACAGAGGTGTGATTTTGGATTACATTTCTACAAGTAAATCGAAATATATTTCAGAATTAGAGAATGAATTAATCTGGTCATTCGGAATAATCTGGAATTATGGTGACTCTTCGTTGAGAAAATAAAACATACATATTTGTTTTTGGTTTAAGACCGATATAATATTATAAGTATAAAGAGCGTTAAGACTGTACTGGAGGTAAATGCAATGATAGAAAAAACAACTAATTCATAACTAACCTGTATAGAATGTTTCACACACGCAGTATAGGACTAACGAATTTGTAAATGTGAACTGGATTGGGTAGCATTTTGTAGATCGAAAAAATGGACACCGTGGATAAATTGACCAATGACTGCCATCGGTTTATAGTAATACGTGTTCAGGCACACTCGATGTTATCTAACATCGAACGTGTCTGAACACGCCTTAGTATAATCCGATAGCTGCCATCGATCGAATGTTTACACTCTCATTACAACCTTGATCAAATATAGACGATTAAATTATATAATATATATTACGTACCTCGTTCAATATCCATATCGCAGAGTATCCATGTTATCCAGTCGTCTGCGTTTTGTATAAACAACTCGGTAATGCTTCTCCTCAGATCTGTTATATAATTTTCTTTTTCCTTTGGACCTGCATATTTTTCGAGGATTGGTTGTGGTGATGGGCACTGTACTTCTGGATTATAACAGATCTTTAATCGTGTTGAAATTGATGAACTGTGAATTTTCAAAGTTCAAAGAGAAACCCCGAACTTTACACGTCTCTTTAGCTTTATTGGTTCTATAAGCGTAATTCTTGGGTCCTCCAGAAACAAATTCTTCGATGTATTCATCCGGGTCTAGCTCACTAGTCAACTGTCCCAAATAGTCACCCAGTGGGGGATTAATTTGATCCTCGGTGCTGCTGAATACACAACTATCCGTGTCGTAATATAACACACTTCTGTCCAAGGAATGAATAACTTCATATAACATTAATCGCGCGTGACACGTCGTGAACGTGGCCAAATATATGTTATTCGATGATCCACACGGCGCACAGTCATTTCGATAAGTCCACTCCATCTGAAGAATGTCATCGGTTATGACATGAAAATTTTCCATTTGTTTCATTGGATTTGAAATGAGTTGGAATAGATTGTCTTGTTCCGATTCATGGAAATATTCGGTCTGTTTGAAATTCTGGTTTTGACCCCATTTTCCCCAAAAAGAATTCAGCATCAGCTTGGATATTTGGCGTAATCCTGGATTTCTTTCGATGCTTTCTCTGTCCAGCAATATACCTTCATTGTCTTTATACTCTGTGAAGTATTTGTCCATGTCTTCGGTAGATTTTATCCAATCCGGAGGACCGCTAGCTTGCTGCTTGAACTTTAAGAATGTGTTTATATATTCAGTGAATAATCCATTTTGTTGTCCATAGTCCGACGTTTCGGTCCAATGGTATATTTCATATATTTTGAGAATCTTGTATCCTACTTTGATAGCTGTCTCCAGTTCAGGAATACACCAAACACCAGTCATAGCTCTCTGTTGGCACGTACACGTGCAAGGTCGTTGATTTTCTTTATCAGCACAAGTCCTGCACAGTGGAAACTTCAGTTTACCGTTGGATCGATACGGTAATACTGGGTGATAGAGTCCATTAGGTGGTAAAATCTTGACTTGAGCTATTCCGAAGTAATCCTTAAGTTCTGTAATGTCATCGCCCAAAATGATTTTCGGGTGTCCAACCGGGTATCGAGCGTATTTGAGCACATTTGGATAGAGCGACGTGAAGGCAAAATAGTGTATTTTCTCACCAACGTCAGCTTTGTAGTGTAATTTAGTTGCATTCGTTCTGCCGCCGAAGAAACTGTCTCTAGGCTCTAGTCGTTCAACTATGTCCAAACTAGTAATGAAATCATGAAGCTCCGGATTAGTCTTTTGGGCAGCGATGAACTCGTGTTCCCAAATGCACACATATTTCAGGCCTCGACTTTCTATAAACTTCTTCTTTTTCTGTGTCAGTCCGTATAATTCATTAGGTGTCTGGTTGGTTATCGGATTCTTGACTACGTCTCTATCGTGACTCAGACAAAGTTCACATCCATGGAATTGACATCCGTGAAATTCGAATGCCGTGTTTAACTCTTCACAATATCCATCCAATCTGTACTTTGCACCATCAAGTTTCTTTTCACGGACGTTCAAAGCGTGAGTTATGTGGATTTTATCTTTGAACATCATCCATTCCAGCCATTGAATCGAACTTTTGCTGTATTGATCTTTATATGATGTCTTGGGGACGCGAGCTATCTGTGATTTGAGAAATTCTTTCTCTCGAATTTGTACGTCGCGTTCATCTTCAAGTTTTGTTTCTTGAACCCATTCACCTTTGTATAAAATCGACAAAGTTCCATCTTTACATTTAGCTGGAAGCCACGTTTTCCCTTCGGTACTTAGGCGCACTCTCCATTCCTCGTCGACGAACTTCGTTCTGAATATCCCCATACATACCGATTCGATGGTAACGTATTGGAATGGATCAACGGCACCAACCAGTTTGAACTTCATATCGGCAGAAAACTCGTCAATTACGGGTTGTATATTTCCAGTCGCGTTCATGATGTGGGTTCTGAATTTTATGCAAGCTTGTCTCAAAATATTGACATCACTACGACAATAATCCGATAGTTCTTTCTTGAAGATGAAAACTGCATTTGTTTGAGCCACGTGCCATTTCGTGAAGTCTTTTCGTTCAGCCACACCCATATAATCAGCACCGTAATATTTGGCATCCGGATAGGGTCCTTCATAATTCTGGTTGGCTGGTTTATTGAAAAAGTGTGGGAACCATCCTTTTTTCTCGCCATCAAGACCGAATGTTTTTGGTAACAGTGCCAGCTTCATTGGTAGAAAGCTGAGACTGTCCAGTACTTTGATATGAAGATCTTTTTCCACGTATAGGTACATCAATTTGGATCCATTATATATAACTTTGGGTCTCAATGATTGATCAATGAGATATTCCATGAGAAAATATCCATCGTAACCCTTGAAGTTGTGAGCCAGTGCTATGAATCCCGTATGTTGTTCAGAGAATAACCATTTTCCAAACTTTTCACTGGTATCAGGACCGCTAAATATAACCTCACGGAGTCCGCATGTATCCGGACATAAATTTCGGTCATTCCTCTTCTTCTTCTTCTTCTTCTTCGCATCACCGTCGTTACAAGTATCACATAGAGGACCGCAATTTCTACAGTTCGGTTTCGTTTCCAGCGATTCATGCATGCATTCGTAACAAGCTGTTTGGGCGACGAGGAAGTTGGGTGTATGCTGAACTTTTCCGCACCAAGTTTTTAAACAGTTCTGAAAAGTAATAATTGAACGTTTTAACCTCTAGCTTTATTGATAATAAAAACAAAATAAACGTCTACACTTTGTTCAGATAATTATTTAAAAAACAAAATGTTTTGGTATAGGTTCAACGTTAATAAAGAGCGCTGACGTATTACTATTGTTTGTGGGTTGACCCTAAAAATTACTCGTTCCAATCTACGTGTCAATATTAAAAATGTATGATGATCAGACCATCGTCATATAGCCTGTATCGTTGACGATTCAAGCACGCAGATACCAAGTTCAATAAAGTTAAAAATTATATATTATGTTAGTTTACCATATAACAATTACAAAGCTCTTTTCACAAAAAATATGTTACACATTTTTCAATGTGTCAAGAATTAAACATTAATTACTCGGTTTAACATCTGTGACTCAGTTGAATTTTAATATTGAGACCCTTAACTTTGGTCGAATTCAAGTATGTAATTGTTATATGGTAATCTCACACGCAGATAAAGTAACAGCTAAAGAGCGTTCCTCGATAATCTAATATAATTTTAAAAATAAAAGAGCGTCTCTACTTATGCGCTCCGATAATAAAGAGCGTTGACGTATTAATATTGTTTGTGTATTGACCCTAAAAATTACTCGTTCCAATCTACGTGTCAATATTAAAAATGTATGATGATCAGACCATCGACATATAGCCTGTATCGTTGACGATTCAAGCACGCAGATACCAAGTTCAATGTGTTTCAATGTGTTTCAATGTGTCAAGAATTAAAAGTTAATTACTCGGTTTAACATATGTGACTCAGTTGAATTTTAATATTGAGACCCTTAACTTTGGTCGAATCCAAGTAAGTAATTGTTATATGGTAATCTCATACGCAGATAAAGTAACAGTTAAAGAGCGTTCCTCGATAATCTAATATAATTTAAAAAAATAAAAGAGCGTCTCTACTTATGCGCGCCGATAATAAAGAGCGTTACGTTATCGTGATTTCGACTGTAATGTGTTACATATATATATATATATATATATATATATATATATTACAATTAGGTTAAGACTCACCTGACACCTAGCACATTTCTTGCATATATGATCCTCTTTACAGTCCTGGCAATCCTTTGTATGTAAAGGTGAATATCCTTCTGAACATTCCAGTATATCGTGTTGAAAGGTTTCAAAGTCAAAGAAACAGAATTTAGCTCTTTCATTGTCAGTAACAGGAGGTATGGCCCTTACATAACATTCGTGTCCTGCCATTGTGTATTTGTCACACGATCTACAAAATGTGTCTCCGCACACGTGTTGATTCGGACGTCTTTTCGGTCTCTCCATGACTTTTTTACAGTCCAAACATTTCCACCATTTTTCGCAAGGAGCTGTCGTTTCTTTCGAAGCTTGATTAATAGGTTTTGCTTTATGACGCACGAAACATTGATGAGACATACACGTCATGTTACAATCTGAACAATGTTCTTTGTTTTCACTTTGTTCAAATTTATCACTTTTACACACGAAATAGGTGCGTTCACAATAATGCTTTCCTTTGGCTGCATAATGTTTTAAGCAATGCACACAGAAATATGCTGCACTAAAGAATCCCGTTATGGATTGTATAGCGTCGAAATGTTCATTATCAGTCAGATATAAATATATCACGGGTGTTTCTGGACCGTCTGTAGGCGCGCTGGTAATGAATTTATTACCTAGTCTAGCACTAACGACTAGTATTGTCAAATTCAGAGTGTCCTCGAATGCTTTTAGGTCTGCTAAACTGGCTGGTCTGTCTGTTGGTACACCGGCGATGTCACTGATTACTTTGGCTAATTTTCCTTGCTCAGTACGTTTTTTGTCCGTCATATGTTTGTAATAATGGTGCGGTACTTTTCTGTAGTCCATGATGAGCTGTAAATTACTTCTGGTTCCACTATTCTGGGTTATTTCTAGCCATTCATCAGGACTGCAAATATTTAATTTACACCAACAAGTGGCGATAGCCCGAGCCATACACATATTGTCGGTATTTTCAATCGTAACGATCAATGTTTTATTTCTTAGATTATTACTTTCAGAGTGTAACGCCGTTATCCTCCGCCGTGCCCCACCTTTAGGTAACTCAATGGTGCCTATATCTATGCTGAAACTTTGATTAACAGTCAGTGTTTGGTTACTGTTCAAAACGAGTTCGATTCTGTCAATCACAGTGTTAGCATTTAACGTTTGCAACGTTTGTAACGGAACTATTATAGGGTTGTCCAAACTCTCATGGTGAATTATAACTCTGCCAAGATCATTGTCAGCCAAATTTCCACGAGCTCTTTGAATAGTGTCCTCGAACATTGAATGTAGATTCCTGTATATGTCGATTAACTTTTTATCTTTGTAAATTTCATCTAGTTTGATTTCATGTGTTCTCTGTGTTGCCAAATTTTTCCGAAGGTCCGTTCACTTCTTTTGCGAATGCTATATCCGGTTATTTGATTATCAGAACTTCTGGCTGTTTGACTGTCTGATTTTATGGCTCCTTCGTCTTGATCAGGTGTATGTTCGTCTTCTCGGTTTTGTAAGCCTGATGGTCCAGCTGTATCGGGTTGTGAGTTTGTAACATCATTTTTAGGTGCATCGATCATCTTCTCTGTATCCGATTTGGTTCGGCCATGGGTCATCTCCTGAACAAAGCGTAGATGCTCCAACAATATCTTCATCAAGCTGATAAGCTTCTATAGCCCTGTCGTATTCTTCGATATATTGTAGAATACATTCTATTTCATAAATTTCCTCCACTGTTAGAGGTGTCATTATTTCTTCAGCCATTTTCGAGAATAAGTCCTGAGAAGTGATTACAACGGTGTCTATTCACTATATGGGATGAAGCTTCGGCATAGATATTTATATACCATAACCCCCCCCCCCCCCCCGAACATACCCCGAACATATGTAAGCACGGATGAGGTAACATTATATACGATTATATATGAGCGTAAGTATCAATAGGTCGATAAGTGGTTATTACGATGGTATACAAATATCTATGAGCGTAAGTATGAATAGGTGTATAAGTGGTTATTACGTAATGTTGATAACTATCAAGTACTGTTAACAATGACACAGTTTATCAACCTTACGTGATCATATCCCAATTAAACAGGTAATGATGTTCAGACATGCTTTCAATTAATTGAACAAGTTGGACCACCCATAGCTGTCAACAGATATAATAGTAGTCATTTGGAAAATTTATCCAAGGTGTGACTATTTTCGAACTATTAAGTGTTACCCCCAATGTCGCGTGTGATTATGTGTACATACTTGAAAAATTTGTTCCATCGAATATGTCAGTTCATTCTGGGGTTGTAATTTCGCATTAACCCTCTTCGTCCGATCGTGATTCAAAATAGTACAACATCTCAATACTTCCAATAATTCGCGATAATGCACACCTGTCATATACTCAATAACTTCATCGGGATAGAGAAGTAAAGAATACACGCTCTTTATTATTTATGTAAGAGTAATGGTGTCAAATTATTTCAGGTATGACAATTATATGATGTAATACTGCGTCTGATTGATAAACACTGGAATGTATGCATTCATACCGATGGTGAAAATGTCCAAAATTACCGTGACTCGGACCAGTCCATACACATATAATTGATATAAAGCTATTTCAAAACATCGATTAATAAAATTAACAGAGTTTCATGAAAAATATTTAAAATTTGTTTGAACAAAAATAACAAAAGATATTACACGCAAATATTTTAAAAACATTCGACATTTAATAGGCGGCCCGAGATTTGGGTAAGAGACCGAAAACTCGTTATAAATTTTGTGAGATTTTGTTAAAAAAAAAATTGAAAATTTTGGAAAAAGTTTTTGGGTTTTGAATTTTTTTTTTGTGTGAATATTTTAGTACAAATAATTTTACCCGCCAAAAAATCTATTTTTAGATGTGGGTCTAACGAGCCTCCTGTACTACTTTAATAGATGTCGAAAACAGTAAATATGTCAATTCCAGCTGAACAGAAGTCATTTTTAAACAATATACGTGAAATGAAATCTAATAGAGGTCAAATAACAGTCAGTAAGTTGCCAAATGGGAATATTTTTTGTCATTTGAAATTTGTCAAGCGGCAGCGCAAACCCTGGGTTAATTCCAACTTAACAGAAGTCATTTAAAAATCAATAGACGCCTTTTCCAAATGAATCGACGTATCAGCAATTAGCAGGCACTTGTGACAATATCATTGGTGAAGCACTCTAGCGTGAAAATATTTATCAATATATAAACAGATTTTAATTTTCGTCAGCAAAATATAATAGATGTCGGAAGATGGAATTTAATGTAATGTAGTGGGAGAGAACTTCCCAAACTAAGTGCAGTTTTAGTACGTTGAAATTGTGTTTAAATAGCCAAAAGTAACCGATGACCTGGCATCTAGATAAAAACAGATACCCGCATTTATTCTAGAAACTGCCTTACTTATAGTGCGTGCAAACCCAATGGAACGGAGACACTTTCCTAAACACTGGGATACCTTGCACCAGGGATTTAATGGAATGAGATCTTCAAAGTTGACATGATATCGACCAAACTGTCTTCAAAGCCTAGAACATTCATGTGCATTATAACATATGAAATATTCTAAAATAAAATGACAACTTTCTGAAGATGTCAGACGCACGTTTTGCCAACAATTCCTGGTACTTCAGGGGGGGGAATATTTCCAGACACGTATGCTACTTTTTTGCCGATGACCACTTTTTGGACCCACCCACCCCGACCACAATTTTTTTTCCATTTCATAGAGTTTTTTCCAGCCATGTTTTGACACCCACCCCCTTGTGGAACGCAAAACACAAACATACAGAGAAAACCAGGACCAAACCTCCTACATTGAGATTAAGTGAATCTAATAATGAACAGCGGGACTGGTCTCTAAGCAATATATTCTTGTCTGCAGTAGATTTTAAATCTTTTTTGTTAAATATCATATTTACACAGCTCTGCAGTCAATTTATTTTAAAGCTTAGTATATGAATAGAGCATGGCTTGGAGTTGACTACGCGAATGTAGTGGCCAGTGGGAAGGGTGTAGTTCATGATCCGAAGGCGAGTGAACTACACCATTCCCTCTAGCCACTACATTCGCGTAGTCAACGACAAGATATGCTCTAATCATTATATTATATCGAACATTTATAGACAAACTGACGTTCTAATATTTATATACCATTGAACATTTTATTGCTAAACTGAAGTCATTGTATTGTGTCCAGGTTGCATTCAATTTCCTTCTCGTCACAAAACCTATTAAGCAGCTTTATTGCTATTGTGAATAGCAGCTATGCCTGAGTGGGTAACCGGTAACTGACACAGCGCACGGTTAATCACAATTAATAGTCACGGTTTTAGTGCCAAAATGCGTGTGGTAGTCCTTTTTAGAGACCTTTTTAGTTTTTGTGTTTTGTTACTTTGTTATGGACATTTATAAAGATATTATGTCTATACACCAGGTAGGTGATATTGCTCTACACCAGATAGGTGATTTTGTTTTACACCAGATATGTGATATTGTTTTACACCAGATAGGTGATTGTATTATATCAGATAGGTTAAATTATTATATGCTACGTGCCACCCAGACTCATTAGACATTACTAAAACATGTTTATCGCACATATAGCAATACACTAGAACACACAGGAGCACCAATGGGAAATCAAAGAAAGTTAATGTTACGATTGATTCCAATTGATTCAGATTGGTCAGGATTGGTTAGGAATTTTATAACGTTCACAGTTTATCTTGTATGGATTCAGGAATCTTGTATGAGTTCAGAAAAGGCATTATTTCTATTGGAATGCTCAAGTGTAGCATGTGGGAGTAAAGCATATAATAAAAAACAAACCTACACTTTTAGTAGAAACCTGTATTAACTCATTCATGACTACACGAGATTGTGAATTATTACCATTTTCTATCTCTTTTGTCCCATATGAGATAATTGTGTTATCCACTCACAAGTCTAGGTATGTTACATGTTTTTTTCTTTATACATCAGTGTATACATCAGTGTATAATGTCCATGTTTGACCAGATTTGGCATTACATTTATTTCTTTAAAGTTATCCTTATTTGAGGTTAATTACATAGAATACTGCATGGGCCATTCAGCTGCATTAAGAAAACTTTCCCTTGTCCTAAAGAGGCACAAACCAACATCCAATGGCCCTAGCGTGTCTAGTGTTGCTGCAGTTCCTTAGTATTTATTTCTTAGTGTTACAAACCAGTACAAACTAGAAAAAATCCAATAAAAGATGTGAAGGAAAACAAATAATTTTGTCACGGAAAAAATTGCTTTGGGCTTATTTTGACACCCACCACCCCCAGAATACGTGTCGGAAAAAAAATTCTGCCCACCCCCCCCCCCCCCCCCCCCACCCCCCTGGGTACTTCACATTTAATTTTCTCATATTCTGTCAGGAATTTAGTTGTGAAACATGGTACAAGCGATTACTGTGACACAATAGTTAAGAACCATCAAACCAATTGTTATTATAACCTCATTTAATTTACTTTTATGGCATGAAACTATTAAAAATAAATTCTGTTTTTCAGGTAAAAAGGCAACAGTTACTATCCATAAATATTGTTCCGTATTTGAAAATGTTCATATCATTCCTGTTGATCAATGAAAAATTGGGCTGAGATGAGTTATGGGCCATGGGTTCATAACCAAGTTAAAGCTTACCACCATAATTATGGCTTTACACTGTGGCCTAATTCCAGTTGACTGCTCTCTGCTTGAGTGAACTTCACTACACTACAAAGTTAACCACAATTATTTTCATTGGGGTGGAATATTTGTGACTGACTTAGAGGTATGATGCTATATTATGCAATTAAATAACTAACTCAATACTGTGATACAAATGAAGCCTCTTTTCATAGAGCCAAGACAATAAGCTATTTGGTGATTGGAGTGTTGTGTGTGAATTTATTAATTATTCTAGCAGTTCTTAGTACCGAAAGGGAAACAAAAATAATGATATTTTCAACCTCTCAAATGTATTAAAATCCATTGTTTGTGTTGTCTCTTAATAATTGCTCAGATTCTACATACAATGAACATGATGATATGTGAAATTCAAGATTTTTCGCCTGATAGATCCAGAGAAATTCTTTGTTGAAAATAGATCCAGATAAATTCTTTTTTGTTGAAAATCCAGTTTCACTGGATTTATGCAAAACGTGCATCTCCCGTGCATCATTTTGCAATAACACACCATCATGGCAATACGCCTTGTCACCGAGTCGCGACCATATTGGACACATCCACTGGCAGCCCGTTCCGTTTTTATAATGCTACACTGTCAGGTCAAAGTTCTGGAGTAGCATTCCAAATGTGGAATTTATTAATATTCAAATGCTCCATATATGAAATGCTACTCCAGAACTAAAAAAAACGGAACGGAGCTGGATGGGTCCAATATGGCCGCGACTCAGTGGCACGGCGTATTCAACAGGGCATACCAACATCATAGGACAATACAGTAGGACCACTGAACCAGGGGTGTGTATATGTCAGGGACCCGTGTCTGTTTTGCAGGATGTTCGTTGTGTAACAATAGAACACTTGCTCCCATGTCATTTTACGAAACATCAGAGGAAATGCGGCGGAATCTTTTGAACAGCGACAAGTACGTCCGACCAGAAAACCTGACAAATGTGGGAATATCGCTGAATATTATCTCGATCAACGAGTTGGTAAGTATACATGTATATGGAATGTCGATTTTCTCATTTTCGTGAGTCTATGTATAAACATTAAAAAAATGACCCAATACGTACATTTCTTAGTCGGCAAAACTGTTGTTTTAGAACTCTGGGATTAACGAACACTCGGACTAACAAACCATTGGGAATATATATATAACGGGCCCTTAGACTAAGGAACCCTCGGACTACCAAACCCAATATAATGGTCATAAGTAGTCAATATAGAATCGATATTCTACTCAAGGCCTGCAAAGAGATTCGTGTGATCATCGGCATATCGTCGCTGTTAAAGGTGCTGAATCCGATTAAACACCCATAAACTACTATTTCTTTGGCTTCGGGGGTAAAAAATATCTGATTCGAGTCGAGGAACCTACCTATCAAAGCTCAGACTGATCAGATATCGATTTTTGAAGTTTATTATTTCAATTGTTTGTGGCCCAGAAACACTCCGTCAAAAGGATGGTCTCGGTTAAAATTGCGGATGAAGATGGATAACTCTAAAAACAAGTGGTAATACGGCCATAATTTGTTGAACATAATGTTGATAAATAACACGTTTTGGGAAATTATATACCATAATTGACAGTCGTTAGCATTATTTTCTTGCAATTAATCAATTCTGATAACTAAAGCGTATTTGGAAGAAATGTTGTTGTTGTTGTATCTTGATGATATAGTGACCCTCTGATCGGATTGAGTATCTTTAAGTTTGGTGAAGACTAGTGCTTGCACTTGCTGTCGAAGTTGAATCATCGCCAATCAGACTGAGGTAATCTGCAACTGCACTCTTATAACAAATGTGTAGAAACGATTACACATCAACTGTGTAAACCCGGTTAATACACACATCAATGTGTAGTTTTACATGTAAATACATGGACCAAGGTCCGTTCTACACATATTGTGTATATTTTTGGTACATACAATTGTGTAAGAACGTAGAGCATGTGCATTGTGGTGCCTTCCGTTTCATATAGTCTGCTGCATGACGGCCATATTGTTTGAGAATCTTTTTCGGAATACAATCTACAGCGATCGTAGACATTGAATGTAAGGATTTATTTGTTAAAACTTTTATGGCGATTGCTGCCCTTAGACTCTGTTGCATGATTGTTGTAATACGGTAATACTAATATTATGCAACCACGCCACGACCCTTGTTTCTTCATTTAAAACAAAAACTCACACTACAGAGCAAAATATTACGTATCATTGTACGCCATGAAAGTTTTAACTTAGAAATCTCCATATATCATCAATACACTATACCCACAGGTCGGAATACTGAACTTACATTCTTCTCTACGATCTGTATGTGTAAGAATCTACACAAAATGTGTAAGGTATATATTTGATTTTATGCACACCTTTAAATATGTGTGCATAAATATGAGTAATTGACCCATTTATCGTATAAAAACTGTTACACAATCTGTGTGTGTATATGAAACTACACATAATCTGATTATACTACACAAATATGTAAGATAAAAAATGAATAATGATTGTATATCATGGCTTCACGGATAGGGTTCTCTATTCCGAAGGTTCATTATTCCGAGGGTTCGCTATTCCGAAAGTTCATTATTACGAAGGTTCGCTATTCCGAAGGTTCATTATTCCGAAGGTTTTCTATTCTGAGCGTATTTGACCAGAAATTAATAAAAATTTGCACCACCACAAAAACCACACGATGAATGAAAAATACAATTACGCTAGTATTCACATATAGTACATTGAAACACCCCATTCTAATTACCAACATTGTCCCAGATGTCGTTTATTAATAGCAGGAAGACAGCATCAGTTTATCATTGATTATGGAAAGTTGAAAACACGATGACTGAAATAAACTACATGTAGGAGATAGAGTCTGTCCGAACTGGCAATCTGTATTTGAAAGAAACATCAACATTAAAGGTCCACTTTATTTTCGAGCCCCCAGATCACATATATAACATATATGCCATATTCTATACCGTTTGAAATAGGAAGCTCTCTGATGTTGTATTATCAACTTGTCCGGTGTAATAAACTGTGAACATGTTGTTTTGGGTGAGTTTACCAACGTGTTTTTGTGCTTAAGTTTCATCTGGTTTTGTTGCGCAAAGAGAATTATTTTCAATGGAGGGGAATAACTCTCTATTTTAAAGATAGAGTTATTCCCCTTCCATTGAAAATACATTTTAGTTTGAGTTAGGTTGCATTCTGTGAGCCATAACGGGGAAATCTTTTTATGATTTCAGCTGTTTTCTATTTTTCTATGTGAACATGTTGTTTTCGTTGAGACATCGACGTCTGTTCTGTGCTGAAGTTTCTACACAAAGTCTATTATTTTCAATGGAAGGGGAATAACTATATATTTAGATATAGAGTTATTCCCCATCAATTGAAAATAAACTATAGTTTGAATTCTGTTCCATTCTGGGAGCTATAACGGGGGAAATTATTTTATGATTTCAGCTATTTTCTATTACTCTATGGGCACCTTCTGAGACACAGATGTTTCAAATGGTGATGAATTATACTATTTTAATCATATGTTATGGCATAGTTTGTTATTGAAACCGTATATCAAGGCACTATAAAAAAAAAAATTGGTGACTCGAAAATTATGCGGGCCTTTAAAGTCAATACAAAGTCACCATTGGAGTTAAGTCCATCTCATACCCGTCTATTCAGCGATATTCTGCTACGCAGTATGTTATGGCGCCCCAGTATTCATGATATAGCCCCACTGTTATAATCCGCCTTTAGCTGGCGTATTCTTGCCTCTAAGATTATTGAGATATAACGTCATACGTATAGTCTAAGTCTTCTCGTACTAAAACCAGCTAAGATATTGGGATGGAGATGCTGGTATTTAGTCCGAGATCGCCGCCATAAGCTTCTTATAACACGAGTTAAGCGTTAGTGACCCGCTCAAATAAAACCACAATTATATGAAATAAAATATCACAATTGCGACAATAAACGGATTTTTTTCCGCAGAAGACATGATATTCGATCTGAAACCCACATCAGTTGTGAATTGAAAGCGGTAAATTAATGTGAAAAGACACATTTACCGCATTGTTGACATATTTTTTAAAGTATGCGAACTCAGTAATTGACCTCGCGAACTGTGTTCGGCATTTTCCGGTGAAAATATTCCGTAGATTTTCGACTAACCACGCACATGGCGATGAATTCTCCATTGTAATTGTAATTATGTGTGTCAATAAATAAATAAATAAAAAGATTAAATAAATATTGAAGATATAAATGTAATACATTAAATAAATTACGGGAATTACAACCCTCTCACAGTTTAAAACAGTGTAAACACAACGAGCATTAGAATAAATATGGCGGCTGCCATCTTGTTTGTATCGAAATTCGTCTCCTCCAAAACAAACTCCGGACAATGCCGAAGTTCTTCGGAACACTCGGCTTTCAGTTAAAACGTAAACAAACATATAAAAAAAAGCGACGTTAGTGGCAATCAACCGGAATATTCTATGTGTAATTTAACATGAAAGTTAGATTATTATACACCATTATGACCATAAGATGTCACTTTTTCCGATGTATATAGCATCATGTATTGATTTGAGAGGTAAATTGAGTAAAATACACCACGAATTCCCGCCACAAACCCTGGGCGTAACTCGTGTTATAATAAGCCTATGGCGGCGATCTCGGACTAAATACCAGCATTTCCATCCCAATATCTTAGCTGGTTTTAGTACGAGAAAACTTGGACTACATACGTAATGACATGGACTACATACGTAATGACATTAAATCGTATATATTGAAACATAGCAATTGTGTGGGCTGCGTGAGGTGAATGTGTATTGAGAAATAACGTCACACGTAATGACAATAAGACTGTGATTTAAAACTATTTTTATTTAACAGGACACGAAGAATCAACTATTTTCGACGAACGGAATCGTAGCGGTGGTGAGTTTATGGTCAGGGAAGTGGGTCAGGGAAGTCAGGTCATCTTGTCAAATTTTTTCGACAGTTGGACATTTCATGCCGGACGAATTCGAAACAGTAGTTGGAAAATTTTAGGCCAAACATAAGCCGAAACTGTTCCAATACAATAATTTTTCAAATCCGTATATTGTGTGTAGTTCGTTGTTTTAAGATCAGAAGTCAGTTTTTGGACTGAAATTGTCATCGTTTGAAAATTCCAACCACAGTTGGAATTTTAAACAGTTGGAAAAAGCTTGAGATACCAGTTAGAAAATGCCAACAAAAGGAGTGTACACATGTAATTTCCTTATATGATTTGGGAAGTTCGATCTGGTCCCACAAGGAGGAGTGCAGTTACTAATCCAAAGTTGACCACTGGTATATTTATACAACGTATATTTAGAAGTCAAATGACAGTTTTGAAAAAAAATCCATCAGAATTTGGATTTGGTGTTAGATTTTCTTAACTAGTTTCGGCTTATCATATTTTATTCATATACTAGTTTATCATCTACATGTATAAGTAATATACAGCGGCTTGTCGAGAAATTTAAGCGAGTATACAAATATAAATAAAAAAAACATAAAAAACGAGCGTGCCACTTTAACAAATGCATCGCTATTGACATACCTCGATGGTTGAAACATTTCCAACTGAAAGTCGTTTCAGTAAAAAATATCGACAATAATTATGAAAAAATATTCGACTTTTTGACTAAAAAAACAACAAAAGTTGCACTAATAATAATATAAAAATCAAACTATCAGAACAGTTTCATATAATCTGAATTAAACTAAATTAATGCTGTTGACAATTTTGACTAAAGTTATGTTTGGTGTGATATGCTGGGGGGGGGGGGGGGTAAAACATCAACAACAAGCTTTAGCAACCCACACCACCGCCATGTCCCTGAGAAAATACATAGTTGAGTTACACATTGTGAAAACAGTGGCGTGGTTACAATGGGTGGATTTTCGACAGTTAGAAAGTTGCAGGTGTCAGTTTGAAAAATTCTAAGTCATGCAATAGGTGGTGTGAAATTGGAATTGCCCAGGGTTTTAGACTTTGAGATACCACAAAATACATGCAGATCATTTAGACACGTGCTTGCATGTTGTAACAGGTTGCATCTACTGTTGGTGCATTATGCTATTCATGCAGGTAGTGGGAGAATGGTATTTTCCTGGACATTAACCTCCAGATAGAACTAGGAACCTTGGAACACTTAACATTTATTATCAATAAAGCATGCATGTCTGACATAACATTAATGGGACATTTCAGACCAAATATAGTTGAAAATGGTTCCGATTTTAATAATTAGTATATGCAGTGAGTTGTTTTAAGAACAAAAGCGGAATACTATTTAGACTGAAATGACAAGACAGTATAGGAAACTTCCAACCGTATATATGGTGTATTATGGTGTAACGTCCCAACAGTTGGAAAATATTAGGCACCAGTTAGAACATTCCGACACAATTAGGGACGCAAATGAAATTTCTCTGCTGGACTTCGAAATATTGTCCTGCTTCAAGTGGGTGCAGTTTGAAAGGTTGGCACTGGCCTATATGGAATACTATACACTGCTAGAAAATACTGTCGGTTCGACAATTTCGAGCCGTCATAATCGACGGCCCCATACCGTTTCATCAGTTTGACGGTTTTTACCGTTATTTTATGTGCCCATGAAAATTGTCTAAATTAAATATTTTCGTGATTCAAAGTCATGCCGTCAAAATTAAATAGTATATTTATCGGCGACCATATTATATACGGCAATGACTCCATACAGTATGACTGAATCTTACTCTGCTGATATTTAATATGTATTATATTAATCCAGCATTCATTCTGTGTTATGCGGCTCCGTGCGAATATACATGACTACGTAATTCTCATTTCGGGGTTAAGTTTCCGCTTTGGCACTCAGATCATGTTTTTCGCCATTTTTCTTTGGCGTTGCATATTTGATCCAAACTATTGTTTTTTGGGAAACTGTTACCTGTTCGATTGTGGACAGCTGTTAAGACGGTCTGATTTCGGTTCCTTTGATAACCGGACAAGTTTAAATTATGCGAAAACGGGCTTAATCATTGACAATTTCAACTAAATTCGAGAGTAGAGATTCATGCCAATCGATTCATGGCATGATCCAGGGTCTGACTTCATTCGACTCCGGGCTGATGTTGAAATTGACAGTGTTGTGACTTAGTATCAAAACACTGGCACATTTACTGACAAAAGAGGATACAGGTACAATTAACACGAGCTTCGATGTCAACCAATAGTGACAATAATAACAACAGCTATTACTATTAGAATGTTGACAATCCAGTTGACAGTGTTCTGAATCTGAATGTTTCATAGCACATGCATGTGCATTTACAAGAGAGGATATACATGTACTGTACGCACCAGTGTAATTCACAAGAGCTTCAATGTCAACAACACCATAAATAATGAACTGACGCCGCGCAATGACGGATGATCACATATCTACAATTCCAACTTTACAATTACACGGACCAATTCATCCCGTGTTCATCAATTTTCATTGAAACGTGTGGATATGAGATATTGTCATCATTCGCCATGTTATCGTCAAGTTATTACGACAATTTACCGGGAGTACACTATTGGTTGGATGTTCTTATCAAACTATCTTTGGCTGACTCACTGATATTGATACTAAGTGTCGTGATACCAGCAGTATACAGTTTGATGCAGCATGCTTTAAAATTTGATGGAAAATGTGCGACTACAGGAGAACATTGTCGCCAAGTCATTGCGCGCAGTTATTATGGGATCTGCTGTTGTCTTGAATGTTCCAATCCCAACTAGCTGTTATTGATATACAGTACCAGTCAAAAGAAGTGGTATATTAAGCACGCTATTTTCGCGCCCAATATCGCAATAATATTGCAAGTGGAAATGCTTATAAGCATGTCGCTTGTGATATTATTGCAATATTTTGCGCTTAATATCTGAATATTTTGCGCTTAATATTGCAACATCTTGCGCTCAAAATTGTGACATTTAAATCAAATTATTGCTTCTATATTGTTTATTGTATAAATAGAGACAATATTTTAGATATGTATATAATTATATTTGTAAATGCTATATGTACACTATATGTACACTATATGCACAGTATTTATCTAATATAAATATAACACTATCGGGTCTGTATGAAATTTAGCGGCTTAGTATGGCAATATTTTTGGTATTGTGGTATAATCACGCTTTTTTCTAAATTAAGCACACTCAATATCTCAATAAAGGTGCGCCTAAAAATACCACTTCTTCTGACTGGTACTGTATTGTCGTGATGTACGGATTCACCTGTTAAAAAAAAAACTTTACAAGTGTTTACAAGTGACTGAACAAATTCACGCCTTACATGTTACCAAAAAGTATGCCATTAAGATATTTTACTTTTACATGTACATAAATTTGAGTTTTAACTGGGAAACATGTAGCTTTGTTCTTTTTATGGGCTTAAAGGGCATGCCGATTCATGTTTTAGAATGGTCGAAATTAGTGTTACTCATATCTGAATAGTGATGGGTTGGCTTATCAACTATTACTAGTATCGTTTTTTTTTTAATAAAACCATATTTATACAGTAGTTAGTGAAAGGCGAACACATTATGCGTGCGCAGCCTTTTTCCGGATTAAATTCTACGTTGGCAGATAACAAGTTTGATCCTCTGCAAACTGCAAAGTTTCATAAGTATTGTCTATCACTTTCTGCATTGAGGATTTACATTTCATCAAAACTATGATCGTAACATAAGAACTAAGATGTATTTTTCAGTTACGAATAATACTAGTTTCGACCATTCAAAAACATATGAATCGTAATGCCTACCATATTGTCACCATGGGAACCTAGCTAATTATATGGTAAATTAGCAAATTAAGAGCAAAAAATTGGTCTGACCTTTATTAGTTACGGTCTTGATATTAATTAAACGCTGTTGAACCGTAAAAAATTAAATGGTCTGACAGTTACTGGTTACGGTCTGCCAGTTACTTAAACAGTTTTATACCGTGGAACATGCTACGGCCTGACCGTATGTTTAACGGTAAAATGTTGGCAGCGATGTTGCGCGGTCTCAGACCGTTAAAGCGACGGTCTTTTATTTATGGTCTTGATATTAATTAAACGCTGTTGAACCGTAAAAAATTAAATGGTCTGACAGTTACTGGTTACGGTCTGCCAGTTACTTAAACAGTTTTATACCGTGGAACATGCTACGGCCTGACCGTATGTTTAACGGTCAAATGTTGGCAGCGATGTTGCGCGGTATCAGACCGTTAAAGCGACGGTCGTTTTTCTAACAGTGTATATTAGGGCCACTTCATAATGGCGCTTCTGACGCGCGCCGAGAGCGACAAAATGTGCGCCAAATCTCGCACATTTTGGCTCTTGTGTCGCACGCCAAAACATGCGATAATGTCGAATATGTTGGCGAGCCGAAAGCTTCTGTCGCGCACCAAAACAGTCGCACATTTTGGCATTTGTGTCACTTTCGGCGCGCGCCAAAACATGCGACATTTTCATGTTTTGGCGCGCGCCGAAAGTGACATAACACAGGACATTAGTCGCACATTCTGTCGCTTTCGGCGCGCGACTAATAGCGCACATTTTGTCTCTTTGGGCGCGCGCTAGAAACGCAATTAGTAAGTGGCCCTATTAACATTCCAGACCGCCTCACACCCACAAACAAGAAAACCATAGTCAGAAATGGTAACGCCACCAAGATCGTATTATTAGCCATAAATATAAATCATAATATAAAATATATTGGTTACATGAATGGACCGCCTCAGAATTCCGTTAAGATAAGTAATTCTTCAAATTATTACAATGAACTACGGCTTATAAATTACTGCAGGTTTCTCATTCGCCACACCAGAATGCTTCTAAATGCGGATCAAAGCTAAGAGTGCGTGGCACAGCCATTGTTCATAGACATTTTACAGATAGCGAGAATGATGCATGCTGGGAACGAAAGCATCCACAGCAAAGCCATGTGCTTACGGGGGCATGCGTTTATTATAGGGGATTTATGGTGGGCCTATAAAACTAATTATAACTTTGTTATCTGTCATAGTTTATGCGTGAAATTTTAAACATATATACCTGGACATCTACCCCTTCCAGAATGTTGAAAAACATTTTCAGTTGCTCATCGTATTTTTATAGACGAAATAGTCCGAAATTCCAGAAAATTGCGCTAACTGCTCAATGTTTTAATGTGTTACAAAACGTCTGATAAAAATAGTTCTATCGGGAATATTCACACCATTTTTTTTCAGAGAACATAGTGTAAATATAGTCCTATCGGGATATCGTAAAGGAGATTAATTAAACCCCTCAGACTGCCGAAACTGACGACATTAAGTTCGCTTTTTCGTGTCCAGCGGAAATGAAACTTGTCTGTCCATTGATGACGTTATTTATTTGACATAGTATTTTTTTCTTCTGTTGTATTTGAACACTTGTTGCACGCGCAGGCTGCACGATCATAATAACTTCAACCGATAAGCGCCGACTGATACCCGCGCAACAGTTTGTCTCAAATAAATTGTTATCAAAACGCAGGTTTATGGCCGCGGACATAAGCCGATTAAGTGTAATGTAATTTATCCACGAATTTGACTGAAAAATTGTGATTCTATCACCATTAGCCACGAAAATGGGACCTCTAAACAGGCAAGTTTGATTTTCGGCGGACACGAACAAGCGAATTTATTGTCGGCAGTTTCGGCAGTCTGAGGGTTAATTAATCCCGAATTAAACGGAACTACTTTACGATAGTCCGATAGGACTATGTTTACTCTATGCATGTTCTCTGAAAAAATAGTGTGAATATTCCCGATAGAACTCTTTTTATCAGACGTTGTGTAACACCTTAAAACATTGAGCAGTTATAGCGCAAACCGAAATGTGTTGTCTTGCAAGATATCCCACCGCTTTAGCTAAATTTACCTTCCTACAATATCCATAAAGAGGATCATATATTATATACCCACGGTTTTAATTATAGAATATAAAATATATTGGTTTCGCGAATGACCAACTCAGAATTCCGTTAAAATAACAATAACAACCAGCACCTATAACGAACCGTTTTACTGGACTTGGCCTACTGGTCGCGTAGTTCCGACTTTTAAATAAACGGAATTTCCAACTCTATAAATAAAAGCCCCACAATGCATTCGCCCTGTCCACCACGCAATATCAAAATCTCAGCAGCTAGATACACCACAGGTGGCGTAATAAATGCTCTTTATTATTTCCATATCAGGAATACAGTAACAAACAAGACAGCAGTAAAATAAATGGGGACAAAAAGTTAGTGTAATCATGTATGAAATTTCCAACTGTTAAAATTCTTTATAACAGTTGTGACTCCCACCCCCTCAAAATACCTCCATCATTCGATCCCCGTCCCCATCATAATGGGGACAATAATTACTAGTTGGGATACCAGGCAATGGTAACCATGTATTTTAACCTTTATGTTGTAGTGTAATAATGTATGAAATTTCCAACTACATGTGCATTAACTTTTTTTTACAAAAGTTGTGAATCATACACACTCAAAATCTAACTTCCACCCCCACCCCACTACACTGTCCCTTCCACTTAAAAACATTCTGGAGATCAAGTTGGCCACAGGTGTTCAGTTATTTTATACCATGACTCCCTATTGTACTGTGTACAAACATGCTATATAATATATTTGTGCTGTACACCCTACTGTGTGTGAACAGGAGTCCGACCGTGGGTAACACGTTTCTACTGTGGGTAACACGTTTTAATGGCATTTCAATGGTTAAAGTTTATACCCATAGTAGAACTACATCCGAGTTGACCTTTCATTAACCTTCCATGACCTCGATCAAAATCACTCTATTTTTAAAATGTAGCGCCTCGCGATGAAAACAATTTGATACTTTCGATTCAATTGAATATTATACTCACTAATGCGATAAAAACGAACAGTTATTTCCGTGGAAATCACATCCAGATCAACAAATTGAACATATATTTCAAGAAATAGACGTAAAAAACTCGAACAACAAACGGTGGATTTCAAAATGACTTTCGTGGTTTCCTGTTCACTGTACGGCGGAGAAAAAAAAGTTCCCGCAATGTGTTATATTTATATTCATTAAATTCGTATTCCCATATATATATTCATGTTGTTTATTTATGGCGGTTTCATCATGATTACAGTTTATTGTGAATTGGCTACAATGATACCATATTCGTACAATTGAATGTTGACCTAATTCAATGTATCAATACGCCTGATCAGCTGTGATAGTGTACGTCGATGTACGGCCAAGTGTGGGGAACACAACGGGGATGATTGTGAATGGTGCGACAGAATCATCTTAATTTAAGTGGGTTTATTTCGATTTCATAGCAGTTGTTGCTCCTGTACCGGTCATGGTATAAACAAAATACACACGTAGTGTTTCTGAATACCAAATTTACACCACTCGTGGGATTGATGATTTACCACACTCGCTAAAGCTCGTGTGGTAAACCATCAATCCCACTCGTGGTGTAAATTTGGTATTCAGAAACACTACGTGTGTATTCTATATATACCCCACGTGTCTTGGACTGTTGCCAAATTCACAGTGCTCCATTAGAGGGCCTGCTTGGACTGTTGCCAAATTCACAATGTTAACTGCAGAGAGGTTGTATGTTATTGGAGACGTTCTAATATGACAATAGGCTGGCCTAATTAACGAACCATGCACAGCTAAATACACACAAGCAACTTTTAATCTTCAAATAGATACAATTGTCGGCCTCCAAAATTCAATATACTTTCTTATATACAAACAAACATTGAACTCATACCATTGTTTCACTTAACCAAAATAGCGAATTTCCCCAAAAGAACGCATATAGACTGCGCATGCAGAAAATAAAAGATGGCCGTTACTACAAAAAAAACAGACATGCGCACTCCAATTAAAATTACCCATAATTCAGTTCACTACACCAGGGGCTCCCAACAGGTTATACAATGTTTTCAGGCTATCAGATTATTTATATTTTCGACTTTAAGTTTACAATTTGAGCCTGTCCTCACTCTATCGATACGATTTATCATAAACATATTATACACCAGTGGCGTTAACTTTACAACTTCGGCATCTACGTGATTATATCGGTACGATTCAGTAAGGTACAAACAATCTCCATAAAATACAGCAGGGGCTCCCAATAGGTTATTCCCATTTATTATGGGCTCCCAATAGGTTATACAATATTTTCAGGCTATCAGATTATTTATATTTTCAACAACATATTATTACACCGGTGACTTTAAGTTTACAATTTGAGCCTGTCCTGACTCTATCGATAGGATTTATCATATTTTCATAAACGTATTATACACCGCTGGCGTTAACTTTACAATTTCGGCATCTACGTGATTATATCGGTACGATTGAGTAAGGTACAAACAATCTCCAAGAATACATTCGCCCTGTACTCCATGCGATATAAAAAAAACAAATGCTAGTAACACCACACTAGGTGGCGTAATGAGACCCCATATAACCACGTCCATGACTGCATACTTGTAACCCTTACTCAACAGGATTGGAACAACACGAGACTGACATGGAACGTCAGTGACTACAGTGGAATTGACCAGTTGTTTGCCGATGACCACATCATATGGCGTCCCACGCTGGCGATTAGCAACGAGTGAGTTAAAACACAACTGGTGATATGCCAATCCCTATTAACTTTGCCACGTGTGTTTTCAGCAGACATTTAATACCAAAATATTGCATGGGTAGTTATCTTGAAACAGTTATTCCTGTCTCAAATTTTATGGGCGACATAACGCGAAGAAAGGTGGACATTTCTCACAGAACATTAGCTCACTTCGTCAGTGATATAAGATACTGAATATACATGTAAAATGCCCTGATAATCGGTATCATGATTCTTGTAATATGTCAGGGGCCGGGGACTTAATTATTTCAGTGTGTTTATATGTTGTGAAAATGTCTATATATAGCAACGGGCCTTTTGGTTAATTGTTGTGAACCACCCACAATAAAGATGACTATTATTGTCGTCTTGCAAACACTCGAGCTTCATAAATGTTCATGAATATTTCACCCTGGAAATTTCCTCAAATTGTTCGGATTTTCCAAACACAGCGAAAATGACAACTTTAGAAAAAAGGAGGGTATATATATTCTTAACAGCTTCATTAATTTTGCACCATCAGCATCATAACAGTTCAGCAGGACCCATCATCACCATGGAACCATGTCCATCCGCAAGTTGGTCCGAGACCGTCGAATATTTGCCAGGCAGCCAAAAATACATGTCTCGGGAAATAACCAATTTCAAAAATTTATATCTGATCACACTGAGCTTTGACGGATGGGTTCCTCGACTAGAATCAAATATTTTTTACTCCCGAAGCCAAATAGATACTAATTTGGGAGCGTTAATTCGGGTTATGCATCTTTAACCAGGAGTGTATTATTATACTACTAAAATATCTTTCTGATACAGGATGAGAAGACTGCGCGTAATATCTGATGTGGAAACGCCTATACGAATTGGGAATGACGGTAATTGCCAGTGGAATCAGCTGTTGCAAATGACAACATCGTGTGCCATGGATATAACTGCCTACCCTTTCGACGTCCAGGAATGTTTTGTTTCCATGATCTCTTGGAGCTACCTTGAAACGGAGGTGTCATTGAAGCCCAGTAGTAAATTCGTGAATCTGGGGGGCTATTCCCCGAATAGCGAGTGGAATTTACTAGGGACTGATGTCACTCTGAATAGGTTAAGGGGAAGTAAAGGATGGTTCACTGAAGTCAGGTTCACTTTCGAGCTTAAGCGGCGCACATCATACTACGTCATAAGTGTCGTCATTCCGTCCATACTTACGTCGCTGCTCAATCCTGTCGTGTTTCTGTTACCCTTGGACTCCGGGGAGAAAGTCGCCTTTGCGATTACGTCGTTTCTTGCGTTTACAGTCCTGCTTACACACATCACGACGCTCATGCCGTCCTCCTCTATTAACATCTCATTTCTCGGTGAGTTTGTGGTGTTTTCCACTGATTAACTAACAAAATATTTTGTTCTCTCTCAAAAAGAGACAGAAATCATCTCAGTTACGTATAATGTGGTATTGTGAAATAGTGTTGTCACTCGTGCACATGTCCTTGTAAAATCATTCGCATATAAGAGCCCGGTAAACCACGGCTTACCAGACTCTATATTCTGGTAAAATGTAGTATTACCAGGTAAACAATGATATACTCTGGTAAAAGCCATGTAAAAACGACACACCCTTGTAAATTCCAAGTAAAGGCATGATGTACCCCACTTACATTATACTCCGATAAATCATGGTATACATACAAACATTAACAACATGGGAGCCTATAATTTTGGGCCAAGGCTATTCTGCCGCTAGCGACATAATAAGGTCCGGTTTTTATTCTGCCGCTAGCGGCAGAATAGCCTAATTGCACGTTATGGCTATTATGCCGCTAGCGGCACAATAAGATAATCCCCTTATTCTTCAGCGCTAGCGGCAGAATAGCCTGTTTGGCTAATATGCCGCAAACAAAATTATGCATGATACTGTAATATGCCAACTCTTCTTTCATCCGTTTGGACACATGGCGCTTGACGATCTGGATGGTTGTCCCGTTTCCAATAAGAATCTCCCACCGATAGTACTGTTACACAGACGACGCCATTTTTACAGACGTCGCGTGCTGTGACATGATGGATAAGTACAATTTTTGTGACGTCATTTTGTCGGCAGAATAGCATTTACCATAATTTTGATATTGATTGGACTCCACCTTGCAGAGTTATTAACATTTTGGACTTGAATATACAAAAACCCAACCCACCTAAATTATTGTCCCTGGCTGAAATACGGTTTGTAGAATCGGCAGTGTAAGTCTGAACTGCTCCAAGGACAACATACAAGACTTTAATCTAGAAATAGGACTAAGATTCATATATACTATCAATTCCCGTGTATTACCTGTTTAGTATTGTATGGCATTACCTCACCTCAATCGAAATCAAAGGTTGTGTTATTAGCTGCTATAGACAACATTAACACTATGGAAAGTAGAACTCAGTTATTCACAAAATCAATCTCTAACTGGAAGATATAGGGAATTCATGAATATTCAAAAGCTCCATATATGGAATGGTACTCCAGAACCTTGATCTGTAGCACTGAATGCGCGGAACGGGGCTGGATGGATCCAATATGGTAGAGACTCAATTATCTCGCTTATATAGTCTACTTATATCTGCATTCACAACACAGGGGTCCGGGAATTAATATTTTTTATTTTATTATATTATTTTGAAATCTATTCTATCTATATATATATATATTGAGAACTACGTATATTTATATATATATATATGTATATATGTGTGTGGGTACTTCATAGAATCGAAAACGGCTGCGCGAATCGAGCTCAAATTTCGTATATAAGGGTAAAAACCCACGGACACCGTCGGCGTCGCGTTTTGGAGAAGCTCAAAGCACCCGTTCTCCACTCTCAGTCACAAAAACGGTACTGCGGTGGTTAATCAAGTGATAATTTAATGAGCGTTGTATATGACACGTCGCTGTAAAAGAGCGTTTGTTTACAATTCAACGCAACGTTATCGCTAGAAATTTAGCATCGAAAAAATTAAATTTCTTTTATCAAAAACTTAATTACGTGCTGGACTCTGTCATTTTAAGAATATGTAAGTATTATACACATACACACCAAGTCTCAGCTTAAAATTTTTGAAAAATAAGAGTTTTATCGACATAAATCGATTTTGATGGGAAATCCTATGTTAAAATTTAGCATCGACAAAATTTAATTTCTTCCATCTAAAACATAATTACGTGTTGGACTGTGTCATTTTAAGAATATAAGTATTACACGCAGTCACACGAAGTCTCAGCTGGAACTTTTGAAAAATAAGAGTTTTATCGACATAAATCGATTTGAATGCGAAATCATGTGTTAATAAATTTTGGGGCTCAGCTGTTCTTTGTGTTTTCTAAGCTGCTTCATATTGGGTTAAACGGTTACCCATGAGTAAGAAACTACGGATGCAAAACGCGAAATGCATTTATCTCGATTAAAAAGGCAGAATTAACGTGTTGTGTGATTCTTATGTCTGTCGTTCCTAGGAACGGGAGAATTTTTCAATCATACCTCTTTTAGGGACGGGTACTGCGTGTTGTGTGAAAAAAAAATGCGTGTTGTGTGATTCTTATGTCTCTCGTTCCTAGGAATGGGGGAAATTTTCATCGGGTCAGTTTTTCCGCCCGATGTACCTTAAATCATACCTCTTTTAGAGACGGGTACTGCGTGTTGTCTGATTCTTATGTCTACTTCACCTTAATCGGGTCAAATAACGTCTAATAGGGTAAAATAACGTCTAATAGGGTAAAATATTGAAAAACCAAAAATTAAATTAAAAAATGAATCAAAAAAATTAAAAATGCACAATTTACTCATGTTATAAACAAAATTTTTATATTAACTCATTGAAAAAAATTAATTAAATTAAAAAATTAATTAAACAATTAATTAAAAAATTAAAAATTGTCATGTTTCTGACGAACGCCGCCAATGGCGGGCTAACCTGCTAGTAATATAATAAAATAAAATAAAATCCCGGTCCCCTGTGATTCATAATTAGAGGTTATTATTTGGTTAGTTGGATATCGGCCGATATTTCAGCCCGAGGTAACTTCATATAAGCCTGAGACCGAAGGTCGAAGGCTGATATAAAGTTACCGCGGGTTGATATGTCTCGGCCGATATCCAACTAACCAAATAATAACCTCGTTATTAATTAGATCAACAATATATGGTGATACCATCACTATCCATTCCAATTTCGGTTCATCGGTGTAAACATAAACTTGAATGGACAGATATATACTATAAATGAAATAACTAAATTCACATTTTAAGTACGATGCTGAAGAGTTGTAAATTTATGTATGACCACACACGTTATATTTCCATTTAAATTACGGAGTAAATACCAGTTCGAAATGACACGAAACACACCTTCAAACGACATTACTTCAAGTCCATTATGAAATTGTCGTCATATCGGCCTATTACTTTTACTGCATCCCCGAATGGCTAGCAGTTACGTTGGATGTAAACACCACACTTCGCTCGGTGACGCCACAACTGATATCAGCCAAGTTTGGTGGGTTATCAACCGAGTTTAGTGGGTTATCAGCCGAATTTGGAGTGATATCAGCCGAGGTCGATAATAGGTCGCTCAAGGCAAAAGTGTGATATCTAATTAATAAGCCTATATATCTTCATTCCAGGACTGTACTTAACTGCAACGACTATCATTGGAGCAGTGAGTGTGATCAGCACAGTCCTCATAATGGGAGTCTACCACAAGAATGATCAAATCCCTGTGCCCAAAAAGATAAGCAAGATTGCCAACTTTCTTAGGATCGCATGCTGCGCGCGCGAGGGGGAATTATCGACAGCAAAAATCTCACCAAAATCCAACCAAACTGAGAACCGTGTTGGAACAGACACATGCATGCAGTGGGAAAGCGTTGGCATAATTCTAGACCGATTTATGTTTCGAATAACATTCACGCTAACATTAATAATGACTTTTACTTTCCTCATTGCAATCACTCGTGGTTGACATTATTCGGGTGAACGCACATTGCTTACATTTTGCTTACATCAATGATCAGTGATGCTGAACTATATTTTGGTTAATGTCCTCATTCATGGACAAGTGGTCCTGTTAATTTGCCATGGTGATGGATGGGATATCTGCCGAATAATTAGGATTCTGGTGGGACCTCTGAATTGCTATGATGCTGATGGGACCTGCTGAATTGCCATGATTCTGGGGGGACCTGCTGAATTTCTATGATGTTGGTGGGACCTGCTGAGTGCCTATGAAGCTAGCTGGACCTGCAGAATTGCTATGATTCTGGTGGGACCTGCTGAATTTCTATGATTCTGGTGGGACCTACTGAATTGCTTTTATTCTGGTGGGACCTGCTGAATTGCTATGATTCTGGTGGGACCTCTGAATTTCTATGATTCTGGTGGGACCTGCTGAATTGCTTTTATTTTGGTGGGACCTGCTGAATTTCTTTTATTCTGGTGGGATCTGCTGAATTGCTATGATGTTGGCAGGGCAAAGCGATGATGTTAAGAAAAAGTACCGTTATTTAAAGGCCCACATTATTTTCAAACCCCCAAATTACATTATATAAAATATATGCCATAGTATATATATACCATTTGAAAGAGGAAGCTCCAAAACATTGTATTATCAACTTATCCGGTGTAATAAAATATGGACATGTTGTTTTTGTTGAGTTGCCAACGCGTTCTGTCGTCTAGATTGCAGTAAAAAGCAGTATTATTTCCAATGCAGGGGGAATAACTCTTATATTAAAGATAGAGTTCTTCCCATTCCATTGAAGAAGTTTGAATTCTGTTGCATTCTGAGAGGCAAAGGGGGAAGTCATTCTATGATTTCAGCAGTTTTCTATTTCTCTGTGGGCATCTTCTGAGACACAGATGTTTCAAATAGTGATGAATTATCGTATTTTAATCATATTATATGGCATCTATTGTTATTAAAACCGTATATCAAGTCACTATAAAAAAAATAATCGGCGACTCGAAAATTAAGTGGGTCTTTAAAGATGCATAGTCCGAATTAACGCGCCCTAATTACTATTTCTTTGGATTCTGGGGTAAAAAATATTTTATTCGAGTCGAGGAACCCACTTGGTTAACAAAGCTCAGAGTGATAACAGATCGATAAAAAGATACTGAAAACTAATAGTGTGCATTGGGTGGTAGCATATTCCAGTTGTAAAGTGGCGACTGACGTAATTTGAACAAACTTGTCAATCAAGAAACATGTTTGGTAGCAGCATAAAAATTAGTCTTACATGAACTGTACGATGTACCGTCTCTTTGATCTGGTGAGATGCGGTGCTAATCTATTCAAGATATGAGTGTTTCTTTATAGTATAATACGCAATGCGACATATGCGTATCCTTTATTATAACCGAGAGTGCATTACCAGTAGGCCCTACTATTTGAGCGCATATAGGTTGTTATCCAATGTGTTGCTTTCTTTGTGGTATGGCTTGGAGTTGCGATCATTTTGACAGCCTTTTCATGGCCGCGATTCTATTATTTTCTGTCGTGTCACTCTATTCGCTCCCGTGCTCTAATTTCACACAAATATTGGTATAGCTGCGTAATTCCGATGCCACAACATATCGTATAAATTATAATGACTTAATTCGAGAAGTGATGTTGGCCTGCTATAGACAACCATGTTGGACGCCATCTTGGATAAAAAAAAATCGATCCGCAAAGCGGATTTTGGAAAATTATGCTGTTCCTGTGACTTTTCAGCGTCAAATGACAACAAAATCAGCTTTTCTTCCAGGTGATCCCCGAATTCAGCTTCATCAAACAACGGTCATCATGTCTTCTAACGGAATTACATAACGTACTGTTATGGATATTGGCTTCAGAGACCAAATTTTTCGATTACAATTAATTTGCGTAGTAAGAGAGATAACTCTATATTCTAACTCGATTGACGGCAGTAAGTAGGATACTGCCACACTATTGTGACAACGACCTTGGCATTGATGGCATGCGACAACCTAACCATAACCTAATTTACCAGAGTGGATTTTATAAGGGAGAATGCTCTTTATTTAACCGTTGACCTACTTGTCATATAGTTTTCAAATGTTAATGTTGGACTAGGATGAACCATATATCTCAACATTGCTGTAAACTCTATATGTACATGTAGGTCTATGTAGGCCTAGTTATACAATAAACACAATTTAAAGGTGGATTATCTCTTTGTAAACATGTATTATGTAGTTACCGGGGTATAAAATATTAGATTTGAATCGAAGACTACTGTCCGGAAATGCTTCTATCGATTGATATTAATTTTATTTCGAATATTTTCTGATCTAAAAAGGTGTGTTTGTTCAGCCAACGAACAATAGTGGTTACTGTTAACAGAGACCAGAAATTTTATTGTACAGTTTTGTCACAAATAAACGTTAATTATACTCATTATCGCTTATATCTGTGGAACAACACAATACAAACAATCAATCTGGAACATTTGACTTTCGGTGCGTAGCCATGCATAGGAACAGCCCAGTGTTCTATATCGCAATATGGTATCATCCGAATGGTCTGTACTAAAAATAGTAACATAAACGGTCCCGATTTAATATTCGAAATAAAATCGATATTAATTGATAGAAGCTTTTCCGGACAGTGGTCTTCAGTCCATAGCTATTATTTTATACCCACGCAACTATTTGAAATTTGTTATTTAAAGAGATAATCCATCTTTAATAATTGGTGATTTTACTTAGAGATTTTTTCCAGTGTCAAACGTCCTTTATTGTAGCAACCAGTTGTTTAGTTGACAGAGCTCATATATGCCATACTAATTAAACGCTCTTTATTTTGGGTACGGTACCGGGTAGGCACATAGGTCATATATAGCTATATATCGCTATTACTCAAATACAAGAGGGTGCATGCATGGTATAATTATTCAATAGACGCTATTTTATTATAACTGTGACACAAGCTAAATATATCGGAATAAATAACCGAATAGGTTTAAGATTCACAAAGAAATTATGAAGCGCTCTTTATTGTAGACATCAGTTAAAGGTACTCAATCCGTAAAGAGGGTCCCCATCTCAACAGATTCCAACAACAACAATCCGATCAGAGGGTCCTATATTACTATTTCTTTGGCTTTGGGGGTAAAAAATATTTGATTCGAGTCGAGGAACCCATCAAACAAAGCTCAGAGTTATTAGATATTGATTTTTGAAAATTCTTATGTTCTCGAGATGAGTACTAATAACTGCCGTCAATTTGGTAATCTGCTCGAGATTTTACGCCAAAACTCTATTCAAACAGACAAGGATGGATAACTCTATAATCAAGTGGTAATAATAACGAAATTTTGACTGTCTTCTGGGCCAGAAAGAATTCCCGATAATGAAAAATAATAGATTTCTAAAATCAATATCTAACAAATCTGAGCTTTGATGTGTGACTTCCTCGACTCGAATCAAATATTTTTGACCCCCGAAGCCATTGAAATAGTAATTGAGAGGAGTTTTATCGGATTGAGTACCTTTAATTGGTGATAGCCTGCACATATGCCTACATAATAGGCTTTATACTGCATGGGACGCTCTTTTTGAATAATCCCCAAAATAGCTTGAAATGGGAAGAAAATTTAGAGTAAACGGTCTTTTATTATATAAAAAAAGAAATATTTGTCCGCAATCACAGGTCCCCAGAAAAAATTCCTATATGATTAAGTAGTAAAGAGCAGAACGTGAAGGTTGGTTGGCACACTCTATCAAGGCCAAGGTCGTTGGCACAGTTGTGTGGAAGTATCCAACTTACTGCCGATTGACCGGAAGTTATAAATGGGCGTGCCCAATGTTCACATGGCAAAATACTTAAAACCAAATCGGCCGGTCGCCGACGTCCTTGGCCTTGCGACTTGACGCACGCGAAATTACGTTGACTTCCGTCGCATCCCGCGGTTCTTTCAAAAAGATTACAGAAAGGTCGGGTTTCTTGAATGCTTTAATTAAATCAACTCATTCTGGTGAAATTATTATAACCGTATTCTAATATTTAACTGTCACATTTCTCGCATTTTAAATGTTATTATATCGCTGTGATAAAACTGTCATTCATTGAAAAAAAAAAAGTTTTGAACGTTTTAATTTTTTTTTTTAATTCATTCATCTTATGACTTTATATCTAAAAGAAATAATTGCAATGAATGAAGAAAATAATAATCAACCACTAATGTTAAATGGCCAGTAGTTTAGGACAGCAATATAAAAATTGTTAGAAAATGGAATATTGAAAACCAGTCAATATTAGTGCTAATTGTCAGTCACTGTTGAGTGTTGTTTTGAGTCAAAGTTTGAGTCTCTTTGACCTTCAAGTTCAAGGCTTCAAATTAAAAATGCGAAGTTACTAGACCTGTATGAATAGTTTCTTAACAAACTATTATATAAATACATGTATGATACACTATATTTATAATATATACTAAAGCCATTAAGCCTACCTGGGTCGTTTTATTATTGAATAATAAAGCCATTCAACATGAAATTCAAACATTCCTTTATGCTTAGATCTATTATAGGTAGATAATCTGCTCATAATCGCATTACTTTGAGTCGATAATGTGCTGAAAATGAGTACGTTTTTTCACACCATCGACACATAATGAGGCGATTTTAAACATATTATACCGGTATATATGTGTGGAAAATGACAATAAACCAACATACAACGCTCTTTAAAAGTTTTTTTTCCTGTAGCCCACGCCAAAAAAACGAAATAACGGGTATGAGTCACTTATCTGCTTATTTCATGAAAAAAATAATCACATTATGTACGGTACCCATTTCACATTATATGTTGTATATTAATGTCCGTATTTCCACGGCGGCCTCCGGGGTGCATGCACATTACGTTTATTTGTATCTATCTGTTAGGTTAATATTGGACCTAAATATTCACATATATAGACTTAATTTATTCTGAAATAAACTTAATTTTGTTTTTATTTATTTAATTAATTTGTTTTAATCAAAAGCCGCGGCCGGCCCCACTAATTTGTGCGCATCACGCACATTTTGATATATGCTCGTGCAAATAGGTTCATATTGGATCTAGATATTAATATAGGTTCATATTGGGCCTATTTGATTCTAAAGAAGACTTTAAAAACAAAATTATTTTGTTAACTAATTTGTTTTAAATCCAAATTGTGGGGAAACTGACGCCGTTATAACCTCCACATTTTAAAGTTAGACAGAGCCTTTATTCCAGCCTATTCTCCTGAAAATTAGCAAATTATATGCTTATAATATAACTTGTTTTAGGTAGATAATCTGCATAGAATTGCCTCAATTTGAGTCGATAATGTGCTGAAAATGAGAACGTTTTATTCACATTATCGAAACATGATGAGGCGATTCGAAGCTGATTATGTGCAGGAAATGACACCAATCAGCCACGACGCTCTTTAGCAGGTGTTTTCACTATTTTGTTGTTGTTATTTGTATGTTTATCTGAATGCCATCATGTGATTTTGTCTGAATTATATAAACTGAGGAAGATCTAAGGTCGAAAGAGCGACTTAAATTATGTGTGTTTGGGATCTCCCTAGATATCATATCGTAAAGGTGCCTACCCAGAACTTTTTGATCCTCCAGTCAATTTACATCAGCCCAGACAGAAATTGACTTAAACTTTACATTGATACACATAGGATTTTATCAGCCTAAGTACTTTGCGATCAGATATAATTTCAATGTCCACAGTATTACAGAAAATAAAAAATAATAATAATCTACCTTCCTACCGTACCCTAATTCTCAGAGAGGGTGGGACCCCAAACACAGGTATAATTTTGTTTGGCCTTGCATGACTGTATTGACACTCTCCGTATAAAGTTACATTCTATCTTTTTAAAAGCTGACAATAAACGCTCTTTATTACTAAATATGAGTGCCTCTCTAAGTCATTTGAGGTCAAAGGCACCTACCCTGTGACTTTCCCCCCATGTCATTTCACCTATATATGTGCACCAATTTTCACACTCTGGTGGAGGGGGGGGGGGGGGGGGGGTTCTACCCAAATTTTCAATTTCATTGGTATCATAGGTGGGTGAATGATATGGCTAGGATATATGGCATATAACTATATGGCATGTTTGACATTGTATTTATATTATAAATTAAATATTCTGCAGATTCAACTTCAAAATGGCAGAAAACAACGTCAGAGGTGAGTGTTTTAAGGGCTCTTCCTAAATAATGTCTATAGGACTATACCTTTGGATTTTGGGGAATATCCTCACCCTCCTGCATCTGGATGTGACTCAGGTATAGCCGACTTAGGTTTTCCCTGTACAGGCTCCAATTTGGGGTTCAAACTTTTAAGGGCTCATCATAGATAATGTCTGTGGGACTATACCTTTGGATTTTAGACATATAATATGGATGTTGGGGCATATCTTCCTCCTCCTGCATCTGGACATGACTTAGATATAGCTGACTTAGGTTTTCCCCGCACGGGCTCCAATTTGGGGCTCAAACTTTTAAGGGCTCATCATAGATAATGTCCTTGGGACTATACCTTTGGATTTTAGACATATAATATGGATGTTCGGGCATATCTTCATCCTCCTGCATCTGGACATGACTCAGGTATAGCTGACTTAGGTTTTCCCAGCACAGGCTCCAATTTGGGGCTCAAACTTTTAAGGGCTCATCAGAGATAATGTCCTTGGGACTATACCTTTGGATTTTAGACATATAATATGGATGTTAGGGCATATCCTCACCCTCTTGCATCTGGACATGACTTAGACATAGCTGACTTAGGTTTTCCCCGCACAGGCTCCAATTTGGGGCTCAAACTTTTAAGGGCTCATCATAGATAATGTCCTTGGGACTATACCTTTGGATTTTAGACATATAATATGGATGTTCGGTAATATCTTCATCCTCCTGCATCTGGACATGACTCAGGTATAGCTGACTTAGGTTTTCCCAGCACGGGCTCCAATTTGGGGCTCAAACTTTTAAGGGCTCATCAGAGATAATGTCCTTGGGACTATACCTTTGGATTTTAGACATATAATATGGATGTTGGGGCATATCCTCACCCTCTTGCATCTGGACATGACTTAGACATAGCTGACTTAGGTTTTCCCCGCACAGGCTCCAATTTGGGGCTCAAACTTTTAAGGGCTCATCATAGATAATGTCTGTGGGACTATACCTTTGGATTTTAGACATATAATATGGATGTTGGGGCATATCTTCCTCCTCCTGCATCTGGACATGACTTAGATATAGCTGACTTAGGTTTTCCCAGCACGGGCTCCAATTTGGGGCTCAAACTTTTAAGGGCTCATCAGAGATAATGTCCTTGGGACTATACCTTTGGATTTTAGACATATAATATGGATGTTCGGGCATATCTTCATCCTCCTGCATCTGGACATGACTCAGGTATAGCTGACTTAGGTTTTCCCAGCACGGGCTCCAATTTGGGGCTCAAACTTTTAAGGGCTCATCAGAGATAATGTCTGTGGGACTATACCTTTGGATTTTAGACATATAATATGGATGTTGGGGCATATCTTCCTCCTCCTGCATCTGGACATGACTTAGATATAGCTGACTTAGGTTTTCCCAGCACGGGCTCCAATTTGGGGCTCAAACTTTTAAGGGCTCATCATAGATAATGTCCTTGGGACTATACCTTTGGATTTTAGACATATAATATGGATGTTGGTGCATATCTTCATCCTCCTGCATCTGGACATGACTCAGGTATAGCTGACTTAGGTTTTCCCAGCACGGGCTCCAATTTGCGGCTCAAACTTTTAAGGGCTCATCAGAGATAATGTCCTTGGGACTATACCTTTGGATTTTAGACATATAATATGGATGTTAGGGCATATTCTCACCCTCTTGCATCTGGACATGACTTAGATATAGCTGACTTAGGTTTTCCCAGCACGGGCTCCAATTTGGGGCTCAAACTTTTAAGGGCTCATCATAGATAATGTCCTTGGGACTATACCTTTGGATTTTAGACATATAATATGGATGTTGGTGCATATCTTCATCCTCCTGCATCTGGACATGACTCAGGTATAGCTGACTTAGGTTTTCCCAGCACGGGCTCCAATTTGCGGCTCAAACTTTTAAGGGCTCATCAGAGATAATGTCCTTGGGACTATACCTTTGGATTTTAGACATATAATATGGATGTTAGGGCATATTCTCACCCTCTTGCATCTGGACATGACTTAGACATAGCTGACTTAGGTTTTCCCAGCACGGGCTCCAATTTGGGGCTCAAACTTTTAAGGGCGCATCATAGGAAATGTGTATGGGCAATTACCTTTGTATTTTGGGCATATAATATGGGTGGGGCCCTTCATAAATAATACCTGACATGTTTATAACATGGATGTTGGGACTCCCTCTTAATAATATGCTACTCTTCCAGGTACTAGAGTATGGATTGTTGGCGACAGTTTTGTGGAGGGGTTGGCTGAGTATGCGGTGGCGGCGGGGAAGGTCAACCTTGACTTAAATGGAGTGACAGTCAGCTGGAGGGGAAGAGGGGGGCGGTCTATCTGCCAGATCAGGGAGTTACTAAGTACCTGGCTTAGCCAGGAAGAATTCACCCCAGATGTTATAATCATCCATGCGGGTTCCAATGACCTGGTGGCCACTCCAGCCACACAACTTAAGATTTTGATGGAACAACTGTTTGATTATCTGCGTGATAACCAACGACTTGTTTCATGCAAAATCATGTTTTCAGAGATTTTGCAGCGCCGACACTGGATTGGTGCTGATTCAGACGCAGCCATCGAGAAGGTGAGGAAGCGGGTTAACCGCATACTCATCTCCTTGATGCGTCGTGAGTGCAATCAGCACATTTTCCAGTTTGTTGAGCATCCTGTGCTACTCAGCAAACATGATTTTCTTTATTCGGGTAACACCCATCTTTCAGAGGAAGGGAATTTCATTCTCTTTTGGGAGCTTAGAGAAGCTTTGCGGCTTCTCTAATGGCCAGCATTAAAGATATATATGTTTGCAGTCAACCTACTCAAATTTTTCAAGGTAGGAATTGATAGGAATAGAACACAATACATATATTTATATCTAGCAGTGGATCCAAAAATAAAACTTGCTTGACAAGGCCAATAAATAATTTAAGTAGGTGCCATTTGAGGCCAGTAGGTCAGGTGACTGCAAACAAATTATATTTTTACTTTGGTCTAAAGATACAGTGCAACATTAATTTGAATAAATTTTTATGACCTGGTATTATAAGTTATTGTGGTGTATTGACGGTAACATGGTGTCACATTGACTGCTTGTAGTTTATTATGTTCAACCGAGTCGCGAAGTGACGAGGTTGAACATACGCTCCAAGCAGTCAATGTCACACCATGTTACCGTCAATCCACCACAATAACGTATATGTTCTGCAGACATTCCTGGTCATTCTCAGAAGTTTTACATTTATTCCGAAGAATGATCAGCAAAAAATGTCGATAGGAGATTTTCACATTTTCTGCTGATGATTCTTTGGAATAAATGTCAAATTTCTGAGAATGACCAGGAGTGTCGGCAGAACATATATGTTATTGTGGTGGATTGACGGTAACATGATGTGACATTGACGGCTTGGAGCATATACATTGTCGCTTCGCTAATCGGTTGAACATAAACTCCAAACCATCAATGTCACACCATGTTACCATCAATCCACCACAATAACTTATAATATTAGTGAAAAGAGAATTCCAATTATTAGTAGTTACAAAATTTTGTCAGAAGAAAAAGATATTTTTGATTTACATTTTGAACATGAAGCATTCAAGAAAGACAAAATCAAAGCTCCATTTGTTGACTGAATAAATACATATATAGTATGTAACATTTGCATGGATAAGTTTGTATTATTGCATAAATTTCCTGTAAAACCATGGTAGACTGATAAAACTCATGTCATAGCTTGGGTATATCAAACAAATGCAATCATATGAACTCATCCAATCAACTGTGCCATTCTATTATTTTATTACACACCATATATAATATACTATTGCCAGTCAGTATAGTTTGGAATTTATGTTTTAATTTAAGAGGAATGAAACTGGCTGTTTTATGTAACAGTTTGTACCAATTTAATGTTTTGAAGATATAATAACAAACTGTTACAAGTATTCTGATGCTCTATTTATTAACTGATATTACCCATGTACAAAATGAATTATTCACGATAGTTAACAACACAATGAGCATCAACACTTTTATCCTGTTTTCATTATGATAATGATGGTAATTGAACTCAAATCCTACAAAACCAGAACAAACATGTAATAAAAAGACTTCCTTGCATGTGTTGGAAATTGTGCTTGTCAGAGGTGACCTAATTGATTCAAGATTCAACTGAAGCTTGTCACTGTGGTTGAAGTTTTGCACTACATTGGACTGATTTGACAATGCTCAATATTTCAACATGGCATAGTCCATGCCTTCATGCATTGTAATACGACCTTTTCTCAAAGTATCAATAATGGACTTGAAGCATCATTTATTTGCGCTAGTTTGAAATATCTGAACACAATTTCAAGTTAAAATTTTTGAACAGACCTCTATTCAATTGTCCATTTTTCGGTTTCAGATATACCGGTACTATTAAACTGAAATTACCAAATGATGCCATTACTGGCTGTTATCTTCAAGATTTTTGCTCAATGATGTCTTCATATACCTGATTTCTTTGAAAAATGCGGAGTCGTATTACAAGCAATTAAGTTCTGTATTCATATGTTACCCATAGTCTTAAATATGGTGTATTTTCTTTCCCTCATTGCTTCTCATACTGTCACTCTAATATCTACTATCTATTCTTCCCTTTCTTTAACCTTTGTCTCACTTGTCACATCTATCCCATACTACTAGTACTACACCATATTTAAGAATATACATGTCATATTGATTTGTTCTTCTAAAATGTCCATGTACAGTAATGCCCTAAATAATTGACTCCTTAACCTCAACAGAATTATGGGTAACTTATCAGTATTTAGTCGGAAATATGGCTATTCATATTTCCGACTAAATCCTGAAAAGTTACCCATAATTCTGATGTGGTTAAGGAGTTGATTATTTAGGGCATTACTGTATTTATCCCTATTTCATCTACTGTTGTCACGGGCGTCTAGGTGATGCAGTAAAAGAAACACTGAATCTTCCATTTTCCCCAAAATGATCTATTACTACACATTATAGCTGGAGGCTTTGTTTGAACCATGATTTCACCTCAAGTAGAATTAAGGCAAAAGCTACCACCAAATATGTAGCATTTTTCATTTTCTGCTTTCTATTATGATTGAATTTCCGTACCAGATGATTTTACAAATGCATCATCAGGTTATATGCACTAACTTGGCATAACAGATGTAACCAAGCTGTTTTTCAATCAAAGTTGAATTTAATTACATTCTTATCAGAGAGTTTTATAACAGGTTTTCAGAAATGTAGATTGAATAGACCTGCTTATCAAAAGTTAACCATTTTGGAGAACTTGGTAGCCCTGTGAGATGATAAACTGTGATAAATCATGACAAGAGACATTTTGCAGAATCACAATAAGCAGTCAGCCATTATAATCATATGGCACAGTGTGTCCTTATCATTCATGACACATAACAAACGTGTTCAATCGTGAAGAAGGCAGGCCTATTCCTCCATACAATCTGCAAATGATGAAGTCTGCATTGTTGGTTCTCACCAGCATTTCATTCTTCTAAAATGTACAGTTAGGAAAATCTAATGCTGGTATAAAGAAGTTGAGAAGCAGATTTTGTGGAGATAGTAGCTCATGATTCAACTTGGTTGTTGTGTGTGTGAATGATGGGGGGGGGCAGAATGTTAAGTATAAAATCCCTGTTTGTACAAAGATGTGCTAAGGGAAGCCTATTTTGTCGGTCTTTCATTTGGTACATGGTCTACATTCCAATCTAATTCACACAGCATCGTGTGTTTTGATTTCACCCAAATGAGTGAAAATATTGATCCTGAAGCTTCAACTAAGGAGTACATCTATTTGTTTCTAAATACCATCTCACAGCCTAGACGCAAGCGGTATTTTTGAACAAGCTCCAAAGTACTAACAATTGCCACATCTACTTTTTCAAATTGAATTTCATTCTGTTAAATTTAGAAAAGACAGGCATTGCAAAGGAATTATGAAATGTCAACAGTTTTAAGTCAAATGTTGACATTTCATGATTCCTTTGCAATTTCTGTCTTTGCAAAATATCACCACTTCAAGTTCACACCCTGGGTAAATTTCCTGAAATCTTTTGGCGATTTGTCGCAGAATGCTTTTATGTTAAGGAAGTGAACGACACAGTTATAACTGGATGTTTGAATTCTGTCATCCCACATGGGATAGTGCTACATACATTCCCATGTTGTTAGGCTGGTCCTGATATTTGAATTAAGGCTGGCAAATGTATGTAGCATCATGCTTTGTAGGAGTATGTACAGAGATCTCACTTCTCGCATAGTTATTTATGCATAAATTGGTAATCAGTTTAACATTAAGAAATGTCTATTAATGTTAAAATAAAAATTCACTTCAAAAAGTTTGTTCAGCACGAATACCGCTTAAGCTGAGCATAATCCCTCGTGGATTGTGCTTAGTGCTAGGGCCCATATTCATCTAACTGGTGAATATGCATCTCCCAATCAAAGGGGGAGACATGCTGAATATAAAATTGAAAAGCAATTTTTTTTTATCAAATTTTTTTTTTTACAGAATCAAGCGCCAATGATATTGGTCGATATTACGTAAAGTTGGCAAGACATGGCCGCTTACTAAAACGCGACAAAGGTGAGCATGTTAACGATGGAGTTTTGCTGATGTAAAAACTCATGTCAGGATAGTCAGGTCGATGCTAAAAACATCAATAAATTTATTTTATATTTTGTAGATCCTCTATTTATACCATGCATGGTCATGGAAAAATTTATAATATAGGTTCAGACATGAGAATGTGTAACAGTTGGTCATTTGGTTAAGACCCTCCGGCTCTAAATTTTGACCTTAAAATGCAAATATAGTCATTTATCTCCATCCTTGATCTTGATTCAGATTTCTATTTTAATATATAAAAATTACAACACTTATATTACAGAGGGATTCTTGAAAGTCCATGAGGTGGCCAGACAGAGCCAATTTAAATCAATATTCGGCATGGTAAAAATATCTCAAATAATTCCTCTCCTCGAGAGGAATGAACGCCTCGATGTGAAGAACATCAACAGTGTGTGGCTATATCGTGCACATCAGGGACATTCATATGCAGATGTAAGTGGTTAACTGGTTAATACTTTGGCAATTGCATATTATATAAAGTAAAGATGATTTATCTCTTCCTTGAACTTTATGTATACCTTCATTGTTATAAACATACTTTTGAGCCAGAGAGACCACTTAGAAATAATCTGTTTTCCAATTTTTTTTTCAAGAAATGGGACAGAAAATGTAGCTATTTTTGTAACGGTACTACTCCATTTATATTTTTATAACTAAAAATGGTTTTATAAATGTTTACTTGTAAGAAAGAATAAAGGCTCTATATCAACTGTATATTGATGATTTGCATTGCATGTTGTTGAATTATAATAGATGATTTCCTTCAAAATATATAAAATTCAGCTTTAATAAAACTATCTACTTGCAATTTGGGGACATTTAGGCCACCAGAGTTTGGGCGCCCAAACCTGTAACAGGTATCAAAAGGGCCCTGGATCCTTCCCTGACCCTAGACCTAAATTAATACCACCCTTCTCTGGTTACACGAGTTGGTGGTTACATAAGCTACCCTAGATCTAATTTAAGTCCACCCTTCTCTGGTTACACGAGTTGGTGGTTACATAAGCTACCCTAGACCTAAATTAATACCACCCTTCTCTGGTTACACGAGTTGGTGGTTACCTGATCTACCCTAGATCTAATTTAAGACCACCCTTCTCTGGTTACACGAGTTGGTGGTTACCTGATCTACCCTAGATCTAATTTAAGACCACCCTTCTCTGGTTACACGAGTTGGTGGTTACTTGATCTACCCTAGACCTAATTTAAGACCACCCTTCTCTGGTTACACGAGTTGGTGGTTACCTGATCTACCCTAGACCTAATTTAAGACCACCCTTCTCTGGTTACACGAGTTGGTGGTTACCTGATCTACCCTAGACCTAATTTAAGACCACCCTTCTCTGGTTACACGAGTTGGTGGTTACCTAGACCTAATTGAAGACCACCCTTCTCTGGTTACACGAGTTGGTGGTTACCTGATCTACCCTAGACCTAATTTAAGACCACCCTTCTCTGGTTACACGAGTTGGTGGTTACCTAGACCTAATTTAAGACCACCCTTCTCTGGTTACACGAGTTGGTGGTTACCTGATCTACCCTAGACCTAATTTAAGACCACCCTTCTCTGGTTACACAAGTTGGTGGTTACCTGATCTACCCTAGACCTATGTGAAGACCACCCTTCTCTGGTTACACGAGTTGGTGGTTACCTGATCTACCCTAGACCTAATTTAAGACCACCCTTCTCTGGTTACACGAGTTGGTGGTTACCTAGACCTAATTTAAGACCACCCTTCTCTGGTTACACGAGTTGGTGGTTACCTGATCTACCCTAGACCTAATTTAATACCACCCTTCTCTGGTTACACGAGTTGGTGGATACCTAGACCTAATTTAAGACCACCAACTCGTGTAACCAGAGAAGGGTGGTATTAAATTAGGTCTAGGGTAGATCAGGTAACCACCAACTCGTGTAACCAGAGAAGGGTGGTCTTAAATTAGGTCAGGGTAGATCAGGTAACCAACAACTCGTGTTACACGAGTTGGTGGTTACCTGATCTACCCTAGACCTAATTTAAGACCACCCTTCTCTGGTTACACGAGTTGGTGGTTACCTAGACCTAATTTAAGACCACCCTTCTCTGGTTACACGAGTTGGTGGTTACCTGATCTACCCTAGACCTAATTTAAGACCACCCTTCTCTGGTTACACGAGTTGGTGGTTACCTGATCTACCCTAGACCTAATTTAATACCACCCTTCTCTGGTTACACGAGTTGGTGGATACCTAGACCTAATTTAAGACCACCAACTCGTGTAACCAGAGAAGGGTGGTATTAAATTAGGTCTAGGGTAGATCAGGTAACCACCAACTCGTGTAACCAGAGAAGGGTGGTCTTAAATTAGGTCAGGGTAGATCAGGTAACCAACAACTCGTGTTACACGAGTTGGTGGTTACCTGATCTACCCTAGACCTAATTTAAGACCACCCTTCTCTGGTTACACGAGTTGGTGGTTACCTAGACCTAATTTAAGACCACCCTTCTCTGGTTACACGAGTTGGTGGTTACCTGATCTACCCTAGACCTAATTTAAGACCACCCTTCTCTGGTTACACGAGTTGGTGGTTACCTAGACCAGGCTTGGGGCAATTACTTGTGAATGTAATTAATTACAATTACAATTACTTCAACATTTTTCAATTACAATTACAATTCCCATTACATCTATTTCACAATGTAATTAATTACAATTACAATTACTTTGAAATGTAATTCAATTACATTTCAGCACATCATTGAAGTAGGAACACTTTTTTAATTATATAAACTCTATTTGATAACAAAACATAAATTTAATACAAGCAAGATTAAATACACAGTGAAGCACACTTGGTACAGTGTAGGTGTTCGTAGAACTGAGCGAATCATGATTTATAGCTGGAAATTCCAGCGTGTTGCATTGGCAGCTTGTAGTCGGGTTGATCTTCTAGAAATTGGAATGATATCAGAGATTTATGAACTTTGCTAACTATCTTCAATGCTTTGGCATTCTTGACCGATGTTTTTGCATACTGAAAGATCCTAGTAGGTTGTTGATCACTTGCTGATGGTGCTTGTGTGACTGTGGATTCATAGACATCTTGATGCTTTCGCTATAAAATGAAAATAATTTTTAGTAACACACATGTATCCATCATTTAATTATTAAGGGAATAAGACTATCTCAGTAAGTCAGACACACAGCCAGGCCAATTGTAAAGGACAATGAGATAATCAACACTCTGATTGTTAATTAGAGTCATAAACTTAATTAGCCTTTGTGGCCACCAGCTTACTGGTAACACAATGCCGCCACTAGACAGTGCTAATTGGGGGATTACTGAGGCAGGGATGTGTCCCCACTTTGTCATTCAGTTGCAAATTAGAATAAACAATGCATATACCAATACCACCATATGACTGAATTTATATGTCAATGGAATTAAACAAAACTAATACATAGAAATGGAAACTTACCTTCAGATGTGTCACAAAATTGGAGGTAACTTTTTTGGAACTGGATATTGTAGTTGGGCAAAGTTTGCACTTCGCTTTCATAGGACACGGTGTGTGTCTTTCTGCAAATTAAAATGCTGCCAGATTTTTTGTAGACATGTTGATAGCATTAGCAATGGTTGGTATGAATTTCTATTTCTACCATAACAGATGGAGATAACGAAACATGATCATAAGTAAAGAGTGATATATTATAGTGATCTATTGTCAATTATTTGAAGTTGGTTTCTCATTGTATTTAACAAAACAAGCCTTCTAGTAGGCTTCTACCTCAAAGGTTAACCAATGCTTAAGCAAACAAACAGGAGGTGTCAACAGAATTCACAATTGAGACACAGTGGATAAAGACTCAGTGTTGTGACAACATAGTGATAGCCAGTCACCAGTCTTACGCTTTGAAATTTGGAGAAAAAAAACATTTGAAGAAACCATTGGATGAATCATGAAAGAGAACTTTGAGAAGAAACAAGTACCTGTGATTTTGAAGTAATTGAAATTAAGACCCTAATTACAATTACAATTACATCCTAACCAATTACAATTGCAATTACATGTAATTGAGAATAAACTCAATTACCAATTACATGCAATTACTTGAAAAAATGTAATTAATTACAATCAATTACAATTACAAATTACAATTACCCCATCCCTGACCTAGACCTAATTTAAATTAGGTCAGGGTAGATCAGGTAACCACCAACTCGTGTTACACGAGTTGGTGGTTACCTGATCTACCCTAGACCTATGTGAAGACCACCCTTCTCTGGTTACACGAGTTGGTGGTTACCTGATCTACCCTAGACCTAATTGAAGACCACCCTTCTCTGGTTACACGAGTTGGTGGTTACCTGATCTACCCTAGACCTAATTTAAGACCACCCTTCTCTGGTTACACGAGTTGGTGGTTACCTAGACCTAATTTAAGACCACCCTTCTCTGGTTACACGAGTTGGTGGTTACCTAGACCTAATTTAAGACCACCCTTCTCTGGTTACACGAGTTGGTGGTTACCTGATCTACCCTAGACCTAATTTAAGACCACCCTTCTCTGGTTACACGAGTTGGTGGTTACCTGATCTACCCTAGACCTATGTGAAGACCACCCTTCTCTGGTTACACGAGTTGGTGGTTACCTGATCTACCCTAGACCTAATTTAAGACCACCCTTCTCTGGTTACACGAGTTGGTGGTTACCTAGACCTAATTTAAGACCACCCTTCTCTGGTTACACGAGTTGGTGGTTACCTGATCTACCCTAGACCTAATTTAATACCACCCTTCTCTGGTTACACGAGTTGGTGGATACCTAGACCTAGAAGGGTGGTATTAAATTAGGTCTAGGGTAGATCAGGTAACCACCAACTCGTGTAACCAGAGAAGGGTGGTCTTAAATTAGGTCAGGGTAGATCAGGTAACCAACAACTCGTGTTACACGAGTTGGTGGTTACCTGATCTATCCTAGACCTAATTTAAGACCACCCTTCTCTGGTTACACGAGTTGGTGGTTACCTAGACCTAATTTAAGACCACCCTTCTCTGGTTACACGAGTTGGTGGTTACCTGATCTACCCTAGACCTATGTGAAGACCACCCTTCTCTGGTTACACGAGTTGGTGGTTACCTGATCTACCCTGACCTAATTTAAGACCACCCTTCTCTGGTTACACGAGTTGGTGGTTACCTGATCTACCCTAGACCTAATTTAAGACCACCCTTCTCTGGTTACACGAGTTGGTGGTACCCTAGACCTACTATAATACCACCCTTCTCTGGTTACACGAGTTGGTGGTTATCTAATCTACCCTAATGCTTAATAGTTTTGGACTTGAGAGTCAAGAACAATCCATACACTTCCATTCATCCTCCGGTGGAGCTTTCGAAATAGAGACACATTTCCAATGATACCAGTGCATGCAAATATCGCATCCGATTGAGTACTGTTGTTTCAATTTCGGGTTTGCCGAACAGTCCAATTTACATACTGGGCATGTATATTTTATCAAGTCTGTGGGCGTCCGGTCCTCAGTATTGCTCGCTATCTGGTCATATTTTCGTTTAGCCAAATTTCGCATTCCTGGTCGTCCTTTCTTAGAGCAGATGGTCAATAATTCTTCTCCTGTTGTTGCACTAATGACGTTGCTCAATTCTCGCCTAGCACTCTGGATTTGAGGCGAACTCCCTTCAGGGTGGGATTGATAGTCTGACTGGTTGATAGTGACTGTAGGTTCCCTCACAATGTTAGTTGATGCTTCTGGAATTGTAGGTCTTGTTTCTGGGCAGTAGTCTTGTGTAGACTGTTTTGAGTGGTACTTTCTCATGTGGTGCTTCAGAAGATTGCTGTCAGGAAATCCAGCTCTGGTGATACCATTGGAAAAGCACATTGCACAATAGAACAAGTTGAGGCAGTGCTTATTTGATACATGCTTCATAAGCAGGATTTCAGATTTGCAAACATAAGGAGGATTTTCACCTTGTTGGATACACATTCCACACATGAAAGGCTTCTCTGAACAAGGATTGTCTTGATTGACCTGATTGATCACTTTCTTCTTTTTTTTCTTCAGTGGCATTTCTTTTATACCAGAACAATCTTGGATCGTGGTGCAGCCAGTGGTTGATTGTGTTATCAGATTAACCTTTTCATTCAACTTGATTGAATTTTCTATCATTTTAGTGAAAGTAATACCCCTGTTAGCAGCACGGATTCTTTTCCTACCCCCGTGCCTCTCAGATGCTCGGTCAGGAAATGGGACGTCTGGACGATATGGATCAGTAGGCCCATGTTCTTCATCTCGCACTAGATCATAATTTGGGTCGGAGACAGGCCCTTGTTGCCTTCTTGATGCCAAGTTATGGGGCAGTCTTTCTGCCAATCTTCCGGGCACAAGTCTTATGTTGAGGTGACTGCTGTCATGAAGTATACTCAACATTTTCCCTTCACTTGAAGCACCAATCTCAGCAGGCGTGGCAAGATGAGAGAACCCCTTTAGCTTACTTATAATTTGAAAAGGTAAGTTCTGTTTTCTTCCTTTTTCAATCTCCTCTCTTGCTTCATCTCGCTGTTCAATCCTGAAAAGTGTGTACGCTGTCAACAATTTGTCAGAATTAGAGATATTCTCTTTTTTTGCCAAGCAGGCATATAGGTGCTTGCAGAAATATGGTTGTCCTCTCATTATGAATGAATTGCAACTGCACACACCCAATTTCAAACTTGAGATGTGACAATTATAATTAGTTGAATCAACATGTTCTCTCAATTCATTTGGTAGCAGTGATAAAATATATTCAAAGTATATTCGTGATGCAGCAATATCAAGATTTCCAATAACTCTTTTGCACTTTCTAACAACATCATATGCATGATCATTCCTATCATCTGCAGCATCCGATATTATTGGACATTGTTCTCTTTCCTCCAAAAGATCATCGAAGCAGTCATTGTCAAAATCATGTTCATCCTCATCTATGTCAAAGAAGGAATCTGGTAGTTCATGATTAGTGACAGAATTAGACGACATCTGACTTTTGATGACTGCCCATCCATTGATATCATCATATGCAATTATCAATTCATTTTTGATGATCTCCAAACCTCTTGAGCATGTAGCTTCTTCTCTATGTTTTCTTCTGAATCTCCTTTCTCTCCAAGATTGTGCCAGTTGGTTGTTCTGTTCAGTGGCAGTAATATCGTCATCTACAATACTTCCTAACAGAGTTTCAGTGAATTTGGATAGTTTTTTGTTCAGTTTGCAGTTGAAGTAGGTCTCATCCACATCTCTGAATTTCCGTTCAGTAATGTTGTCAGTTAGAAGCAAGGGATTAGTCTGCTCTGATTCATCTATAGCATAGAGACATTGAGCGGTCATTGGTATTGCCCAAGAACTCAAAAACCAGAATTTATTCAGATAGTCCTTCAGGCTTGTCTTCTTAGCTTGAGGTAACAACTCATCGGGTATTTCTGTCATAAGGAACGTCAACATTAGACTGGCAACAAACTTACGGGAATCCTCGTTCCAACATCTCATCACACATTTGAAGGCAGTTTCGAGAGGCCTTGTTAGGATGCGAAGGTCTTCATCTTCAGTTAAATGCTTCCGAAAAGCCTGAATTGCATGGAAATGGCAGAGAATTGAATTCAAGTTATTGTTGGATGCACCATTTTGGAGGGCACCGTCCTTGTCATGTTGGATGAATGGTTTCAGTGGTTCTTTGAATGCACATGGTTTTATTTTAAAGAATCCATTTGAGTCATTGAATATGAAAATATCTGTCGGGTGTGAACAGCTCGTATCATTGCATGGTATGTTTGCCAAAACTAACTGGATGGTTGTAGCATGGATACTTTGGTCATCGCAATTGGATATTGATGCAGCAGCAACGCGACCAGCATTCATCTTGTCACAGAATGTGAGAAAGGCTGTTCTGAATCTGTAAGCATTAAAGTCATATTTCACATCAATGCCCAATACAACACTGCCAAATTCCCTCAAATGGCTCAGAGATTCTTCTTTGGCAATAACCAAGTGATATTCTCTACCAGTCGACTTCAATCCACGCTGAAATAACAGGACTGATTTTGAATTTGACTCAAGTATTTGTTCTGTGAGTCTCCAATCTGAATTTGGCAAATCAGGTGATTTGATGTTGATTTTGACTGACTGTTTGTCAAGATATGCTATTCTGTTACTGATTTGTCTCAAAGAATGTTGTCCTGGTTTGCTACCTGATTTCTTCACAAGGAGCTTGTCCTGGTTATTTGTTGCTGATAGAAGTTGCTTGGCAGTCGCTTTGAAAGCAAGATGTTGCTTGTCCCAAGTATCTCTTGTTGATTGAGATGGTCTTTTTATTATCTGTGTAGGGGAAGCCTGGTGAAAGATGTTGTTGCTGTTCCCGGCATAGACTCTCCATTTTGTGAGGTCTTCATCATCAATTACGAGTCTCATCTTCCACCCACACTGCAAGTGTTCGTCTATTTTTATTATATTCCCCTTTGTGGTGTCTGTAAATAATGTTTCTGGCCTGTCCACTCCTCTTCTGGTCTTATAGATATAGCATGCATTGCAAACTGTTTTTCCATCCTGATTAACCCACTTGTGACTTCGACTTGTGTGACAATGGTCACATTCTCTGTCATTCTCACATAGAGAAATTTGACACGAAGGGCATTCAGTTGCGCCATTTTCCAGTTGTAAGTTAGTTATGAGAGTGTGGCATTTAGTTCTGCATTCTAAAGATTTTGATGCACACTGTATCATCAACGTAACTGCCGGTTTATTTGTGTTGTCTTCAGGAGCATGTTTATGACCATAGCAATCATCCAGTCTATGGGTCCTACCCCAGCCTTGCCTTTCTGTTACAGCTACTTTCATGGCACCACATTCGTCATGGTATGAAGGCTCAATGTGTTTAGCCATCAAGAAACTTTTCGTAATGTCAAATGTCAGCTTGTCAAAATATTGTTTTGTGGGTGGACCTACATCCAAGGTTCCTTTATCAACCCATTCCTCAGGCTGTCCCAATTGCTCTTTTATCCATGGAATTATATTACCAAGGAAATTTGTCACTTGCAACATGGCATCTTCGTCTCCTTTTCCAGCTTCAGTGCACTTGAATGATTTACTAAGTCGTTTGCCATTTTTTAGATAAATTTCTACTAGTATTGATTTCTTCTGTTTTTTGTGATATACTGTTGGTGCTGTAAAACATAGATCTTCAATATCACAACTATCATTATCACGGCTCAAAGCGACATTGAAGTTAGTTTCATCCAATGCAGATCTAGCACTTACTATATTGTGTTCACATTCATCAGATATCAGAAACTGGTTGATCGATGTCAGTGCTGCTATGTCTTCTTTTCCCTGTTCTGAGCAAGGAAATTGTTTTGTTATTCTTTCTCTGCAAAATTTGACTTGAAGTGAAAGAGTTATTTTTCTATTTCTTACTCTTAGTTCAGGTTTAGCAGCCAAATGGATGTTGATTCTATCTGGTATGGATAGCTTATCCTTATTTCTGTATGAAATCGTATCATCACTCAATGAAACTTGTTCTCTACTTTGTTCATCTGTATAACCAAGTGCTGTCAAGTTTTGCATTGACCCAGCATGTTCAGAAGGAATTTCTTCAGACTGACTTGCCATCACTCTCCACAATTGTTCCTGAAGAGTAATTAGATAATTACATGTATACATGCAAAATACTAAGTACATGTACTAGTACATGTACAAAAGCTAAACAGGAACAGGAACAGCATCATACCTACCCACACACAAGTTAATGAACATTAAACAGTCACAGATAATAAATATATACCCGAGCTACTCGTATCATACTAGTACTCTGTCCTAACAAAACTGTAAGAGACAATAAGAGAATGTAGTACCAGTATGTACAATGCATCACACTAATGATGTTCAAACCATTTCACCCTGTCTATTGTCAGAATTGAAAATAAATTTGTTAGGCACCTTGTCAGTTTTGGGGGTCGGTGGTTTCTACGTGCGGTGGAGTGATTTTCTTGTGAAATTAACCAGCTGTGCAGTCTCTGTAGTCTCCACCTTAAAACTCACAATGATACATGATATGTCCAAGCGACTCAAAACCCCGACAAAGAAACGAAACAAAGTGACGTACATATTATCCAACAGTCTTTTTTTTTGTCCCAAGAAACGGCGATACTTTTTCTGTTTGAGGACGTGTTAGACTGGTCCCGTCGCCCAATACAATGTACTTCAATGCTATTCCACTACTTAACTATCAGTGCTTCTGGTATGATGACTCCATTCTAACTGCACCTGAGAGTATATTTTGATTGGTCAAAAACTGATATATAATAGGTGGTGTTCTATATATATAGGAGGTACATGTATATATATATATAGATACTTCTTTATTTACTTTTGTGCATAATTTCGAAGGATCTTTATTTTCAATTTGCTTCGTGTGGGGATTTATAATTTGGTGTCATTTTGCCATGATTTTGGTAGCATATTATTATTATTTAATGCTGTACAAACTCATATGTTCTTATTCTGATTTAAATAGGTGGTGATCTGATAGTTAGTATTATACACAAAAGTAAGTGAAGAAGTACGTATATATATTATATATATATGTACTTCTTTAGTTACTTTTGTGTATAATTTCAAGGGGTCTTTATTTTCAATTTGCTTGGTGGGGTGGGGGCTTTATAATTTGAGTCATTTTGCCATTAGTTTGGTAGCATATTATTATTATTTAATGCTGTAACAACTCATATGTTCTTATTCTGATTTAAACATGATCAAATTTGAAGCCCCAGTGCAGGCATTGATTCACTGATTCATAATTGGGAGTCAGAAGCACAGTTTAACTTCAAGCACCTAGCTCAGTACTAGTAGCTGTGATCATAAAGAGCGTTTATACCGTGATGGGTCAAATAATGATATATAATAGAGCAGAGGGTGTTCTGAAGGGGATACTTTACTTTATAAGTTATTCAGTGGATAATCTCAAGGCCCCTGGACTTTATTTTTTAATTTGCTTCTGCAGTTGTTGGAGGGGGGTGCTGGCTTGCATATTTTATTTTTAAGTAATTTGGTACTGTATTAAATTATCACTGTCAATACATATCATATGTTGCTTTACTGCCTTTAATTAAAATTTGAATACTATAGTATAAGGATCCATTTGAATAAACATAGGGGTGGAATAATAGTATGGGGGGGGGGTACTCAAAATTAAATAATAACTACAGGGGTGAAATAATTAATGGGATCATATTCTATGTTTAACCCTATAACTATAAGAACAAGAGAAGCTGTGTTAGTCATTGTCTGATTTTTAATATGGATTTGATATCACATTGAACTGGTTTTATAATTATATCAACAGCAGTCATTTGGAATGAAATAAAAACAACTATAGAGACCCAAAATAAGCAGCATCATGATACAGGGGATGTTTAGTTAAAAATTAATAAGAGTACTGAAGAGTATGTTTATTTGGATCCCAAGAGTAAATTCCTAGAGTATAGCCTGCTTTCTAGACTATCCAGAGGCTAGATATCAATCGTATTTGTCCTCTGTGATGGACTCGGTTGTACTTGTACTAGTTGTAGTGTTGATATTCAAAAGAGATCTGACTCAATAAACAATGATGATCGATTCAGTTAACGGAGGACAACATCATATTTGCACGATACACTGATTAAGGAAGGACTACAACTTTAAACAGCGCAATCTTTATTTGTTTTTGTATCATAATTTATATTCTCCATTCAATGATTCATTGATCGATGATGAATCGGAAATTAGATCTACGGAATGAGATTGAGAAGAATTTAAATAAACAAACATTGATTAAAAGTAATAAAGAAGCATAATTTCTTGAATTAATGGCGCTATTAAATTAATACAACTAATTAAGAAATTTCAACCGTAATAACGGTCCATCTAGCCCGCTAAGTATCTTTACCGCAACGAAAGAAATTATCTTCAAGATCAATAATAATAAGCTTTCGTAGTTTCGACAATTCGAGGCTATTCAAAATATCCGCGGGATGCGACGGAAGTCGATGTGATTTCGCGTGCGTCAAGACGCAAGGCCAAGGACGTCGGCGACCGGCCGATTTGGTTTTAAGTATTTTGCGTTCACATGCTGGTAGCAGACGACGCGTTTCGATAATTAAATAATGAATTGGGTTGGTGGTGCAAGACAAAGAATAAAATGCCAGAAAGAAAAGAAAATTCAAAAGGTTTCAGAAATCGAACATCCAAATGTGCAGGCATCGCAGCCATACCCATGACATTTATTTGATTACATTAATGATTACAATTTACAGTATTATTTATGCCAAATTTGAAATTATGGGAAGCCAAAAATCAAAATCATGCTAAATTAACAATCATATTGATTTATCAATAATTGCACTGAAGCCAGTGAAGGGCATTAGCCATGATTAGGGCAATTCAATTGCACTCAACTTAGGACTTAGCCTCTTAGGACAGTGAAGTGTGCACAATCAATTGCGTTGAAGTTTAATCAATTGAATTGCGCTCAACTCCGAGACAGAGGTTGAAGTTGAACTTGAACTTGAAGCCAGTGAAGGTGATTTTGATTTGAAATTGAATTGAACGTCTGAAGCTGAGGCTCAAACTTAGTGAAAGTGAAGCATAATTTGTCATGAACAGTACTACTGTTACACTGTACTACTAACAAGACATTAAATGATTAATGCACAAGTGTTGAACTTGAAGTGAAAATTGCAATATAAATTATAACATTATATTTATATATAACTTAATATAATTATAACTTATAAGTACCACTACCGTTAGTGACTACCAGAGTCTCAGACATTATTATTAATTTATTAATCAACAAAAGAGTGGAAAAAGAAAACAACAACAATCCATGAATTGCTTTTCACTTTCAAAGTTTCAGTTCAATACATTTAGATTTTAATTGCACTTTTAGACAAGTTTAATCTTTACTCTTCACAGTTCACTTCAGTCTTCATCTGAGAAGTTCAGCGCAATTATTGATGCATGCAAATTGTAATGGCTACTAGTAATGGCTTACTAGTAGTAGTACCCTAATGAATGTAATGGGTATATAACCCCTCCAACTTCCAAGTATTGAAGTAATAAAACTAATATTGAAATAACCCAATGGCTATCCGAAATAGTATTTACTATATTAGCTGGGGTACCCGCCACCTGGTGTTGCTCGGATAAATAATGACTATAATTAAATTATTTAATTGCTTCAAGTCATTTAAATTAATTATTAGTCACCTGAGGTACACATCACCTATCGCAGGACACTCTCCGGATCAAGTTACGTCTATTTATTGTAAGAAATTCTCTTTATTGGTTATTTAGTTATTAATATTTCTTTTACTATTAGCAGCTCTTAAAGGGGTACTGACTAATTACTGTACACGAAATCCGTTAATCTGGCCATTTATGGGCTCTCTCCTTTGCTCGAGTCATAAGCTTATTTTCATTATAATTACAATGTTGTTTGCATCATTCATAGAGCACACAAGTGTATTTTGCACTTATCCATGGCTCAAATTCATTCATTTGCTGCATATATTCTGTGAGGATAAATTAAGGAGATGGTCGCATAAATGGCCAGATTTACTAGTAGTGTACATTCCCATTTAAGTCATCTGAGGTCAATGGCACCTAATCCATGACACTCCCTACAGGTTTTAAATTACCTCAATGTGCCAATTTACCCGAATATCGTCTGAGATGATAATAAACACTCTTCATTTATCATCTATGTTAATATAATTTATTAACCCCTTGTCATATGAGGTCAAAGGCACCTATTGCGTAATATTCCCCTGGACAGGTGACCCATGTGTATCAATTTCCTAAATGTTGTCTAAGCTGATAAGGAATGCTCATATATCAGAAAATATTTTTAAGTCCCCCTTTAGGGTCAACAGCACATATCCATAATACAATGGTACTCGCCTGAGTCAGAATAACCCCTGCATACCAATTTCCAACAACCAGGTTACGTCCGACCATTTTGGGTATATGCTTAATTATTTAATTAAAATTGTTTATTAGTTTTATACATTGTCTGATGTCAACAGCACCTATCTCATGACACTCCTCACTTTTAATACATCCGATGTCAACGGCAGCTGTACCATGATACTTCCTGGTCAATGAATTGGCCTCTGTGTAAAAATATTCAGCTCTGAGTGTCCAACCATTTGTTTGCCTATCGTCAAAATATATAAAAACTAATAATTAGTGCCAATTTAAGACATCTGATGTCAATGGCGCCTATCACAGCCTCACAGGACACTCCCCGGGTAATTGACATATGTGTGTACAAATTTTCAGATCTGAGGGTCTAGCCCTTTAGTTGCCAATAGCCAAAATATATATAAATTAATTAATAGTACCCTTTTATTAAAGACATCTGAGATCAACGGGACATATCTAATAAGATTCCCCGACTCAAATTACCCCTAGGTATAAATCTTCAGCTCCTAGGGTCCAGCCGTTTGGTCACTGATAGCCCAGATATAGCCAAAATATATATAAATAAATTAGTAGTGCCCTTTTAAGACATCTGAGGTCAATGGGACCTATCTAATAAGATTCCCATGGTCCCAAATTACAGTTAGTTACTCTGCATATGTGACCCGCCATATCAAATCCAGTCGTAAGTCGGGATTTTTTTTACCCTGTGCCAATGCATTCTCTTATATATGCGAGTCGACCATAGGTCGCCTCGCATATATAAGAGAATGCATTGGCCTAAAATATTTTTACAATTTTAATAATTTTTTCTTGTATTCTTTAACAATTTTATAATTTCACCCATACAGAGCCCCAGACAAACATGAGCAGACGACACTCTTCTATATGCTTCTATATATGTGTGCCACAGTGTGGGGCTCCCTGCATGGTAATGGATGTTTTTTATTTTATGTCCTAAAATTGTAAGAAACATTTATTTAAAAAAAATGATAAAAAATTGTTAGGCCAATGCATTCTCTTATATATGCGAGGCGACCTATGGTCGACTCGCATATATAAGAGAATGCATTGGCACAGGGTAAAAATGTTCAGCTCCGAGAGTCCAGCCCTTAGGTTGCCTGACAAACAAATTTATTTTTATTAGTAGGCCTATAGATACTGATAGATACACATATGTTATTAAAGGTACTCAATCCAATCAGACAGTCCCCATATCATCATGTTACAACAACAACAACAACAAAATTTCTTCAAAATACGCTTTAAAATAGTATCAGAATCGATTAATTACAACAAAATAATGCTAAACCACTGTCAACTATGATATAAAATTTGACAAAACATGTTATTTATCAACATGTTGTTCAACGAAATATGGCCGTATAATGCCCGTATTATCTCGAAATTTGGCCGTACATGTGTCTTACCACTTGATTTTGGAGTTATCCATCTAAGGACCATCTTCATCTGCAATTTTGTCCGAGACCGTCGACTTGACAAATATTTTTCCAGGTCACAAATAAGTACATATCTCGAGAAATAACAAATTTCAAAAATTGATATCTGATCACTCTGAGCTTTGATGGGTGTGTTCCTCAACTCGAATAAAATATTTTTTTACCCCCGAAACCAAAGAAATAGTATTTTGGGAGCGTTACTTTGGATCATCAGTGAAGAAATGCAGTACAGAAAGGGTTTAGAAGATTCTTAAGTGACTTGATCAGACTGGTAGCAGGGTAATGTGACAACAGCTATACTCGTCCTTGACCTCATTCAACGGTATACTCATAAGGCACACATCTATAATCTCAAATCGACTCCATCCACCCCGCATGTGCAATATGAAAATGTTCCACCCACTTTGGGGTTTTAAAAACCACCCGAAAGAGATCCATTAATTAGTTGAATATAACGTGACTGCCCATTCTGGTGTGAAGGTTGAGTATAGCTCTTGCGAAATTACCCGGGCCCTCTACGATCAGACTAGATGAAGTACTTAGTGAGGGTGTCAGGAAGTGAAAAGTGAGTGATATATCTAGCTTTCCCAAGTTGGTATTTAGTAGGGCTGCAACAATTCAGACCATAACGATGTGATTCTCATAAGTTGCTTGTTAAGTATGATAACTTGGGTAATTAGGTATGTGATATACGAATATACAAAAATTATTGTATTATAATTTATTAATAAGTGGAACTGATTTCGCTTGGGTAAAGCTGATCTTCAGCCTGTGAAAACTGGATGAGCCACTTAATTATTTTTAGTATGTATATTCTCATCAGTGTTCACGTCAGCATATTCATTGAAGTAAATATCAAGACCTAATTAAAATGACCAAAATGCTTGGCCCTCCACAGATCTGCCAAGATGGGAAGTTTTGAGTGGAAAAGTTTGAATCTCTGACTATTGATAACTCTGCATATATGAATTGTTTTCACATCGCATCGCACCTTCCCAATAGTGAAACAGGGTCTCATCCAATAGTGTCTGTCATTTGCAGAATGAGGTCCCCAGAGGGTGAATTTAGTTATGCTACCCTGCATAGCAGGCTAGCATCACCAAATTCACCCTCTGGGGACCTCATTCTGTAAATGACAGACACCCTATTTCAAGGCTTGGTCTTCTTCCATATATATATGCGAGTCTGCCTTAGGGAGCCTCGCATATATAAGAGAATGCATTGGTCTAACAATATTTACCTTGACCTTGTAAGCCAGTAAAAAAAAGAATATCCATGTTTCCAATAACCCAACTGACCCATGAAAAAAAGTGCCGACTGCAACAATTTTATTGCTGATTTTTGACAAAAATAAAAAGTGAACTGTTTCCACTAACTCGACCGACCCATCAGAAAGTTGCAAAGTCCACAATTTTTGGGGGGGGGGAGGGGGAATGACCAGTGGATTTCGTTGGAAAGGAATATAATGGGCACGTTGTCAACATGTATTAATTGTCATGATAATTTACATAGCTGATGGCACTCATAGTTTTAAAGAGAATGCACTGGCACAGGATCTTTAATGCTGCACCAGCACAGCTTCCGTCATGCAAGGGATAAAAATGGTCTGTCTTCCTATAACAAGTTTGATATATAGTTTTCAGGGTATAAAATAATAAATATGAATCAAAACCCCTGTCTGGAAATGCTTCTATGATTTAATATTTATTTTGAATTTTCTGCATAACATACATACTGGTACAATCAGTTTGTGACATTTTATGGCTTGCGTTCGTTTGGAGCATAGCTTCCGAGATAACTCCATCTAAAAATTCTAAAAATAGTAACGAAAAAAATGCCCCACCTGATTATTGCTTTGTATAACAAAATATTGATGTAAAATCAATATTAACCCTTTCATGATGGGAGCTGCACTGGTGCAGCATTAAAGATTCTGTGCCAGTACCGTCTCTTTTTATGCTAGTCTCCCACAGGGAGAAACATTAGATCTAAGAGAATGCACTGGCTTACAAGGTAAATATTGTTTGGCCAATGCATTCTCTTATATGGGAGACTCACATATATAAGAGAATGCATTGGCACAGGGTTTTCGCTAAATTTCAGGAAGCTCCAGTCATGGAAGGGTTAATTGACTGAAGCGTTTCCTCACAGGTGTCTTCGACTCATATTTATTATTTTGTACCTCTGAAGCTATATAAAACATATTTTAGAACATCACAAAATGAGAATGTAAGGACTTGACACCAGTATGATAATTTAAATGGACGGGCGGCCTTCGTTGTAGGTTATAATTTAGAAATAACATTATCAATGTATGATAATTTCCTCAAGAATATACTAATAGTATAGCATAATGATGATATGAATGCGATATTATTCACATTGCCCGTATCTTTAACCCTTTGGTGATGGGAGCTGCACTGGTGCAGAATGAAAGATCCTGTGCCAATGCATTCTCACCATAGAGAGCCTCGCATATATAAGAGAATGCACTGGCTTACAAGGTCATGGTAAATATTGTTAGGCCAATTGTATTCACTTATATATGCAAGGCTCCCTGTGGGAGACTTGCATATATAAGAGAATGCATTGCACTGGGTTTTCTCTCGGTGAGAGTTTTCCGATGAATGGCAACGAGCCATATTTCCGACTAAATCCTGAAAAGTTACCCATAATTCTGCTGTGGTTAAGGATTATTTAGGGCATTGCTGTATCATGTCCATGTTTTACAGTCTATTTATATAATAAATGCAGCCATATTTGTTTCATTTTCCTCTGTGTTTACAGGAGTTTTTCGAAAGAAAAAAGTTATCTTCAAGCTCATTTTTCAAGAAGAAAGATCCATATTGCCGCAACGATGAAAGAGGTTTAAGTCAAGACCTTCTCGCTCTTCAAACGATTTCAAGAACTCATTCCAGACATCAAGGTACCTTTCATTGTATGTCAAATTGCATGTTGTTCATTTCATAGCAGAAAATAGTGGGTGTTGAATCTTGTTCATTTAAATTGAATTTCTTTTATTTAAATCAACTTATTTGATTTTTTTTCTAACTGCTATGAAAATACCTATTAAATCATGCAAATTTTCTGATAAATTATTGAAGGTTCCAAAAGTTGTTGCTTTATAATATCATATTCAAGGCTGATTTAATTCACAATGAAGCCTTATCATATATTCCTATCTGTTGAATCAGATCGGCAGGCCACAATTCCCTCAAATGTTGTAATCTTCAGATCCTTCAGTGGATCTATCTCTATGTTGCATGCGGACAGATCCCTAGAATTTCGGGATTAACCCTTTCTTTAATTAATTCTTTTATAAAATCTCATTGGCGAGTGGTTTCCTGAATGTTCAGATAATAAGTTCAACAATTAGCCATGGCTGTTTGTTGAACTTATTATCTGAATATTTCCCACCAATGAATAGGAATCCTTCTGCATCTGTCTGTTTGTCTGTAGCTTGCTGATATTTCCTGAACATCCTCCAGAATGACAGGCGGGTTGTGTCGGTCATTAATAATTTTGTGCCAGTCATATAAATTTCCCCAAAGTATATTCTATCTGTTATCGGCCACTTGAGGTACAGTAATGCCCTAAATAATCGACTCCTTAACCACAGCAGAATTATGGGTAACTTTTCATGATTTAGTTGGAAATATGGCTTGTTGCCATTTATTGGAAAGCTCTCACTGAGAAGTCGATTATTTAGGGCATTACTGCATGTAGCTAATAATTCAATTAGTTGCGTAAAACAGCAAAAATATATAGTTGATTTTTCTCAACTTTGTTTGATACCACCTAACATAACTGTTCTCAACAGCAGTATCAGGCATTTCATCGTAGGTGCCGAACATTGTCTCATGAATAAAGCATGCGATGTTGTTTGTTTTCATTTTTTGATACACAAGCCACACCCATATGTAAATACATGTGTTATCAAGGCATTGAAATAAATAGTTTTAAAAACATGCATTTACAACTTACAAGTAACTAATTTACTATCTTACATGTACTGGTCATTTGAGTTTATTGGCCAGTAATTGACCGCGACTGGGTTCTTATCGGTATTTCCAGGCTTGTGGTTTCTGATACTGGAAATGTTTGGCTTCATATTTGGAACACATATTTATTGTTATATAATATGCGTGATGTGTGTTCAGATAGATTCTTTCAGGTGGTGTACTTAAGCTTAACAATTAAGTAATTTTCTGTATAGATCCATCCAGACTTTCCACATCCGGCGATAGGATATACGTGGAAACCCCTTAAAGGGACGGGCGACCTTCATTGTAGGTTATAATTTAGAAATAACATCATCGAATTATGATAATTTCCTCAAGAGTATACTAATAGTACTCTCGGGCTCCAAATAAACGTGCAGACCCAAATAATTGTGCAGGGGGGGACTTTCATTGAAAATTAATAAACGTGCAGACCCAAATAATAGTGCAGGGGGGAATTTCCAGCAAATGTTTATAAAGTTAACAGTGAGGACGTGAAATTTTTATATTTTATACATAACTCGGCAAGCTTTTTCTTCTCCGCAAGATTATATTTTATTTATTTTTTGACAAAAAGTGTCCGCCATGTTTAAATTCTCACGGGGAAACAACAACAATTTTTACAGAAATTCCCTAAAGACAGTGCGTAAAGAGGCCCAGATATTTTATTCTACATCCATTTTGAATTATAGACTAAGCTTCCCAACTATACACTTTCAATGATCCAAATATTTTATAAACCTCTCATAAAATTGTTGGATTATGGCAGTATTGAGTGTTTTATTGAGATCATTAAAACGAAAATATCTGGTGCCTAAATGGAGCCCCACACTGCCACAGTAAAAAATTCCGGTAAGCACATGGTGCGTCCCCCCTAATAATGAGATAATCCTGATGAAAACGTGCGTAAACGTCATGGATACACGCTTAATCGGAAACCGATGGGTCCACTTTTAAAGGCATGCAGGGAGGGGAAATGAGTATTCTGGAAGAACATGGTGCGTCCCCCTGATAATGAGATAATCCTAACAATCACGTGCGAGAAAGTAATGGATACTCGGCTTACTAGTCGGATGCGACCACTTTCAAATGAATGTGGGGAGGTAAACACCTGGCTCACCCTGCTATTTTCATTTTTGGGAATTCCTCTCAAGCGAGTGACGTATTGACTATAATAACTGTCAAACTGTTTACCTAAATTTGAAGTGAAAACATGTTTTACGGTGGTATAACTTTCACTTTGTTGATGAATTTGACGATTCACTTTTGGTACAAATTATTTTACTGAAAAATAAATAAACGTGCAGACCCAAATAAGCAGCGTACAGGGGGGAATTCTCCTCCTGAAATAATAAACGTGCATGCACATTTATTTGGAGCCCGAGAGTATAGCATAATCAGATAATGATGATATGAATGCGATATTATTCACAAAACATGCTTTGTGTCTGAGAAAATACAGGTCGAGTGTTGTTTTAGTTTCTCGCAAAAAGCGCAGTGGATTGTTTATAAGCAGAGTCACATTATTGCGCCATTTCCTATTTAGATTCGCGTGCTTTATATATCGGTTGTAAAACCCCTAATTTGGTGCGCCTACAACTTACAACTCACAATACGACTCATAGTAATGTTCCTTATTTGGCATGTATTACCATATATAGGTTAGGAGATAATACTAACTGGATTGAAAAATATTCATCTCTTTGCAAGAACAATTATATTATGTACTACATGTTTTCTGTCTGATCATTTCCCAATCATGAAGTAACGTGGATTAGCTTGATTTGAACTGACAGCGGGTAAAATGGGTCGATTGAAATAAAATTTGGTGTGATATTTGAATGCGATTGTTGATATAGCGACAATAATTTTATCTATGCATTCCACAGTGTAACGGAACATTTTCATTGGACGATATGGTAGTTCCAAGTGTTTGTCTATAAACAATTGGATCCGTAATGTTTTGATGTTTGTTTACATAACCAAGGGTACAAACATGACAATAACATGCAATGTACGCGATATTTATGATCGGTATAAGAACAATTGTCTGTTATATAATACTCTTTCTGTTTATGGCGGTTTTAGTGGATGTGAATACATGTATTTTAACACCTATAACCACAGGGAAGGCCGACCGTATCTTTAAAGATATATACAGTAAATAAAGGTTGATCACCGGACCTCATTGGATAACTTTGATTGGTCGAGGGCTGATTGGCGTGTTACAACTTTAAATCATAACATGATGTCTATTTCAGATGTCAGGACCAACAAGCTCCGAAGAGTTGATTTTGACAAATATGTCTCGCCACAGACAATTCACATAAATGAAGTGGAGCTTCCTCTCTCACCAATACAAACACCTTCCAGACTCCTCATGATGGACACAAAATATTTGTGAGTATATCTACTGTCAATTAAAGGGATTTAAGTGAACGTTTAGAGGACCATGATTCAATCGTAAGTTCGTAACTGGAGGAATCGGGCCCGACAAAGTTGTGGATTGTTTGTTCACATAATTGCGATGTCATCGTAGATGAGGATATCGTGGGTTGTTTGCCACGGTTAGCCACATGATTGACCACCCAATGATTTTTCCATCTATGATTGTTACCTTCACACGACTGCGGTTCTGTCGCAAGTGGAGGTAACAAAGGATACACCACAATTTCACATCTAAAGTCTAACAGTGCTTGATATTAAATTTTTACTCGCAATCTTGCTGTGAGCATGCGCAGTCCACCTACCGGTTACTACCCATGATGGAAAAGTTTCCACTTACAATTGAACCATGGTCTGAACTGAACGTTCACTAAGGTATTGAAACTATTGATATTGTTTATTCAGCATTTAAGCTAGAACATAGCCAAGCATATTTACATATATACAAGCAATTTACACATAAATTTATCATACATTAACAATTATCATATAACATTTCCATAAGAAATTCACCATAAAATTATAACTAAGACACAACACATACATCAACATAGTGCATTGCATAATTATGCAATTTCCAATTTAGGGATGTGTCACATTCAAGTTAGATAGATATAAATATATTTGTTTCATCTGTAACATCACCAAATGCACTCTCTGGGGACCTCATTCTTCTTTGGCCGGAGCATCTGCTGACATCTTCTGGGAAGTATCTATAGTCTCAAATTAACATTGTTTTCAGTTACTTTTTCCCTTCTGTTCTCTATTTATATCCCCTAATTTGCAGAAGATAAATTGCATAATCGAGGTGACTAATGGGTGAACATCACCAACTTCCTAGGTCTCCCATAGCATTTGATGCCTGAGCAGAATGAGGTTCCCAGAGGGTGAATTTGGTGATGCTAGCCCGCTGTGCATGATAGCGTCACTAAATTCACCCTCTGAGGGGACCTCATTCTTCAAATGTCACACTATTTCCAGGCTTGCGTAGAATTGAAGGTTCTCAATCTGATTAGATGCTCCTAAATTACTATTTCTTTGGCTTTGGAGGTAAAAAAAATTGATTTGAGTCGAGGAACCCACCTATCAAAGCTCAGAATGATCAGATATCGATTGTTGAAGTTTGTTAATTTTTGGAGATGTGGGCCACTACCTCGTGCTCAAACAGACAAATTGCGGGTGTAAGATGGATAACTCTAAATCAAGTGGTTATTATTGTTAATAATCTGATCACTCTGAGCTTTGATGGGTGGGTTCCTGGAATCAAATATTTTGTATCCCCAAAGCCAAAGAAATAGTAATTTAGGAGCGTCTAATCAGATTGAGAACCTTTAACACCTATTTTATAAATTTCAGCTTTACACTCTACTGTTGATATAGAGTTTCCTACTTTCGGTATAAATTTCTAATATGGGTGTAAATGTTCAAACGGCATTTCATGGGTTAAAATTTATACCCATAATATAACTTCATCATAGAGGTAAAATCTGAATGGAAATATCAACTGATTGATGACTGAGAAAAAGGCGGTTCACTGAGTGCACTAGACGTATGTATATCGCTACTCGCATGGGCCATGCAGCCTAGTGGGCAAGCCTTGAAATAGGGTGTCTGTCATTTGCAGAATGAGGTCCCCAGAGGGTGAATTTAGTGATGCTACCCTGCATAGCAGGCTATCATCACCAATTTCACCTTCTGGGGACCTCATTTTGCTTACAATTCAGCAGAATGAGGTTCCCAGAGGGTGAATTTGGTGATGATAGCCCGTTATGCGGGGTAGCATCACTAAATTCACCCTCTGGGGACCTCATTCTGCAAATGACAGACACCCTATTTCAAGGCTTGCTAGTGGGTGACTTGGGAGACCTCTTCTCCCTAAAATGTGCACCATCTCCCTATTTTTGTCCCAGGAAGAAGTTACTTCTCTCTCATATACCTGAGTATGCATATGTCCCAACAGCATTTATAAGGTATTTACTGATTATAATGGTGTTGTTACTCACAATAATCAATTTATAAATGGGCTCTTGTGTTGCATGATACTTGGATCATAAATGGGTGAAGTTGGGGAGTAAATTGAACTTCAGTCCACCTGTCCCTAATAGCCTATATAAGGAAGAAGTGACCTCCTAATTTAAAGAGCTAGTCCCTGGCTACTCTTGATGCACATTCCTCATGGTTAGTTACGTTTTTGGATAGTATGACGGGTGTATACAGTAGTTAAATTTGGTGGAACAAATACACAATAATACTTCTGGAATAAATAAATACATCCATATAGTAGTAGCCGAGAGTATCAAATTTTCACCACTTTTGGTATTGTGGATTTAACCACAATTCTATTCATGATGAAATTTGGTACTCTCAGCTGCTATGGGTGTGTTCTATATTTCCGACCCAGTAAACTGCATTAACACTTTCAGTGCCAGGGGCCGATCTTATCGGCCCTAATTTATGGTCTGTAAAATCGGCCCTAAAAAATCAAAAAAAATCAACAATTTTGTTTGTTTTTTTTGTAATTTTTTTTTGGGTTGAATTTTAAGCATGCTATAGCGAATTTAAAAACAAACTGGATAAAACCTTAGGGGCATGTTATAACTCAAAACTATCACCAAGTATTCACAGTAATAATTTTGATGTCCATGAAAAACGTAATATTCCCTGGCACTAAACCTACAAAATAAGTCTGTTAAAGAATATAAGAAAAAAATATTAAAATTGTAAAGAATTGTAAAAAATAATAACAAATGATGAAAAATTGTTAGGCCAATGCATTCTCTTATATATGCGAGCGACCTATGGTCGACTCGCATATATAAGAGAATGCATTGGCACAGGGTTTATGGGTTGATAAAAAAATCGGACTTGGCACTGAAAGGGTTAATGCTTGTTTGCCTACCAAATAATTTGAAGAATAAATTTGTTGAATTCTTAATTTCTTTTTATGCACATTGTCATTGGCTTTAAAAGAATATTATAACTTTAGCTCAACACTTTTTAAATTGAAATGTTTGCGTGCAAACAGAAAACTTCGGAGAACAAACAGCCTCCTCCATCAATTTATATTGCCTATAATAACCGAAACAAAAAATATAAAAGATACCGAGAGAAATTCATCCTTCCTTAGCCAAAATAAAAAAATATTTTCTTACAAACAACAGTCCACCAAATGATAACAAAATAGCTTGCTATAAATAATCACTATGAATGAATAATAGAATTTAAAAAAGTATATATATTCATACAATAAAAATAGTATTCCACTATCACACTCTATACTCCTTATCTACTCACAGTATTCTAACTTCTATTCTACACGCTCTTTTGTTTTGTTATGAACTGAATCTACAACTACTAGTATGTAACTTTAAAAAAAAAACTTGTGTGGGGGCTTTCTATTAAAGCAAAATATAAATTAGCAATAGATTTGATCTGGAAAATGGAAATGTTCCGGCACAGTGACATTTTGTTATTTCACTTCAAACTTTCATGATGGAGATGCACTGTTGCAACATTAAAGACCCTGTGCCAGCCTGGCACGTGCTTTCTCTTATAAAAGCGAGTCTCCCATCCCATAGGGAGCCTTGCATATATAAGAGAATGCAATGGCTCACAAGATCAAGGTAAATATTGCAGGGTTTCCGTTAGAATGGCTTAGCGTCCGTAGGACGGCCTCATTCCCCTCACAGATGATCTGTTTGATTCATACATGTACCAAAAGTCAATAGCAATATGCCGTAAAAAATCCGGCTGCAACGGGAGTTTGGGGGGTTAACAGAATACTGGTGAAAAAGCAGGTCAGTTGCGCACAGTGTGTTACCGGTACAGGTATAACTCATTGAAATAAAAGCGCCAAAACTACAACGTAATGGTTGGTGTGTATTGAAATAGTGACGTTATATACATGTACACAGTGTAATACATGTCGCGGTGGCATAAAAGAATGTCGCGAGTGCTGAGTGCGATATGTTTGTACACAGGATTTCCGTGGACGAAACTACTCGGAGATCCCTTGCTATGGTACGATTACATAATTTGATCAAAGAATGTCAAACTGCTGAGTCGGAAGATTTTTGTGCACAGGATTTCCATTGATGAAACTACTGATGCTCCGAGATCCCATGCTATGGTACTATATAATTAATGGGTCCCTCTGCGGAGTTCATATTCTGCGATTCATTTTGATTTTACGATTTTACAATGACGCACGTGTTCAAATTTCCTGCCAAAATTCAATTATATTTTATAACACGTTGGCTAAAACTCTGTTCTATAGCAGCGGTCATCACTATAGTTATTGGACTAATGCAGACTATTGAACAAGCTACGCATTCCGATTTCGTTTGAAAGATTTCGCTACCATTCACATTACGTCGCTATAAATATCCCCTGTAGATATACCCTGATAAAACCTTACATGCGTAATTACATGATTAATGATCTGGATACCGGGCCATCAACACAATTAATGCACCCACGGAAATGATCGACTTGCGTAGCATACTTAGCTTTGGATTGCTTTGTGATTATCTCAGGTGCAAGGAAATGGCTACTTTTCAGTGACAAATAACAAAATTTTCGCCCAACAGGACAAACCATGGTCTTCCCATCGAGTTATATGTTTCCTCAATAGGGACTCATTAAAATCCCCCTGGTGGAAACCCTGTATTGTTATTATGTATTCTCTTATAAATGCGAGGTTGACATATATAAGAGGGTATGCGGCTTATACGGACCCTGGCTCTTACGGACCCTGGCTTTTACGGACAACTGGCTTATACGGACCCGGCTTATACGGACCCTGGACCTCAATTTTATTTTTTATGTTTATTTAAATAAATTTTAATTATGATTGTCTTTTCACACATATATCTGTATTAATTGAGAATTTCGGTTATTTTTTTGGTGATTTACAAACTTTATGAATTTTACCAATTTTTTCGGTGATTTTCGGTGAACTTATAATTATGAATTTAATATATTATTATGATTGTCTTTTCACACATATATCTGTATAAATTGAGAATTTCGGTGATGTTCTGACTTGAAAAAGCATTTATTGAATCGTGTTAATTAATCTCTTCGCCGTTGAATAAACACGCGTTTGTGATCCCTTTATGTCATTGTATAAACAGACACGCGGTGATAAATGGTCAGTGAATGGTGACAAGATGAATCCACTGAGTTTGATTTGTTACAAAAACATATTAGTAAAAACACAACTTGCTTCAAGTTCTAATTCATTGTCCGTTGTATAAACACTCGTGTGTGATCCCTTTCTATTGTTTTATAAACAGACATGCGATGATGAATGGTCAGTGATTGGTGATCAGGATGAATCCACTGAGTTTGATTTGTTATGAAAACATGTTAGTAAAAACACAACTGGTATATATTCAACTGATTTATTGTTGACTGGCATAATTCCACAATGTCTAACTTTGCTTCATGTGGAGATACTATTCGGCATCGTCAGGAGGTTATTGGCTGCATTGAACCTGAATGTTCCCGTTTGACGCATCGGGTTTGTGACACAGGTGATCGAGTTATAAAACAATTATCGTTAATTCTCGTTCACTACAGTTCATTATCCGAAAGTCGTACTCGTTCATTTCTATGTGATTATAAATTGACATTGGTGTAATTTTTATTTATAATTCTTTTTAGGAATAAGCCGAGATGAATACCGTCAAGCCAAACGCCTTGGTACACCGGTTGAATTCAGCTGCCAATCCTGCCGCTCACCGACTCGACCAGATCTCAATTGTTCCACCATCCATGCATCGGGCGATACCACACGACAGACGTCACCGGGTCCACTTGAGAGTACAAGAGCGTCCATAGCTTCAGCCTTTCTGTGCGAAGAAGCCGTAACCATCAACAGGGGTGAATTCAACATAGAGTACGATCCTGATACACCAACCAACGTCAGGATGGTTTCCGAAGGGAAGATGCATAGACGACAGCAGAGGGAGACGACCGGAAAGTTAATGACATTGTGGAGAGACTACTCGTCGATGAGGATAAGTGCCAGCAAACTACTAAAAGAAGCCGCCAAGCCGTACGCCCCAGTTTAAATAATGTTCGTCTGATGTAACTTTGTTCCATTTTTGTTATCATCATATTTTTGTTATCTCTGTATATTGTATGTTGTCATAATTTAAATTTATTTAAATAAACATAAAACATAAAAAATAAAATTGTATATTTTAATTGAGGTCCGTATAAGCCAGGGTCCGTATCAGCCGGAGGTCCGTATGAGCCAGGGTCCGTATGAGCCAGGGTCTGTAAGAGCCAGGGTCCGTATCAGCCGGCATGCTATAAGAGAATGCATCGGCACAGGGTTTTCTCAAAATTGCAGGAAGCTCCTGTCATGGAAGGGTTAAATTAATTCAATCTTTTTATCACAGGGAAGAAGAAAGAAGAAAGAAAGCCTTGAAAAGAAAAACAATACACAAACCATCTTCCTCGATGGATAACAACGAATTTATGTCACAAAAGGGAAAAGTGCACATTCCTCGATCAAGTTCGGTACCTTGTAATTTCATATAACTTATTTTCAGTGAGGTCACGATCAATCTATTGGGAAATTTTTGTTTAATCATACAAAATAATTGTGGTACACACGTGGAATTGAGATCGAACAGACCCATTTCCAGATTTAAATTTCTGATTCATTACTGTAATTGATAACTACAAGTCGTACTGTTCGTCTGTTCATCATGAAATTTGTCATGGATGTTAATATTGACATGTAGATGGGAACGAATAATTTTGGGGTCATTCAGCCAAAAAACATGGCCGCAGCAGCCATCTTGGATTTTACTCTTGGTATGACTAAATCCTTTAGCATGGGCTACAGGTCGTATCTTTAGTCTGATCATCATAAAATTTGTCATGGATGTTAACAATGACATGTAGATGGGAACGAGTCATTTTGGGGTCATTAGGACAAAAAACATGGCCGCCAGCGGCCATCTTTGATTTCAAAATTCAATTCATTAGCACAGGCTACAGGTCGTACTGTTCGTCTGATCATCATGACATTTGTCGTGGGCGTTAATATTGACTTGTAGATGGGAACGAGTAATTTTGGGGTCATTCGGCCAAAAAACATGGCCGCCAGCAGCCATCTTGGATTTTACTCTTTGTATGACTAAATCCTTTGGCATGGGCTACAGGTCGTACCTTTGGTCGGATCATTATGAAATTTAAATTTTTGACTTTTGACATTGACATGTAGATGGGAACGAGTCATTTTGGGATTAACCGGCATTAAAACATGGCTGCCATTGGCCATCTTGGATTCTACTCTTTGCATGACTAAAGCTATCAAATGTTTTTGAATTGTTGGAAAACATAGCCGCCAGCAACCATCTTAGATTTTACTTTTATATACCTGTATATATCTCTTCATGTTGATAAACTAGTATTAGACATTCAACTTTCCACATTCCTAATCACTCCATCGACAGTAACACATTAAATTATTCCCTTTCCAAGTTGAGCTACAGTGTCATTGACACTTTCATTTCTATATATAAAATTATAAAAATAACATAAAATTTGTTAGGCCAATGCATTCTCTTATATATGCGAGGTGACCTATGGTCGACTCGCATATATAAGAGAATGCATTGGGCCATTGGCACAGGGTTTTTGCAAAAATTAAGGCAGCTCCAGTCATGAAAGGGTTAAACACGTGTTGTATTGCATCTGAAAACTCAGTAAATAAAATTTATCTACCATACTTTTTTTACCAAATTAATTACATGGAATCTATCAACTATCTTTTATGGACATCTGGTCAGGTAATAATCGCCGCCAGGAATTCAATTTATTTTTATTATTAAACCCCGAGATAGGAGATGCAGAGGTGGAATGCTTCGTTATTGTGTGCCCCAGAGATAAAATATTAAATTAAAATAACGCACTCGCATGCTTTTCAAAATGTTTTGCCCTGAGAAATGGCAAATTGACTTTGCATGGCCTAATAGTATATTTCACTGCATCAGCAAGACTGAATTTTGTGTGTCTGACATTTGCAGAATGAGGTCCCCAGAGGGTGAATTTAGTGACGCTATCCCGCACAGCGGGCTAGCATAACCAAATTCACCCTCTGGGGACCTCATTATGCTTAGGCCTCAACTGCTAATGGAGACCTAGGATCAGATTGAAGTTCCTCAGTTGAAGTTGGTGATGCTCACCCATTAGTCTCCTCGATTTCTTTTTATCTTCTGCAAATTAGGGGATATAGAAACTTCCCAGAAGGGAATAAGTATCTAAAACAATGTTAATTTGAGTCTATATAATAGATACTTTCCAGAAGATGAGTCCTAAGAAGAATGAGGTCCCCAGAGGGTGCATTTGGTTATGCTAGCCCGCTGTGTGGGGTAGCATCACTAAATTCACCCTCTGGAGACCTCATTCTGCAAATGATAGACACTATATTTGCAGGCTTGGCTCACTATTAGGATTGAAACTTTTTGGCCGATTTGAAATTTTCTATGGACATATTCACTGAAAAAAGTAATCTGGCCATTGATCAATTTGACCACTGACAGCGTGCAACATGTAGCTTTAGGACCCCAGTAATTAGTGGATAGATCTATTTTATAGAATGTGAATCGAGCCAGAGGACTTATTTATAATATTCATAAAAAAAGGGGAAGTCCTGTATTTATTTCACAAAACATGAGACTTTCTGTAAATTTGCAATTTCGAGGTCAGAAATTGGAAAAACCCATTTTAGGCTCCTGTTGTTGCCTGAAAAAGTCCCTGATTTACAATACAATTGAAGACTGTTGGATAATGTACGTAAGTTGTAATTCCGGCCATCAACATGATGAATTCATTAATAATTGTAATCCATGTTGTAAAACATTTTGTGATCTTCAAAATGTATGAGCACTGTTATTATTATTAGCCAATTCTTTGTTGTAAGTTTTGTCGTGTGCGATCATTGAAAATGCTTCTGGATCCTTGAATTGTCTTAGAGTAGTCGACCGGGAATTGTCATTTAAGAAAACGAGTAAAATGTGCAAATAAAAAAACTCAAAATTACCAGATTTGTAAATATATAGCTTTTACTTGAGTGACTCGCATTGGAATTTTAGGAATTGGTTCAGGCATTTGTTAATTATGGTTATTAGAAGTGACGGGAGCAGTGCTGGTGCAGCATTAAAGATTATTGTTAGGCCAATGTATTCTCTTATATAAGCGAGGCTCCCTAGGAGAGACTCGCATATATAAGTGAATGCATCGACACAGGGTTTTCGCAAAATTTCAGGAAGCTCTAATCATAGATGGGTTAAGAGCATTATATCAGTAGTGATTTATTTGTTAAAGTGGCACACTCGTTTTTAATTTAGATTTTTTTAATTTATATATTTTACTCGTTTTCTTAATGACAATTTAAGCCCCTGTGGACTAACTTTGTAATAGCCTTGAATTTGAACATGTTCACAGCATATGAACCTTGAAGTGCTGGATATTTTGCATATCTCATGAATAGAATCTTGAAACCAACTGGTTAACCCTTCCATGACTGAAGCTTCCTGAAATTTTGCAAAAAACCTGTGCCAATGCATTCTCTTATATATGCGAGTCTCCCATAGATAAGATAATACATTGGCCTAACAATATTTACCTTGACATTGTAAGCCAGTGCATTCTCTTATATATGCGAGGCTCCCTATGGGAGACTCGCATATATAAGAGCATTAATGCACTGGCACAGGGTCTTTAATGCTGCAACAGCGCAGCTCCCATCGTGCAAGGGTTAACTTTTGTGATGTGGCCAATGCAGAATATGAAATTATAAATAATTTATAAATATATGTATTAATTATAAATATGTTTGCAGTCTTATCATGAGAGTGATATCCATTATTCTCAGCCCAGGCATGAAAAATCAGCCTCAAAGATTGGATCCTCAGACTTGGAGCAAGAAGTGAGTTGTTTTTCTATAATTATAACCCCCCTTTAGTAAGTCTGAACTGAATGGAATGAAACTCGGTATGTGGGTTTACTAGCACAAAATACAGTTCAAGTTTGAATTCGAGTTTTGCCCGCCAGTTTTCATCAGAGTTACTGCCTTTTTCTATGGAATTTGCACTTCATTTCCAGATGATAACTTTAGTAAGTCTGAACTGAATAGAATGAAATTTGGTATGTACAGGTCAAGTTCAAATTTGGGTTCCGCCTGCTAATTTTCACCTGAGTTATGGCCCATTGTTGAAATTACCATGGGCATATTTTGCCACACCCGAGCGATGCTCTTGTTAGATTTAAAATTAGCTGTTCTGATTCAAATTTTTTTCCCCATACTTTTGACAGACCACAATGCTTTCATGCGAAGAGAATTCGCAATATTTAATAATGTACAATCATGCATACATATAACACTGAATGTTTCAACTAATCTGTAAATAGACCACCCAGTGAGTAAGAATGATGTAAATCTACTAGTTACCCTATAGCCTCCAGTTGATTTTTATGAATATCAAGTTACATATTAAAAAATAACCAGGTTTAATAAAAAAAATAAAAGGGTTCTCCAAAAAAAATACCAATCTATTCCAAGCTCAACAAAGATAATAGAAAATGTGTGATCTATAATGTATATCAGCATTATCAGGTTTATAAAGATGTAAGTGAAAGAAATTTACTAATTTTAAAACCATTTGGCACTTAATTTAAATGTGATAAAACAATGTGACAAGAAATTAGAGCTCCTTTAAATTATTTGGGGGGGGGGGGGCATCAGTGGTAGAGGCTGGTAGAGGTGGGTTACCGGAAACATCATGCACTCTTTTATTTTAGGTTCTCTCATGAATGAGTTTGCCAAGTGAAATGAAGACTTTTCACGGCAAATTTCGGTCGAGGGTTGTTTGTGTAATGTCGAGTTTAGTACGGATATCTGTATCACACAATTAATGAGATAAACTCTTTCACAATTTGGCAATTAAATGCATTAAAAGTTAGTATACATAGTATATTTTTTTTCACACTTGTACAGAGGTAATTTGTTTCTGTAGTCGCTTTAACGTTTATTATCATAATTTATTTGACCAGATTGCATGTCCCTGGTTTCGAAATCATCTCATTTATTTTTCAGACACCATTCCTTTCTCAATTCACGCATCGACATATATCGACACCCCAGTCTAAGAACATAGACAGATTGGGCATTATAACACCTGACAAAAGCCTCGATGACTGGCGACAGAGATTCAACCTATCATCATGTATGTCCTTACCAGAGAGGGATGTTTTCATGCCAGAAGACTTTCAATCAACACCTCTGGTAAAATATGACATTGCAGGACCATCCTCAAAAAGAGATTCTGCTTCCCTATCAGATAATCAGGTGTCAACTTCTATTCATCAAAAAGTGAACCGAAAGCTGGAAATGAGCCGTGAAAATCATCAAAACTTGACACAGAAATATCCACCCTATCAGAAAAATGAGAAGAGGCAATCTCAACACATCATGACATGGTATAACCATCCAAACAGGGAATTCATTGCTGCGGAGCAGTATGATCCAGTCAGTTTGAAGACCAGCCAATCAGATTTCAGCAAGCAATCAAAAGGGCATGAAGCTATTAAAAAACCATCAGATAGTCCATCCTTATGGCAACATAGTGACATTGACAACATGTTTAAGAGGCCACGAGAGCACAAGAGAAAAGACAGACAAGGTGATGAATTCAGTTACGCTACTTGTGATAAAAAGGCAAGATCTCCAAACTTTGATATATCTGATAACATACATAAGAAAAAAGACAGATTATGTGATGAATTCAGTTACGCCACTCCTGATAAAATGGCGCAAACTCCAAACTTTGATGAATTCAGTTTTGCCACTCCAGACAAAAAGCCAAGAACTCCAAACTTTGACATTTCTGATACCTTACAGGGCCTAGAGTTATTCTCACTTCCACGCTATGGACTTAGTTTGTCACCCAGCAAAGTTTCATCACCAATGACACAAACATTTATTACTACGAAAGCAGACAAGGGATTTGAATCTTGTTCTCATAAACCTGTGTTTAAGCAGGTTAACGAAACAAGAAGTTCCGGCCTTGATTTAAACGATCTGAATAATAGCAATTATAGTATGTACGGACAAAATGTTGATAAAAGAATAACGACTCCAATCAACTCGAGCTCACACAAACAGATTTTGCCAAACGATATCACTCAGTTTAACGAACCTGCGAGCGGAAATAATTCTGCAGGTAAAATACAGTCTGAAGATAGAAAAATATCAACTCCAATCAGCTTTACACCACAAAAACAGATTTTACCAACAGATATCTCTCAACCTGATATCCATCAACCTGATATTAGAAGAAATTCCGCAAGCAAAAGATACACTGTAGATGGAAGAATGTCAACTCCTGTTTCTTCAAGACAGACACAGATTGAAAGGAAAACTGAAATAATTGAACAAAAAACTAACTCTGTTCCACAGATAAGCTATACACTTCCTTCACAAAACGGATTAGATGGAAAAGCAACTAATTCTAAAATCGACTCAACCCCACTAATGCGGTATGCGACACCTACTCAGAGAGGTTTCGTCCATGAGTTGCATGTTCGAGACTGCTCCCCCGGTATTAGCAGCACCCCGAGGAAGACTTGTAATCTGACAGACGAACAGAGGAAGAATATCTTCATTCTTGCCGATTATGACTCAGATGAGGAACAAGAGAAATCACATTTCTCAGCGCTAATATCTGGCAATGATATTGATAGGATCAATGTGGTAAAAAGGTGAGTGCTACACTACATATATATATATAGAAAAAGTAGCTAGTGCCATCGCTTAAAGGCACGGATGGCCTTTGCGGTGTGTAATTGCTGTTAAAATAGTCACTTCCATTAAAACTGCCATAAACAGAAAGAATTATAAAATATAGACAAAACTTGTTCTTATACCAATCATAAATATCACGTATATATATATAGTATGTTATTGTCAAGTTTGTATGCTTTGTTATTTAAGCAAAAGCCAAAAATTTACAGAACCTGGCTTTTGTTCACATAACAAAGTGTACAAACATGACAATAACATACTATTTACACAATATTTTTGATTGGTATAAGAATAAAATATGTCTATATAAATTTAATATACTTTCTGTTTATGGCAGTTTTAACAGGTGTGACTATTTTAACAGCATACCCACCGTGAAGGTCATCCGTGCCTTTAAACTGTTTATGTCCGCGAGGGGGATTTGAGCATCTATTGGACGAGGCTCTACCGAGTCCAATAGATGCCAAATCTCCCCAGCATTCATAAACAATTTAAGCCACACAGCATCAATAAAATATTTTATCTTTCACACAAAACTTGAGAATTAACAGACATTTGTATATATAAAGTCCTTTAAAGATACTCAATCCGATTCAATGGTCCCCATATAATCAGATGCCAACAAAACAACATTTTTAGAAATGTTGCTTCGATCAGTTATCAGAATCGATTAATTGCCCAAAAATAATGCTAACCAGTCAACTATAGTATAAAATTGCCCGAAACATGTTATTTATCAACATTTGGCCTTATTATCAACAGAAAGCCTCTTAATTTTAGAGTTATCCATCTTCATCCGCAATTTGGTCCAAGACCGTCGGCTCGTCAACTGTTTACTGGGCCACTATTAATTCTCGATGGTGAAAAATAATAGATTTCAAAAATCGATATCTGAGCTTTGAAAGGTGGGTTCCTCGACTCGATTCACATATTTTTTTACCCCCGAATCCAAATAAATAGTAACTGAGAGGCGTTTATTGGATTATGCATCTTTATTGATATATACAATGGTTATATAAGCAGATTGACTGGAGTGTCAGAGTATAGTGATGCTCTTGATATAGAGGCTGAAAGGTGGAACTGAGGAGGCATGTAGATTAGGGGAATTGTACAGTAATGCCCTAAATAATCGACTCCTTAACCACAGCAGAATTATGGGTAACCTTTCAGGATTTAGTCGGATATATGGCTTGTTGCCATTCATCGAAAAGCTCTCAGTGAGAGCTTTCTGATGAATGGCAACAAGCCATATTTCCGACTAAATTATGAAAAGTTACCCATAATTTTACTGTGGTTAAGGAGTTCATTATTTAGGGCATTACTGTAGTTTCTTATACAGTGTTTGTCTGAATATTCAATGAGGCGTTTGGAAATACATATGGATTGGTCCCGCTGTTATGGTCATACCACATGACCATATTTGGGGCGCCAACTTCATTGTGTGATAGTAAAACCTCTTAGTATCTAATCTCCAGTAGCAAACCACCAAGGGACTTAATTCACCTGCAAAACTATTTTGCACTCTTCTGAAAGGTCAAATAGCCAATATTAGCAAATTGACCACATGTACTCACTTTATGTTGCACATCCTGATAAAACACCATTGTGGAATGAATTTAATAGAATGATGAAATTTCTTAAATTGTACATATAATGTAAAATTGCTGATATGTTTCTACACCTTTCATTCTGCTCATGATGTCGATCATGCCTAAACTTTCAGTGATGATTCGAGGTCAATTGTTCCTGTTGAAAGTCTTGAAAGAATAAAAGAACCTGTTGAAAGTTTCCCAGATGTAGAAATGAAGGTACATGTATAATATAGTTTCATAAACTTGCTAGTATTTTCTAGGAACAATAATATATGTGCTTGACTGCTTGTTTCAAAAAAATATATAATTGTCACCTGAATTCCGTCTAAGGACTATAGTAATGACCCTTGGCACATATAACAACCAGCATGGGAACCTGTGCACCTGCGATTTTGTGTTCAGTCGGAGTCATTTTGGAGGAGTTATAGTGCCATATTTCTACATAGAATCCGCAATCAAATATCCTGGGATGCATCTTTGTCCAAACCTTTAGGCCAAAAAAAAAAAGTGTTTTGGTTCTCGGGCAATTTTTTTTTCAAATCAATGAGGGAGGGAGGGTTTTATTTTTATTTTTTATTTTTTTCTTCGCATAGTAAGCATGGACGAAGATACCTTCCTCTGTCTAGTAATAACCAGAAAGGTAGAGGGAACTGTTATGCATATAAACTCATTTAGTCTTATATCAAAATGACATTGTACTACCAGTGTATGACTGGGATTACCCAACAATATATAATGCCCCTGACATTAACTACTGTTATTGTTGTCTAAAAACTGATACCTCCCCATTCTAATATGTGATCCTGAATTTAGTCCTGTGCCTTTCAATTGTATAAAGTTACAATTACTAGTAGTGTAAGTTGTTCACAATGACTAATTGTAAGAAGAGTATGAGGATCAGCTAATCATTTTCTTAATTGTAGTCATCTACTTCATGTTGTAAGCCTGCAAGTCACTTTTTAACACATTACATGTTAGAGCTCAATGCATACTAATATTCAACACATATCTGCTATGGACATGTTGATAAAATAAAAAAAAAATAAAAATAAAAAAAAAGAATTCGTAAGTTTTTTTGTCATAACATCAGGCATTGCAATAAAAAGGCCTAATGCGGCCCTTTTTATTCAATGCGGCGGGGCCTGAGAACCCAATTTTTTTTTTTTTTGGCCTTATTCTGTCATTTTCCAGTCAATTTTATTAAAACTTGGCACAGATAATAACCATCATTGGAACCTGTGATTTTAAGTTTAGTTGGACCTGATTTTGTTGATATTCAGCATGTTAGTGCAATAACTTGAACAAATATTGACCGATTTTAACAATGTTTGACATAGGAGCTCGTTTTCAAAATATCTTGAACGAGTTCGAAAACCAGATTTGTCCAATTTTTGTACCGCAATTATGGCCCTTAATTTGCTGATTTATCTTGATTTTCAATATTTGAGGTTTCCGGATATGACAAGTTATATATCTGATAACATTTTCTTATTTTTAGTTTAAAATAAACTCAGCAGTCGTACTATTCACTAGGAGCGAAAAATAATACTGCATGAATATAATTATGAGTACCGGTAAGGTAGCCTGTATTTTCAGCTGAAATTAATAATAGTGCAGGAAATTTCTTTATATGTCAAATAATAGTGCAGGGTTGTATTTTTGACTGAAATTAAATAATCATGCATGCACTATTATTCGGCAGGTGAGAGTACAAATATTGTTTTCCGATTCAGTGAATGATTCGTGGTTCCAAATGAAACTGTATCCTTTATCAACTTGTGTTAACTATTGTCATTCATCTCCACCTCGTTCAACCCCAACGTGTCTGATATTCAAAAGTCCACAGGCTTGATCGTGAAATGCACTGACTTGAATTTTCTCTTTCCTTGTTAGTGATGAGCCGATTATCAAAAAGAGCCTTGCGCCGATTGCCGATATTTGAAATCACAATCGGCCGATTCCGATTATTGTAATAATTATACCAGAATATGTTATATGTGTTATATATAACACTTAGATTTGGATGCACCACCAGCAGTAATATACCAGTATACATAATTATATGTTTGGATAAGTATAAAGGTAGATATGGGCGAACGAATAAAGACACATGTCCTGTAGTGATGGCCCAGAGGGGTCGGTCGGCACTCGGCAGCCATTGTTATATTTCTCTTGACTCTTCCATCTAGAGTTACCTTTCTTAGATACCTTATAATATGTAGAGTAAACAAAATGGTCTTGTTGGTTGTCGATGTATTATATCGACGTAAAAGATTAATTACAGTAGTAAATAAATTTCTTTTTAACATCTGACTATTAATGCTGGTACAGTTTTTAGCTCAACTTACTTTGTAAGTTTGAGCTATTGCCATGGTTTGGCATCCGTCGTCCGTGTGTGCGTGTGTCCGTCAACAATTTCCTTTGGCGCGGGCTACAGGTCGTACCTTTGGTCTGATCTTTATGAAATTTGTCATGAATGTTGACATTGACATGTAGATGGGAACGAGTCATTTTGGGGTCATTCGGTCAAAAAACATGGCCGCTGGTGGCCATCTTGGATTTCAAAATTCAATCCATTGGCGCGGGCTACAGGTCGTACTGTTTGTCTGATCATCATGAACTTTGTCATGGATGTTAATATTGACATGTAGATGAGAACGAGTGATTTTGGGGTCATTCCGCCAAAAAACATGGCCGCCAGCAGCCATCTTGGATTTTACTCTTTACATGACTAAATCCTTTGGCGCGGGCTACAGATCGTAGCTTTGGTCGGAACTTCATGAAATTTGTCATGGATGTTAACAATGACATGTAGATGGGAACGAGTCATTTCGGGGTCGTGCGGCCAAAAAACATGGCCGCCAGCAGCCATCTTGGATTTTACTCTTTGCACATCAATTTTCTAAATTTTACTCTTTACATGACTAAATCCTTTGGCGCGGGCTACAGGTCGTAGCGTTGATCGGATCTTCATGAAATTTGTCATGGATGTTAACAATGACATGTAGATGGGATTTGTAAAGGCTGTTGACATTGACATGTAGATGGGGAACGAGTCATTTTGGGGTCGTTGCAATGGCTAAGAAACATGGCCGCCAGCAGCCATATTGGATTTCACTCTTTGCATGATTAAATCCTTTGGCACAGGCTACAGGTCGTACCTTTGGTCAGATCATTGTGAGATTTGTAAAGGCTGTAGATGGGAACAAGTCATTTTGGGGTAATTCGGAAAAAAAAACATGCCTGCCGGTGGCCATTTTATAATTTACTCTTTGCATCACTAAATCCTTTGGCACATCATAATCACCACATCCCTGATTCAATCATTATCAAACCTGTCATGAATGTTGATATTGACATGTACATCTTGTCTTACTTAGACATTTCAATTATAGCACCTTTCCTATTCCTCCATTTACTGTCAACTATTAAATTATTCCCCTACCTAAGTTGAGCTACAGTGTCATTGACACTTTCATTATTCCTGCGTCCTGACAATTTAATAGAACAAATAGTGCAGTCAACTGCGTAATTAAGTGTCACGTGACATGTACTTTCAGTTTCTACCTGCGTTACTCTGTTGCTGTGTATATAGATAGCTTTGTTGTACTGCTGTATACATTTTGATAGTCTGACATACATAAATCAAAATTTACATATACATCACCATGCTAATGAAATCAATCGACTGAAATGACTGTTCCGGTATGCCAATAATTAATCAATTATCAAGATATGCACAATCATGTTAATGTGGCGTCATCCTTGTTCAAGCCTGAAGTGTCACGTGCTTCCCCGGCGATCCCCGCTGTAATATCTTGTTCAAACATAGACCCGGGGTAATTGTATTCTGTAGAGGACATGGCTGTATATCAAGTTTGTGTTTGGTAACACTTTCCCCATGTTTACTGGTAATTTATTCAATAAAACGGCATTTTTAACACAGGTTATTGAAGAAAAACAAGCACCTGATTATGCCGATGTTGAAACCCAAGTGCCAATTGTCATCCAATGGGCCATAATCAGCCGACTCACTATTCCTTGTGCATCTGCTGTATAATGCCCTTGCAAAACCATTCTAGGATTTCCTTGGATGAAATCTTGGGAAAGGTTAAAGTTGGCTGAATCCATGGATTTCCTACCATTGAAAACATCTGTAAATCTCATATATATTTTGAAGACCTCTGTCTGTATGTCTGTATGTATGTATGTATGTATGTCATTTATACAAATCTATGATTCTCGACCGATCGGGACGAAACTGGTACGTATGTGTAGTTTGACCAGGCGGTCGTCGTTGTCGTATTGGCGAGCCTGTGCGGCGCCCGCTTCGCGCATGCGCAGACAAGATCTCGGAAACGGGTGGAGCTATCGACTTGAAATTTGCTATGTGAATGTATCTTGCCCCGGATACGAATTTTATCGGGTCGCCGAGCCCGTGCGACGCCAGCTTCGCGCATGTGCAGACGAGATCTCGGAAACGGGTGGAGCTATCGACTTGAAATTTGGTATGTGAATGTATCTTGCCCCGGATAAGAATTTTATCGGGTCGCCGAGCCCGTGCGACGCCAGCTTCGCGCATGCGCAGACCAGATCTCGGAAACGGGTAGAGCTATCGACTTGAAATTTGGTTTTTGAATAGCCTGGACAACGTCGGGCTGGGTAGAGCTATCGACTTGAAATTTGGTTTTTGAATAGCCCGGACAACGTCGGGCACATCGGCTAGTCTATACTATATATTTTGAGACTTCGTATATATGTGTGTACTTCATAGAATCCAAAACGCGTGTACAGATTGAGATCAAATTTCGTATGTAAGTGTAAAATCCCACCGACACCGCCGTAGATGTGTTTTCGAGAAGCTCTGAGCACCCTTTATCCACTCCCAGTCATCGAAATCAGCTCAAACGGCACGGCCGGGGTTAATAACGTCATTATATATATATATGAAGTCAGAGTCTCCAAAGTTATACCGGAACAAACACGTGTTCACGTCGTCTTGGGGGTCCACGATGGGAGTCTGACTTCAATGCAATGTTATCGCTCGAAACACGTGTTTACTTCGTGTTGAGGTTCACGATGGGAGTCTGACAATTGTTATCGCTCGAAATAGTACATTAGGACGGGAACGGCTGGACAGATTGAGCTCAAACTTCCTATCTAAAGGTAAAATACCACGTACGATGTCGTCCACGCGTTTTCCAGAAGCTCCGAGCACCCGTACTCCACTCCCAGTCATAAAAATCAGCTCAAACGGCACGGCCGGGGTTAATAACGTCATTATATATATATATACGAAGTCAACGTTATTAGCATCTGCATTGAGTGCATTTCCTAGAACGCAACACGTGTTTTACGTCGTCTTGAGGTTCACGATGGGAGTCATTTCAATGCAATGTTATCGCTCGAAACACGTGTTTACTTCGTGTTGAGGTTCACGATGGGAGTCTGACATTTCAATGCAATGTTATCGCTCGAAATATTATGCAGAAAGGCAGATCTCGGAAACGGGTGGAGCTATCGACCTGAAATTTGCTATGTGAATGTATCTTGCACCGGGTACAAATTTTATCGGGTCGCCGAGTCCATGCGACGCCCGTGCAGCGCATGCGCAGACGAGATCTCGGAAACGGGTGGAGCTATCGACTTGAAATTTGCTATGTGAATGTATCTTGCGCCGGGTACAAATTTTATCGGGTCGCCGAGTCCGTGCGACGCCAGCTTCGCGCATGCGCAGACCAGATCTCGGAAACGGGTGGAGCTACCGGGTACAAATTTTTCTTATTGAAACGCGTGGAGCTAAAAATTAAAAACAAATATTAAAAAAATGTCATGTTTCGGACAAGCCGCCGGTGGCGGGCTAACCTGCTAGTCTACTATATATTTTGAGACTTCCGTATATATGTCTGCTATAGACTCGAGAACTGCTGGGCCGATTGAACCCAAACTTGCTGTGTAAGGGTAAAAAGCCACAGGCAGTCTGCTCGGACCAATCGCGAGCCCGTGCGACCACTCCTTCGCCCTTCAACTGCCACCGTAATAGGGATTGATGGGTTAATCGCATGATAATTAATGAGCGTTTGTATATGACGCATCGCTATTAAAGAGCGTTTATATACACAAGTATATGTATGTATGGTCAACTCGGGACGGGAAATAACCCAAACTTGCTGTGTAAGGGTAAAAAACCACAGGCAGTCCACTCGGACCATTCGCGAGCCTGTGCGACCACTCCTTCACCCTTCAACTGCCACCGTAATGGGGATTGATGGGTTAATCGCGTGATAATTAATGAGCGTTTGTATATGACACATCGCTATTAAAGAGCGTTTATCTACACAAGTATAAATACGGCTCAATCGACCGTCTCGGAAACTGGGGATATCGAGACGAAATTTCGTACTTAGGGGTTCCAAGGGATGGGGGAGATTTTCGTTGGGTCAGTTTGTCTGCCCGAGGTGACCTTGACCTTGACACAGGTACCCACAAATGACCTTGGGCGGAATCTCGGTAGTCAGCGGTGACATCGATGTGAATTTTGTTATGTATGGTCAACTCGGGACGGGAAATATTTTGTCCACCCAACATGACCTTGACACAGGTACCCACAAATGACCTTGGGCGATATCTCGGTCGTCAGCGGTGACATCGACATGAAATTTGTTATGACGGTGAATATTTTTGTCGGGTTATATGATAGCATGCTGTCGGCGTGCCTGTACGGGTTACCTTCAAAAACAAAAATTAATGGATCGACCAAAGCCATGGGACGAATCCCGCCAGTGGCGGGCTAATCTGCTAGTGTTATATAAAACATAAGCGTGCTTCTATCATTATTATTAGGCATTTAAGAGTCACTATAAGTATCACAACAACTTCTCCAATGATAATTACTCTAATTTCAGATACAAACAGTTGAAGACATACTGATGGGAGAGTCATCAATGGATGAGGGAGAGATGGAGAATGGTAAGCCGATCCAATCTAACCAAATATCCCGTCATCACTGACAATTCTTACTTGCTCTTACAGGGGGCCTCTGGTGGCTCAGTTGATAAGGTGCGTAGTGCATTAGGCCAACATAAGCTGTGCAGCGATTGTGTAGCTGATTTGATTGCAGATGAAAGCAGATATGTCATCCGCACACAGCCTGATTCGTGTATCTGGGCCAGTTACTTTTCAGGGGTCATTGGTTTCTGATAATGTTTGTAACTCTTGGAAAAGAGAATTTCTAGATGCCCCCCCCCCCCCCCCCCCCCCCATAATGTGGTCAGAAATAAAATAATATCTTATTCGTATTTAAATTCGCGCAGTACTATTTTTCGCTCAGTTTTGAATTTGCACACCATGAGTCTTGTATCTGATGATAGTTTTAGTTTCATGAATAAACATGTGTATATTAAATACCTAAATAATCGACTCCTTTACCACAGCAGAATTATGGGTAATTTTTCAGGATTTAGTCGGAAATATGGCTTGTTGCCATTCATCGGAAAGCTCAAAAAATTACCCGTAATTCTGCTGTGGTTAAGGTAAGGAGTTGATTATTTAGGGCATTACTGAACATTAAAGACCATAACAACTGATTTACATCGAGTAGAACTGCACCATCATTTTTCCTTGAAGTTGGGTGTACAGTAAAACCGAACACCCTTCAGACCGGCCCTTCTGTTCGGTTTAGAGAGGTGTTCGGTTTACAGAAAATCGCAAAACCATCAGAATATATTGACGCCGTCAGTAAGAGTTATTGAGACCCGAACACCTCATTACTGATTACTTAAACTTTATTCAATAAACTACAAAATAAAACATAAATTGAAATAGATAAACATGCTATAATAAGAAATAAATATATATATAGATAAACCAGGAAATACGGAAACGATACATTTCACGGTGATTCGCGGTTTTTGAAAATGTAGATTTCAATTTTGAGCTATCGTTTTCCCGACGGCTCATTAATTGTGATAAGTTGATTTAATAACACTGTGATGGTAACAATAAACCACCGTACTGTACTTTTAACGAATTAGTATTTAGTTTGGACAATTGTTGTAAAAACAAAGAGTCCATTCCAGCACAATAGCTGATGTAAAAACAACGTGTCACTGCTCTAATTACCTGTGAAGTCACCATTGTTCAATCAGTTTGTGATACAAGCAAACATGTATCTACCGGTATCTGTATCTGCATGTATCTGAAGGTGGTGCAGTGCAGTAACCAATTCTGGTTTAGGCGCATCTAATTAGACACCTGTTGTTTTAATCCGTTTCAAAGCTTTGCCGATACAAAAGACCGCTAATTAAATTGGTACGCTTATTCAATAGTACAAAAGTACATTACCTGTGTGCACGCGCGTTCCTCTGGTATCGCTTTCGGAATTTATTTAAAATAAGATTAAATATAAATACGGCAGTATCATTTTATTCTCAGGCATTATATTCGTTTTAGTTTGTAAATAAATTTGATTAATGTACCAATTTAAGAACACTTTGCCCGTTTGTAACTAACTGTTGTCATTGACGGTGATCGAGGTCACACTCAGGTCAACTCAAAAGCAGAAACGTTCACATCATTACCTTTTAACTGATTGCATTCGGTCTCTTCCATCGCTTTAAGCATTCGGATTTTGGAGGTAAACACTAGTGTATTTGTTCACGTTTGGACTAATAAAGCTGCCTGGTATTCGGAGTACAGAGGTTTCGGATTACATAGGTAATAATTAGTGACAATGCACTTGGGTAAATTCGGGACCGAACAACTCGTTCGGAATGGAGAGGGGTTCAGATTGTAGAGGGTCCGGTTTGGAGAGGTTTCACTGTATAATTATGTTCCGAGTAATTATTCTGGTATTTAAATAGTTATGAACATTATTGAAATGAACTCAAAAGGAGTAAAGCAACAACCGTGGAGGCTGCTGACTTCAGAAAAATAAACAATTTTTTTGGTGTATTTTAAATAGATGGGTTGACATTAGAGCCCGAAGACGCCATAGCACGTCGCCGCCGCCAGCCATATTGGCCACAAGCCGCCGCCAGCCATATTATCCTAATGTCAGCCACATTAAAAAAAACTGTGCCACCGGAATTGTAAAATGGCTGAGTCATGTGCTTATATGTCAAGCACAACTGTACTGTGAATCGTAAAGAACTAAGCCGATTTGCCTAATACGCATGGACACTGCTTGGTTGTTATATTATCAGAACACCCGGGCCTCTCAATGTGGAATAGACTAATCCAATGCATGCTTTCATATAACTGAATGGGAACATCCATTCAGTATTGAAACTTGAAAGAGTTAAAATATAAATTGTGTATTTCGACACGACTCAGTCTCAGACATCACTGGCATTGGACAATATATGCACATAACCTCTAGAATAGAATAGAAAATAGTTTGAAATATTATATATCATTACTATCGGATTCATTCTTCAATGACGCATGCATGCATATATCGCAAGATCGACACCAGTCTGATAGCAGTCTGAAGTCGATAGAAGTCCCAATGTAACATTTACAGATTAGGTGGAAAACTACTTAGTACATCCATGCAGGTTTGTGGTGAACCCGTAGAATTCCAGTCCACACGTATTATTTTGGTGTTGGGCTTTTCCACAATTGCGAAAATAAACGAAGGACTTGGGTCTATAACTGGGGATAAGGACAATTTCGGATAAGAAAATAGGCTGAATGATAACATCTCAGCCGGCTGAGCCGCCATATTTCATCAGCCACAAATGTCGCGCCGAGCTGGATTAGCTAGCTAACCAGCCACGAAATTAGTTGAGCCAGCCTCGAAAACTATTTGTCATGGCTTCGGGGTCTAGTTGACATAATAAATTGTCTATCACCACGATGCCATTACAATCTTCTGGATATGGAGACCTGCGTTCGTGCACCTTCAGCCAAGAATATTTGTATCTTCATAAAGATTGCAACATCAAAGATTTTGCAGTAATGCCCTATATAATCGACTCCTTATTCAACCACAGCAGAATTATGGGTAATTTTTCAGGATTTAGTCGGAAATATGGCTTGTTGCCATTCATCGGAAAGCTCTGTGTGCCATTTTTATAAATTTTTAAGCCATTAGTGCGATAATTAACTTGAACAAATGTCAACTTTGCCCATTCATATTTGGTATATGGATCTTTCACAACAGTAATCTCCATCCAGTTCGAAAACCAAGTTTGCCTTATTATTTGTACCTGAATTATGGCCCATTGTTTATCTTTAGGAGATCGCTAAAAGTCAACAATTTAAAAATTCTTTTCTGACAGTCACTCCTTCAGGCAAATTCATTGAGCGCCATCTATGATGTGCAACTCTTTTCCAATATTGTTGTGATTTGGTGGCATATGGAAATTATTTTCCATTCCAAGAGTTAGGGGCCTTGTCTTATATTTAGACACTCTTTGTGCTATGATTATTATTTTCTCCAAGGGACCTGTGATTGTGAGTGTAGGGAGTATAGGGAGTCTCGCATGATATTATAAGAGAATACACTGGCTTACAAGGTCAAGGTAAATATTGTTAGGCCAATGTATTCTCTTATATATGCAAGAATGGCACAGGATTTTCACACAATTTCAGGAAGTTCCAGTTATGGAAGCATTAAATAATTCATACTTTTGCACTCACAACTTGTCATATGGTAATGTTACCTACAGCTATCAAGTGTTAGTTTCTCAATATTAATTTCCCACAGAGACATAACTGACTGTCGTCATTGACAATGGATTTTGTTTTCAAAAACATTTATATGATATTACGGTTTTCTTTTAAAGACATATTTGATAAGTTAATAGTACTCAGGTGCTATGCCAACCTGGGGATTGTAGCATTCTACTACCATCACCAATAAATTTCCAAGAAATCGACCATACTTACCACTCCATAGAAAACATCGTCTGAACTACGCTCAATTACACCAAAATAACTAGTTTGAGCAAGATTATTCTCAATTTATATTGATCAACCCACCAGAGTGTTTAACCCTTTACCCAACAAACCGGCCAAAACCGGCCAAATAAAGCTTCAACAGCCTAAAATATCTTCGGTCTGTCTCAATAGAACCATACAAATATGGATATCATTGGAACCGGCTCCTTGACCACATTGTGATAGTTACAGTTATGCCCTGTGCCAATGCATTCTCATATATATGCGAGTCGACCATAGGTCGCCTCGCATATATAAGAGAATGCATTGGCCTAAAAAAATCTTTGTTTAACACTTTTTACCATTTTTTCTTACATTCTTTAACAATTTTATAATTTTTAATGTGTTAAGCCAATGCATTCTCTTATATATGCGAGGCGACCTATGGTCGACTCGCATATATAAGAGAATGCATTGGCACAGGGCCCTTCTGTTGGGTAAAGGGTTAACATCACTTTAACTGTTTGTTATTTTCAGATATCACAGAATGTACACATACTGAATCACGGAAAAATAAGTAAGTATTAACTAAGAGGTTTAGATTGGAGAACGTAAAGCATCAGACTTCAAGCATTGAATAACTATCCCATTTCCGCCTGCCGGGAAATTATATTATACTGTCAGTAAAGTTATATTTTATTTCAAAATTAAATCCTTGCAACTTTAGTCAGGATACGCAAAATGAAATGTGCTTAAATTTCGACCCACACCTATAAAAGTACTAAAATAGATTTTTTCCTCTAAAAGTACATAAAAATCAACCACTACATTGAAAGGTCCTTAAATTTAGCATAAAATGGTTTGCATTGGTCCATTTATTGGAAATCTCAAGCAAAAACTTTTAAGCCGCAACGTCGTTCAGCCAATTTTAATATTGTTGATATCGATTACTTTAAATAACTATCTGGATTTCCCACCTCCGCAGAATGTCATCAACGTGTATTGCCACATGTCGGCATGCGCAGTCTCAGCCAATAGTGCAGTTTAACACGTTTCTTTCGGGAAAATGCCTATCGGAAAATGCATTTTAATCAGATTTGGGGGAAAATGTATGAATGGATAAGAGCTGTGAAAGGAAATAAGTATAAAGTCTAGACTATTTACTATGCAAGAAGGAGTTAGACGTCATTTCACCATTTTGAACACTGTAAACTAACGTAGAGTGATGTGTTTATTGAAGGTTACGATAGTAAAATGGTCCTTAAAAAATATTTAACCAGCGCTCAAAAAGTTATAAAAAAGTGGTCAAATTTGATTCCCAGGAAAGAATACGAATCCTGTTAGTCATTGTTTTCATTAGTTGTCAGTGAGTCACAATATGCATAATATTATGTCTATAATAATATGAGGCTACTATACTCATGTCTAACAATTCATGCTCGATGTTATGCAGTTTTTCAATAGGTTATAGTTGAACTACCATTGGATGGTATGGTAATGCCCTAAGTAATCGACCCCTTAACCGGAGCAGATTTATGGGTAACTTTTCAGGATTTAGTCGGAAATATGGCTTGTTGCCATTCATCGGAAACTTTCCGATGAAATGGCAACAAGCCATATTTCCGACTAAATCCTGAAAAGTTACCCATAATTCTGCTTTGGTTAAGGGGTCAATTATTTAGGGCAATACTGTATCTCCCACCATACTTTATGGCATATAGGAATCAGCCTAGAGGTTTCAAAATGGGAGACGTCAATTCTCCCTGTTTGGTTATCAGGGAGAAATAACAATTACTGGATTTCAATTTACACCAAATCATCAGCCTTCTATTATCAAATAAGTATCCTACAACACAAGATCCCATTTAGAAAACCATTATAGTGAGTAAGAACACCATTATAATCAGTAAATATACTTTAAATATGTTGTTGGACATATACATACTGATATATGAGAGAGAAGTCACTTCTCCTTGGAACAAGAATAGGGAGAAATGGCACATTTTAGGGAGAAGATGTCTCCCAAGTCACCCTCCAGACTGGTCCCCAGTCTGTTAATGTCATGTAGCTATAGAGTGCTTATATTGTGAATTCTGCCTTCATATTTTGGGCTAGTTGGGATGCAGTCTCTTTGAAAAGCTGATGAAACTCCTATCTGATGTACTTATCTAGATATATCCATTATATTTCATTTCTACGACGACACGGCATTCTCAACATGACGTAATATACCGTTTCCAAATATGGAGTGAATTCCCGGCATAGTAAATGTTCGTGAGAATTGTAGTATTTAGTCATAAATACAAGATGTGAAAGAATAATCAGTCCTGAATATCGTTGACTGATAAAAACTCGAAGATGATGTCTCCTATATTGCGATGAATAAAATGAATTATGGATATATCGCCTGTATTGAGTTTTCAACAATAGTTGAGTTAGACAACGCGTGGGAAAATTGTCAACACATCTTTGTCTTTGACCTTTGATCTGTGAAGTGATCCGTTATGCCATAAACCAATGAAATCGCGCAGTCTGTGCCACTCTAATGAAATGGAGGCAATCCCTTCAATACAGAAACTTCTTTTAATAGAGATATCCTGAGATGTACATCCAATAGGTGAGATGGTGACAGAGTGAATGGTGCATTTTGTAATATAAAATTGCAAAAATTTGGTAAAATAACCGTTTTTGTGTCTGTCTGTCTGTCTGTCTGTCTGCAACCTTAGCCATGTGTTATAATATAGGATCTCCACTGTATATAATATAAATATCTTATACTAGCTTATACTATATCTTATACTAGCTTTGTGCATTAGGGGCCTGCTATATATATACATACTATTTAGTAATTGCTACCTCAATATATCAGAGTGCAAATAGGTTCATATTGGACCTAAATAATTTTATTATGGAATAAGCCCATAGTGGACTTATACTCGTTATTCCGTTGGATGGCGCAGGCCACATTGAAAGCACATATATAAAGAACATGCATCTTGTGCTGCAATAGGCCCATATATTGAGCTTATTTGGTTGTTTTTTTTTCATTTATTCAAAATTTTGAAAAACTAACACCGTTATAACCTCCGCCAGGGTACCCCGAGTCACCACACCAGTTTTGGTTGAAATTGGACCAGCAGTCTGGGAGAAAATTCCAGACAGAATGACAGACATACTTCTCCTAAGCTTTTCCTAAGCTTGTCCTTACTCTTTTATAGATATATAGATAAATATGGTATCATCAACATCATGGAAATATCAGTAAATTCCAATCTGTTGACCAATTAAAATTATGATTTCTTCTAAGATGTTCTTATTTTCCCCACCGCCGCTAGTTTCAAGAAACAGAATTACAATGAAGTTCTTGAAGAGGTATGTAAAACCTTTTTATGTATATTTCTTTGGATAGGTATTTAATTTTTTTAAACATTAAGAGTTTGTGAACTAATAAACATGCATTGCATTCATTTCTGTTGGGATGTATCTATGGTTCCCAAGCATGCACCTGCATTGTATCAAAACAAGCCCTCTACATACATTTGTCTAAATTTGGAAAATTCACTCCCACCCATAGATAAGGCTGCAACGATGCAAAATTTCATGATGTGCACATTGCGATGTTTATGTGATGATGCAGTGCACATCACGATGCAGAATTGCTAGTTGCCACTATGGATTAATTCAACCTTTGTTGCAGGAATCAAGTTGTTCACTGCCCACATAGCATCTTCAACCTGGTTCCTGCAATTATGAAGTGTAAATTAATCTACTGTATCTTCCTCATTCAATCCCTATAAATAAATGTTGACAAGCCCAATACTTCATTGTTGTCAGCTACAGTAATGCCCTAAATAATCGACTCCTTAACCACAGCAGAATTATTGGTAATTTTTCAGGATTTAGTCGGAAATATGGCTTGTTGCCATTCATCGGAAAGCTCTCACTGGGAGCTTTCCGATGAATGGCATCAAGCCATATTTCCGATTAAATCCTGAAAAATTACCCATAATTCTGCTGTGGTTTAGGGATCGATTATTTAGGACATTACTGTAGGATTTGATGAGTTTTTAATGCAAAAGTATGCTTTTTGTAAATCGCGACACATCACATCAGACATTCCTGATGCATTGAAATCACGATGAATCATTGCAGCCCTTACCCATAGATACGAAACAGAGTTTAGCGATGACCCAATTAAGAAAATTCCTCTCTGACCGATTATCTGGATGCACAATCAGCATAATTCCGATATGTATGTATGTTCAGAGTTTGATCCTATAGACTCGTTGAACCCCGTATCTAGGGTTTATGCTGCCACTTACCAAATTTGCCAATGGCAAAAAATAAATAAATTATTTAGCAAAAAGTTTGGCAAGTGGGTTTCTAATTCTGTGATCTAGTCAGAAAAGATTATCAAAGCCAGTGCAATAGTTTAAATCCCCTGGTATTTTCTCCCCACCCTGGGTATTCCACCCCCACCAGCGAAGGATCCAGGGATGTTTTGATACCTGCTACAGGTTTGGCGCCCAAACTCTGGAGACCCAAATATCCCCAAATTCCAAGTGGATAGTATTTATTCAAGTCAGATTTTCCATATTTTCAAGGAATTTTTCTATAATTCAACAACATGTAATGCAAATCATCAACCTGCAGATGATATACCGTAGTCTATTATATAGAGCCTTTATTTGCACAATCAAGTGTCCAATACTGATTTTTTAAACATCCAAATTTATATGGGGACATACTCAAATACAGAACAGGTGTCCCCAAAAAATCTCTGGATCCTTCCCTGACCCCCACCCACCCGTATAATTTTTTTTCTCACACTTGATGGGGGACGGTGGGCGGGCGGACGGGCGGCCTGTTTTGCTTATAACTCAACCGTTTATTGACGGATTTTTTTGGTGTGTGAGTACATATCCATGCACGTAAGCTGCAGACAAAAAATCGGGTTCGTCCGCACATTTATTACAGAGTTATGGCGGCCCTTTGCCATTTTTCACTGATTTTAGGCTCGTTAGCGCGATAACTTCAACAAACGTTATCCGATTTAATTGAAATTTGGTATATAGGTGTCTCCCAAGAATATCTCGGATGAGTTCGAAAACCAGCCTGGTCCGATAAAATTTGATAGAGTTATGGCCCTTAATTAGTCATTTTTTACGAATTTTCAGCTCGTTAGCGCGATAACTTCAACAAACGTTATCCGATTTGATTGTAATTTGGTATATAGGTGTCTCCCAAGAATATCTCGGATGAGTTCGAAAACCAGCCTGGTCCGATAAAATTTGATAGAGTTATGGCCCTTAATTAGTCATTTTTCACGAATTTTCAGCTCGTTAGCGCGATAACTTCAACAAACGTTATCTGATTTGATTGAAATTTGGTATATAGGTGTCTCCCAAGAATATCTCGGACGAGTTCGAAAACCGGCCTGGTCCGATAAAATTTGATAGAGTTATGGCCCTTAATTAGTCATTTTTCACGAATTTTCAGCTCGTTAGCGCGATAACTTCAACAAACGTTATCCGATTTGATTGAAATTTGGTATATAGGTGTCTCCCAAGAATATCTCGGTCCCGTTCGAAAACCGGCCAGGTCCAATAAAATTTGATAGAGTTATGGCCCTTAATTAGTCATTTTTTCGCAAATTTTCAGCTCGTTAGCGCGATAATTTAACAAACATCATCCTATTTGATTGAAATTTTGATATATAGGTGTCTCCCAAGAATACCTCGGACGAGTTAGAAAACCGGCCCGGTCCGATAAAATTTGATAGAGTTATGGTCCTTAAGTAGTCATTTTGTACGAATTTTGAGCTCGTTAGCGCGATAACTTCAACATATGTCATCCGATTCAAATAAAATTTGGTATATAAATGTCTTCCAATAATATCCTGGACTAGTTCGAAAACCAGCCTGGCCCGATAATATTTTATAGAGTTATGGCCCTTAATTAGTCATTTTTCGTGAATTTTTAGCTCGTTAGCGCTATAACTTCAACAAACGTCCTCCGATTTGTTTAAAATTTGGAATAGACATACTTGCCAAGAATATTTCGGACGAGTTCGAAAACCAGCCTGGCCCGATAAAATTTTATGGAGTTATGGCCCTTAATTAGTCATTTTTCGATTTTACCTATTAATTATTCTACCGATACTGATGCACACCATTTGGCGGTAGTCACCGGCGGTAAGCCACCGAAAACGAGACACAGCATCTCTGATGCCACCTCTTGTATTATTAAGTTATGTAATGAATAGAACACGTGCACTTTTTGTAACATAAAACACCCAGCAGCTACATATGACAACAATAACTTCTTATGTTGTCAATTATTTGGCTTTATATATTCATGAAACAGCGAGAAATTATCTCTATCCGAGAACAAGTTAATTGAGTCAGGGTTTGGGGTGGGGGAGGGAATATACCCATGCCTGGATATCCCCCCCACACTCCAAACAACCGTGATTTTGTCTTGGAAAACGTTAATTTCTAGCCGTTTCATACACAATTTAAAATCATTCATGTGTGGGGAATTCCGACATAAAATAGTATCACGAAGGTAAACAGAGATATAATTTTGGCAGTGGTGGGATAGCATCGGTAAATTCACCCTCTGGGGGACCTCATTCTGCAAATAACAGACACACTATTCTCAGGCATGGCTGGAAACTCAATAAGAAGTAAAAGATCGAGGTTTCATAAAATTTACCTGGAACCATGAATACATCTTTATTCTTTAAATGGACATGGCTCATTTGAGTATATCCATATTATATTTACTAATACCTATTTTGTTACCAGGGATAATATAGGTTTATAAATACACAAATTAATGATATATACATGTAGAGACTTTATTTATAAAAAAAACTTATCAAAGTCATAGAAATTTAGGCATAAAAAATAGAAACACAGAAACACACCTAATTTTTTATGACTTATGAACTGTTTTAAATTTTCTGAATAAAAGTGCAACAAGAGCTATTTAATTTCACCATATCAGGAATAGACTGACAAGGAACTCTCTGTATTAATTGTTTCATGCTGATGATAAATGGACTTTTTAGATTTTGTGACTTGAGTAAGTCTTTCTGCAAATTTATGAAGTTCATTTAATATAAAAATATTTGATGTACTTAAAATTTGTCTGCGAAACTGGACCAGAATGTGACAAAAGTGAGTATTACCAGGTATAATTTAAGTCTTCAATCCTTTATGCTACAAGGACCATCAGCTCTTAAACCTTCCATGACTGGAGCTTCCTGAAATTTTGCAAAAGCCATGTGCCGATGCATTATCTTATATATGCGAGTCTCCTTCAGTGAGCCTCATATATATCAAGAGAATACATTGGTCTAACAATATTTACCTTGACCTTGTATGCCAGTGCATTCTCTTATATATGTGAAGCTCCCTATGGGAGACTCACATATATAAGAGAATGCTTTGGTACAGGATCTTAATGCTGCACCAGTGCTGCTCCCGTCATGATAGGGTTAATAGGCTTAACTCTTTCTTTACTGAATAGATTCTCCCATTGAGTTATAGAAGGATACATTAGAATGGTCTATTATTCATCGGAAGGGGTGTTTAGGACTCAGAGCTTTGATGGGTAGGTTCCTCGACTCTAATCAAATATTTTTTACCCCCGAAGCCAAAGAAATAGTAATTTAGGAGCGTCTGATCAGATTGAGTACTTTTAATTTCAGACTATAGATACTTCCCAGAAGAAGAGGCCTAACCAGAATGAGACTCCCAGAGGGCGGGATAGTCTCACTAAATTCATCCTCTGGGGACCTCATTCTGCAAATGACAGACACACTATTTCCAGGCTTGTGTTTGATCAAATTTTCCTTTGTCCTTTACAGATGGACCAACTCGAAAAACAGCGATACGATTTGTCAGATGATCTATATGTCGAAGAAATGGTTAATGGTATGTTAAATAGCAGGAAGCAATATGTTTACTTTCTAAGACCATTCCTCATTTATGATGCCGAGGAACTGGGTACTCCAGCCATCATTATGGGATAATTGTTGCTTTAATTAAGTCCAGTTCCTTTTATTTTGAGTACATGACACATAAACTTGAATCAATATTTAGATTTCTTTAGGAGCTTATTTCTTCTTGGAAATAAATATTAGCCATATAACATTGGTATAATAACCGCCCTGGCTTTAGTAAGGCACATACAGGTGATATGCAGGGATTTGGCTAGAGTGTCTCTGATGGGGTGGGGGTAACCACTATTGAATTTCGATTTTCAACACACCGCCCCCCCTCCTTGAACCAAACTGAAATGTCCCAATTCAGGCTTTCCATGCAACTGTGTTATTTGCAACTTAACACAAACACACCCCTAAGGTTCGAAATTTTCCAATGTGCATTATGGGGCGTTGGGGCACATGCTCTCTCCCTGCCCTGCTCAAAGGGGGACACATGGGAACTCAAACTTTATAGAAATTGGCAAGAGGTACCTCAGATATCAGCTAAAACACCATTGTGTCAATTTCAATGTAAATATTATTAGGCCTAGAGCTGAAACGGTTAGACTGATAACCGGTTAGCATCCGGTTAACGACGTAACCGGTTAGAACAAAATGAACCGGACGAAACCGCATCCCGATCTGTCAGTTGAATGTGAACGTGAATAATGCCCTGGTATCCTCAAAATATTAAGTTAAATGATGCAAAACTAATACTAAACCCTGTGTCACCGATAGTAGAGTGCAATGCAAGCATTAATTGGTACTGAGTAGCAATTCTCGAACTGTCTGGAAGTGTCGGCGACCTTCAATCAATTCCGGCCCTTTGAAGTTTTCTCTGATCTTCCGACGAGAGCATGTGTGCAGTCACTGTGTATCAAGGCGGGATAGTTCAAAGCAATGACGTCACTGAATCAGTGAAACTGTCATCTGATTGACACGTACCCCTCAGACTCGGTATTATTTCGTGTTGAAATTTGAGAAGGGATGACGGCTATCGATCTATTCTCTGCGATAATTAACGATAAATGTTATTAAATGGAATCGCGTAAATCGGAAGTGTGCTATATATAGCTTTGAGTTATTATGTTTTAGTCTTTATTTATAATTCATTGGAGGATATACCAATGATGGTAATGATATATTACAGATCTTTAATGTATAGTTTTGTTACTCGTTTTACCAATACCCAATTACCCATACTATTCTTACACATTTTACAGATGCCCAAGCATGCTGATCACTGGCAATTGCAAATAAGCGATCCCCTGCCTTTCGCAAATTTCACTTGCTCATTCCCCATCACGAGAGCCAGCAAAAGAACAGTGAATGCGTATTTTTGAATATCGTTAAATGCCGTGAATAAGGTCTTTATTTCAGCTACTATTTCTCACCTAGGTTTGTGCCTGGAGCATAGCAAATGTCGGCATAATTAGTCAGAGAGAAGTCCACTATAAATTGGCGGTTAACCGGTTGAAATCCGGCTAACCCCAATGGTTAACCGGTTAGAAGAATGGCCGGGTCAACCGTTTCAGCTCTAGTTTGGCCAATGTATTCTCTTTTATATGTGAGACTGCCTATGGGAGACTCATATATAAGAGAATGCATTGGCACAGGGTTTTTTGCAAAATTTCATGAAGCTCCAGTCATGAAAGGATTAAAGTGGCACACTAAGTCAAGTGTTTAGTTTAATAAAGTGCTTTAAATCTGATTGATTCAACTTTTAGTCTAAAACAACAAATTTCACACCAAATATTGATTGGAAAATCAAACTATCAGAAGAATATCAACCAATATTTGGTCTGAAATTTCCAACTGATGTTATATCAGGCTTGAAATGTTCAACTGTTGAAAATTTCAATCAATAAGTTTAATTTTAATCATAGAGCTCCATGTAAGTGTGGTATTAATTGTTGTTGAGTATATTTAAAAAAACAAAAACAGAAATTCCTTGTAACCCTTCCATGATGGAGCCAGGGTTCGCGCTGCAGCTTGCCAAATTTGCCAATGGCAAAAAATATTTTCATTTGGCAAAAATTTTGGCAAACAGTTAAACGACCGTGGTTAATATGCGAGTCGGGGGGAAAAACGATGTTCTGTAAATTTTTCATTGAGGCTGATGTAAGTAGATACCGCAAAAGGTATTATTAATTTGTTTTGACGGTTAATCCTCCCTTTGTCCGTTTGGTTTATGGACGCATGTATATAGTCATTGTAACAATTCAACGCATGTAGTCATTGTAACAATTTATATTAATGCCGACATTATATTATAGCACATATTTATATTACCGAACATAAGACAATAGGTTATTCAGCCGATTGTGAATGACGACGGATTAATTTATGGCTCGTTGATTTCAGCAGTAATACAAGGTGAAATTAGCAATAAATATCTAAGCGACACCTGCCTGGAAACTACGTTTAATGTTGCTACACAGTCATCATGTATGCTTGATGACTGTGTAGCAACATTAAACGTAGTTTCCAGGCAGGTGTCGCCTAGATATTTATTGCTACTTGAGATTTATAAATAATACTAACTTTTCTAGTAGCTTATTTTACCTGTGTCTATGGTTAGTTTTTAACAAAGATAAAAACATGATAATTTCTCCAAATATACGCGCAATTAAATTTGGCAAATATTTTTTTAATTTGGCAAATAATAATTTAATTTGGCAAAAATTTTGGCAAGAGAAAATTTTTGTCCAGCGCCAACCCTGGATGGAGCTTCCTGAAATTTTGCGAAAACCCTGTGCTAATGCATTCTCCCATAGGGAGCCTAACATATATTAGAGAATACATTGGCCTAACAATATAAAGCCAGTGCATTCTCTTATATATACGAGGCTCTCTATGGGAGACTCGCATATATCAGAGGATGCACTGGCACATCGCACCAGCACAGCGCAGCTCCCGGCATGAAAGGGTTAAATTGTTATAATGATTAAATCACATGGTGATGAAGAACATGAGGTCACAAAATATTACAGGGTAGTGTAGTAAGTTGTATATAAGAATTACACAAATATTTTGATGTTATGGTTTCAAAGGGTTAATGCAGACTTCTTTTATTTACAGAAGAGATTAGATTATCTCTGGAGAATGAAGGCATTCAGGTTGTACCTGATGAAATCTCTAACGACTTCCTGGTCCCGGAATGTGAAATACCTTCAGAATTATACGTACCAAACTCAAATCAAGATCGGAATTCTTCAAAAAATCTCGATAATTCAACATCAGAGGTTCCTATTTATGAGAAGCCATGTGATCAATCTCAAGCTGAAAATTTAGACCATTCAAGTCATTCCCAGGTCCCAAGTTATGATAATGATGGGCGAAAGTTAGAAAAAAATAGAAAGGACAACATGCATGAACAAGCAACACAGACTGAGCCAAGCCCAATTAGAACTGATTGCTGTGTTGGTCCCGATAGTAACCATTCGGCAGATATTGAAATTCAGACAGAAAAAGTCCAGTTATATGACCGAGCATCATCACCAATTACCGTGCCATACAGGAATACCGAGACATCCACTCAATGTTCGCTTTCTGAACTGTCACTGACTGAAGCGAGATACCAACTGAGTCAAGAACAGTATGATAATGAACCAACAGCGAGGTACGAAATCAATGAAGAACTCTATCATAAGGAGGTTACGCAAATGGGGAACATGGAACAAATAGCAGCAGTAACATCAACTAGTTATGAAAATATTGAGAACAGTTATTGTTTGAGACCGAGAAAAATAATATAAGTGAATTAAAGTATATATGGTTTTTCATATTAGAATGCATGGTTCACACAGGGCAGCCATGATGAAATTTCAGGGTCATTTCCCAACAATTCGCAAGATACAAAAATATCTCAATGAAGTTCAAAAATCATGTTCATATGATTCTCTTACCTGACTTAATGGTCCTAAGTTTGACTATTTTTTTAAAGCTATTTTAAGGCCATTAGCCGGGTAACTTGTACAAATGTCAACAAATTCCATTCATGTAACATTTGGCATAAAGATCTTTCACAATAATATCTTGAAAATAATATCTTGAGTCTCCCATAGGGAGCCTCGCATATATAAGAGAATGCACTGGCTTACAAGGTCAAGGTAAATATTGTAAGGCAATGTATTCTCTTATATATATCTCTTATATATCCCTGTGGGCGACTCACATATATAAAAGAATCTATTGGCACAGGGATTTCACAAAATTTCAGGAAGCTCCAGTTATGGAACGGTTAAAATATCTTCTTCTCCGAAACAACCTGCCTGATTAACATGACATTTGGTGTGTATGGTTCTCAGATGGTTGGCATTCAGATTTGTTCCAATGGGATTGATCTGAGCAGAGCTACATGACTTTCAGTGGTGGAATTTACATTGATCATTCAGGCTGTTTTAGGAGCACAGATTCTATAAGTTATGAGATAGAATTTGTAATGTCATATTCAGGAGCTGCTAACCCTCCCAAGGCCGCAATTAGTGTGTCTGTCATTTGCAGAATGACGTCCCCAGAGGTGGGGTAGCATCACCAAATTCACCATCTGGGAACCCATTCTGCTTATAGGCCTCAACCGCTATGGGAGACCTAGGATCATATTAAATTTCCCAAATTGAAGTTGATGATGTTCACCTAGGGCCCTGCGAATCGAGCATTTTCATTTCGAATCGAATCTCGAATCGTATCAGCCAAATGATTCCGAATCGTCTCGAATCTCAAATCGTATCATTACATCAGTCGTATCAATAGTGAAGATGTAGATCAAACTCCATGCAGGGGTTACCTCCCTTGATGACTCGGTAAGACCGCTGCTACCGGCGACATTTTACACATTTGGTGGACTTCCGCGATATTAAGATATATATACTAAGCGAACAGAGCAACATGCTGCCCTCGTTAAGCACTCAAAATATTGAACAAAATTTGTATAAAGTTTGGACCTGATGTTTGAAAAGTCCCACTAAAACCGAAGAACTATATTTCGAAACGGTGTGATTCGGTACGACATTGTCACAACTCGAACGACAAGTCAAACACAAGAATTTTAAAGATTCTGCATTTTTGACGAGTAGCGTTCGAAAATCGTCAACAAAACTACCGCTCTGATTTTCCATTCTGTCATTATATTTTAGTGTGGGAATTATTCTCAAAGCAAATTTGACTTTGGAGTGATAGGTTTTCGCCATTTTTGCTGGAAAATCCCATGCTAAATATAGAAACACAGACTAGTACCCAGCCGGTTACAGAGTCAGAAAGGAAGCATGACTGGTGCGCTCTGGTAGAGATTGGATGTAGATATCACTTTACTGAGTGTATCAATTTACTAACTTCGTTATGTGATTGTCAGAATATATTGTATATATTATCCATAAATGGATCAAATTCGCATTTAACCAATTAAGTGCGCAATCTTTGTGGCTATCTCTGCTATATAATATCGAAATGTTATCATAAGCAATAATGAAGTCAGTAAGCATTCACGTAGCTGAAGTTCGACATGAAATTTTGCCAGATCAGTTTCATTAGTCTTCCAATGCTTCAGTGGTCTATATAGTAAAGCTCAATCTACAACATTGTTTGTAATGTGTGGTCTTTCGATGGTATCATAAACTATCTTCGCGAAAAAGCAATATTGTCCATTGCCGGAATGAGAATACAACTGGTGCCAGTGATTCGATACAATTCGAATCTGGACAGCCGATTTGGAATCGAATCGAATCAGACGAAAGATTCCGAATCGCATCGAATCGATTCGCAGGGCTCTATGTTCACCCATTAGTCACCTCGATTATGCATTTTATCTTCTGCAAATTAGGGGATATAGAAACTTCCTAGAAGGAAAAAAGTAACTAAAAAAATGTAAATTTGAGACTTCCCAGAAGATGAGGCATAAGCAGAATGAGGTACCCAGATGGTGAACTTGGTGATGTTAGCTTGTTGTGCGGAATAGCATCACTAAATTTACCGTCTGGGGACCTCATTCTGCAAATGACAGCTAGACACACCATTTGCAGACTTGAAACCTCCTCTTATTGAATTCTATTGAAACTTCACGTTTCAGTGAACAGTAACTTGATGAAACATGATTTTTGGGATGTAATATTTAATTGGGTAACTTCGTTGTGGAACTGGGATTGAACATTTTTTCTAGTGGGAATGGCGGGCCAAATAGGGAAAGAGTTTGTGGACATAAAACTTTGCACCCATCCACATACAGTATCAATTTAAATTCCTCTATAACAGAAACAACAGTACATGTATATTGTCCTCCGCGGTGTCTCTGGATGTTTCATATTATGATCTAGATGTTGTAATCATGTCTATAGGTAGGGCCTGTTAAAATTGTAAGCATGTGTAGTTAAAGATGTAAATCTCAAAGAAGCCGATCACCCTTGCCCCTGATGCCTCAATCATACCTCTTTTAGCTCAACTTTACAAATTCAAGTTTGAGCTATTGCGATGGGTTGGTATGAACGTATCTGCTATCCGTGTGTGCTCGTGTGCATCTGTCAACGATTTCCATTAGCACGGGCTACAGGTCGTATCTTTGGTTGGATCATTATAAAATTTGGCATGGCTGTTGACATTGACATGTCGATGGGTGTCATTTTGGGATCATTCGGCAAAAAAAACATGGCTGCCAGTGGCCATCTTGGATTTCAAAATTCAATCCATTAGCACGGGCTACAGGTCGGAGTGTTTGTCTGATCATCATGAAATTTGTCGTGGATGTTAAGATTGACATGTAGATGGGAACGAGTCATTTTGGGGTCATAAAACATTGCCACTGGCAGCCATCTTGGATTTTACTCTTTGCATGAATATAACTTATTCGGCACGGGCTTCAAGTCGTACCTTTGGTCGGATCATCATGACATTTGTCATGGCTGTTGATATTGACATTTAGATGGGAAACGAGTCATTTTGGGGTCATTCGGCAAAAAAAACATGGCTGCCAGTGGCCATCTTGGATTTCAAAATTCAATCCATTATCACAGGCTACAGGCCGAACTGATCGTCTGATGATCATGATATTTGTCATGGATGTTAATATTGACATGCAGATGGGAACGAGTCATTTTGGGTTCATTCAGCCATAAAATGTGGCTGCTGCAGCCATCTTGGATTTTAATCTTTGCATGACTAAATCCTTTGGCACGGGCTTCAAGTCGTACCTTTGGTCAGATCATTATGAAATTTGTCATGACTGTTGACATTGACATGTAGATGGGAACGAGTCATTTTGGGGTCATTCGGCAAAAAAAATCATGGCCACCAGTGGCCATCTTGGATTTCAAAATTCAATCCATTAGCACGAGCTACAGGTCGGAGTGTTTATCTGATCATCATGAAATTTGTCGTGGATGTTAATATTGATATGTAGATGGGAACGAGTCATTTTGGGGTCATTTGGCCATAAAACATTGCCACTGGCAGCCATCTTGGATTTTACTCTTTGCATGAATATAACTAATTCGGCACGGGCTTCAAGTCGTTCCTTTGGTCGGATCATCATGACATTTGTCATGGCTGTTGATATTGACATGTAGATGGGAAACGAGTCATTTTTGGGTCATTCGGCAAAAAAGAACATATGGCCACCAGTGGCCATCTTGGATTTCAAAATTCAATCCATTATTACAGGCTACAGGCCGAACTGATCGTCTGATAATCATGATATTTGTCATGGATGTTAATATTGACATGCAGATGGGAACGAGTCATTTTGGGTTCATTCAGCCATAAAACGTGGCTGCTGCAGCCATCTTGGATTTTAATCTTTGCATGACTAAATCATTTGGCACGGGCTTCAAGTCGTGCCTTTGGTCAGATCATTATGAAATTTGTCATGACTGTTGACATTGACATGTAGATGGGAACGAGTCATTTTGGTGTCATTCGGCAAAAAAATCATGGCCGCCAGTGGCCATCTTGGATTTTAAAATTCAATCTATTAGCACGGGCTACAGGTCGGAGTGTTTGTCTGATCATCATGAAATTTGTCGTGGATGTTAATATTGACATGTAGATGGGAACGAGTCATTTTGGGTCATTTGGCCATAAACCATTGCCACTGGAAGCCATCTTGGATTTTACTCTTTGCATGAATATAACTCATTCGGCACAGGCTTCAAGTTGTACCTTTGGTCAGATCATCATGACATTTGTCATGGCTGTTGACATTGACATGTAGATGGGAAACGAGTCATTTTGGGGTCATTCGGCAACAAAAAAAACATGGCCACCAGTGGCCATCTTGGATTCAAAATTCAATCCATTATCACAGGCTACAGGCCGAACTGATCTTCTTACAATCATGAAATTTGTCATGGATTTTAACATTGACATGTAGATGGGAATGAGTCATTTTGGGGTCAATCGGCCATAAAACATGGCCGCTGGCAGCCATCTTGGATTTTACTCCTTGCTTCAAGTCGTACCTTTGGTCGTATCATTTTGAAATTTGTCTTGGTTTTCAAATTTCAATCCTTTATATCAGGCTACAGGCCGAAGAGTTTCATCTGATCATCATGAAATTTGTCATGGATGTTAATATTGACATGTAGAATGGAACGAGTCATTCAGCCATAAAACATGGCTGCCAGCAGCCATCTTGGATTTAACTCTTTGCATGACTAAATCCTTTGGCACACCATATAGTCCACTTCCCTCATCCCATCATCAACAAACTTCATATTGATCTTGATATTGATCTACTTGATGGGAGCTATCAAATGATTTTGATATTCATTGGAAAACATAGCTGCCAGCAGCCATCTTGGATTTTATTATATATATATATTTTCATGTTGATAATCTAGCATTACTGATCACTCCATTCATGATTGACTGTAACAGATGAAATTATTTTCTTTCGAAGTTGAGCTACAGTGTCATTGATATTTTCATTTTTCAACACAACGAAGGAGCTAGAAAACGGTGGTAAAATAACGTTTATTTTATGTTGTAACTGGAGGTCTGGAACCCTGAATATATTTTTTAAATGTGCACATAAAGTGATATTGCTTAATTATGCACATTATATTTGCACACTAAGTGTTGTCATCACTAAATCCAGCATTCTGATTGGTCGGCGCCCACGTGGCTAGTTGCAGTTATTTCTCGGTGAATGCGTAACGCATAATAACACCAAGCTAATAACACCATCGATACGTCATTAGGTTTGGAAAGACGAACGCGTAATGCTTTGGGCGCATTTTGACTCGCGCAGGATTGACTTAATACATCATCGGGTTTCAACATGAAGAGAAATTGTTCCTATTAACTTTTGCCAAGGGTGCTATTGGGTATTTTGGGCTGATCTTGTCACGATACACTTTTCGATTTAAATATATTTACAAAAGCGGCTTTTTCGCTAAATGTATATAAATATAAGGATTAACTGTCATGTGGACTATTTTTATGGAGATGTAACGGTGAGGTAAGTGGACATAACTTGTATGTAAAACCCTTCGGGTTTTACACAAGTTATGTCCACTTACCTCACCGTTACATCTCCATAAAAACAGTCCACATGACAGTTAATCCTTATATGAAGCAAATGCTCAAACTGGGTAATTAGTGCCTGATTCATACTTGATTTATTATATAAATATTACACAGAATTCCACTCCTCCATTGCGAAATGACCACCTGATCGTCATGAATTTATATACTTATTGGAGATGTCCTTTTATGGATTACATAATCTGTGTATTTAAAGTAAGTTTTTGGAATGACATGGTAGATTACTGATTTATTTCGCTCAAACGAAATATCGCAAGGCTGTGTCGGTGTCGCTGCTTCGGATTGCTAGATCTGTCTTTCATAGAAAGTCACGTGTGTAATCTTCATGTCCACACTCGACCACGTGTTCGTAAAAATGGAGATCCCCAAAACCATGTGTTTGGTACTATATTTCAGAGATCAGATGACCATACCTCACTAATATGATATTTGTATTCGGTTCTGTTGAGCTAATTGGATTCACACCATATATATAACAGAGTTTTATATAATTAAAACTTTAGAATCGGTATACTAGTGGAATAAATGAAAGTGTCAATGACACTGTAGCTCAACTTGGGAAGGAGTTTATGTTTTCTGAGCAACGAATAGAATGATAAAGAAGAAGGAAAGCCAAAAAGTTACAGTAAAGGTCTTGTATTGTGTAGATGAATTTTTTTTCATTTGAAACATTTCAACAATATATGTGGGCTGCAGGGTGTGCGGATGGATTCAATTTGAAATCCAAGATGGCTGTTGGTGGCCATGTTTTATAATGAAATTCGGAAATAACCGATGGCTCCAATCTAGAGGACACCCCGGGGTTACATATGAAATTTGATGACAATTGGATGAGGGTGCAGGGTGTGCCGAAGGATTTAGTCGGGCAAAGAGTAAAATCAAAGATGGCCGCTGGCAGCCATGTGTTTTAACAAATTTCGGGAATAATTGATGGCTCCCATCTAGAGATCACCCCGAACATCCATATACAGTTTGGTGATGATCGGATGAGGGATGTGGCCTGTAGGGTGAGCCAAATGATTTAGTGATGCAAAGAGTATAAAATCCAAGATGGCTGCTGGCTGCCATGTTTTTCATCAAATATTGTTCAAATTCGATGACTCCCATCTAGAGGTGATCCTAAACATGCCTACAAATTTTCAAAACAGTTCTGCAATAAATGCGGGCTGAGCCGATGGATTCGAATTTGAAATCCAAGATGGCTGCTGACGGCCACGTTTTTTAACGAATTGCGGAAAAATCAATAGCATCTAGAGGACAACCCCGAAGATCCATATGAAGATTGGTGATGATCGGATGAGGGATGCGGCCTGTAGGGTGAGCCAAAGGAATTTTTTGACGGATGCACGGACGATTGACAACAACCCATGGCAATAGCCCAAACTTTACAAAGTAAAGTTGAGCTTAAAAAAAACCCTGCCACCAAACGCCGGTAGGCAACAAAGTGGGGAAAACAATGGGGACTGGCATTTGTGGCTGTATATATTACCAATTGTGTAATAAACTAAAGTGTCAATGACACGGTAGCACACTTGGATGGGGGATAATTTCATGTGTTACAGCCAATGGGGCGATTAGGAATGCGGAAAGTTTAAAGTAATACTAGATCTCAACATGACAAGATAAATTTAAAATTGCTGCTGCTGGCCATGTTTTCCAATGAAATTCAAAATTGTATAGCTCGCATCTAGTGATCACCCCGATATATTTGAAGTTTGGTGATGAACGAATAAGTGATGTGGTCTATAGGGTGTGCCAAAGGATTAAGTCGTGCAAAGAGTAAAACCCAAGATGGCCACTGGCAGCCATGTTTATCAACGAAATTCAGAAAATTTGTATGGTCCCATCTGGAGGTCACCCTGAAGATTTGTATGCAGTTTGGTAATGATCGGATGAGGGATGTGGTCTGTGGGTGTTTTCCATCAATGATTGTTTAAATTTGATAGCTCCCATCTAGAGGTGATCCTAAACATGGCTGTAATTTTTCAAAACAATTATCCAATAAATGCGGGTTGGAGGGTGTGCAGATCGATTAAAATTTGAAATCCAAGATGGCTGCTGGCGGCCATGATTTCGGTAAAATAAGAGATATATATAAAGTAAATCCAAGATGTCCACAGGCGGCTATGTTTTCCAATGAAATTCAATAGCTATCGTCTAGTAGATCAAGATCAAAATGAAGTTCGGCGATGATCGGATTGGGGAAGTGTACTAGGGTGTGCCAAAGGATTCAGTCATACAGAGATTAAATTCCAAGATGGATGCCAGTGGACATTTTATGACCGAATGACCCCAAAATGACTCGTTCCCATCTACATGTCAATGGCAAAAGCCATGACAAATTTCATGATGATCTAACCAGCGATACGACCTCTAGCCCGTGCCAAAGGATTTAGTCATGCAAAGAGTAAAATCCAAGATGTCTGCCGGCGGCCATGTTTTATGGCCGAATGACCCCAAAATGAACCGTTCCCATGATCGACATGTCAATATTAACATCCACGACAAATTTCACGATGATCAGACGAACACTCGGGCCTGTAGCCTGTGCTAATGGATTGAAATTTGATATCCAAAATGGCCACTGGAGGCCATATTTTTTTGTCGAATGACGCCAAAATGACTCGTTCCCATCGACATGTGAATTTCAAAGCCATGACAAATTTCATAATGATCCGGCCAAAGATACGAATTGTAGCCTGTGCCAAAGGATTTAAGAGTATAATCCAAGATGGCTGCCGGTGGCCATGTTTTATGGCAGAATTACCCCAACTTGAAAATGAATCGTTTCCCATCAACATGTCAAAGTTAACATCCATGACAAATTTCGTGATGACCCAACCAAAGGTACGACCTCTAGCCCGTGCCGAAGGAGTTAGTCACACATAGAGTAAAATCCAAGATGGCTGCGGGCGGCCATGTTTTATGGCCGAATGACCCCAAAATGACTCGTTCCCATCTACATGTCAATATTAATGAATTGAATATTGAAATCCAAGATGGCTGCTGTGGTCATATTTTTTTGTCGAATGACGCCAAAATGACGTCTCCACGCACACATGGACGACGGATACCAAGCTAAGGCAATAGCTCAAACTTTGCAAGTAAAGTTGAGCTAAAAATGTAAGTCTAGAGAAATTGCCTTAAAACTCCATTCGAATGTCAAAATAAGTAGACTGGTCTTGTGACACTTGTCCCATGATGTCTATCTAATATATTTAACCCATTTGGGCCGGTAAAATAGTCAAAATTATAAAGAATATAGGTGTGAACTACATAATTGACCGTTATCAATCCTTAAAGGTACTCAATCCGATTAAGCACCCCTAAATTACTATTTCTTTGGCTTCGGGGGTAAACAATATTTATTCGAGTCGAGGAACCCACCCTTCAAAGCTCAGTGATCAGATATCGATTTTTGAAATGTGTTAATCTTCGGAGATGTTGGCCACTTTCACGTCTCAAACGGACAAATTACGGACAAATTGCAGGTGTAAGATGGATAACTCTAAAATCATTTTAGAGTTATCCTTCTTACACTTGCAATTTGTCTGTTTGAGACGTGAAATGGCCCACATCTCCGAAAATTAACACATTTCAAAAATCGATATCTGATCACTCTGAGATTTAAAGGGTGGGTTCCTCGACTCGAATCAAATATTTTTTTACCCCCGAAGCCAAAGAAATAGTAATTTAGGGGTGCTTAGTCGGATTGAGTACCTTTAAGACACCAGACCGATTTTGTATGTTCCAAACAAAAACATAGCCGCCGTTTTTCAGATGCGGCACTAAGTCAGTTTGCAAATTATAGAGAGAAAATATTGTCAAGGTTATTCAAATGTATATATTTTTGTGAAGCTAATACATATTGCGACCTTTTTGGGACCAAATATGACCTTCCTCCCCATCCAAGATGACCACCAGAAGTAAACAATTTGACTATTTTGTAAAGTATCTTCCAGATCAGTTTCTGCTGCTTAAAGTTGGAACTGGTGGATTATTTTGACTTTATTTTGTATTTGTCTATTATTAATTGGAGCAATGAAATATGGTATTCTTTGTGTCCGAGCCCATTCCGACCCATCAAAAAATTGATTTTAAATTACAGTATGCAGTATAAAATTTCACCAACAATCGCCATTGGGATTCTAGTCATGTTTCAACACGAAATGAATAGAATTGGGCGATGTAAGTGAGGCATACCATAAGTCCATTACCTGTGAATATTCCACCAAAAATATAACATTTTCTCAAAAATGTGGAAACTGCATGGTAGATATATCTCACCTGAGTGCTGTCCTGCAATCGCTTACAAATTGTGGTTGATGAATAATATTGGCCAATCTGAATCTGCATTCTATACATTGGATACTAACATTTCTGATTCAACTTGGTCAATTGTGACTATCGTAACCACTGACATTACAGGAGATATTGGATTTTTCTCTCGCAATCTTGACATCAAAATTGGTAAAAATTAAGTTTGGACCATGTTTTAAAATAAAATGGATCTATCTTTGGCATCAAATGTGTTTGTTGTCTTGATCTGTCTTAAATATGTCACATTGAGGTGTTATTAGACATTTAAATTACTCAAGATGGCTTGCAAAATGGCAACCAAATTTTGGTAAGAAAGTTTATTTTTGTACATCTGTACCGAACATTATATCTTCTGTTGCGACACGCAAGAAAATTGTGATTCACTTGGTTATTAAACATGTTAGTTATTGAGCTGGCAAATAAATCTAATATATATTTTGGGACTTCTGTTTGTTTGTCTGTCTGTTAGCTATGGCCGGGAAAACGGCTGGACCGATTGAGCTCAAACTTCCAATCTAAGGTTAAAAACCCACGGGTAGTGTTTACCGCCGTTTTGGAGAAGCTCCAGCACCACTTCTCCACTCTCAGTTACCAAAATTACCGTCATTGGCACTGTGGAGTTAATCGCGTTGATAGTTAAAGGGCGTTCGTATCCGCAGTGTCGTTGATAAAGAGCGTTTATTCGCATTTAGCATTCAGTCGAATCACTTCTGTCCACTCGCTCTGGTTCTGGGGTTCTCCACAGTCTGACTATCACAGACGTTGCAGCCTCTCACTTTTCTCTGCAGTTGTGAAAATCAGATTGCCATTCATTCGTATTGTGAATATGTGAATTGCGTCTGCCATTCTCTGCATTCTGAAATTCTTATGTCTGTCTTCGTACTTAGGGGTTCCAAGGAACGGGGGATTTTCATCGGGTAAGTTTTTCCGCCCGAGGTTATCTTCACCTTGAAACGGGTACCCACAAACGTACCTCTTTTAGGGACGGGTACCATCACGGGACGGGTACCATCATTTCTCTTCATTAAAAAGGCAGAATTAACTCAAATTAAATTAAAAAATTAACGGATTTCGACGAAATTTGATACCTATGGATACTTTTGTCGGGGGAGTGTTTTGGACGGGTCAAATCGTTACCCCGACCTGACCTTGAGCTTCAAAATGGTCAATTAAAGGGCAAAGCCCGGACGAAGTCGGGTCACCTGCTAGTATTCTATATTTGTCATAACACATTCACGTTGAAGGGTGCAGCATGGCATTTTGCCGAAAACTTCTTTTGGGATTCTGGTCATGTTTTTGAAAGGAAATGGGCAGAACCTTGAACACTGATCAACTTAGACCAGGGCGGATGTCAAGATGGCAGCCAGATACCAAAATGCATTTATTTTGCTCTATTTGCTCTGATAGCAACTTCAAGGTGTGGTATGTGAATTATGTTTTACCAATGCACCCTACTACTATTAGACATGTTAGTCTGTTGAATATAGTATGTCACTATATATGACATATATTCTCTTTCTCGTCTGTCTATTACCAACACATGTGGCCTGATTGCAGATAAACAGGAATGTAGTGAAAATAGTGAAGTTTTTAAATTTTGATACTAAATTACCTAAATCCGACAGAGTGATGCACAAAATGTTTCCTTTATTCAGCGTTATAAAAAAACCTATGTTCGTCTGTTGAACTTATTGTTTGAACATATCCTAAGGGAACTACTCGTCAGTTAGTATTTACTATAGCAAGGGTTAATCAATTATGATGTTAATGGGTCACATAGTAGCCACATATTATGGTCATCCTTCATACACACAGTTCTGCTAATGTCCATTAAAAACAAGGCCAGAATCCCAAAATCAATATTCGGCAAAATTCCATAACGCATCCTTTAAATACCCACTTAATTTTCGAGTCACCGATTATTTTTTATAGTGCCTTGATATACGGTTTTAATAACAATCTATGCCATAAACATATGATTAAAATACTATAATTCATCAGCATTTGAAATGTCTGTATCTCAGAAGATGCCCATAGAGAAATTGAAAATAGCTGAAATCATAAAAGATTCCCCCGTTATGACTCCCAGAATGCAACATAATTCAAACTAAAAATGTATTTTCAATGGAATGGGAATAAATCTATCTTTAAAATAGAGAGTTATTCCCCCTCCATTGAAAATAATACACTCAGCGCAACAAAACCAGATGCAAAAAACACGTCGATAACTCAACAAAAACAACATAGATTATTACACCAGATAATTTGGAATACAATGTTTGGAGCTTCCTCTTTCAAATGGTATATAATATGACATATATTTATATATGTGACCTGGGGGTTCGAAAAATTAATGAATTCGTCTGTGGCTGCCAAAATAGAATATACAGTTGTCAGCTTCTTATGTTTAATAACCATGTGAGTCACAATTTGCTAACTTTTACCAACACCGGAGATAAGGTTCGGGATGTATATGCGAAAAATCAACGTTTTTACCAGATTTGGTTGCCATCTTGTGTAATTTTATCTATAAACACCTCAGTGTAACACATTTAAGACAAATTAAAACAACAAACACCTTTGATAACAAATATAGTTCCATTTTAGTTAAAAAAAACATTGTCCAAACCTGAAAAGTTAATTTTGCCGATTTTAGTGTCAAGTTTGTGAGAGAAAATCCAATAGTTTTGGTAATGTCAGTGGTTATAATAGCCACACTTAAGAAATGTACATCAGACATTTTAGTATGCAATGACTAGAAGGCAGATTAGCCAATATTATTCATCAACCACAACTTGTAAGCTGAGCAATATCTACAATTCCCTGATATGTCACTGCATGGAAATGTCCTTGCAAACTACATACAAAATGCATATGCCCCACCATTTACCACTCAGGCAGTGAACATTGTGCATGTATTGTAATAATAATTTCGTATATACTTCTACAAATTGCCCTAAATTAGACTTCAAATATCTGACAATAATCAATCGTGCAATAACTCGTGAGACTTCACTCTCTGATAAACGATAAAAACACCGATTACTATTTCTGTAATTCCAACATATATTACTCGAAACTTCTAAAAAAAAAAATGGCATTAAAATTTGCCATATGTGTGAACAACTGAGTGAATATAGGAACACGCTTAGACGATGATGATGGCGATCTCAAACCGACTTCACGAAACTTACAATGCAGGTACATGTATAGTCCGAGAGCTGAGACCCGATTTCACGATTTTATTTTTAGGTAACAAGGTTTGTTGGTATTTTCGTAATCAGGGGGTGATGGCACATCAGAAAACCCATTTCTTACGACAGTAGTGGCTGAATTTGTCTGTGAATAGCATATTTCCAATTTTCTGAGGTATTATTATTGAGTATCATGAAGTTTTATGATGACATCAGCAAAATATGTGTTGCTGATTCAACAACACATGAGGGTATATAGTGCAGGAATACAATTTTCTAAGACAGGTATCCCATTTGCATTTACAAAACTGCAGTAATCATTTGTAAATAATTTCTTCATAGTCAAGACTGTCTTGGCGTTTGGAGTCCAGATGAATAGGTACATCAGTTGTCGGTACATTTTAACGCAGTGCGTAAATGTGGAGGCTCGCATATATATAGGGTCAAGGTCAATATTGTTAGGCCAATGTATTCTCTTATATATGCGAGGCTCCCTATGGGTTTCGCTAAATTTCAGGAAGCTCCATTCATTGAAGGGTTAAGCTAACTTTTTTTTGTTCGTCATTCGCAGAGAAATACAAATTTCTGGGTCGTCGTTTTATTTTTCATCAAACATATATAGTTGGAAAATAAAGCTTTGCCATGTAGCGAATGTTGTGGTCTTGTGGTCGCACGTGAGCTGCATCTCCCAATCGCACAAATACAAATGTAAAGCTTATTCTAGGATCGCAGGACTATATAGTGGAAATATCAGTCAATTTATTTGATTAAATATCCACACGTTCTAGTTCTAGGGACGTGGCTAGAGGGTTACCATGGAGGTGCACCTTAAAATTTTCGACCAACTGCAACACCCCCTTGAACCAAACATCAAACTCACAGGTTCGCAGAATTGCATTTGCACCCCTTGGACATATCCAACATGACATGCCCTAAGATTTGAAAATTACCAGCTATTACTGGTTGAGAAATAAAACAATGATACAATTCCAACCTATATGGTGTCAAATTAATGTCCAACTAATTTGTGTCAGTCATGAAATTTCCAACTGTTGAAAATATAGTTCGGGGTGGGGGGACACTCCAGCAACCCCTGTCGCCACGTCCCTGTACAACTGATAAGTTTCGTGTGTTCTCTACAACGTCTTCGGAATTTGATTCAGGAGATCTAGAGCTGTTAGAAATGCTTGCCCTCATCAATATATTAAACATACTTTAACTTGGAAAAAAGATGCGATTAAGTCAGATTGGCAGCTAATTATGTGCCATGTATATACACATAGAAGAGAAGCATGACTTTCACAATTACATGAACATTATAAATATAAGATACACATGGTACTTTTGTCAAATACATGAGCCATGATTGACGATGGGAGAACATTAAACCTAGTACCGGCGACCACGTGGATTTCGCAATCTGACCTAGAATCTGTGTAATCTCGAATTAGACCCGCCCCGTAATCAGTTTCGGATTCTGAATCCAGATTCTCCCACGAAATTACGACTCTGCCGCACCAAACTGTATGAGTAAGCTGATCAATTCATCACATACCAGTATTGTGTAATATGGCTAATTGCGCAATAAGGAATAAGGTGAATAAGGTGACTTTCGTTGGCAGTGAAAACACACGTTACAAGTTACATGTATGTGCGGCTAAACCTGCCTGTGAAAACACACGTTACAAGTTACATGTATGTGCGGCTAAACCTGCCTAGTGGGGAATCCTGTGAAAGTTATGGAATGCTGAAATTGCGACCCCAGGCCTGGAAAATTGCACCTTTTTAAGGTAGCATATATGGAAAAAGTCATGGAGAAATACCTCTGATAATTACCTCCCCGTGCAGGCAAGGGTTTGGAAAAGTCATGGAGTTGCGATTGTGATGCGATGGGTGACAAGCAGGCAACACCAAACTGTATGAGTGAGCTGGTCAATTCATCACATACCAGTATTGTGAAATGTTTTCTCTCACCTACCGTGCACGTAGACAATATGCCTGGTGGTGTCAATTGAGTCAATGAAGTTGAATTATAAGAGGATCAAATGAAACAATTCTTTCATAAATCTTGTCAGGGTAATCCCTCCTCCAAAATTGAAATGTTTTGGAAAAGTCATAGACTTTTTACATGTTGAGATGTATATGCATCTTGTTACTTGTAGTTTATTAGTCATAGTATAACACACAGAGCGTTCGTGTGAGGCACTAAATTATATGTGGAACGTTCTGGACAAATACAAAATGCGACAACAACTATGATGATATTCCGCAATGTAGATTAGGACGACCAAAAGTATGAAGTCTTATATCTATCAGAGAAATGGAGGAACTGACTCATTGTGAGTGTTCATTGCTTCAAATATGCTTGCTTCAATGAGCGTGAACAAATTCTCATTTCTTATCGAAATGGCGATGTATCGATCAGAATGGCACATTGAGATGTCCCTAAACTCAGATAAACCTTGAAAATCGATCCCGATTTCGCCCATGTCGGGTTTAGAACCTGTGTCAACCTCGTCTAGCCCAGGCTGCGATGATCGTATCCACCACCTATACCACAATGACTTCGGGGACATCCTTAAAACGGAAGCACCTTCACCGAGAGTTGGGAAGCGTATCAGTCTGAGTATGGGTTGAATATTGAGCACAGCTCTACCACTATATTGAACAGCACCACTCACTTCCTCCGAAATTGCACATATGTGACCCGCCATATCAAATCCAGTCGTAAGTCGGGATTGTTTTACCCTGTGTCAATGCATTCTCTTATATATGCGAGTCGACCATAGGTCGCCTCGCATATATAAGAGAATGCATTGGCCTAACAATTTTTTTACAATTTTAATAATTTTTTCTTGTATTCTTTAACAATTTTATAATTTCACCCATACAGAGCCTCAGACAAACATGAGCAGACGACGCTCTTCTATGTGCTTCTATATATGTGTGGGGCTCCCTGCAGGGTAATGGATGTTTTTTTATTTTATGTCCTAAAAATTGTCAGAAACATTTATTTAAAAAAAATGATAAAAAATTGTTAGGCCAATGCATTCTCTTATATATGCCAGGCGACCTATGGTCGACTCGCATATATAAAAGAATGCATTGGCACAGGGTAAAAAAAATCCCGACTTACGACTGGATTTGATATCGCGGGTCACATATATATGCATGTAATTGCCCATACGATTGCTGGTACTGGCGTATATATCTGACCAATTTTGTGTTAGGAACTTATGGAATACTATTAGTGCCACTTCCTTATGGCGCGCCGAAAGCGACAAAAAGTGCGCCGTTACGGGAAGCAGTCCACCATTAACTCATAATTCCCTTTTTATGACCATGGAAACAGATGGAAATGCTATATATCTGTATAGGAGATGTCCCCGTGGGGCAGAGCTGCTGATAACATGTCAATAAGTAAACCATATGAGAGAAGCAAGCCACAGGGACCCTTTATTCCATTTTTAATGAATGACGGAAGTGTCTATTTATCGGTCGCCAAACCCCCGAAATTCACGGATGCGTGTTTTGGCGTATAAAGTTTTTTTCTCTGCGGATTTTGTTAATTCAGGCATCCGACATCAATATTTTATCGGCTGGCCATCTGTCAGCCTTGAGCAATTTTTTTTATAGCGACCTAAAAAGTAGACCCCCCCCCATTTTTTCCCAGACGTGAAACCAGTTACTTGGAATTTGTTGCAAATTCACATGACTAATCTGGAAAATGTATATATTTTCATGAAGCTAAGACATAATGACACTATTTCGTGCCAAAATTGAAACTCACCATCAAAGATGGCTACCAAAATGGCCACCGGAAGTTAAAATATGACATTTTTTCACAAATATCTTCTAGATCAGTTCATGCTGTTTGGAACTGGTTGAGTTATATGACTTTATTTTGTATTTTTTATATTAACTGATCATTGGGTCAATTAAATATGCAATTATTGGGGTCCTACCCGCTTGTGATCCCTCAAAAATTCGATTTTACAGAACACGGTATAAAATTTCACAAAAAATCACAACTCGGATTCTAGTCATATTTCAACAAGAAATGAACAGAAGGTTGCAATTAAGTAAGGCATACTATTACCTATGAATATTCCAACTAAGTGAAACCAAAATTCTTACTTTGGCTCAAAATATGGAAAATGGTAAATATTGCCCTAGGGTGTCCTGCAATCGCTTACAAGTTGTGGTTGATGTACAACATTGGCTATTATGCCTTCTATACATTGAATACTAATATGTCTGCTGCATCATGGTTAATTGTTACTGTTGTCATCACTGACATCACCAAAAATATTGGACTTTTCTCACAAAAACTTGACATAAATATCGGCAAAAATTTACTTTTCGGGTTTGGACAATTTTTTCTAGTAATATTGTAACTATCTTTGAATTGAAAGGTGTGTATTGTATTGGTCTATCTTAAATGTGTCACACTACGGTGTTTATAGAACAAATTGCTCAAGATGGCTTCCAAAATGGCAACCAAATTGGTAATAAGTTATTTTTTTACATTTATCATTATAACATTATATATATATATAATTATTCTCTGCGTTATCCGAAAATGTTGCAAATTGTGACCCATTTGGTTATTATATGTGTTAGTTAATTAACTGACAATTAAATGTTCTATTATGGCTGTACCAGTTCCGTGTAGGGCATGACAAATTCATTTTAAATTATGGAATTTTGCGGAGAACTTCTTTTGTGATTCTGACCATATTATTGGAAGGAAATGGGCAGAACTTTGAGACGGAACTGAGATGAACCATAATATGTGACTCTTCTGGTCCATTATGATAAACAAATATCAACTGGATACAGGATGGATGCCAAGATGGTAGCCAGGGAGTTACTCTATGATCATAGGTGAGGTGAATAGGTATACATGGAGTTAGTGCATGTCATGAATGATGTGAATATGCATACAATGAGTGACTATATGGCTATGAGTGTGTTGTCCATAGTGAGATGTATAGGTATACAGGGAGAGGTCATGGTCAGGTGTGTGGTGAATCGGTATGAATGGAGTTGACTGTATGGTGTACCCCGCTCGACAAAACAAGTGTCCATTGGCACCGCGGTGTATTTGCCGTTCGGCCGCGGTGTCAGCGTTTGTAACTGCGGTTGAGCACTGCGGCCGAAAGCAAGTACACTGAAGCCGAACGGCAAGTACACCATGGCCGAAAGGCAACTACAGCGCGACCGAATGGCATGTGCACCGTGTTAGATTTCTGATTTGTATCATCTTTTTTCAGTTTAATGAACGTACACCGCAGCAACTACACCATGGCCGAATGGCAAGTACACTGCGGCCCAACTGTAGTTAGCCGGTGGAGCCGCAGTGTTGTTGCATTTCGGCCGCGGTGGCAACGCTAACCACACCGTGGTTAAGTGGACACTTGTTTGTGTGTATACTGTACGGGTGCACCCGGTGTGCCTGTATGGACATTGATGTGGTGTATGGATATAGCTACATGATCATGGGTGGAATGTACATGTGTTTCTGTATGATCACGGATTGGGTGTGTGGATAAATAGTGAGTGATTTTATGGCTACGGGTAATGTGTATGGTATACATATTTACCTCACCATTGGCCATGTCACTCACTGTATCCCTATTTGTCACACCATAGCCGAATAGCCACTCAATATATACTAATACACCCCAGCCATGTCAGTATAGTCACTCCATATGTGCATATGCACATCATCCATGGCCATATAGCCACTCGCTATATACACATACACCTCGCACATGACCATATAGCAACATCATTGTATATCCGCATAACCTACACATAACCATACCGCCACGAGTCACCAAGCAGGAACACCAGGTATACTCACACACCTGACACATGACCATTTAGTCACTCCCGGCATAGATATTCATTACATTGATGTCACTCCTTGTATACCTACATGTACTCATTTCACCATTGACCATACAGTCACTACCTGTATACATATTCCACACACAGTTATATACATGTAACCACTCGATATATACATATGAAGCCCACCCTAGACTATAGAGTCACTCCAGGTATACATATGCACCTCACCACTGGTCATTCAGTCCTTCCAGATATACAAAAAACCCGCACACACGACCACTCATACCATCCATACTTGCATATATACATCACACATGACAGTTCAGCAACGTACTGTATAATCATACACGCCATCCATGATCATACAGCTAATCCCTACACACATACCAATGATAATGCATCCACGAGATATAAACATATACATCCCATCCGTTACCACAAGGACACTCCCACACGATAATGTCCACAAGCTTACTCCACTTATACATATACACTTCAATCATGACAGTACAGTCATTCCACGTATACCACACACATTGCCCGTAACCATAAACTCACTCACGATTTATCCACACACCCCATCCATGATCATACATAAAACACATGTACATCCCACCCATGACCTTACAGTCACTCCATATATACATAATCAATACATAGATGGCCATGTAGCTATAACCATACACCACATCAATGCCCATACAGGCACACCGGGTGCACCAGTACAAGATACACACAACCATACACCATACAGTCACTCCATTCATACCGATTCACCCCACACCTGACCATGACATCTCCCTGTATACCTATACTTCTCACTATGGACAACACACTCATAACCATATAGTCACTCATTGTATGCATATTCACATCATCCAAGACATACACTAACTCCATGCATACCTATTCACCTCAAATATTCATAGAGTAACTCCCTGGCTACCATCTTGGCATCCATCCTGTATCCAGTTGATATTGGTTTATCATAATGGAACAGAAGAGCCACATACCTGCTGGACAAAACAAGTGTCCACTTAACCGAGGTGTGGTTAGCGTTGCCACCGCGGCCGAAATGCTACTACACCGCAGCTCCACCGGCAGTCTGGAGTAAACTACATACCCACATATAAAAAATAGTGGGTCTGACGACCTTTCGTTCAGTTTTCATTTCCCAAACCCGGGATTCCTTGTAATTACCGCCAATCAAAACTTAGCTCCAAGAAATGTGTGCCCCAATAAAAAACTAGTAACATGTCACGTGCTCTCGGTGTGGAAATTCCGAAGGTGTGGCTAAATGTTGTTAAAATAGTATCCATGACGTCATGTTATACCGGAAGAGAAATTCACAAATCGACAAATAAAGTAGATTGTTGACGAGCGGTCGAAAGTTTAAAATCAAGAATCACCGGAATTTGGATTGCAGGCAACTGTAATTATGGTACAACTGGCCAATCTTTGGAGCTAATAATACGGCTGTGTAAGGTCGGGAGGGTTTCGGTGGGGTTGGTGGTAGAATTGTGGTGTTCTTCGCTTGTTTTGGCTGCGGTGGTACTACTGCCGGTACTGGGGAACTGATAGATCGTTTTGTTATGTCATTTAACTTTTTTTTAGTTCTGTAGTTGTTTTAGCAGATAATCCCGACATTCATGTATTTTTGATTCGTGGCCGTTGATTTGTGTTATTTTTTGACAACATGGGCGACAAATCGCCTGGCCAATCTAAAAAAATAATTCGTTCTGAGTCCAAGAGATCCACATAAAGTGACATTTTTTATAATTTCAAGAAGATCTGTCTTAGTTATTGTACATATTATTTTGGATCCCGGAAGCTAGCTGCTTCCCTTTATTGTCAGTAAAACAACCGCCGAACGAAAAGTCACAAACCCTGCAACTATTAATTCCGATTCTTAGAATCGGCTTCACATGGTTGAAGCGGCCATGACGGCACTGGCACGTGACCATGTTTACGCCTGTCAATCACAACTAATTTCAGATTTATATTTAGTGTGGTGTGACGTAATTTGGGGGAAGCCCACAACCGTTCAGAAATGAAAAGTTGATGGGAATGCAATAGACTCAGTATCAGTATGAATCTGAGTGTATGTTTACATAGACTGCTCCACCGGCTAACTACAGTTGGGCCGCGGTGTACATCCCATTCAGCCATAGTGTAGTTGCCACGGTGTACGTTCATTAAACTGATACAAACCAGAAATTTAACCACGGTGTGCATGCCATTCGGCCGCGTTGTAGTTGCCTTTCGGCCAAGGTGTACTTGCCGTTTGGCCGCAGTGTACATGCCGTTCGGCCGCTGTGCTCAACTGCAGTTACAAACTCTGACACCGCGGCTGAACTGCCAATACACAACGGTGAAGGGTATTATGGTTCATCTCAGTTCCGTCTCAAAGTTCTGCCCATTTCCTTTCAATAATATGGTCAGAATCACAAAAGAGGTTCTCCGCAAAATTCCATACTTTAAAATAAATTTGTCATGCCCCATACGGAACTGGGACAACCATAATAGAACATTTAGTTGTCAGTTAATTAACTAACACATATAATAACCAAATGAGTCACAATTTGCTACATTTTCGGATAACGCAGAGAATAATGTTATATATATAATGTTATAATGATATATGTAAACAAAATAACTTACTACCAATTTGGTTGCCATATTGGAAGCCATCTTGAGCAATTTGTTCTATAAACACCGCAGTGTGACACATTTAAGATAGACCAATACAATAAACACCTTTAAATCCAAAGATAATTACATTACTAGAAAAATGGTCCAAACCTGAAAAGTTAATTTTTGCCGATATTTATGTCAAGTTTTTGAGAGAAACGTCCAATAGTTTTGGTGATGTCAGTGGTGGCAACAGTAACAATTAACCATGGTGCAGCAGACATGTTAGTATTCAATGTATAGAAGGCATAATAGCCAATTTTGTACATCAACCACAACTTGTAAGCGATTGCAGGACACCCTGGGCGATATTTACCATTTTTCCATATTTTGGCGGCCATTTTGAGCCAAAGTAAGAATTTTGGTTCCAGTGAGTTGGAATATTCATAGGTAATGGTATGCCTCACTTAATTGCAACCTTCTGTTCATTTATTGTTGAAATATGACTAGAAACCCAGTTGAGGGATCACAAGTGGATAGGACCCCAATAATTGCATATTTAATTGCTCCAATGATCAGTTAATATACAAAATACAAAATAAAGTCATTTTACTGAACCAGTTCCAAACAGCATGAACTGATCTAGAAGATATTTGTGAAAAAATGTCATATTTTCAACTTCCGGCGGCCATTTTGGTGGCCATCTTGGATGGTGAGTTTCAATTTTGGCCCAAACTAGTGTCATTATGTCTTAGCTTCATGAAAATATATACATTTTACTAGATTAGTCATGAGAATTTGCAACAAATTCCAAGTTACTGGTTTTACGTCTGGGAAAAAATTGGGGGGGGGGGGGGTATACTTTTTAGGGCGCTATAAAAAAAATTGCTCAAGGCTGACAGATGGCCAGCCGATAAAATCTTTATGTCGGATACCTGAATTTACAAAATCCGCAGAGAAAAAAACACGCATCCGTGACCTGGCGGCCGGACTATTACCATCGGATGATATGGCAAATAGCGATTCTACCGATATGCGCTATTTGCCATCCGATGGTATTTTAAAGAGAAAAAAATATCATATCATCACAATACGCCACTATAATGATAATTCCTACCCGCCTTCTTGGTAAATAGGCCCAGTTGATCCTCGGTTGACCACCTCCGGATATCCTGGGGGGGGGGGGATGGTACACAAGAAATCGCCAAATTTTGAAGGAAATTTCGTATAATATTAGTATTTAATGGCACAAGCTGTCGCTATATGTCCACACAATCACGATTCCAAACCGCCTTACCGAAAACTGGTTGCCCTCGGTTGACCACCTCCAGATATCCTGGGAGAATGTTACATAAGATATCGCCCAATTTTGAAGGAATTTCGTATAATTTGAGTATTTAGTGGCACAAGCTGTCGCTATATGTCCACATAATCACGATTCCTACCCGCCTGACCGAAAAATGTGCCCAGTTGACCCTCGGTTGACCACCTCCGGATATACTGGGGGTGGTACATAAGAAATCGCCAAATTTTGAAGGAAATTTCGTATAATTTGAGTATTTAATGGCACAAGCTGTCGCTATATGTCCACATAATCACGATTCCAGCCCGCCTCACAGAAAACTGGGCCCAGTTGACCCTCGGTTGACCACCTCCAGATATCCTGGGGGATGGTAAGCTAATCTCACAATTTCAATCTGTTTGCATATGATTAGAACCCTGCATACAAGTCACATTTTGGGAGAAGCGTTTGTTTAATTTTCAACTGGGGGGGGGGGTCTGTATATTCGCACATGCGCAGATTCAACTTGTAAATCATGGTATAGCCCAGCATGTCTCCGTTCTAATGACGCATCAGGCAGCTCCGCATGTCGAGGCGTTTAAGAGCTACAGTCTGTGAAAACAGGTGGTGAAAATTGTCGTGATCAGACCAGGCACTCAATGAGTTAAGGCCCGAAAACGTCGCGCCAAACACGGGTCGTGCTATCTTTGCTTGGATCGACATTGGCGCATCTCTGGCACGTTTTTAGCTCACCTGAGACGAAGTCTCCGGTGGAGCTATAGTCATCACTCCTCGTCCGTCGTCCGTCCGTGCGTCCGTCCGTCCGTCCGTCCGTAAACTTTTTTTAAAAACATCTTCTCCTCTGAAACCATCATACCGAATTGGTTCATATTTGGTGTGGATGTTCCCTAGGTGACTCTCATTCAGATTTGTTCAAATGAGGTCACTGGGTCAAATGGTTGCGAAGCCAGGGCCATAACTCTATTCCTCCATAGTAATTCTTACAACGACTTCTTGTTCAGAACCATTGGGCCGATTTAGCTAATATTTGGTATGGAGGGTCCTTGGGTGACTGGTGTTCAGATTTGTTCAAATGAGGTCACCCGGTCAATTAGTTGAGAAAACAGGGCCATAACTCATAGTAATTCTTACAATGACTTCTTCTAAAAAAATATTTGGCAGATTTAGCTTATATTTGGTATAGAGAGACCTTGGGTGAGTGGGGTTCAGATTTGTTCAAATGGGGTCACTGGGTCAAATAGGGGCAGAGCTAGGGAAATAACTTTAAAAAAATAAAAATTTAATGTTTGCATTTTGACCTTTAATTTTTGTTTAGGACACATCACAGCCTCATATTTCTTACCTAGATTTTTCTTAGCATGTTCTTCATCTGTATGGATTTTGGTATTGTTTATTTAACCCCTTCCACTCTTGTTTTGATATAGAATTCATCCAAGACAGGATTACTCAAACATTTTTCATCTGATCAACACCAAATTTGGTATATGAATTTTTGACACTTATATACAGATCAAGTTAAAAATATGGGTTTGATCCGATATATTGAGGATGAATTTTGTGATGCTAGCCTGCCTTACAGAATATTGTCATTAAATCCACATTTTTGGGACCTAATTCTGC